>CM072529.1:7565000-8765000 GCA_036898165.1 Silybum marianum | reverse complement strand
TTTAAATAAGTAGTCTTCCAATTTAAATAAGCCTTTTGCTTTTTTATTTGTCGGCATGTGTATCAGATCCTCATCGGGAAATGATATTACTGACACTATGAAGAGTTGAGTGCTAGTTAGAGGGACAAGAAGTAGTCTTCCAGTTTACTATGTTTTATAATTACGAGAAGGACTTAGCTACTCGAGGACCTCTTCCGTATTTTGGAGGTAGCGGCTATTTGTGGGTTTTAGTAACACTCGTCCCTAATCTAAACTTTGTGTAAGGTTTGGATTATTTAATGATTGAATATTAGGTTGTCGTTGTAAGTAGTGAAGTGTTGATACTTAGAAAGAAATTTATTTTTTATTTGATGTTTTCCAAATTTGAGGGTGTGACACATCTACATGACATAAACATGAGGTGGCGGTAAATATTCGGCCTCACATGTAGACAATGTGACAAATGTTTGTTTCCTTGATACCCATGTAAAAGTTGTCTCCCAAGAAAACACTAACCCGATCATGCTTTATCATTTATATCTCCACGCGAATCACTATCATTAAAACCAACAAGCTTGTATTCATTTGAAGCCGAATAAAAAAGGCAAGATCAATAGTACCTATAATTAAAATAACAAAGATAATTCTCTTGTGGCAACCTGGATAGGATAGTTTTTAAGGACTCCATATAGCGGCTGATGAGTCCAAAATATAGAGGATGTCTGGCCTTTTAAACGTTAAGTAGCGCAGACTTCCGAAAAGACTCTTGAAACGGGTTGAATTCATTTTTCCCATCCTTCATGCTTGGACCAACTTCATGCCAAATTTTGATGGAGCACTTATCGGCTTACAATTCTACATTTTAAACTTCTTAAGTATCTCTAGTGGATAGTTTCTTTGAGAGATAAATATAACTTCCTCGTTCTAACTTCAATACTAGGATAGTAAACCATTAAGCCGATGTCAGCCATCTCAAAATCCTTGGTCATTGCATGTTTGAATTCTTCAAACAAGCATGAACTACTCCCCGTGAAAATTAAATCATCCATGTGACACCCTAAAATGGGGGTAAACAAATGAATATGAAAATAAAATAAAATGAGTTTTTATTTAATTTGACGAAAAATGTGAAGAAAATAATTTAAAAGGCTAATTCTATTATTTAAAGAAAATGATAAGTGAATAAAAGGGTTGCTATTTACCTGGATAAAAAATGTTAAAGTTGGATTTCAAATTTTCAACAAAGGTTGTAGTGTAAATTTTGAAAAGTTAAGGGGGAAGAATAGCATCACATTCAAACTTGAGGGGCCTATTTGCAATAAAATAAAATAAAACAAAAAGCCTATATTTAGGTATGGCGGTATCGTCATCTATAAGTATGGTCGAGATTTTCAGCTTGATGGCCATATTTGGAGTATAAAAGCTTCCTGTACCCATTGTTATCAATTACTCACATCTATACTATTTTATAAACCAAATTTAAGAAAAGTCTTATAAGACAACTCCTAATGCATAAAGTACTATTATTTTACGCACAAAGTCTTAAAAGTCTTAATAACAATGTCTTAAGCTTCATGTACAACTCTTCAATGCTAAACACTTCTCTCAGAATTATGTTTCCCACAACACGATCTATCACTCTGCAAACTCCGGTTCCCAAAATGACGATTGAGAAATTATTCTCCCAAGAAGACGACATTACAGATTCAATAAGACGATTCAAGACCATATGTACGGTCTCTACTAATTTTCCATTTCGTCTCGATCAATGGCTCTGATTCATATCGAGGTAATTTCCTTCGATGTATCTTCTGTATGATTCATCTATACTACCTTATGAACCAAATTTAAGAAAAGTGTTAAAAACCAACTCCTAATGCATAAGGTACTATTGTTTTATGCAAAAAAGTTTTAAAAGTCTTATTACAATGTCTTAAGCTTTATGTACCACTCTTTAATCCTAAACACTTCTTTCAGAATTATCTTTCCCAAGACACAGAGTGGTAGTAGTAACAATAGACATGGATAAAGGTAGTTTATGACTTTTATGAATATTGCAAGAATTACAACTAGATTGAAATGAAGGAAAATTAAATGGCACTTGGCTCCGTGGGGGTTTTAACAATATCAATAGAGGGATGACCTAAACGATGATGCCAATTGGTGGTAGGAATGACCATGCTCGAGTGAATGTGCGGAGGTGATGGGCTACATTCTTGATGCCCAATTAGTTGGCTCTTGGAGGAGAGTGTGGCTCGTCGAGCGATCCTTAATGTAGAAAGAATTAAATAAGAATTCAACAATAACGTTATTTTCCATGTAGAATTGGAAAATAGAGATAATGTTTCGAAATATAGATGGTACCAATAAAAACATTGGAGAGTTTAAATAATTTATGAGAAGCATAGAAAGAGAGAAAGAAAGAAAAAAACCAATATGAGAAATCAATACAACGGAGTCATCACCAATTATGAGATCATCAGAGCTGTCATAAGGGGCACGTAAAGCTAGGTTGGCCAAATCATTTGTAACATGAGGAGTAGCACCGCTGTCCATGATCCATGACGAGGAAGAGGGATTAGCAAAGTAGCAACATTTCTTGAGGATCCGAGCGAGGAACCTGTTAAGCAGAGATGATGGGTCGAGAAACTCGGGTTGGATTCTCTGTTTGATAGATTGCATGTGATGGGTGATGCTCTGTTTGTTTTAGAGAGGGTGTCTAAGATATCTTCAATTTGGAGAAGGTAACCACGAGAGGGGTTGGCACAGGTAGTAGTGAGGGTGTCCAAGCATCGTGAGTGGTGGCGACATAAACGACGAGAGGCAGGATCGTAAGGGAGAGGGTACCGAGAAAGCTCCAAAATATGACTTTATCTAAGCGTTACTAAGTTTTATAGTGCAATAACCCAAGTTCTCTAATTACTAAGTTGTGGGAATTATGACTAGTGAAATCAATTCCATGGACTAAAGGGTAAATAGAAAATAAAAGGGATTTCAACCTTCACTCTTCTCTCATTTTAGATATCAGATAGAAAATTTGCATGTGTGTTTGTGATATGCGATTGTGAGACAGGAGAAGAAAAGAGAAGGAGTTAAGGAAAGATTTGGAAGAAATCAAATGAAGAAGCTTAACTTTAGGTATGCACATCATCTCCCTTGAATCTCATCTTCCTTATTTATATTGATGTTGTAGTTAGGGTTATTTAAAGTGGTGAATTTTGGGGATAATGTTTGCTAGTGATATGAATGTAGTGAGAAAGTGATTTCTAATGAAAATATCAAGCAATAATCAGATTTTAGGTGTTTGGAGAACGATTACCCAAAAACCCATGGATGTTTATGTATTTATCAAATGTTGATGTAATCCATAGATTTCATGGTTAGGTTGGATTTTTTAGTGTTTGGGCATGATTTATATGAGTTTAGTGTGAGTTTTAAACCTTGAAAGTGAAGAATATCGGTGTTGTTGTTGGATTTGGGGTTCTTCTTCATGAAGTGAGTTGTGCAAGTGAAACACACGATAATGTGACCCAATGCGGGTATACGGTCACACCTAACCTGTTTTTCCCCTTGTTCCCCAAATTTTAGTGCTTTGTTCTATGTCCAGTTAAGGGTTGCAGCTTGGTTCCTTATTTGAAGGGTTTGCAAGTAAGTCTTTTGGAGGTCTTTTGGGGTTATTAACTCGTCATCTGGTAACCTCAACTCAGGTGTTCAGTTTCTAGACCGAAAGTGTGCGTGTAAGCTGAACCTCAAGGGAGTTTCTTCGTTATTTTTGTAATAAGAGTATAATTACCCGTTATATTGGGTTGTATTTGCTTAAAATTCACAAAATGTGCATTGTTCTAAACGAGGACTGATTATTTGCATAGTGTGAGTTTGTACTTTAATAATAAATTTACAGGAAGAGTGTAGCCTAATGAAGCACATGAATTCGTTTCAAGTAGCTTATTGAGAGACCAAGTGTGCGCCCGATTGTTTAGTCACAAGTGTGGGTGACAATTAGTGTGTTTAACCAATGCAATGGGTATTGACATTTTATATTTTGAGGTGTGTGCATAGTTCTTTTAAAGTAATGTTTTATAATGATTGGAATTGATGTTGTTTATTCATGTGTTGGAAGGAATTCACTAGTCCTTTGGTGTAACCCTCACTTTTATAACACTGAAACCATTTTCAGGAAAAATATCATGTTGAGAGCTCTATTAGGGCAAGGGCAAGGAGTGAGCTTGAGGTGGGAAGTGATGGCGTTACTTTTTTTTATAAAGTATATAATATTTATGTACGGCAAATTGAACAAACAAACAAACTCACACACCTCCTCACCTATGGTGAGGTTTGAACCCCCGACTTCCTAAAAGACAGGAGGTTCACATATCGCTAGGTCAAAGACCTTTTGGTGTTACTTTTTAGTTAGATACTCTTCTAAAATTTTCCTTAGTTTATGTAAATCTCAGGAGTGTACTTTTATTCTACTGCAACTCTTGAGATTATGTTGAATGATAAAATGTGTTTGGTAAATGTAATAATTGTTGGTTGGCAAAGGCTATGAAATACCTTTTTTGAGTTTACGGTTGTTACAAATAGACAAGGTTGGATTAGGTTTTAATGTATTATGTGATGTTTTGGGTGAGCATGAATGGGAGTCATCGACAAAATTGAGTAGGTCATGGCAAAAGAAAATGACTTGGATTTCAGATTTCCAAGATATATAGTTATATAGTTGGTAGGAAAAAGTTTGATGTCGTTGGAGAAGTGCTTGATTAGAACAAAAGGTTTTAAAAGTTCTTATGAATTTAGGAATGGTGTTGCCATTGCTTACCATGATGAGAAATTGATTGAGAATGAAGCCGACAAAGGCTCTGATATTATATAATGGATGCAAGGCTTGATGAATTTTATTAACAAATATAAAGGCTATTTATATACACATTTACATCTTAATGAGAGAGAAACAAATTAAATAAATCTAATTAAGACTATCAAATAAAAAGTCTTGATAAAAATAACTAAAAAAGCAAAGACATACATAATCTAGAGGATCAAAATTAGAGATTGTTATTCTTATATGAATTTGCCTCAAAGATTAGAAAGACCGTTCCCAAGAGAGAAGTTCGACTTCATTAGTATATGCTTAGTCAAATAAACAATGATAATTGACTTTTGAATGGTAGTTTGACTTGATCAACACATGTAATCGATCAATAATATGAACATAAATCTTAGTTCATACTCTTTTGGGTAGGATCCAATGACAAAATTTATTAATTTTTATTTAATATACACCGAAATTCAAAGATTAAATCATATATTATACACTGTTGTTTATTGGTTTTAAAAAATAATATAAAACACGTTATGTATAGATTCAAGATAATATTATAGAAAAGATTACACAAATGGTCTCTTGTGTTTTACTAAATCATTACTTTTAGTACTTAAAGAAAATTAATTGACAAAACGGGCAATGACCGTGATAAACTTATTCAAACAAGTATTTTTCCTTTTCCAAGTTAGGTTAGGACAAAAAACTTAATCCAACCCATTTATCATTATATTTTTGGAAAGCTTCTAACTCCCTATTTGTCCTAGCTACTGCCCACCCTAACTTGAAAAATTGGTCGAGGAACCCAATCCAAACTAACTTGAAGCTTAATTCGGCTCTAAATTTTAAAGATCAACATTTTTGAGGTCGCCCAAACTAACTAGAATGATACAAAGAGGTTTCAAGAGTTAACGATACTTTTCTTCGATCTTTGGAGAAGAAGAAAAATGGCTCGAAAGAAGCTCGTAAACCTGCATCGAAAACTGAAGAATAGTTTATTGCGCAACTTGTGTCGCGTGCCGGGTCGCGGGCACGTTCAAACGAGTCCCGAACGGATGGCATTTATCTGTTTGTTTGATTATTTTATTTCTTAATTAGTTTAGGATAATTATTTAGTTTATTTATTTATTATTTATGAGTTTTATAATTACATGAGGATTATTATTATTAGTTTCCTTTTATAATTAGTTTTATATATAGTTGGTTTAAGTTTAAAATTGATTCAGTTTCCATAGTTATCTTAATTAGTTTAGTTATAAATAAGATTCATTGTTTTCATTATTATTCAGATTATGATCAATAAAGTTATTTTAGAGTTTTATCTCTAGTTTTATAAGGGTTTTTTCTTATTTTTCAAGCGTCTCTTTGTAAGGCTCATTATTTAGACGTTTGTCGACCCTTCCGCAAAACCCCGCTGCGTCATAGAAACTTAATTGGTCGATGAACCCAATCCCAATTAACCTAATCGTATGAGTCGGCCAAATTAAATTAATATTTCATAGTTATATATGATCGTTTCTTTGCTTTAAAATTAGTTTGCAATAAAGATGTTAATTAGTTTACAAAGCTCCCAAAAATGAGATGAAAATTCTTGAAAGCATTCGTGCAAGATTCTTTTTTTTGGGGGGGGGGGGACATGCGGATAAATTGATATTTTTTTGGGTGGCTTGGAATGAAACCATAAATAGCAAAGAGAATGGCGGGTTAGGCATTGGAAGCCTAAGGGCTCTTAACTTGGCCCTTCTAGGGAAGTGGTGGTCGCGCTTTCGTTCTGAATCTGAGGGGTTATGGCGCGAGGTCATTGCTTCCCTTTTCGGTCCCATAAGAGGTCTCATCTCGAGAGGGGGGAGGGGTTATACATGCAGTTCTTGGGGCATGATTAGGAGGTTAGATAAAGAGACCTTTGGCTATGATATTGTGTTGCACGATATGTTTTCTTTTGATCCTCATAATAGGAGTTGGAAATTGGAAAAGATGAGATTTTTTCGGTTGCCTCTCTTAGGATTTGAAAACGGTTGACGACTTGTCTTTGACCATACTTGAGTATAGCACGAGTTGGAATCACTTGGTGTCGGCCAAAGTTAATTTTTTGTTGTGGAGGGTGAGGTTGGGGAGATTACCGACTATAAGAAATCTAATCATGAGAGGAATCAGGCTCAATTCCGACCTGTGACCCCTCTGTCATTGAGCGTCTGAGTCGGAGGATCATATTTTTCTTCACTGCTCAACTAGTCAAGAAATCAGGGTCTTGATCACTTCCTAGTGTAGCAAGTTCCCTTTCCTAGCCGACTCTTTACTTGAATTCCTTGAGCGAGCTGTTGTTGCTGGTAACTCAAGAAGCATTAGGGAATCGATCTTGGGTGTCGTAATTGTTGCATATGTATGGTTAAAAATAGAATTAGAAGGGGAGAGGCTATTAGTTGTATGTATATGAAAAAAATAGAAGAAATCTATTATTTGACATCCATTTTGATGTATTTTTTTCATCTATTTTGTAGTTCTCTGATTCTTTTTTTTTCAAGAATTTCCGTTGATCTTTTCCTTAAATATAGGGATGAGATCATGAGAGAACCTAGAAACCCCCGAAGAACTCATCTGAATCTTTAGCTTGAGATGATCCTACATATATGGTTAAAAAGATGGTTGACAATCATTTTTTTATTATAAATATAAATATAAAAGAAAGTAAACTATGGTTCCTTGAGTAAAGACAAAACACATAGCACATAACACCAAAACTCGAAAATCACAAAAATGATCTAAATCCTAATCTGAAATGTTTCAATTCCAAAATTGATTAGAATCGAATATTCTACTATCAAAAACGAAATCAGCAAGCCTAATCTCAATCAATTTGAACCACAAACACTCCTAAAATCGATCAAAGTCGCATTTTCTTGAAAAAACTTCAAAAACTTCAAGTTTCTTCTTCAAATGTTTATCAAATTTGTGATTTCTGCTCTGATACCAAATGTTAATCCTATGTATATCAAATAACGATAAATCACAATACAAAATATCAAGAATCAATCAATGGATATTCAAATATCAAATGTATCTCTCAAGTATGTTCCTCTAAGTGTATCATCAAAGTACATTAACATGGGTATTTATACCCCTACTCTACTACAAAGAGTAAACAACAATTAAGCTCTTGTTGACTTTGTTGACTTCAAACTTTGATTTTCTCGTCTTCAACATTGTAATCTCGGATACAATATATTTATATCTAACAATACATATTTAATAGAGTTAGTGATGTGGGACCATTTTAAAAGAAAATTGTAAACCACAGAGATGATAATTTTAGTTATTGAACTCTATGGACTACTTTCGGAGAATCTTGTAAACCACAAAGACCAAAACTGTAAACCACAAAAAAATCAAGATACTGACCATAACCAGTCAATGAGTCGACTTATTGTGGTTGAATGAATGAGAGGAAGGGTATGCATGAGGTGTTTTCGTCTAACATATAAACGAAGATAGTTCAGTGACTTTAGTTCAACCATTCTTAACCTAGTTAGATTTGAGCATTTTCACTACGTAAAGGTTCAAGGTGCAAGACTCCACCTTTACTTATGCATAACACCCCTAAGGATTTCGAAATCTGGTTAGGTCTAGTCGTGTCAGTCTTTTTTCCAAAACCTAAGTTTATTTTGAAAATGGTGGATATTTGTTGGAAATATTTTTAAAATAATATAAAAGTGTTTATCTTATTTGAATTGAGTCTTAAGGAAAAAAGAAGAGCTAATTTTGGTAGGTTTTTCAATTTGTCCCAAATAGGTAAGAAAGTGAAAAATAAGTGGGTATATATTTAGTATATTGGAAATGGTGGGGGACCCATAAGGGTGCAACGTACCCTTACAAAGGCGCGACCGTGGGGTTTGGTGCAGAGCGGTCCTGAGAATTTAGATGCCCATGACGGAAAGAAAAAAAATGCCGCCTAGTACATTTATATATGCATATAAAAGAAAACAAACTATTTGAATAACGAGTATGTATGATCATAAGTATGTGGAATCAAATAGGACAGAAACCAACATTGAAAATCTCATACACTTATGATCATGTCTCATAATATAGTCATAGAAAAAAGTCAAACAATATTGCACACTAGAAAGGGACGGAGCCAATAATGTGGGGATGCTTTTAGCAATTATGTCTAAGTTAAGAGTTTGGTTTGAATTAAGAAAGGAGGATTGGGATATTAATGTATTTCAGTCAATATCTTAATCCAAAAACATCAATAACATTAAAAGAATCTAAGGTAACATCTTCAAGATCTTGCTAGTGAACATAAAATTGTTCATAAACTTAGAATTTTAGCAGGAAGTAGATCTTCAGAACTAACTCAAACTTATCCATATTTACTTCTATTGAACGATTGTAAACTTAATCCTAGCGATTAAGAGGCTTCTTGTTGAGTTGCACCACATTAGCTTAAGGTCTATGCTACATCTAAAATTCAAATTTTTATGTGTTGACACTCTTTGAATAATTGAATCCATTAACAGAAACATGCCATATAATACAATAATAATCCACTACTAGCAATCTCATCATTCAAGACCACTCAAAAAGAGATAGACAAAACTTCAAGAACAACAAAGTGTTGAAAATTATGTTGAACGACAAACAGTGGGCTCCTTAATTGAATTTACTTCTTGTTTTAGTTACTGGACAGTGGGTTCCTTTTCTGCTAATTTTACAAATAAGAGTTCGCCTCTTAGAAAGAACATCACTATTAGCATCTAACAAGAAAAAAAAAACATCATTATTAGTCTACTGAAACTTAGTAGCAACATCATGTTATTAACCTATTGAAATTCACATTTGAAGAAAGAAATTGTGAATATAGTGAAACAAAATCAAAGGAAACTTTTTCTCATCGTCATAGTGGGAGGAAAACATAAAAAGCGAAGCAATCAATAATGAAAAATGATGATATGGTTCTTTCTCTGTGACCGAACACGAATTCATACAAATATAAGCAAGTAATATACAAATATGAAATTTGCCAAGAAAAACTGAAAAACCCATTATATCACCGAATACAGATCGAGAAAACCATAAATCAAGTCCATAACTCCAACTTAGACCAAAAAAACTCATTTGTGTCCTTGTCAATCCAACGTGAAATCAACAAACAATGTAATATGCAATACTTGAAAATAACGCAGAGAAGCGACTGTAGTGTGATGCCCTTTAGGCGGAGGCTGATTAGTCGATTACCAGGGCCGACCGTCAGATGATCTATTTGAGCGAGGAGTGATTTGAGCGAGAAGCGACCACATCCAATATGAGAGTATGGAATGTTAACTATTTTTTCCTTTCTATATTTTTTGAACGACAATAACACACACACACGTTCCCAGGGTATTCGGGATCCATTCGGGCACCCGACTAATCCCCGGCGACCAGGACCTACCATAGAGTGGTAGGCCAAGGTCTGGATATCGCCACATGCAGCCGCGGGGATTTGAACCCGGATAGTCAGGGATACCATCCACTGACCCCTCCAAGATGTTACCTTACCACTGGGACAAACATGCTTTGATTTTTTCCTTCCTATTTGAGCCTACACAAACCTAAGAATTCATGGGTTGGTGATGCCTTTTGGGCTTTTGCTGCCTATGGCCATCGCCTCCTGGGCTATAGTCAGGCCCAACCGTGCATGGGTGCAATGTGGCGCTTTGATGACAAACGTTGCACTTCTCACGCACATCACCTCCTAGGCCTATAGTTGAGCCGTAAATTTTATTTTCGATCTCTCCATTAGTGACAACCTGGACAGTTGCGACAATTGGTATAGGTTAAATTGTCGAACAAATGCGACGGTTAGAGTATGGTAGCATCTATTCATGAACAGTTGTGATGATTCACATCTGGGGTTGTGATGAATAGATGTGACGGTCCAGAGTGTCGCCTTTGGCGACAGTTCACTTGAATGGTGACTATCGAAACAATTGCGACAGTTCAAATCATTGTCAAAACCAAAAACTGTCACAAAACAGTCAGATCGTGACTATTCAAAGAGTTGTCACTTATACCTATATATACCTACCAATAGACACCAAAAGTCGAGATCTTTTCTGTATAATACGATATATATTGCTATGAGTTGTGTTGCTATAGAAACACAACTTCCTAGTTTCTAGAAATCCTTGTAAACTCAATAGTTCATAGGGATTATCACCACTAAGTGTGGTGATGATAATCGTTCTACACACGTTGCTTCATTGTTTTTTCGGAAGCAATTCGTCGCAATCCCTAAGCACTATGCTTTATAGAACGGTAGGGGCAAAATTTCTTTAAGGATAGAGAGACCTCGTCTTGAACCAATAAGTAGCAGTCAATGTTCTAAATAACTCGTTATGGCCTCGTAATGGTGCGTTATGGCGTCAAGGCTTGGGGTCGTCGCCGTGTTAACCCTATGGCTTCACCCTATGGCGTATTACAACATGTTAAGGCACGTTGCGACGGGTTATTTTATAAGATGTCGAGAAGACATGGGAACCGGCTCCGCCCCGTCAGGGAACCCGGTCCACCCTCCCCGATCGGGGACGGGGATTTCCCTCTAAATTGGAGATGGGGATAGGGACGGGGATCCTCATTTGTCTTAGACTGTGATGGGGACGGGGACTAGTATGGCACTCTCCATCCCGCCCCAGACACGTTAAATATATATATATATATATATATTAATAAATTATATAAGGTATTTATTTCAACTAAATTGGTAATTTATGATTTCATATTTTCTAACTAGGCATATAATCCAAAAGTGGTTATTTATTTTTGGATGTTAGTGTGTAATGTTTTCGATGTCAAGACAAATAACAATTACGCATATATTTTGGATATTACTCGATATGGTTTCATATTACTCGTTATTTTTTGCTACGAGTGACGTTAAGTATTTTTTGTATTATATTGATTTTCTTTTAGTTTTAGGTTATTAATTATTATATGATGTTGTGACTTTTTTTATTATATTAAATTACTTTTGATTTTAGGTTTATTGAAAATATGATACATTTCAACGTGTGTGGTCGCTCGCGTATTTTATTTAAAGTAGTTTTTATAAACGGGGGGAAAATCACCGTTTCCCCGTTGGGGATGTGATGTTATTCCCCGACGGGGATGGAGTTGAGGAATCGAGGACGGGAATGGCGATCAAGGTCTCCGCCCCATACTTGACCCATTCCCATGCCTAATGCCGAGTTACTGTAATATATAACGTGCACAATAAATGATAATTATGTACAATAACTAGGACTTAAGTAAGTATAAAAAAAGAAACTTAAAAACTAAAACCTTAAATAGGTAAATTCTTACTGACATTCCCGTACACGAAAAGTCGAATACGAAGTATTTGAAAATTGAAAATAGTAGTGAGCAGAGATTCAAGAGATTTAATCTCGATTTTGCATTTTTGATATCATTTTCTATAAGCTTTATATGTTTGGTTAATGGTTCTTCTTTCTTTTTTAATTCTATTATCTTATACGAGTTTAATTTGTCCTAAACTATTATTATTAAAAATAAAAACACATATAAGGGTGAGTGAATGTCTCACTCGTTTAAAAAATAGAGATGTTGGTTTTTTGTTCATGTTCGTTCAATAAAAGTTAAACAAACAAAACAAAAAATTTAAAAGAACTTGAGGAGCACTGAGTTTTATAGAGTACTCCAACCAAAACAATCACATCGGCTCAACCCAAAGAAACATTGGATGGTAAAACTAGAGAAGGGAAATGCCTATATATAATGAAGTTCAAAAGCTTTGTGTTCTATTTCCCACCAATGTGGGATGAGTTGTCCTCACACTTTACTTCCATCAAAAGAAGAGTTAAAACTTGATAAAAATGAGATTTCATCCCACATGGAAAATTTTAAAAACATAAAAGCAAATAAGCTTTTATATATAAGGGAAATGATGACATTGTTTATATTGTTAGTTTTTTATTATAATTAATTTATTATAATATTAGTTTTTATTACATATTACTTTCAAAAAACTAATTTCTTAATGTTTCATAATATCAGTTTTTATTTTATATTATTTTAAAAAAATTGATTTCTTAATTTTTTATAATATCAATTTTCATTATATATTGTTATAATTAATTACAATACTTAAACGGATTACTCGGGTCATTTTCGAGTTGAAATTTTAGACCCTAACCTTACCCGTTTAATTTTCGTGTCGTGTCAACTCGTTTACTTAAACATGTTGAAATGTTTTACCCAAACCCGTTTAATATGTGTCGAGTTTGTGTCGGGTTAGAGTGTCGTGTCAGTTTTTGTCCGGTGTATTTGTGTGTGTATGTATATGCCGCCTTAGGGCACGCCTTGAAAAACGCCGTGGCCTCGCCATAACTTCTAAGATTTGAGGATTGAATATGCCGCCATGCCATTTAGAACCTTGGTAGTAGTAAACTCTATAATTTCTAGCCTTCTTATATAGAACCTCGAAAACAACAATTTATTAACGAACAACTAGCTTTTCAACTAATATTTAGATTTTCACCAACAACTGTATATACCAGTTAATTTGTCAAACATGATCTAAACTTCACGATAGTCACTTTGACAGCATGCATCCAACAAGAGACGTTTTCAATTATTAAGACTATCAAGGTTGTGAAATGGAAATGTTTTAAAATATGAGGATGATATGTGTAATTTTTATGTCAAGTAATATTAAAAGTCAAAGGTTTGACAATAATGGGTTTATAGAAGTATCCAGTAGCAACAATTGCTTGAACGCGAAGGCAGGTCTCGTTGGACGAATGGTCGGCACCACCTCTTGCTCCCTCCCCGCATTATTTGGACCTTATCACCCTCCCTAAAATTTTCCACTAATTTTTACTTAATTTTTCATTTAATAAAAACAAATGATTTATAAAATAATACAAATATATAAACAGATATATAAATAGGGTTGGTTTACGTAAGATCAGTCTGCT
The DNA here is from genome assembly GCA_036898165.1 of Silybum marianum. NCBI lineage: Eukaryota > Viridiplantae > Streptophyta > Magnoliopsida > Asterales > Asteraceae > Silybum > Silybum marianum. Next base: position 8,751,224 of record CM072529.1, on the reverse strand, counting down.
TTGTGAGACTCGTTTGATTTCATTTTTATACTTGAAACTTCACAACAAAATATTATAAAGTCACGACATTGTGAAGGTTATATTTATAGTGTTTTGTTGTAAAACTTTAAATGTAAAAATATGGTCTCACTTGTCTCATAAAAAATTCTATCCAAGTCTATATAAATATGTGTGTATATATATAATGTCCCCATGAAAGCAAAACAAAAAGTGCTATTTATTTGTGTTAAGCTAAGGTCTACGTTCTCTCCCCTAAATACCAAAGCCCACCCCTCATATTACTCGATCTCCATGCTCTCTCCTCCATCCTCCGCCCTCCTCCTCCACCCGCTATGGTTGCCGGAATTTCACGATCATCCACAACTCTAATCGTTCTTATATCTCTCTTCCTCATCCTCTTATGGTGCGCCACTACACAGCCGTCACCGACTGCAATCGTCATTCGTATTTTAAACCACCACCAAGAGGATCAAAATTACCGATCATTATCGAATCACCGTGTATTGAGCAACAGAAAGGTGTTATCACATCCCACGAAATTCGACTTCACACCATTCATTCATGGTCATCACCATCACCACCACCACCACCACCACCACCACCACCACCACCACCAGCGCCCACCAGCGGCAGCAGGGTCCGAGATCGACCCACGATACGGTGTCGAGATGCGGCTTGTGCCGACGGGTCCAAACCCGTTGCACCATTAAGGTTTCGTTGACCTTATTACTTGATATATGTAATTGTAGTATATGTTGCTTTATTCAGCAAAACAAAAAGAGGTAGAAAAATATAATGGAATTTATTCATAAATACATATTTTTTAAATTTTCTTATCATCATTCACTTTCTATTATTGAGATTTCAGTGGTTAATACTTATAACAGTACTTTCTTTTTTCAATTTTAATTATGACTTGCATGTCTCTACGTGTCTAAATATTGTATTATATTTTGTTTTCAATTATGTACAAATTAAATCAAAATAATAACTTATATATAAATACACGAAAGCAACAAGTGCCATGAATCAATAATCAATAATCGATGGTCAATTTGGTGTTTCACCGAATATTTAAATCCAGTTATGCATTTAAACATTCAACACTAGCACATAATCTTAAAAATAAATAATAATCTTATTATTTTATATAAAATAATTGAAAAATATATTTTTGAATGGTCATTTTATTAAATTTAATATCTTAAATGTTATAATATAAAGGATGATATGATGTAGAATATTGGAAATAGAATGAAGGTGATCATGTTTATTGTAGCACTAAAATATATGAATGATCCTTAGATTCAGGGACGACGGATGAGTGAATGTGACGGCACGGCATCTCCACGTTTCCATTAAAAAAACCATATAAAAAAAATTCTTGTGTAATACATCTATTTCAAAACATGCATATTTGTTAATTTAGTTATAATCTATAATAAATCATAACACAATAAAATAAAATTTTATTAAATAAGATTAACTTTTTTTCATTAATACTTTTGAAGAACCACATTAATTCAAATAGGAAACCATCGTTCAACACTATTATATGAACCAAATTTGTTTCCATTTGAATATAATCATAGTTTCTTATAAATGAACGCTTTAATTTACTGTTTAACAAAAAAAGAATGAAATCAAAGTTAATCATAATTTTTTTTTAGAACAATAAGGATTTGATTCATCAGAAAACTAGCGACAGCTACAAAAAAATAACAAGGAACATTAAAACAAATACATAGGATTACATCTCCAATTAATCCTAATTACTTTTATAACTTAATATATCTACATATATAAAGGGTTGACTTTTGGAGCTCTTAGATTGGCTCTTTTTATTACTGAAATTCTTAAACTCCATTTGCCGATCGAACTATTATAGGGATTCAAAAGCATATAAAAGATTGGATCTATTATAATATATATACCAAAAGAGTATTGATATAAAAAAGACTAGTTCATCAAACTTTACATTATTAAACATCAATTTAAATAAATATACAAACACGTACGTCCATAATACCATATCAAAACATCTTCATCAAATATGTACTGATTACATACACCCAATAGGTTAATACCAAGATTTGTGTATAATGAGAGATGTGATTACCAAATCAAAATTATTATTATTTTTATTTAATTAATTAGATGTAAAATGGAAATTGGGAAATGGGGTGGGTGGATGGGGTTAGAATCGATAAGTGGGGTATAAAGTATTATGAGTTTCATAAGTGGTATATCTCAAGAGAGACTTGTTGTAGATGGGAAGATGTTCTTTAGCCATCATTGACTTTAATTTCATAGCTAAAGGTGAGTAAGTGGGTAACACAAGCAAGTGGACATAAACCCCTTTCTACATTCTTATGATTTGCTTTTACTGTGCCTTCTATTTATTACTCTACCACACACTTAACTCAACCCATTTCAGACCATGATTCATGTTGTTAAATCTATATATCTTATCAATCTTTTATTTAAAAATAAATTAAGGGACTTTTCCTTCAAAACCTATAGTACTTTTAATGGGAATTTAGTTAAATGATTGTTAGGGGCTATTGTTTGTCCATGATCCACACTAGCACACAAGATATATAGACGACTAAAACGGGGTGATCGAGTCATAATTGGGTTGACCGACGAGCCAATTTAAGCTTTGTCGTCTAAATTGGAATTTAAGATTCATTATTAGACATTAAGATACCAAGTATGTATTATCTTCGCGTACATTCAAAATACGAATTGCTAGCACTATCGTAATCATCCAGTCATTGATATATGTTTTTGTACAAACAATTTTTTATTGATATTATTAGTATTAAAAGAAATATTAAAATTTAATAGGGTTTTTGGCCATTTAATATAAAATATGAGAAGTATAATTGGAAGATAAAAAAAAAACGAAAAGAAAAACTAGAGGTTATTGACATGTTATGTAAACAATTGTTTTTAAAAGTTAGGTTATAAGCTAATTATTTGTCTACCAAAAAGAATTTTTTAATAAACTTAAAAAATAAGTTAGTTTATAATTGTCAAATATGACCTATATCTGCATTAGCTAGGCTATCCAATTTTTTGTACTTACGAAAACAATTGTCTTCCCTCACATATGACAACATTGTTTTTGACCTGGATCTTAATTTCTATTGTATTCTATCTACAAGTATGGTTTGACTTTTGCGATTGTTAAAAAACAAGCACAAAACTAAAAAAAAAAAAGAGAAAAAAGAAAAGTACAACTAAAACTAGAAAACGAAAAGGAAAGAAAACTTACCTGGAGCGTAGAATGAATACTTTTGCGTAAGATGTATCTTATGTTTCTCTCGTAATGAAATGCAACTAATTAAATAACTTAGTAGCAATCTATTCAGAATGTGATGCAAGAAAATAAAACCAACACAAAACAAAGTAACTTAAGCGCATAAATTACTGGCAGCAAGTAAAAACTTATTGTACACGTAATTATATCCATAACAGGGATTATATTTGTAAACCTAACTTATTTCAATACAAGGGTCAGACGGGAATTGGACGAATCATGATATAAATGTTATTTTGGTAACGGTGAATTTACTTTTTTTTTTTAAGTTCTAATGTTTTGATATGATTAGTACTTTAACATATAGTGTTAAGTTGTTTTTGTGTGTCTTTACCATGGTACCAAAAAAATGACTTTCATCTACAAAAAAAAAAACATCCAGGAAAATTTTCCTGGGTGATTACCAATGATCACCCGGGAAATATTGATGGTTCCGACGAAATCCAATGTTTCCAAGAAAATACCAACGGATTGCTCAGGAATTTCATGGGTAATCTGTCACTGATTTGATTTTACCCACCAACAAATTATAGACACCAACTTTTGTGACGGTTTTGTGACAGATTACCATAGCGACGGATTTTCCACGGAAATGTCCGTAAGTAAAAGCCTTCTATTTTGGTAGTGTTTATAAGATGGTAATAGTTTAATTAAAATTGTATTTGGCCCCTGCCCATCCAACTCCCAGAAACCACCCAATAAAGATTAGATGGTTAGACGGCTAGAATCTAGATTGTTGGTTGACACCTCACAAGCCAAAAGTTAGTATAAACATAGCATGCAAGACTCAACAAGAGCCTAGACGCAAGAGCACTTTTCATGTCATCCTTCTTTCTTGAAGTGACATAATTCTTTATTTATTTCATGAATTTCTTTCAGATATGACGGAATTGATATCGCCGTGAAAACTTTCTTTTTTTATTGCTTGCTTTCTTCTGACTCCTTACGTATACTTCACTCGTTGGGTTCGACTGTCAGTTTCAAATCTTGAACCAGAATTGATCGATAGAAGTGCTTAAATGACCACTACGAACGAAGGATGCAAGTCCTCTCAACAAACTCCATATCTCTCCCAAAATATTGAGTAGTTTCATTTCATCTTTTCGATTGCCTCCAAAACTTTAGAGATTGAGATGTACTTCATTGAAATTAATTACTCGATTTTAGTTATTTAATTATAAATTATTACTGTTACAGTGAAATTGTAGATCAAAATGAAAAAATAATGTGTTTTTAAACCAAAATACAAGCCTGATCCTGAAAATTCTACATATAAATATCATAAGAAGAGAACAACGATAGGTTTTAGAATGTTTACATGTGAATCATTGAAAAAATCTGGAAAAACATTATTTGAAAATGCATATGTGAACTAAGATTGCAGATCATTAATATGGCTTCAAATATGCATTTTCATATGATTTTTGCAATGATTCATATATGAAATGTTCTTACAATGTGTAGTCTTCTTATTTGAACCTTCCATTGTACATGTGTGTTAGGGTGTAAATGAGCCGAGTTGAGTAGTAGGTTATTTGAGTTGGGCTTGAAAAATTAATACCAGACTCTCGAGCTTGTTTTACCTTTTTAAAGTAGGCTCGAGCTCGAGCTCGAATATATTTTGAGTTATCGAGCTCGATGCTCGTTTATGGGTTCGAACTCGTGATCGATTAACTCGTTTATTGGTTTGAGCTCAATAACTTTTATATTTTTATGAATGCATAAGCATTTTTTTGCTGGAAAAAGTGTATGCTCGATTGGCTCGACTCAGGACAAAAATTTTAATCGAGTTTTTGGACGATCGGAGTTAAACATTAGTGTTTTGAACTTTGATTCGTTAAATTAAACGAGTTATATTTTGTGTTCGAGCTAGAGTAGCTTGTCAAAAGCTCGAATGGTTTACACCCCTATGTGTGTATTCTCGAACACAAAACAAAACTCGTTTAACTTAAGAGTTGAGCTCCATAACACCAATATTCGACTCGTCTCGTTTGAAAACTCAATTAAATTTTTGTAGCCAAACATATAATATATTAATAAGTCAGACAATCAAAACATTAAAAATTATCTTGCTCGAGTCAATACACGAGTAATCAATATCGAGTTCTAGCCCATCAATTTTTAAATAAAGCTTGATATTTAGGTATAATGTATAACTTAGTTAAACGAGCTAGCTCGAACATTGAAAATATTTGAGTTGGAACCCTACCTTGAAATAGTTATTCGAGATCGAGCTCAAGTCTAGTGTGATTTTTTCAAGTCGGGCTCGAGCTTCAACATTGAAAAAATATTTCACCTCGAGCCTTACTTTGTAATTGGTATTAGAGATCGAACTCAAGTTGTTGGAACCCAGATTCCTTTCTAACAATGAATTGATAGATCAAATATTGAAATACGAGCGGAAACAAAGTAGATCTATGATTTAATACTAGTTAATAGCAATTAACAGTAAGAATAGTAAGAACAATAATGAAGAACAATGTTAATTTGTATTGATAACCTGGAAGTCGATTACAATATGTTGAATGAAATGCGCAATTAGCTCTCAAAATATCTTTCAGATCGTCAACTATTACATTCAAGAATAGAGTTATTTATACGATTACAATAATAAAAGTCAACAGTCTAGCCTATAAAAAATTGACACGTAAGCTAAGCTTGTAACAAATTCAGTTACACAACTAGTTACACGGAAAGTGTGCATGCCACGCCATCAAGAGTGCGTCTGTTGCATCTGTTGAAGTCCAGAGGTTCTTCCAATCTCTGGGCATCTCTATGGTGAGTGGGATCAGAAGATAAGCTTCTGATCTTCTTCACTTAAACAATTCTGGTTCATACTTCTCTGTAAATGAGGTCTAACAATCTCCCCCTAAGTATGAATTCCAGAATGTTGAAATGATAACTTCGTTTGACTCCAGTTCCGTTTGTTTCCTTAGGCTACAAAATTTTTCGTTCAGCTCGTATTGTATTCGATTAGAAGGGGGCTTCTGTTTGTGAAACAATCTTGAAGATCAGATCTGTAATCTCTCTGATTTTCATGATTGTTTCAAGTTGCTTCAATATCTTCTCTGCTGCTTCTTTGCCTTGATCATCAACCTCAACAGAGGCATAACACTTGACAATGTACACGACCTCTGATGAGTATTTATGCGCCTCTTTAATTCTGAAGAAACTTCTTCGGAATGGTCTCTTGAACACAACTCCATCTTCTGGTTGAGTCAGTACCTTTCCAATTCTCAGATTAATGAGACCCTCTAAATCTTCATTTGGAGCAGAGATGCTTAAGTTATCTACTTTGTGATTTAGGCCAGTTTGGAAAGTCTACCTATCTTCTGTATCGGATGAAGGCTTTCATACATTCGATGATCCGGAAGTAGGCAACTTTATCTTGAATATCTCTCCTTCGATTCATTTGATTTTCATGAACTTCTCCAGAGTTGTGAGATCAGAAGGATTAATTGATAATAGATCATTGTCACAAAAGTAGTAGGTCTGGTTATCTTCTCTGACTACCTCATAAATAGTGTACCTTATCTTTGTTTGTTAGAATTAGGTGTGTTTGACCCCAGAGATTACTTTGATTGGTACTATAGAGTAGACCTCCTTTCTTGGTTGCCTATGACTCATAAATCTGTCTTTCTGTCTTTGATTACATCACTAACGTGATAGTCATTGGCAAAATTTGGCAGTATAAGAAATATTTTCTGATCAACAGGAGCGTACATATGTTTGTTTTTGATCTCTAGAGATGGTAGTTCAAGTCTCCCCAACTTCTGTTGTCTTTCTTCAAAAGCATCTCTTTTCTTTATCGACTCCTATCTCTTAGCCTTTTCAAAGTTTGCCCGAGCTTTTTCAGCTTCAGCCTTAGCTTCATCAGCTTCAGCTTTGGATTTTTCAAATTTTCTCGCTCTGTCTTTTCGCCTTCCTCGCCTTGGCTCTTTCAGCTTCAGCCTTGGCTTTATCTGCTTCAGCCTTGGCTTTATCAGCTTCAACTTTAGCTCTGTTTTCAGCTTCAGTTCTGATTCTGTCTTCTTTAGTTCTGGCTCTATTGGCTTCAGCTCTGGCTCTGTTTTCAGCTTCGATATTTGGTTGTTGAGGGGCAGGGGCGGCAGAAGGTCTGGTGAATTCTGAAGTTCTTGCACATGATGGTTGAGATTGTCTCCTTGTATTTCCAAGAATCTCAAGTAGAAACTTGGCCACATCTGGATCTTTAGGAAGAGGACCAGTGTGTGAAGCTAGTAGAGTTGGTGTTATTGGAGTTTGTTTAGAAGAGGGAGGAGGTGCAGAAGGTGAAGAGGCAGGAGCTTTACCTTTGTCTTGATCCATTTTCTAACTAATTTCTATTTTCACATTTTTAAGTTTTTCAAGATTCTCCCCCTTCCGAGAATCGGGATCTTGATCCTCAGACTTCTTTCGTTTTAGATCTGCCTTTTTGAAAGCCCTTGCCTCTTTAGCTTTCTTCTTATCATTATATGCCTCAGACAAAGAGTTGACAATCGTCGATAGCTTCGAAACAGAGGTTTCTAAAGTGGTGACCTTCTGATCCATGTTGGAATTGCTTGTATTTGTCTTAGAAACATATTTTGAAGTCAAGGCATTTATTCTGTCTATCATGGCTTTCTGAAAAAACGGCCATATCATATTTCTTAACCAGAGAAGAGGAGGAGGCAGAAGCATCTTCGGAGGGAATCACGGCCTTGATAATTTTCTAAATATCAGCAACAAAGGAACCTTATTCATTAACAGAAATTGTGACCTCTGGAGTCGGAAGCTCTTGTGGAAGATAAAAAATGGCTTCTGAATTAGCCTTAATGCCAGCGTCCAAAGCGTTGAAATATTCAGAAGCAGAATTCCTTTGAGATTCTGCATTGTCGGATATAAGCTTTTTGATTTCCTCTAGAGCTTGAGTCTGAGCAAGTTGTTCATTACGAATATATTTGAGCATGTCTTGCTGAGACCCAAGGGATTGTTTTAGATCATTCATAGATCTCTGAATTTTATCACCAAATGCCAGAGACGCTGCATTGGTGACAAAATCAGAAGTGGTAACCGGTGTAACTCCAACACATGGAGCCCCTTTTCTCTCGCGTTCAGAGAGGCCCTCATTCACACCTGTTTGTACGTTGAGTGTGGAGGGACTTCCAACCTGTCCTCGAGGACTGTCATTGACAGGCACCTCTTCGTTTGTTCTGATTGTTTCAACTTGTTCCTCATCATTAGAGGATGAGGAGCTGAAAACAATGTGCTTACCTTGGTGAAGTATAAATACTCCGGTAAGTGGTGCACTCTGTTGCTGTAACCCCTCTGATGGGATTTCGTCAGCATCTATACTACCAAAGGGTATGGACGTACCCTCTGATGTCCCTAAGACTTCGTTGGTCACGGAGACGTCAACGATTGGTGTAGGTTGTGACGAGTTCTGGGGCGATGGAACTCTTATATTTTCATCATCACCCTTTTAAGAGGATGATGAAGAAGAAATGGTTTCCCCTGTGGTTCTTGATTCAGAGGAATGAAGAATATCCCCTGATCGGTTGGCTTCTGGGTGGTTTGGACTGGGTAGTCCTTGTTCAATGAGAGTAGATGTGTTGGCATCTACCTCAGCAATTGTGGTTACTCTTGGGGAACTTGGTGAGATTCTCTCATATGTGTCTATATGGACATCTTTGGTACCTTCTTGCATTAAGAGGTCAGGGTGGGTAGAAGCACTCGGTTGTTCACTCAAATTTTTTTCAAGCTCATTCTGACTTGACCCCTCACTGCCTAAACTAGGCTCTAAATGCTCTGGGGTAGGTATTCTCGGTTCTGAGAATACCAGAGAGCGTCTATAAGAGATGAGATCAAGAGAGGTTGAAGGGATAAGATTTAGCATGTACCTAGAGAGCTTCCTTGGTGAGGAATACCCATTGCTGTCGATTATAGGCTTGTGAGAACTCAAAGAGGAAATTTTGCAGAATGGTTGAAGCAGTGGAGCATTCAGAGCCCCTATTGCTGGATAAGTGAACAACGACAAAAACCTTGGAAACATTAGGGCTGGAAGGGCTTTCCCTTGGTTCTGGTGTGAAACCTTTGTGTGTACAATGACTTTCATTTCTTGAAAAATCAAGCTCGCATAGTCCAGTGCTCTATTGAAATACATTTCATACATGATTGTAAGGATGTTCTTGCTTGCCTGGTCTAATGAACCAATTTTACAGGTAAGGCTTTTGTTCAGAATTGAAACCAGCACGTTCCACATTGGAGGTAACTTCTTCCTCTTTAACTCAGATAGCCTCGTGAGTTGTTCATTATAGCCCAAGAAATTTATAAAGGCGAGCAGGACTTCTGGGGTAGGGTTTTGTTCAAGGTCAGGATTTGGCACTTTTTGACCTTCAACATCGAGAATAGGTTAGGGAAAATGAAAATACCTTGCAATTTTATTCCTTGTGATGGGTATTTCCACAACAGTTTCAGGTTCGTTGGGGTGGCTAAAGTTTCCAAGAAGAGTTTCTTCATCTGCGACATACATTGATTGCCATAGACTTCAGGGACATTGGGTTGGTTAAAGTTAGGGTTCGGTTTAGTGAATGGTTTTGTAGGAACTCGATCATTACCCTGTAATCAGCCAGATAGGTGTTTAGATCGAGAAGAACTTGAACATTATTGGTTTTCAATGGCAGTTTAATGATCGGAGCACTATCGGCCGTTGAATCGATTAACCTTCCTTCATCGTCTTGGACATTCAGATTTGCAGATTGATTCGCCATTGATGGAATTTGGGGGTTTTTGTAAAGCGTTGAGAGAACAGGTATGCAATTTCGAGTAATAGCTTGAGGAAGAAGACGATGAACTATAGTTGTGAATTCCTAATTTGAGGTTTATATATGAGAGAGAAAGAGTACTCGAGTGTAATTTGGGATGGGAAGGGTTTGAATTTGGGGATGGGCAAACACGGTTCGTATTTGCTAATGTAAGCACGCAGGCGTGCAGACATGCAATAACACGATCAATGACACGTGGACAACTTGGTAAAGTGTATATGATGACTGACACGTGTATTGATGAGTCACTTAAAGGGTTTTGTCGCTTTAAACTGTTGAGTATTCCCTCCAAAATTAAAAAGAAATTAATAAGAAAAATTATTATTTAAACAACAGGTAATCTGTTGATTAAAATAATTTTTGAGATTCATAAATCCTTTTAATGAGTTTAAAATCACACATTTGGATGAATAAATCAGTTTTGTACCAAATGAAAGTTTAATATTCCATGACAAGTATTTCTTAAGAAATTTTAGTAAAATAAGAGAATTTTAATTAACCTTGAAGGAAAGAGTTAAATAAAATGAACTTATTAAAAAGAAAACTTCAAAAGAAAAACAAAGCCAGAGAATAAATATCTGGTCAGAGAAAACAGTTTGTGACCAATAATGTCAAAGAACATCTTTTCAGAAAAATATTAGTTGAACATGGAAATTATTAGTAACCTTGACGGCAAGAGTTATTCAGAAAAAACAAATTCAAAGAAAACTTTTAAGTAAAGAGAGGTTCAGAAGACATCTAACTTCTGTTAGACTTGCTCCCCCTCGAGTTGCTCTTTGTGCTCCCCCTCAAAAAGTTGCATCTTGCTCCCCCTTGCTTTTTCAAGTAATGCTCCCTTTCTGTCATCACTTGGTTCAAAAGTGTAAGATTTATTCTTTGAAGAACAGAGGTGTCCAGAAGCTTCTGAGCGCCTCTGGATTAAACCATCAGAAGTGACCAGAGACTTCTGGACAGTTCTGAATTTTTTTTTTGAACAACAAAAAACAAAATAAATAAGAAGGAAAAAAATATTTACAAAAATATGTAATTCTACTTAATCCTATGAAGATCATAGAAATAAGGATAACTACATATTTAACATGCCCAACTTGCTGACTAAGAAATTAAAACGTTTCTCATCCAGAGCTTTTGTGAAAATATCAGCAAGTTGATAATCAGTAGAGACGAAATACATTTCTATTGTGCCCTTCTCTACATGATCTTTGATAAAATGATACCTGATATCAATGTGTTTTGTCTTTTAGTGCTGAACTGGATTTTCAGTGATGGCAATAGCACTTTCTGAATCACATAGGATGGGGATTTTGTCGTGTACTAATCCATAGTCTCTGAGCTGAGTCTTCATCCATATTACTTGGGAACAGAAACTGGCAGGAGCAACATATTCAGCTTCTGCTGTAGATGTTGAAACACAATTCTGTTTCTTTGATGTCCAACTAATAAGCCTGTTTCCCAGAAGTTGACAGCTACCAGAGGTACTTTTTCTATCCAACTTACGTCCTGCATGATCAAAATCTGTATATGCCATTAAATCAAATCCAGAATTTTTAGGATACCAGAGACCCAGTGATGGAGTTCCCTTTAGGTATCTAAAAATTCGTTTAACAGCAGCCAAATGTGATTCTTTTGGTTTGGCCTGATATCGAGCACAGAGGCAAGTGGCAAACATAATATCTGGCCTACTAGCTGTCAGATACATAAGTGATCCTCTCATACGTCTATAGCCTGTAACATCCACTGATTTCCCAGAAGGATCAGGGCCAAGTTTCGTGCTAGGAGAGATATGAGTTTTCATAGTTGAGGAATTTTAAAGATGAAATTTCTTTAGCATGTCAGACACATACTTGGCTTGATTTATAAAAATGCCATAGACATTTTGTTTGACTTGGAGTCCTAGGAAGAACGTTAGTTCTCCCATCATACTCATTTCAAATTCTTGTTCCATCAATTTTGAAAATAAATCAACTTCTGTCTGATAAATAGAGCCAAAGATTATATCATCCACATAGATTTGGACAACAGTTAACATACCTTTGCCTCTTTTGATGAACAAGGTTGTATCAATTTTACCTTTTTCGTAATTGTGGCTGCTCAGAAACGTATATAAGCATTCATACGAGGCTCTTGGTGCTTGCTTCAAACAATATAAAGCTTTGTCGAGAAGATAGACGTACTCTGGATGTCTAGCATCTTTAAAACCAACAGGTTGTTCAACGTACACTTTCTTCTTTGAGATATCCATTCAGAAATGCACATTTTACATCTATCTGATACACTTTGAAGTTTTTGTATGCAGAGAAGGCCAGAAATAGTCGAATCGCCTCAAGTTCTTGCTACAGGAGCAAAGGTCTCGTCATAATCTATTCCTTCCTTTTGACAATACTCCTTAGCCACAAGTCGAGCCTTGTTTCTGATCACTATTCCGTCTTCGTCTTTTTTATTTCTGAAGACCCACTTAGTACCAATGGCGATTTTGTTCTTTGGCAAAGGTACTAAGTTCCAAACTTTATTCCGTTCAAACGGAAACAATTCTTCTTGCATAGCTTCCACCCAGCTAGAGTCTTGCAAGGCTTAATGAACATGCTTTGGTTCGATCATGCTAAGAAAATTTACATAGAAAGCTTCATTTGCAGTAGCGGATCTTGTTTTATCGCCTTCAGATGGACTTCCAATAATGAAATCTGGAGTGTGTGACTTTGACCATCTCTTCATCCTAGTTTGAGGTACTTGTTGAGGTTGAACTTCTATTTCAGAAGATTGAATAATCTCATCTGGAATTGATTCTGAATCTTGAGCAGCATCTAAAGTCTCCCCCTCAAATGAAGGCACAGAAGTGGCTTCTGGACAATCACTTGATGGAATGGGAAGGACAGAAGTTGCTGGTGGACCCTCATCAGATAATGCAGGACCAGAAAGAGTAATTCCAGAAGGTTGGAGAACTTCAGGAATACTCAAGGATGGATTTTTTGGTATTTGCTCTAAAAATATTTTTTCGCCCATAAAATCTTGAAAAATTGCATCAATTTCGGATTCTCTGGGACCTGAAAGATAATCCGAGGTAACTGTATTAAGTTTGAGTTCGGAAGTAGAATACTCAGAAGTCAATTGAGTTTGATCATCAAAATCGATGTTAATGCTTTCCATAACAGTCTTAGTACGTAAATTAAAAACTCTAAAATCTCTTAAATTTAACGAATATCCTAAGAATTTAGCTTCATCTGGTTTCTTATCAAACTTGCCAAGTTTTTCTCTGTCATTTAAATAAAACACCTACAGCCAAAAATATGAAAGAATTGGACAGAGGGTTTTCTTTTATTTATAAGCTAATAAGAGATTTTGAGATGCCTCTTGACGATAATGGAGCGGTTCTGAGTGAAACAAGAAGTGGCTACAGCTTCTGCCCAAAAATGGATAGGGAGTCCAGAAGCTGCAAGCATCGTTCTGGCTGCTTCCACCAAGGTTCTGTTGCGTCTTTCTACTACACCATTTTGTTGAGGAGTGCGTACAACAAAGCGGTTTTGTGTAATTCCATTTTCAACGAGGTATGCTTCAAGCTTGGCATTCTTGAACTCAGTACTGTTATCACTTCTAAGCTGCTGAATCTTCTGGTATAGAAGAACTTGGATTCTGGTCATCATATTCTGCAAGTTGATAGCCACTTCTGATTTTTGTCTTACAAACGCAAGCGATGTATACCTGGAAAATTCATCAATAAGTACCAGTATATAATTTTTACCAGATAGACTCTAAATTGCAATGGGACCACAGAGATCGACATGTAACAATTGCAGAGGTCTAGTGCATGAATGATCACTTTTTGTTTTATGAGATGCTCGTTTTAATTTTCCCATTTCACATGCAGGGCAGAGGTGATCCTTTTGGAAGTGGACTTCTGGAAGACCAGATACCAAATTGTGTTTAACTAGCATCTCAAGGTTATTAAAATTTAAGTGAGACATTTTGTGATGCCATAACCACGCAACTTCACTCTTTTTGAAGATAAGACAGAGGGTTTCTTTACCGTCTTTTGATGTGAAGTTCATCATATATAGATTACCTTTTCTGTCAGCTCCCCAGAGTTCTTCACCTGCCTTAGAAAATAAGTAACAATGCTTTTCATCAAATATGACAAGTATTTTAGAATCACAAAGTTGACTTACAGTCAGCAGGTTATGTTTCAAGCCAGAAACATAAGCTACTTTTGATAAGGTAATATTACCTTATTGTAGAGTATCGTAGCCTTTTATTTGACCCTTACCGTTGTCTCTAAACGTTACAGTTCCACCACACTTGTCTTTGAATTGGGAGAGCAAGTTTTTGGATCCAGTCATGTGCCTCGAGCATCCAGAGTCAAGATACCAGATGTGCACACGCTGCTTCTGCAATCAAAATCAGAGTGATTTAGGTACCCATTTCATAATGGGTCCTTTAGTGTTAGTTTTAGGCTTTTGAGTCTTTTTTTCTTGCAGGTGATTTGATTTGGCAGATAGTACGGATTTGCTCTTTTTATTTTCATTGTTTTTATTTGGTTTAGTTCTGAAGTTTGAAAAATTATCATATGAGCGATCAGAGGGCCTTGAGAAAAAATGCTTTAGTTTTAGAAATAAAGAAAAACATTCAGAATTCTGAGACATAAAAGATTGCATGGAATTTTCATTAGAATAATGATAATTACAATTCTTCTTATTTCTGTCTATTCTAGTATTAGTAGTTCTACTGAACTTCTTAGTTAGGCTAGACTTATGCTTAGAATCGAAAGTGTTCTTCTGCTGAGGCATCCTCTGATATACCTTCTCAGGAGCTTTGAATTTTACTGAAACAGGAGCAGAAATATTAGATTTCCATTTGCCTTTTTGAGCAGAAGTAAAGTTTGGAGGACTTGATTGCAGAGATTTTTGCTGAGCATTCAATTTCTTTTTAAGACTCTCTTTTTTCTCAAGTTCAAGACAAGATTTGGCCTTAAGACACATCCCAATGAAGTCTGGATAAATGGAAACAGGTTTTCTCTGTCCTTTTGGAGGAACAGAGAGTATTAGTATTCCACTCGAATGTTTTTCAACGTTTAGACCAGAGGCTCTGATTTCCAGAGGTTCATTTGTATATAAAAAGGGTGTGTTTTCAATCTTAATCACCTCTGGAACCTTTTTGTAATCAGGTGGTAATTGATTTTCTAAATATGAAAAATATTTCTCTGAATTATCAAAGAAATCATTACCTTGATCATCATTCTCCCAGGGATATGTGATTATTTCCAATTTGTCTTGAGTTTCTGAAAGATTTAAGTCGACAAAAGAACAAGGAAATATTTCTGGATGGTTTGCTGAAGAAATTTTGCTGAACATTTTCATGTTCAAGTTTAAAGCATTTATCCAGAGTTGAGAGAATATCAGTTTCAAAACCAAGTCTTATCTTCTCTTCTGCTTGTGTAGGAATGAATTCATCATCCTTTGGATTCAAAGTTATAGTCGCATTTGATCCAAATTTGAAAATGTCACCTTTCTTCTAAATAATATTCAGATCAACATTTGTTTTTCCAGAAGAATACTCGATATTCTTGTACTTGAGTTTTCGTTCACGATGACCATTTTCGTATTTTGATTTTTTGAAAAATGGATTGCTCATATAAAATTGGAAACATAGGCTTCTGTTCTTTTCCTAGACAGAAAACAGTTTTCAGAGTAGACCTTTTTCACATGTGTAGGAATCCAAGTACTCGAAACCAAGTCCGGATCTCCCTACTTGTGTATTTATTTTCTCATGAACTTTTTGAGCATCCAGATATGTTTTGATCTGTAGCTTTTTGTTTTGAAGTTCAACGTATTAAAATTCTCTCTCATTTTGAAAGTAATTTTTAAGTGCTACAAAATTCAATCTGTCACTTTCTTTTGTTTTGATCTCTTTTTCTTTGCCTTCCAAAAGTTTAGTGAAGTTTAATTTCTTTTCCTTGAGCTTAACTTCTGTACTTTTTAAAATTTTGGAAATCTTCTCATTTTCAACACTTAGTTCCAATTTTTCTTCTGTTAAAATATCCATTTCTCTTTTATAGATATCTATTTCCCTTTGTGTTGTAGAAAGAGTTTGTTCGATATTTTTTCTCAATTCCTTTTCAACTTTAAGCTTTTGCTTAAGTTTTTCAAAATCATTTGAAAAAAACATAATGGTGTTTTCGAGTTCAGATGATTCAGAGAGATTACTAACAGGTGTTTCAAAAGGCTGATCTTCTGATTCATTTGTTGTGGCCATTCCGCAGAACATGGCTTCATTTTCGCTTGACTCATCTCCTAGCCAATTCTCCTTTTCTGCATAGTGAGCTCTTTCGACGACACTGTATTTATATTTTTTCTTGTAGTACGGTTTGTCTTTTTCCAAAGCTCCCCTGCAATCTTTTGAATAGTGCCCTGGCTTACGACATCTATAGCACACATCCTTCTTTTTCTTTAGTTCTTCCTCTTTCTTCTCTGCCTCTGTCTTCTCAGCTCTCTGGATCTCTTGTCTAGGAGCATAACTCGGAGTAGAACGATCAAATCTTTTGCTTCCTTGGAAAGATCTATTACCAAACTTTTTCGTGAATTGTTTGGTGATAAGTGCTAGTGAATCAGCAAAAGTTTTGATCTCATCATCAGAGTCAGAATCATCTTCTGGGATTGCTTCTGATATGAAAGCCTTACTCTTTCCTCTCCTCTCGATTTCTTTACTCCTTCTGACCGATCCTTTAGATTCAGAAATTAGAGCTAGAGGTCCACCAATTGTTGTTTTCTTCTGAACGACCTCTTTCTCATGAGCTTGAAGTGTACCGAATACATCATGCAGAGACCATTGTTCGAGATCCTGATTAGCTTGTAGAGACATTGAGAGATTTGACCATTCTGGATTCAATCGCTTGAGAAATAAGACATTGTTGTCTTCCTTAGGTCTGACAATATCACACCTTTTGCATAGGTTTATTAGAGTATTAAATCTATGAAATGTCTGCTCTAGAGATTCTTCAGAAATAGCTTGGAAGCTATTGTATTCATTCAGAGCTTGAGCTCTTCTGTTTTTCTTCATTCTAGCTCCTCCTTCTAGAATATTTTCCAGCTATTCCACTTTTGCCTTTTCTTCATCAGACCAGTTATTCCTCAGCTTTGGAACTTGTCTAGCAGGGATTTCATCGGTATTGGTAGTAGCAGGAATCCTTGGAATAGTTGTCATTGGAATAAACGGACCATTTTGAACAATAGGGTAAAGTTCTACATCCAATCCCTCATAAAAATTGATCATACGGATTTTTCCATTGCGGATATTCATCATGGATTAAAGTAGGAGGTTTAGTCAAGGATCCGGAGATGTATACGGCATTCAAACTCGAATTTGCCATTTTTTCAGAAACAGGGATTTGAGAGAATTACTGAATAATTGTTGAAATTTGGAACAAATAAATTTCAAATGAATTGAAACAGGACGATATTCTTACTGATCTTCAGATTTAAACCAGAATTACCACCGATTTAGAGAAAATTGTTGTGAAATTAACAAAATCTCGTAAAACAGGGTAGAATTACGACAGTAGCTTAAAACTGAAAATTACTGTAAATAGAAAAGGAATTTCTTCAAATGGAAGAGATTTAATAATCAATAGATTGATTATCAGGCTCTGATATCAATTGTTGGAATCCAGATCCCTTTCTAACAATGAATTGATAGATCAAATATTGAAATACTAGCGGAAGCAAAGTAGATCTATGATTTAATACTAGTTAATAGCAATTAACAGTAAGAACAATTGTTAATTCGTATTGATAACCTGGAAGTCGATTACCATACGTTGAATGAAATGCGCAATTAGCTCTCAAAATATCTTTCAGATCGTCAACTATTACATTCAAAAATAGAGTTATTTATACGATTACAATAATAAAAGTCAACAGTCTAGCCTATAAGAAATTGACACGTAAGCTAAGCTTGTAACAAATTCAGTTACACGGAAAGTGTGCAGGCCATGTCATCAAGAGCGCGTAAGTTGCATCTATTGAAGTCCAAAGGTTCTTCCAATCTCTAGGCGTCTCTGTGACGAGTGGGATCAGAAGATAAGCTTCTGATTTTCTGCACTTAAACAATTCTGGTTCATACTTCTCTGTAAATGAGGTCTAACACAAGTCCAGTATTAACTTTATTTGCAGAGCTCGAATAATCTGCTCACTCCTCGTTCCGGCCCCGTAGGTTAGAACTTTTGTATTCCGTCCCTCTTTAAGTTATACATGGTTATAAATTACTAGAGCTTCATTATAACTTTCCATGTGAGTTCACATGGTATTGAACGTAAGTATAAAAGAAAATTAGTGATTATGGTCAATGGTGATAACGAAAGCTAGTACATATTTTTCTTGATTTTATAAAATCAAACTCAATATGGGTGCGTTTGGTACATGGGACAGAACAAGACAGGACAGGACGGGACAGAACTCCCTATCCCACGTTTGGTGCAATATGGGACATAACAGAAATTCACTGTCCCACGTTTGACGCGGCATGGAACGGGGACAGGACTGGGACAATGTGGAACAGAGTGGGACAAAAAAAACTTTTTCTTGTTCCACCAAAATAGGTGGAACAAGATGGGACAAGAATTAGACTATAAATAAAATATCACTAATCAACCCTCATTTGATATATAACTTTAATATGGTACTTGTTTTAATGGTCAACACCACAAGTCACAACCGTCGGAACCGTCTACGACCACCGGTAGCCACAGTCGGCCACCAACCACCATCATCCATTGCCACTACCACCACCATTGTTGGCCACCTCCACCTTCTCCTCTAGAACAACAACCTCCTCCACTACCTCTACAACCACCATCGGCCACCAACCACCACCGTTCATCACTTCCACCACCATTGTGCCAACCTCACCTCCACCATAACCACTACCACTGCCGACCACCATCGTCACTGTTATCTACCATCTTCACCTCCTTCAACCACCATCCATCGCCACCACCACTACCATCGTTGGCCACCTTCACCTCCTCCTCTACGACACGAACCTTCTCTTCCACCTCTACAACCATCGTTGGCCACCGACCACCATCGTCCATCTCCACCACCACCACCGTGGGCCACCTCACCTCCACCATGACCACCGTCGCCTTCCACCACCACTATGGGCCACCTCACCTCCACCATAATCACCACCACCGTTGACCACCACCACCACTACCATCTTAAGTCATCTATAATCAGCATCGGCCACCGATCACCACCGCTCATCGCCACCACCAATACCACCATCAAAATAAAGCCCAATTTCTTATTTGTGTGAACGGGTTTTTCAAACTATCATCAATTATAACAAAATATTCTCATTCAAATTTTATATTAATATATATATATATATATGTATGTATATATATAGGGGAGGGATCATACGGGAACACCCTCTATTTAAAGGAACAAAAAATACTTGTGTACCATATATGATGTGGGTCCCACATAATATTAAATCATATATGATTCAATGGGCCCCACCATTGAATCAAATATGATTTAATATTATGTGGGACCCACATCATGTGGTCCACAATGTGTTCCTTTATTCCTTTAAATTTACAAAGTTCTCATTTGAACCTCCCTATATATATATAGAGAGAGAGAGAGACGGGTTCATACGAGGACCGTACCAATTTACGAGAATACGAGGACAATCATCGGCCAATCATTTTGTACATGAAATTTTTCTTGTACAAAATCATATGTGATTTTGTAAGCATCAAAAATGACACGCGCGACTTTTTCTGTGGGCAACACGGGAAAAGTCGCGGCTAATCATATATGATTTTGTACGTGAATCATACGTGATTTTGTACATGAATCATATGTGATTTTGTACATGAAAAATTTCATGTACAAAATGGTTGGTTGAGGATTGTCCTTGCATTCTCGTAAATTGTTACCGTCCTCGCATGAACCTCTTTCTATATATATATATATGTATGTATGTATGTATGTATGTATGTATGTATGTATGTATGTATATATATACGGGAGGGATCAAATGAGAACCACCCATCCTTAAAGGAACAAAGGAACAAATTTTGGACCACATATGATGGGGGTCTCACATAATATTAAATCATTTATGATTTAATATTAAATCATATTAAATCATAAATGATTTAATATTATGTGGGACCCACATCATATGTGATCCACAAGTGTCTATTTGTTCCTTTAAAAATCATATTAAATCATAAATGATTTAATATTATGTGGGACCCACATCATATGTGATCCATAAGTGTCCATTTGTTCCTTTAAAAATACAAAGTTCTCATTTGAACCTTCCTCTATATATATATATATTTATATAAGTTGAGTAAAAATGTTTATAAATTAAATTATTTAATTTTTTGTTTTTTTGTGTAATTATATAACTATTATATAATATATAAAGTCGTCAAATAACTTATGTGACAGTTTGTCTAGTTCTTTCATGTCTTGTCCAGTCCTAGGTATACCAAACATACACTTGTTTTGTTCTGTCCAGTTCTGTCCTGTCTCACCCTCTAGTCTTGTGCTGTCCATTTATATCTCGTCCTGTCCAGTCCAATCATATCTACATACCATAGGACATATACTCCCCCTACGTGAAGAAAACCTTCAAGCCATAATCATTCAACACTTGCTTTGTTTCATTTTCCATCTGCATGGGACAATAATACATAATACTCACTCCAATTGTAACATTTTGCCAAATAATTTCTCATTCACATGGACTTTGTTTAGGTGCGTGATATCAAAACAAAAATCTATATATAAGACTATATAGACCCATAAACATGTTTTTCAATTAAAGTTTGAACTTAGGTGGCAGGCTTGATTTGCATATTGCTTTTGGATGAAAAAGAATCTAATTTGTCAAAGAAATGGAAATGATATGTTATCAATTTTGACCCCCGGTTTACTTTTGGTTAGCAGAATTGGAATTAAATGTGTTAAAAGAACTAGAACCTGTCTATTTGATTTACAGAATGTAGATTTAAAATTATGAAAAAATGTTGGTAATTAAATGACCAAAATGCTCTTTTTGATAATTCTGATATTTAAACTAAAAATAGTTTTTTTTTAAACTACAAATTCTTTAATCAAATAATCATTAAATACTTTAATTTTTTTAAACTACAAATACTTTAAAAGACAATCATTAAATAGTTTTTTAAATTGACATGAAATATTGGTAAATGACAAAAATTCCCTTTTATTTGAAAATTTTTGAAACCGAAATCCAATTACTACAAAAATAACGCTTTTGTCGGAGGAAAATGTCGTCGGCAAAAGTCTTCAAAATCGCCGGCAAAGGTTCAAAACCTTTTGCAGTCGGACTTTTCCGTCGGCAAAAGTTTCCATGAAAAAGTGTTCTCTACAAGTGTTTTTGTCGGCGAAAATATGCGTCATCGGTAAAGGTAACTTTGTCGGCGAAAGATTGTCGTCGGTAAAAACTAAAATCGCCGGCAAAAACGCCTCTCAAGTAATAGTAGAAAATTCTTTTCCGACGACTTACTACTTTTGCCGACGTAATTTTTTCGTCAAGAAAATTTCGTCTGACTTTTTGGTCAACTATTTACCGGCACAAAATCCATCGGCAAAAGTTTTTTAAAACTTTCGTGCATAACTTTTTCCGACATAAAAACTCGTTGGCAAAAGTCTTTTAAACTTTCGTGCATAACTTTTTCCCGACATAAAAGCTCGTCGGCAAAAGTTTTTTAAACTTTCGCGCATAACTTTTTACCGACATAAAAATTCGCTGGCGAAAGTTTTTTAAACTTTCGCGCATAACTTTTTACCGACATAAAAATTCGCGGGCAAAAGTCAAGGTTAACTCTTTCGGTCAACTTTTTGCTGACATAGAAACCCGTCGGCAAAGTGTATTGTATATTTTGGTCAACATTTTTACCGATGGAAAAACACGACGGGAAAAGTTGTTGACCAAAATATATGGACAAATTTTTGGCAACAAAAATAACTAATAAACAAATATAAAAACAATTTAAAACATAAATTAGCTAATTAATAAAAAACATATTATCAAAATATCTCAACCAAATCAAAATATCTTTTAAAGATAATCCCAAACAAATCAAAATATCTTAAACATAATCCCAATGAAATCAAAATATCTTTTCAAACATATAAAAGAAATAAAGGTAGGTAAAATGTACTAGTCTAGATTTTCTGCACCTTCATCTTCATCTTCATCTTCATCGTGGACCGAATTAGATGGTTGACAACTGACAAGTAGTTGCATCATCAAAGATAATTGGAGGTGGAGGCGGAGCTCGTACCGTGGATAACAAATGTTCCGGTAGATTTAATACTGGGATAAGGCCTTGAATTTGTTGAAACAATTTTTTCATTTCATTCATGTCTTGCGTTTGTTCCTTCAAAAATTCATATTGGACAGTTGCATATTGTTTGAGTTGTCCATGCTCTTTTTTCATTCTCTCTATGTGCTCTTGTTGTGTACTAAAGGTTGAGGTTGAAGTACGTGCTCTTTTCCCCCCGAATGCTTTCAGCCTAGGCAACGATCCAAATCCTTTTTTATGTCTGGATCAGGAGCCTAGAACATCTGAAACAATATCAAGTCCGCAGGAAACTGGGCGGTATCACCTTGATCAGACGAGACAACATGTGTACTTTGTGATGCACGTCTTTGAACCATCTCTTGCTAAATAAAACAAAAATAAATAAATATTAGAATCAATTTATTATAAATAAAGATTACATAAAAATGGTAATGGGATGTCAAAATGAGGACTTAATGTAAACACATAAAACCCACAACCTACTTACAAAACAACACTTGCAACAATTTTAGTTTTTTTTACAGCAAAGTGTAGATCAAACAAGAACAATCAAATTGTAAAACAACAAACTTTATAAACTCAAATCTATGAACCCCTAAATAAATAAATACAAATATCAGCTTAATGATTCTATTTCTATGGTTTTTCAGACAACTCATAATGTGCATATAATAAGAAAACAAATCAAGCAAGAACACTACAAAAGCATGAACTGAAAACGAGTTTGTGAGTAAACAAAAAAAAGTGAACTTACATGTGCTTTCTCCGCTTCCTCACTTCGCCAATCATCTTGCTGTCGATGGAGTTTTTCAAATGTGTTGATCGTGCTTGGAGGTTGACCAGATTTTACAGCCTACATGGAAAAAGACATTTATACATAATCATAACACATAAAATAAAACCAAATATAGATGTA
The DNA here is from genome assembly GCA_036898165.1 of Silybum marianum. Lineage (NCBI taxonomy): Eukaryota > Viridiplantae > Streptophyta > Magnoliopsida > Asterales > Asteraceae > Silybum > Silybum marianum. The sequence continues at coordinate 8,727,840 of CM072529.1, read as the reverse complement.
ATTCATATAACTTACGATTTCACAAAAATGTGCCACAATAGTTATAGAGCCATGCCCTCCTAACATGGACATTTTGGCCCTATTCACCTTCTTTCTCCAGATATAACCTATTAAACATGAACACATTATACCATTATAAATTAATTTTTTGTTTAAAAGTTGTATAATATTTGTTGTTTTACCTATTGTGGCTCCGAAGACCAGTGATTACATAACTTTTCCCAATTAGGTTGAGATACATTATTGTACGGTCGTGTTTTCGCCGCCTCGGTATTTGTCTCTCCACCAATGTTTTGCCAAATTGCCAATGTTCTTTCATATAATGCAACCATTCAGAATAATATCTTTGCATATTTCGGTCTATCGAATCCTTGATGATGGCATTGTTAAGCAGAAAATGGAATTTCTCCTACAAAAAGAATATAAATATATATATATAGAGGCTCCTTCAAGTGCTAACTCAATTATTTGTGTTAACCGTGTTAACCCCCCGGTAAAAGTGCAGTTTCTTGTAGTGGTTAAAATCGGTGGTAGTTGGCGGTTGTTAAAGTCGGTGGTGGTCGGTGATGGTTGACTGTGTTAAGATCGATGGTGGTCCACTATGAATCAAATTGACAGTGGTCGGTGGTGGTTCAGGTAAGTAGTGGTTCAAATCGATGATGGTAGGCGGTAAAAATGGCAGTGGTCGACGACGGTTTAGATCGACAGTGGTCGACGGTAGTTCAGATCCAGTGGTCGATTGTGGTTCAGATTGGTGGTGGTCCATTGTCGTTCAGATCTGTGGTGGTCGGCGGTGGTTCAGATGGGTGGCGATCGGATGGTGGTGGTTCAGATCGGTGGCGGTCGGACTGCGGCGGTCGGTGGCGGTCGGATGGTGGTTCAGATCGATGATCGTTAGTGGTGGTTCATATCGACGATGGTCATCAGTGGTGGTTCAGATCGATGGTGGTCGATTGTGGTCCAGATCAACGGTGGCCGGTTGTGGTTTAGATCAACGTTGATCGGTGGTGGTTCAGATCGGTAGTGGTCGGTGGTGGTTCAAATCGATAGTGGTCGGTGGTGGTTCAGTAAAAAAGATTAAGGTGTCGTAGGTTTTATTCGATTATGATATATTAGGTAAAGAGTATGTTCGGGAAACATACCCTTTACCTAATATACCAGCAAGAGGTATTATGAAAATATAAAATTCCATTAAAGGATGTTAAAATTTTTTATTTGTGGAACTTAGATGGATTTCAATATTCATTTCTCTAAAAAAGAATGAACCAAACAAGAAAATAAATTTGGTCAAAAGATACAATATTTTAATTCCATTATATCCCTGTAAACCCAAAAAAATTATTTTTGGACCCAAAAGAGACATAAAACTCAAGTTTAACCCATCTTCCAAAATCTAAAATATGGGGAAGAAAAAGAATTAAATATGATTTACCAAAAGTCAATAAATTGGCATTTAATTTGAAGATATGTCCAAGCTCTCTTACGTTCATTTGGTGTTTCATGTGATTCCGGCAGAAAAGGGGTATTAAAAAACTTACTTGTGTATTGGCAACAAGCTACATGCCCAGCATCACTATACCATCACATGTAATGGAACCAAGACCACATCTTTTTAGTTTTTATATCCATCCCATACCTATATTTACCCAAACAACTAATATTTTCGATTATAATTAAAAGAGACACATTTTAATTGGACACTTCTGATGCAAATAGACACACTCGAATCAGGTGATACTTGGGTCAAACACCAATGATGTTGGTGGCGGAACAATTGCAGAAGTTGCTGCCGGTGCACGGTGGTGGTTCATAGAAGACTATCTTATAGCACTTATAAAAAAAGAAATTATACCCAAATGTGCACCAAAATATTATTACTTTATAAATTTAACAACCTAAAATTAAATTCTCAACTTGCACCTATGTTCTGATTTCGTTCAAACAATTCTTCATACGCCAGAAGTCGCAACCTCTTCATAAGTACTTGAACAACCAAGAGATCGAGAACGGCCGCTGCCACCACCCCGAACACACAAAGCGACAATACCCCGGCTACGACCAACGAAAGGAAGAAAACGAACGGAACCCATATCGGGCTTGTGATGATGATAACGGGTGCAAAGCATATGAGGCCGAGAACGGTGGCGATGATGGTGATGCCGGAAAAGATTAACAAGAGTCCACCGGACAAAAGCAAGGCCATAATACCCATGAATTGTGTTGATTTCTCTGAGTAGGGTCCCTCAAGCCTACGAACTTTGGGTGGTCTTCCATCGCCGGTGATGGTGCCTCTAGGTTGTTTCTTGAGTTGGGCTTGGCCGGTGCCGTTATACCGATCGTCCATCGTTGAGACACAGGTGTTGATGGATAAACGTACGTGTTTTTTAAGAGGATAAATGTGAAAACTATGGCATGGGACACGTTAACCGGTAAGAAAACATGCAAATGCAACACGTGTAGTTATAAGGTCTAGAAATTTTGATATCTGTTAACTACGACACCATGGTGTTTGTATTCTTATTTAAACTAGTGTGTGTTCATCACGCGTTGCGTGGTGATGAGATTATATTATTAACAAATATGTAACTATGTTAACTCGTTAAGATAAACCTAATTTATTGTTTAACAACTAATAAAATGTAATGCATCATTTTATTTGACTTTTTTAAATGTAAATTGTTTTAGCAAACATACACAATATTAAAGGTGAGCAAAACCTGAAAAACCCAAAATCCGACCCAAGAACCGACCCGAAAATATTACTAAAAACCTCCACCCAAAAACCCGAAACCCGAAAATCTAAATTTTAAAGGTTTTATCAGATAAGTAGGATCGGGCTGGGTATCCAAAAGAGAGACCCGAACACCCGAAAAACATGAATATTTGTTATGCTTATACATGCTGCCCCCTCTGTTTCTTATATAGTAGCTTCTAAACCTCAAGTTTTCTTCTAAAAATCGATGTGGGACGGCTTCAAGAGTGAAAAAGAAGAGGGAGGCACTGATGCCCTCGTCCCACATCGCCTTACAAAGCTTTTTTTTCTTCTTTACCCTACGATATATATGGATAGGGGTCTCTTTTTCCTTGAGTTTCTTCTTCCTCTTATCTAAGGGCTTGAGTTGTATAAAGGGTTAGTTGAGACTTAAGAGTGCTCTATAACATGAATTTTTAAAACGTTTATTAGAAATTTGGTGATCAGATACCCGATCCGAACCACCCGATGTTTACGGGTTGGTTCAGTTTTGGTCGGATTTCGGGGTTATGATTTCCCACCCGACATTTGATTGGGTTTTGGGTTTAGGTCCCTGAACCAACCCGACTCGTCTGATGCACAACCCTACCATAGAGGGTTGGCCAAAATGAACCAATCCAATAGTTTGGAGGGTTAGCCAACATGAGCCAACAACGTGTGTTTATATGATTAGTCAAAAGAATCCAACCGCATAAGTTAAAACAAACACACCCTAACCTCCTCTCGTATACCTACCATCAATTGTTAATCTTTCATCTCTCCATCAATGTGAGATACACAAAAATCTCAATGCAAGAAGTACATAATACTCAATTCTTAGGGTGCTACATCATTTCTTGTGGATCTTACTTTTATATATATATATATATATATATATAAAGATAAAAATATAGATACCGATATTTTGTTCCTCCTTTTCACAAACCTACCCACTATATCCGAACAAATCAATTTCTCATGAGTCCAGCTGGGCATGGACGGCTCTCCAACAATGAGAAGTGCTCCTAGGAATTGAAGACAGAACAACCCTGTGAGGGGCACCATATTTGCTTCGCATGAACATAGCCCAAAGAAAAGTAATCTAAAATTAGCCAAGTCTATTATTTAACGAAAAAAACATTATTCTACTAACTTGTTATATAAATTGTTTTATTTTGCAAAAATAAAGTAGGCCAAATTGATCCAACCATATGAGTTGACACAAAACTATTCACCCGTTTATTCTTATACGCACTTTATATATTTAAACTCGCATCTTCTCAACAATGTGAGATGATGAAACGCAACCACATTTTAATATTTGAGAATTGTGAAGTCATCATCTATTGTTCATCTCCTCCTTTTTTATACCACATTTCAAGATTTGACAATACTAAACTTTCATTATGTCACCTCATGTCTTGAGGTTGTTGTTTTTATATATATAAAGATATAAATTTACAATATATATTATAGTACTACCTCAACCCCTATTGTTGTTCATTTATAATAAAAAATAACTATTACTCCAAATTTAGAGGCTAAATGATGGTTTACATAGTTATATCATTTTTTTAATTATCAAAAGTATTACATGCTTATTTTTTTTATCTATATATTTATCACACTCTATCAATGTATCAACTTTTCATTAATGTGGGATCTCCAAAAACCAACCACAATGCAAGATTTTAAAAAACACAACTCTCAAGATGTCATCTCAATAATTTAAAGTTATCTTTTATATGAGATAAAATTTAACCGCATTTGAAGATTTGAGAAATACTTAACTATCATAATGAGAATTGCAAATGAAAGTGTTGACTCACTTAAATCAACAACATGACTTGCATCAAAAAAATTCTCATCTAGCTATCACATATATAAGCCACTACATTCTATCAACTTTTTTCTTTCCACCAATGTGGGATCGCCAAACTAAATCACATTTCAAGATTTAAGGATACTCAAATCTCATAATGCCACCTCATGTCTTGAGGTTGTTGTTTTTGTATATATAAAGATGGAACTTGTAATTGAAATTTATTATTTAATCCAAAATGAATTAAAATAATCACAAATAAAAACCATGTAATTAAAAGTTAGCTTCTTTCTCCTTATATAACCAACTCCATATTCCAACAAATTATTTTTTTATCAACGTGGGATGGACAAAGCTAATCACAATTCAATATTTTGGAATTTTTAATCCACCTTGTGCAATGTTATTTCTCTTTGTTCGTACTTTTATATGTATATGAAAATAAAATTTGTAACTAATATTTATATTTAATCCAAAATGCATTAAAGTAATCATAAATAAAAAAATGAAAGGTTGGTTTCCTTCTCCTTATATAACAAACTTTATGTTCAAACAAATCATCTTTTTATCAATGTGGGATGGCTAAAGCTAACTACAATTCAATATTTTGGAATTCTTAATCCACATTATGCCATGTCAATTCTCTTGGTTCTTGTTTTTATGTATATAAAGATTGTTGGTATTCTTTATATTATATATTTAAAACACAAGTAAATTAGAAGTCATGTGACTTACATTGCAGGGCCGGTCCTACTAAACATATGGCTTTTATTAAACATATGCGTTACAAAACAAATACTTTTGTCTACGGACTTTTTTCTGAAAAATCTGTCGTTAGAAAGTGACTTTTTACAAAACGGTCTTAAATGTTGGTGGTTAATTTAATCAGTGATAGATTATCCAGGGATTTTTGGCTGATCCGATGATGTTTTCTCGAAAACATCAGATTTTACAAAATCATTGGTATTTTCTGGTGATCTTCGGGTAATCAACGATGGAATTTACCCTTGGTAATTTTTGTGGGTAAAAGTTATTTGTTTTGTAGTGATGGATATTACCTGCCAGGAGGCTGCCGATCGAAATTCAGTGCAAATTTTTTTAAATTATCGGCGAATTTAACAGACATAAATGTTAACCGGTGATTATTTTTACCAACGTAATCAGTGACGGATTATACTATTAAATGAAAGACTTTTGCCTATGAACTTTTATCTAGGAGATCTTTTGCTAAATGGTGATTCGTCACAAAATCGTCAGAAAATTGGTGGTTAAATTGTTGATAGGTAATTCAAATTGGTGACAAATTATCCAAGGATTATCTAAGTGATCCATTGGTAGTTTATAACAAAACATCGCATTTTATCGAGTAATTGATATTTTCTGGATGATTCATAGGTAATTATCCAAAAAAATTTGCTGAATGATTTTTATGGGCGAAAGTCTTTTGTTTTATAGTCTTAACCGTTAGCTACGGATACCATTGGTAGTTCATGGGTAAATATTTTCATATTTAACTAAAAATTGTCATATGAGAATATAAATTAAAAATTAAAGAAAATTGACCAACCAAATGGTTTCACCTCTGAACTCTTACCAAAATATTCTTAGGTATGCAAAAAGCTATTTCCGGCTTTCATACAATGATTTTATAGTATTTTACATATTTACTCCCTTAATTAAAAATAATTTAGATTTGGTCCTATACTTAGAATAGTTACAGATTTGGTACCCTGCACTTAAAATAATTACATATTAGGTAGCTATAATTATATTAGTTACATTTTAGGTCCCTATAATTAGAGTACTTACAGAATAGGTCCTTGTATTTAAAATAATTATAGTTTTGGTCCGTATCCTTAGAATAGTTACATATTTAGTTCATGCACTTATATACTTACTGATTTGGTCCCTATAATCATAACAATTGATTGGATCATTATGTAGGATGATTTTTAATGGGCTTCTTTGACGCTTAAGTGGAGGGTATCTGTCGCAATAGATATCAAGGAAGATTGAGTTCTAAAAGGTTGGACCTTTTTAGGGACTCTTATTTCGGTTCATGGTTGGACGTTACTATGGTTGGTGGAGACCCCATGTTGATTAACGTTTCTCGATCTTCCCCGACAATGGGAGGCAAGACGAGATGTGGTTCGATATTGGTGGGCATTTTCTCCCCTACGAGCGGTACGAGTTTTCTCTTTTGACAAGACTCCGTTTCGGACCGCTACCCAACATGTGTGCCCTACAAGAGGACAGTTTTCTTCATAGGGTGTTTCCAGATGCATCATAACTTACATTACAGGATCAACACATCTGAAGCTTTCTGACATGGTTCTTCAGTTTGAGAACATAGGAACCTATCAGACGTTGATGATGTCCGAGTTTCCTTATTGTTGATGGTGGAGGTGGGTCATTGGGAACACGGTGGTAGTAATTGCTTTGTTTATAGATGCAAACCTATCAGACATAAACACCAAACCTTCCAATTCTTCAATAAAATCCTTCAATATGGACAAAAACCAAGTACACATCCCAGTCTAGGACCTACCTACTCTTGGGCACAATATTGTTATTTGCGTCTATGGCAACCACAAAAAATATTGTACCCAAGAAATGTCTCTTCAAATAAGCAACGTTTATTACAAGGACACAACACAAGTTTTCCAAGAAAGAATAGATCTGCAAGAAAAACAGATGGTTTACGTATGTAAAGGCTATATTTTATAATATGTAAATATATCACATAGTTATACGTACAACACAATAAGATGGTAGGATTATGAAGCTCTACATTATAGAAAAATGCAAAGGGCGGGTCAACGAATCCTCAGGGCTAGTTGCCCCTCACCATGTTTAGTGCATTATATCTAGCACGCTAAGCTTAGGGCAGAGGCGGAGGGAGTAGGGGGCAGGTCAGTGCCAGCCTCCCCCAACTCACCGCCAAAGCCTAAACTCAACCAACAATTTTCAACTTTGATTCTTGGAAGAGGCGCCACCCCTAACCTACCATTCATATATTTGTGAAAAGTTTTTTACCATTAAAATAATCTTTATTTTAGAAATCAAAATTACTTTTTCTATATTATATTTTTAATATATATGTATACTATAAATAAAATAATGTATTAAACTTCAGGTTTAATTTGGCAATGTTAATCTCTTAACTTTTTAATGTATATGTACAATTTTCGAAGCTTTTTACTCCAAAAAACTAATTAATAATCAATCAATAAACACGTTTTATCACATAATAACTATTTAGCAAACAAAATAGCCAATCATCATCTTTGGTAAAGAATACTTCATCATCAAAACTAAAACAAATTACATTTTCATTTTTAAATCTAAAATATATAAATGATAATAAAATTTTGAAGTAAACAAATTATACCAAATATATAACAAATTACATCTCTATCTTTATATTGGTACAAATATTGATATTTTTTTCTTGCTCTTTTGTCTGTTCTTCAAATTAACACGATTCAACTGTCGTTTATAATTTCTATTGTATTTAGACAAAAGTTTTAGATGTTTATTTTTTATATGAAATTTTGCATTAATTTTCATTTTCAGTTTGCACTAATTAGAATGCATCCCTTTGTATAGCAGGAAACACAACTAAATGTGACATTAAACAATAGCCCCCCTCTAACTTAAATTTCTAACTCTGCCCCAGGCTTGGGGGTACCCAATAGTGATACCGTACTGCTGGATTATATTATGCACAATGTCATGTTACTGAAGTGCCCTGCTAGCATCTATAAATTTACGTTTCAGAAATGACCCACCATCTTTTTATTTGCTTAATGGCGACTGGAATGCAATTGGGTCTTTGTATAAGTGTGTACGTCCTCCAACTTCCGTACATGAAACATCTTTCCTTTTTCTAAGGAGGATGCCACTATACGTCAACCATAATTCTCTCGCACACATACAACCTTGTATCTTGTTTTGGAGGATCTATTTACCTTATACTCGAAACCTCTTCAGAGCTTTATGATCATTTTTTCTTTTGTATTAAATAACTGACACAAAACTATTCCTCCACTACAATTATAAGATATCGGTTGGTTGGACGTGATAGAGAGCTCTAGGGTTGGAAGGGGAGTATGCATATCGAAAAATTATTAAATTATTTAACAACTCTCTATCTCTTTCTCTCTCTACATATTTAACTTCTCTCTCTCTCTCTCATTCCATATTCTCATTTTGTATTCATAAAATTAATATTTGGTAGTGCGAATACCTTGTAAATTCATAATGGGTATTAATACACATACAATGGGTATCACAACTTTGGTGTCGTGAACACGGTGTAAACAATGAGCATCACATGGGGTATTACAATGTATGTCAACGTGTATACAATATGTATCAAATATATGGGGTATCTCAATGAGGATCATTTGTAAGTATTCTTTTAATAGTGACCATGTTTTTTTAGGTATCACATTGTGTTTTTTGTATTTACATGGTGTTTGCTGGAATAAGGTTCGCCATTATAAGGTTCATCGAAGAAAGGAGATATGAGAGATAACATTTCGAAAATACCTAAAATGCCCTTTGACAAACGCACACAATATTAAGTATCATGATATGGTTGTTTAAACCTAATCTTTAAAATTTACTTTATAAAATTTGTTTGTAATCTTATTTATTAAATGACATCAAACATGTATGTTTTAACTAATAACTTACGTAATAAATAATCACAAATGATTTAAAATTAAGAATCTAATCGACTATATAAAATAAACTTGAAAAACAAAGAATACATTATTAAAAAATTAAAAACCCCGTACTCTTTTCAATTTTTTCTGAAAATGGAGAACATGTAATTATAAAATACCAAACAAACTTTTCCTATCAATATTTTATGAAAATGGAATTTGTAAATAAAATTTACTAATGGATTAAAGTAATCATAAATAGAAAACCATTTAAAGAAAAGTTGACATCTTTCTCCTTATATAACCAACCCATATTCCAACAAATCATCTTTTTATCAATGTGGGATGCCCAAAGCTAACCTCAATTCAATACTTTGGAATTCTTAATCCATATTGTGTGATTGTGTCATGTCATTTCTCTTGGTTATTTCCATAAGGATTACTCAAATCTCATTGTGCCAAGTCATTCTCTTTGGTTGTTCTTTTAATATATATATAATATAATTTTTACCATTTGGTTGGTTTTGATTCCAACCATGGTTATATATTTCAAAGAGATTGTCCAAAATAACACAACCATATGAGGCAAACCCCATGAATTGACACAAAGGCATCTAATCCATCTTTCTTATACACTTCACCTTGTTCAAATGTTTCAACTCTTCACCAATGTGGGATAACCCAAAATCAACCACAATAAAGATTTAATTTTGTACTATAATTTTTACCATTTGGTTGGTTTTGATTCAACCATGGTTATATATTTCAAAGAGATTATCCAAAATAAGACAACCATATAAGGCAAACCCCATGAATTGACACAAAGGTATCCAATCCACCTTTCTTATACACTTCACCTTTTTCAAATGTTTTAACTCTTCACCAATGTGAGATAACCCAAAATCAACCACAATTAAGATTTAAGGATTACTCAAATCTCAATGTACCAAGTCATTCTCTTTGGTTGTTCCTTTAATATATATAAAGAATATAAAGATTTTGTACTATAATTTTTACCATTTGGTTGGTTTTGATTCAACCATGGTTATATATTTCAAAGAGATTATCCAAAATAAGACAACCATATAAGGCAAACCCCATGAATTGACACAAAGGTATCCAATCCACCTTTCTTATACACTTCACCTTGTTCAAATGTTTTAACTCTTCACCAATGTGAGATAACCCAAAATCAACCACAATTAAGATTTAAGGATTACTCAAATCTCAATGTACCAAGTCATTCTCTTAGGTTGTTCCTTCACTACTAGAAAATTGAGTATTTTCAACGGAAATTAATTTTCAACGGAAAATGTCGTTGAAAATTTTCTACGGACTTTAGAGGATTATTGACAGAACATAAATTATCTACGAATTTTCAACGAATTTCCGTTGAAAATCTCTGACAAACATATATGCATTTTCAACCAAAAAAATTTCAACGAAATGTCTCGTAAAAAAAAATTTGGTTGAAAATGCATTTTGTGAGAGATTTTCAACGGAAATTCGTAGAAAATTTATATTTTGTCAATAATCCTTTTAAAATTCATAGAAAATTTTCAACGACATTTTCCGTTGAAAATTTTCGTTGAAAATACTCAATTTTCTATTAGTGCTTTAATATATATATATATAAAGATTTTCTACGATAATTTTTACCATTTGGTTGGTTTTGATTCAACCATGGTTATATATTTCAAAGAGATTATCCAAAATAAGACAACCATATAAGGCAAACCCCATGAATTGACACAAAGGTATCCAATCCACCTTTCTTATACACTTCACCTTGTTCAAATGGTTTAACTCTTCACCAATGTGAGATAACCCAAAATCAACCACAATTAAGATTTAAGGATTACTCAAATCTCAATGTACCAAGTCATTCTCTTCGGTTGTTTCTTTAATATATATAAATATTTGTACTATAATTTTTACCATTTGGTTGGTTTTGATTCAACCATGGTTATATATTTCAAAGAGATTGTCCAAAATAAGACAACCATATGAGACAACCCCATGAATTGACACAAAGGCATCTAATCCATCTTTCTTATACACTTCACCTTGTTCAAATGTTTCAACTCTTCACCAATGTGGGATAACCCAAAATCAACCACAATAAAGATTTAAGGATTACTCAAATCTCATTGTGCCAAGTCATTCTCTTTGGTTGTTCCTTTAATATATATATAAAGATTTAATTTTGTACTATAATTTTTACCATTTGGTTGGTTTTGATTCAACCATGGTTATATATTTCAAAGAGATTATCCAAAATAAGACAACCATATAAGGCAAACCCCATGAATTGACACAAAGGTATCCAATCCACCTTTCTTATACACTTCACCTTGTTCAAATGTTTTAACTCTTCACCAATGTAAGATAACCCAAAATCAACCACAATTAAGATTTAAGGATTACTCAAATCTCAATGTACCAAGTCATTCTCTTTGGTTGTTTCTTTAATATATATAAATATTTGTAATATAATTTTTATCATTTGGTTGGTTTTGATTCCAACCATGGTTATATATTTCAAAGAGATTGTCCAAAATAAGACAACCATATGAGGCAAACCCCATGAATTGACACAAAGGCATCTAATCCATCTTTCTTATACACTTCACCTTGTTCAAATGTTTCAACTCTTCACCAATGTGGGATAACCCAAAATCAACCACAATAAAGATTTAAGGATTACTCAAATCTCATTGTACCAAGTCATTCTCTTTGGTTGTTCTTTTAATATATAAGACAACCATATGAGGCAAACCCCATGAATTGACACAAAGGCATCTAATCCATCTTTCTTATACACTTCACCTTGTTCAAATGTTTCAACTCTTCACCAATGTGGGATAACCCAAAATCAACCACAATAAAGATTTAAGGATTACTCAAATCTCATTGTGCCAAGTCATTCTTTTTGGTTGTTCCTTTAATATATATAAAGATATAATATAATTTTTACCATTTGGGGGGGGGGGGGGGGGGGGGAACACAAGCCTTCTAATTAAGGGGGCCGAACTCAACAAAACATCTTCATTGATAAGCCCAATTCATTATAAAAAAAACTTTGTGACGGGAGAATAGAACCTATGACCACATATACAGGGGCCATATACACATAACCATCTGATTTAAGCGCAATTTATTGATAATATTTCTAATATCTAGTATTTAATAGATAAAACGCAGGGGCCATGGCCCCCTAGGTCCCTATTGTGTTCCGCCCCTGGCGGCCGGAGTCACGTTGGAGCGAGGGGGTGCCGATGCTCCCCGTGAAACATTCAAAAAACATTGTTAATATAGTAATTTACATAGAAAGATGTGCACTAGTTAAGAGAGAAAGCATGTGAGATAAAAAAAGGAAGGAGAGAATAAGGTGAAATGCATTAATGTGAGAAAAGAGTTTGAGACGGTATGAATTGTATTTAATCCAAATTTATATAATCTAAATTTTTACTTCATCTAAAATTTTATGTCACAAAAAATTTAGATAATTCACTTATTAGGTTCAATAATTTATTAATTTAGGCTTTTAACTAGATTGGATCCTAGGTTTTAGTTTATATAATATACTAGAGTCACATTGGAGTACTGTAGGTACTTATTTAGAGAAAAAATGAAGAGGATTTTTTTTTTTAGCAATCTAATCTTTATAACATAAATTGAAAGACTTTTGATTCCATTATGTGTTTAAGCTGTTAATAACTTCAATCCACAACTTTAACTGATTCACGACTGTCTATTTATTTATTATTAATTCATAACTGTTATATTTCTTAAATGTTGATTTTAGTTTTTTTTTATCAGCTAGTTTAATATTTAACAACAATGGACAAATAATAACTAATAAATAGGAAAACAACTACTAATTCACCGTCAATGTCTTATAAGAAAAATATTTTTAATAATTGTAAACACAAGTCGTACAGATATCAAGTCTCCATTCAATATGTAAAGATCAATATTTCATCATTGTAGGATCATTGTTTTTCCCTTCAGAAAATCAAAATTTATTTTTATTTATTTCATTTGGTGCTCCCCCTCTTATCATTCCTAGCTCCGCCACTTGATAACACGACCATATTCATTAATTTAGTTAATTGATGGAATTTGGTGACATCAAGTTCAATGTTGCATAAAGTAGACAATTCAATAAAAGAAACACAAATAAACTTAGGGTGATCTTCATATCATGGAATCCTCAAAATATTATTTTTGAGTGAAAAACAATATTCATTGTTGTTAAATGTTACCTCTTGAGCTATAAGATTGTTTGTATCAACCATATTCCAATTTGGTAGTTGGTACTCCTAGGATTCTCATTCCCTTTATGAACAAGATCAACAGAGATATTGCAAAGGAAAGTGATATCACAAAAGGAAACATTAACCAGAATGGATAGAAAGTACAACCACAATTTTTTTTGCAAGAAATATCATATGCTTAGGAGGAACCTGGAAACCACCCCTATTTCATTTGTCCCTGCACCTTCAGTTCCACAATCTTTGACTGGAGGCCAAGAGAGGCAGATCAATTGAAAAACAAAAAGGATTGTGAAACTCCAATATACTATTTGGTGGATAATATATTAAAAAGAAACAATGATCAAATAATAACAAATGCTACGTGGGTAGTGTATGCAGAAAAAAAAAGTAAGAGAAGAAAGACAAAGAAAACTGAATGGTGAGGTGCTGAAGTATCTCCAAATGATCAACCAGACAACTAAGAAAACAAAATAAAAAGATCTAGAAACCATTAGAAAAGTTCAGCCGCAATTTTAACTAAAGTTTGGTTCGACCATAATCATGAGACAACTATATATTATTGTCATCTAGATCCAGGGGTGGACCCACCCTATGGGGAGGGGGTCCCGTGTTACCGCTCAACTGTGCTTCCTAAGAGTAAAAAAAAATTGTGTTTCGTAAGTTTTACATGAGGTGCATGTTGGGGGAAAATCGTCCCAACTATCAAAACGATCGTTGGAACCGTGTAGGCAAAAAAGGGTTAATCGATCACCGGATTATATTGAGAATCGTGTGAGACACTTTCCGAATTGATATTTCGACCCTATGCCCGGGTTACACGAAATTCAATATGGGATAAGACTCAAAACACTTTCGTTCTTAGGCACAAAAACGAGAGCAATTTTCTGGAGAGTATATGGGAGTATTGTTCACATAACCGTGTACAAACCGTGTCTAAATCCATGAGTATAGATTCTTATTTATACTCAAAAATTGTAACTGAAATTATTAATCATGGTTGGCTGAAATTCAGGAGTAATGGAGGTTACAAATTTCTTGTAACTCCTCAATAACTGCACATTTAATGTGCAGTAACCGTTTCAGAAAACTGACCATCTAGAGCTTCTGGTCTTAGTCCAGAAAATGAACCTCTGACTTTCAAGCTGACTTTTCAAGCTGACTTTTCAAGCTGACTTTTCAAGCTCACTTGTCAAGCTCACTTGTCAAGCTCACTTATTCAAGCTCACTTATTCAAGCTCACTTATTTACTCCAAGTCCTATAACAGCCCGACCGGGTTCATACTCGTCTTATAACAAGCGTGCACTCAGCACCACCTTACTTGAATTAGATCACAGTATAAAACTCATATAGACATCATGTTATTTCCAATCACATAAATGGACCGGTGACACTAAAATCACCAACAATCCTCCCCCATTTTAGTGTGACCCATGAAATAACATCTTAATAATAAACAATACCAAACTTGCACATAAATGAAAATGTCGAAACGATTGAATTTCCATCTTAGTATTTTACACATTTTAAATATTCGAGAATCAAGGTGTCCCAAGGATTGAACCCATCAACTCATTTGAATACCTAAAGATAAAATACATACAAGTTTCACCTACTCGTCAAGAAAATAAATGTGACACAATTATAAAGCCGAGTGTCCTAATCCTCTCATGATCATATAAAGGCCAAGTCCCCAACCTTCTGAAATGCGGCTACACTTAACGATCACATAGGTAATTCCTTTACTTCGTGTACCTACAAATACACTTTCTCAAAGGAATTATTAAGAAGATAAACTTCAACCTACCTACTGTAGTACCGAACACATACCTGGGATGATTTATCATGTGTTCCAATCTTATAAGTGTGAGCTTTCCTCATTGAATTCAGCCCCTAATGTCATATTAGAGGGGAATTGGGTGTCTCACCATTATAGATTTATAAGGACTTTAATCCCATCCCAATGGCAGACTTGTGCACTAAGTCTCTTGCCAAACCCTTGGTCAGATGATCCGCCAAATTTTGTTGTGATCTAACAAACTCAACAGAGATTACACCATTCATGATTAATTCTCTAATCATACTGTGTCTAACACCTAAGTGGCTAGACTTGCCATTGTACACTTGGCTATAAGCCTTAGCCAAAGTGGCTGCACTATCACAATGGATAGAAATAGGTGCAATTGGCTTCAACCACAATGGAATCTCATAAACAAGATTCTTTAACCATTCTGCCTCTTTATCGGCGGCTAAAGCCACAAACTCGGATTCCATTGTTTAGTTTGTAATACAACTTTGCTTCTTTGATGCCCAAGAAATCGCACCACCTCCAAGCAAAAATACCCAACCACTCGTGGAAGAGTGATCCTCCATATTGGATATCCAACTTGCATCCGAGTATCCTTCTAACACCGAAGGATATCCCAAATAACTCAAACCATAATCCATAGTACCCTTGAGATATTTAAATACTCTTTGAATAGCTTGCCAATGTTGAGTGTTCGGATTACTAGTATACCGACTCAACCGTCCCACGACATAAGCTATATCCGGCCTTGTACTTGTCATGGCATACATCAAGCTACCAATAGCCTTAGAGTATTCTAGTTGCGAAATAGAAGTACCCGTATTTGGCATTAATTTCACACTAGGATCCATAGGAGTGCTCATCGGAGAACAATCACTATAATTGAACTTTTTGAGAATTTTCTCAACATAGTGTGACTGTGTCATAACAATTCCTTTGTTAACCCGTTTAATTCTAATACCAAGAATTACATCAGCCTCCCCCATATCTTTCATGGAAAAATTAGATGATAACAACTTTTTAGTTTCATCTACCTGATTTTGATCAGTTCCAAAAATCAGCATGTCATCCACATACAAACAGATGATAACACCCGCGCCTTTAGCATCAAATCTGCTATAAACACATTTATCACTTTGGTTTAGAGAAAAACCACAAGATAGAATAACCTCATAAAACTTTTGATGCCACTGTTTGGGTGCTTGTTTCAGCCCATACAAGGATTTCACAAGTTTACACACCTTATGCTCGTTTCCGGGCATAACAAACCCTTCCGGTTGTTTCATGTAAACTTCTTCATGAAGACCACCATTCAAGAAGGCTGTCTTAACATCCATTTTATGGATAACCAGGTTGTGAATTGGAGCCAAGGCAATCAACAACCTAATAGTTGAAATACGAGCTACCGGAGCATACGTATCGAAATAGTCAATACCGGGTTTTTCTCGAAACCCTTGAATGACTAGTCGGGCTTTGAATTTATCAATTGTCCCATCAACTTTCATCTTCTTTTTGAAGATCCATTTGCATCCAAGTGGTTTAGAACCAAGAGGCAAATCAGATAACACCCAAGTGTTATTCTCAAGAATCGATGACATTTCGTCATCAATTGCTTCTTTCCAAAAGGAGACATCTCGAGATTCCATCGCTTCTTTGAAGCTCTTTGGGTCATCTTCAATACTGTAACAATAAGAGTATTGATGCCCAAGTTCATCTCTCTAACCTTCAACCAAATATAGTTGAAAATCATCACCGAAATTTTTGGCGATTCGGCCTCTTTTGCTTCTACGGACCTGCTGCGTTTCTGGAGTTGAAACACCATCCATACTTTCTGGATTTTGCACTTCATTAGTGCTAGGAATCAGATCCTTAGGCCTTTGGATTGATGAAAATCGCATCTCATCGAAAATCGCATCCCGTGACTCGATAACGGTATTTTTCGATACCGAATCATTAGATTCTATTACGTAGAACCTGTATGCATTGGAATTTGTTGCATATCCAATGAATATACAATCAATTCCACGTTCACCCAAAGTTTTTCTTTTGGGTTCGGGTAGCTTCACAACTGCCCGACAACCCCAAATTCGAAAATAACTCAAATTCGGAGTTTTCTTGAACCAAAGTTCATATGGGGTTGTTTTGTTCCGTTTGTTTGGAACTCTATTCAAAACATAACAGGCCGTTAACATATCCTCTCCCCAAAATCCCTCACTCAATCCCGAGTATGAGAGCATCGAGTTTACCATTTCTTTTAAAACTCGATTTTTCCGTTCGGAAACCCCATTTTGTTGAGGTGGGTACGGAGCCGTAGTCTCATGGACTATACCAACTGATTGGAAGTATTGAGGGTCCATATATTCCCCTCCCCTATCAGTTCGGAGACGCTTAATTGAACCACCCAATTGTAGTTCAACCTCGGTTTTGTATATTTTGAATATTTCCAAAACTTCATCTTTGGCATGTAACAAGTACACATAACAAAACGAGTGTTGTCATCAATAAATGTGACAACATACTTCTTATTACCCAATGAAGGAGTAGAATGAAAGTCACATAAATCACTATGTATAAGTTCCAAAACAGCCGACTTTATTTCGACAGTCGGAAAGGGTTGTTTTGTGACTTTCGTAAGCATACATGTTTTACATGTTTTTGTATGAATATCGAAGGCTGGAATAAGACCATCCTTTGACATTTCATGCATTCTTCTAAAATTCACATGACCCAGTCTAGCATGCCAAACCATTGAATCGTGAATTTTAGACGAAGACGATGACATAATAAATGCAGAATTTTCAGAATTGAAAACTTTGGATATAACATTCAAATGAAACATTTTATTAAAATAATATCCAAAACCAACAAATTTACCATATCGAGATAGAATATATCTATCCGAATCATAAACTTGTCTATACCCTAAACAATTCAATCTACCACCGCTAACTAAATTCTTTCGAATTTTAGGAACAAACAAAACATCAGACAACCTAACATGATTTCCAGAGGTAAACTCTAAATTAACTACTCCAAATCCACAAATCGGTGCGGTCGACTCGTTCCCCATATTTAGTACAGATCCATCTTCAACCGGTGTCAATTTCTCGAACCAGCGTTGATCTTTACAAACATGGCACGTCGCCCCCGAGTCCACCCACCATGCACAATCATCATCCTGTACATAGAAAGACTCCGGAATAAGTGAAACATAATAAATACTTTCAGATTTATCATCAAAGTTATTCAAAAACTGACCTCCTTTCACTTGAGCTTGGTCTTTAGACCCGGCTCCACTTGTTCCAGCACCGTTGTTATACAACTTAACCCGACAATCACGTTTGGTATGGCCCACTTTGTTGCGTCTCCAACATACCAAATCCTTCTTCTTCTTGAAGGATTTATTGGGTCCATCAAACTTTCGTTTCTTGCCTTTTCCTTGATTATTGGAGTTTGGTTTCTTCTCTTCAATCATATTAACAGAGGGCTGTCCAGATTCAACTTTGGACTTGGATTTGTCATTTTCTTGCACCCGAAGAGACTCTTCGATGCGCAAGTGACTCCCAAGTTGAACCAACGACAGTTTCTCCTTTTGATGTTTCAAATTGTGCTTGAAATCCTTCCAAGATGGAGGAAGTTTGTCAATTACACTCGACACAGCAATGGACTCATCCATGTTCATTTTGTGTAAAGTGAATTGACCCAAAATGCGAAGTATCTCATGATACTGTTCCATTACGGGCCTTGAGTCAACCATTTTATAATTATTAAAATCGCTCACCAAGAACTTCTTACTAGAAGCATTTTCAGCGATATATTTTGACTCAAGGGAATCCCATAACTCCTTCGCACTTTCAGCACTTCGGTAGATATCAAAGAGGGAATCACACATACCGTTTAGAATATGACCTCTGCAGATGTAGTCATCGTTCTCCCACTTACTCCTTCTCCGGACCTGATCCAGCAGCGTCTCGTCCTCCAAGATTTCTGGAATGGGAGTGCTCAGCACGAGTCGTCAACAGAAAATGCATCTTTTTCTGCCAACGTCTAAAGTCAGCCCCTTCGAACTTCTCCAGCTTTCCGAACTTTGAAGTCATCTTTTTCACAGATTCAGCCATGATCGACATCACAAAATATCAATTCGATTGTTGGGGGAAAATCGTCCAAACTATCAAAACGATCGTTGGAACCGTGTAGGCAAACAAGGGTTAATCGATCACCGGATTATATTGAGAATCGTGTGAGACACTTTCCGAATTGATATTTCGACCCTATGCCCGGGTTACACGAAATTCAATATGGGATAAGACTCAAAACACTTTCGTTCTTAGGCACAAAAACGAGAGCAATTTTCTGGAGAGTATATGGGAGTATTGTTCACAAAACCGTGTACAAACCGTGTCTTAATCCATGAGTATAGATTCTTATTTATACTCAAAAATTGTAACTGAAATTATTAATCATGGCTGGCTGAAATTCAGGAGTAATGGAGGTTACAAATTTCTTGTAACTCCTCAATAACTGCACATTTAATGTGCAGTAACCGTTTCAGAAAACTGACCATCTAGAGCTTCTGGTCTTAGTCCAGAAAATGAACCTCTGACTTTCAAGCTGACTTTCAAGCTGACTTTCAAGTTGACTTTTCAAGCTGACTTTCAAGTTGACTTTTCAAGCTGACTTTCAAGCTGACTTTTCAAGCTGACTTATTCGAGCTCACTTGTCGAGCTCACTTATTCGAGCTCACTTATTCAAGCTCACTTATTTACTCCAAGTCCTATAACAGCACGACCGGGTTCATACTCGTCTTATAACAAGCGTGCACTCCGCACCACCTTACTTGAATTAGATCACAGTATAAAACCTATATAGACATCATGTTATTTCCAATCACATAAATGGACCGGTGACACTAAAATCACCAACAGTGCACCCGCTAAACTTTTGATATTTCAAGGTTAAAGGAGCACTACTTTAAAAAGTCTCACGAAATCAACCAAAAACCATAAAAAATTAAATTCGAAATCAACCAAAATTCTTTAAAAATCCTTCGAAATCAACCGAAAAACTTAAAAAATTCCTCAAACAGGGAATTCAGCTAAAAAATCACTCGAAATCAACCGAAAAATACATCAAACAGCTTTGCGGACATTTGATACAATTTAAGAGTGCACCCGCTCGGGGAAAATCCTGGGTCCGCCACTGTCTAGATCCCAGGGTAATGATGTTTAGAGGGTAGTCCTTATCCGTAACCAAAGATAAATTCATACGGCATACTAAAATAAGAAAAACACTAGAAAATCATGTTTACTATACGTCCATCCGATCATTGATATCTCTTGCAAATTACCATTGGTCATTGGTGCTATGATGGATATTAATATAGAACTACTGCATGTCAAGGGAATAACAAGTTTAATTTTGTTTCATGAAGATGATCAGATGGCTAATGAATTGTAATACCGAAGAATATCTCTGAAATAAATCATTCTTAATCTATATATCCAACACATAGTCATTTGCCTATCGCTATCCAGAATTCAATCCATCGCCTCATGATTCCAAGGTCCATTTAAATGCCTGAGTTCAAAATCGCCTCGTAATACCCTTGTATATTATAATGAGAAAATTTAATGTGCTTTTTTACGTCTTGTATCATGAATCCATTGACTACACAAAAAGCAACAAATATGGTATAACTTGTACTTTTTCTTCATGGTCTTTATGGCAAAATTTGAGCATTAACTTGAAGAAAGAATGAATCAATCTGTATTTTTTCAAATTCCCAGTTCCACGCCAAATAAAGTCGGGAGTGCTTGGTTTTGTGCCTTCAGTATCTTCACAATTTCCTGTACTTTAAGATTCCATTTTTATCTATAGGTAGCCCTTACTTTTTCCTCAATTTATCCTCGAAAATCTGAAGAACAAACTAAACTCGAAAAATTATACAAATGTTATTTTTGATTAACAATACCACCAGTTTTATTTAAATCTCTCCTGCTAACATTCAAATATTTCATGAGTTCACAATTTCTGGGAACCAATAATACAGAGAGGTTCCGAGAGTTAAGGAGGATTTTTTTCGATCCGTGGAAAAAAAGAAAATGAGCTCGAAAGAAGCCCCAAAGTTGGCATCGAAAACGGAAAACAGTCGATTACACCACTTCTCCCGCGGCTTGGGTCGCATGCCAGGTCGTGGACATGTTCTTAACAGTCCTCTGAACATATTGTTTTTATTAATTTGTTTATTCGATTATTTTATTTCTTAATTCGTTTAGATAATTATTTGTTAGTTTTAATTATTATTATTTTTCTAAATAGTTTAGGTTTCGTTATAGTTTAGGATTTAACTTTTGTTGTTATCTTATTTACTTTTATAGTTGGTTTAGAATTATAATTAAATTTGAATTTAAGTTTTAGTTATCTATTAATTAGGTTAGTTTATAAATAAGATTATTTATTTTCATTATTTTTTAGATTATTGAGCAATAAAATTATTTTAAAGTTTTATCTTTGTTTTGAGATGTTCTCTCTTAATTTTCTGAGTTCTACGGTTGTAGACTCATTATCTTTTTTGGAATTAGACGTTTGTCGAATCGTTTCGCGTTTTTCTACTGCGTCAACTAAATATGCTTTACAAATTAATTTTTAAATCTATTTTTATTTTGATTAATTATTCTTTTGTGATCGATTCTGCCAACAACTTTAGGAATGAAAGTCATAAAAACACATAAAAGAGCTTAATACCTAAGTTATATCGATATGGATTTTGGAGTAATCATGAGAAATGAAAAAAAAAAGATCCCGCCCCAACTTTTACAATCAAGTACTATATCTTGTAATAATATGCAAACATACACGGAAAAGGTGATATATAAGACAAATTCACTTGAACATTCTTCTAAACACAAGTCAAGCAAAATATATCTCCAAAAAACTATAAAAAATAAGCAAACTATATATAGTTCAGATCAGGAAGGCTAGGAATCTGAAAGATAAATGAAAGAAGGAACACTTGAATTGTTTTATTTTTGTGTAAAAGAGATTTTCGACTTGGGTAATGGGTTAACGGATACATCCATGTAAAATGACTGTACATCAATGAAGATAATAAAATATTGATAACCAACACGAGAAACAACGAGGATGGAAACAGGTGTATTATATGTAAGGGTGAAGTACTTCGAGAATCATGAATGGAAAAAGGAAAGTGTGAAGTTTTAGACAAACTACACTGAATACAACGCCTTTCAGTTTTATTCTGATTCAACGGAATACAAAGCTTGTGTAGCACGTAATTAGACGGATGACCAACCCAATAGTGCCACACATTTGAAGGAGTAGACACAAAAGTAGTTGTTAATAGTGAGCAGAGAGTCTGGAAACTACGTGGAATGTGGTGGAGATCCGTTCCCGTGCTTGT
Source organism: Silybum marianum (assembly GCA_036898165.1). Classification (NCBI taxonomy): domain Eukaryota; kingdom Viridiplantae; phylum Streptophyta; class Magnoliopsida; order Asterales; family Asteraceae; genus Silybum; species Silybum marianum. Next base: position 8,705,109 of record CM072529.1, on the reverse strand, counting down.
CTAAATAAAGAGATCAAAAGAGGAGAAAGTAACAACGCAAGGATTATCAACACCTAATTGGCATATAGAAAGTAAGCTTTTAGTAAGCCCGGGAACGAGAAGAACACCTTTTAGAAGCAAAGGACAATTAGGAAGAGAAATAACAAAGTGCCCAATATGTGAGATGCGTAAAGAGTTACCATTTCAAACTATACTATTTCAGGCTCGGTATAAGGGATCGCTCCTTAAACCAATATTGTAGATTGAGCGTCATGTGGTTGTTGCACCAGAATCTGGAATCCAATAGTCTGCAAGTGCACAAGTGTCGAAAAATGACATATTTTTTGCGGAAACATTTTGAGTAGCCCAATTGGTAGTGAAGTGTGTCAGACCAAAATTAACCGAGAAGGCCTAAACCGAGCTGAACCTACCAAATGCACATTACCAGATCTAAAGTTGTGTGGCATCCCATCTACTGTATTTGGCCCAACTGTATAGTTAGCCGCAGACCCATTGACACTAGTCTTTGAGCCAAGCCCAACTCTAGATCCAAGTTTACACAATTGAAATTGATTAGTGACGTTAGTTTTAAATTTTATAACCGCAAGCGTACGGGTTATGTAGTGTACGAATTATATAGCGTACAGGTCGATCACAGGGAGGTGGTGGTGTAATACTAACCACTTAATGATTATGTCCTATTTATGTGAATCAGATGATTGATTTGATTATTATACTAATGGAACATAAAACTAAACGAGATTAAGAGAAGAAGGGAAAGAAAAATTAAGCAATTGGAATGACAACTATAACTAAAGAACGCTGGGTAATGTCAACTTTAAATTTTGGTAATGGTGATAATTTGTTTTGGAAAAATACTTCAACCTTCTCTCGAGGTGGAAAAGCTTTTCTAACCCAAGACCCATATTTATTTCCGTAATATGTGTATGTTAGAAAGAAACATTAGGAATTAAAACAAATATTTTCTTCTCAATCAATGTCCCTAACTATTCACATGTTAGGATTGTTGTCATTGATTAACATAATCCAAGTAAAAGACCAAACTTTCGTTTTCGTCAAAAACTAATCAACTCGACTAAATGCTTTGTTAAGAACCAAATAAATCAACTCGAACTTTCGTTAAAATCAAAATGGATTAAAACCCAACACTCGTTTTAAGAACAATTTATTAATACCCAAAACCTCGATCCTAAACGACGATTACCCAATAAAACGAATTCTAGATCAACACCAAGCAACAAATTATTTTTATTTAGACTCAGACACATTTAGACGCAAACTATTTAACGACTAACATCAACAAAACCAAATCACTATAAAACAAATTACTTTCACCCACAAAATTACCCATGGAAATTTCTGTCGGTGATTACCCACACGGATCACCCAGAAAATACCAGTGGTTCGGTAAAGTTTGATGTTTTTCGAGAAAATGCCAATAGATCACCTAGAGAATCCCCGGGTAATCTGTCAATAATTTGAATTACCCAGTAGCAATTTATCCACCAAATTTTGTGACAGTTTTGTGAGGAATCACCTTTTTGCAGCAGATTTCTCAGGAAAATGTCCGTAGGTAAAAGTCTTTCGTTTAGCAGTGAAGAAGAACAATGAACTTCTAAGAAAACATGTGCAGAAAATTAAGCTAAATCCTGAAAATCAAACAAATGCAGAAAATTGTAACTTAACCTAATTTGCAGAAAATCAAAAGGGTTTAGAAAGTACGGAAAATTAAAGCAAGGAGTAGGGGAGAGAGATGCATAAACTTAAAGAGAAATGAAAGAGTAAGGGGCAGGGAAATGCAGAAAATATAAAAGATTAATGTAAACAAACAAGATTATTGAAGGATTAATGGAAATAAACTCAAAGATCAATTAGATTCATGATAAGATTCAAACAAAACAATAGATAATTAAGTATATGAAGAAGATGAAGAAGATACTAGTAATCGTATGAAAAAACGATTGCATTTCAGATCTCAATGGCCTAAGCTTGAGCACAATCTTTTCCCCAATCTTTTAGAAATCACCAAAAAGAAGGCTTCCCAAGTCTCAAAGAATCGTCTCTCAGAAAGAATAAAACAATGTACTAATTAAACTAAAACCTAAAGATGGTTTAAATAAGAAAGCTAAAAAGCCTAAAGAGAAAGCCCAAAAAAATTAGGTCCAAACGACTTTCACGGCCGTGAAGAAATCCCTCAGGCCCTTGAAAATGTAGTAGAAAAATTGTGTTTGTTTCAGGAGCATTGTTTCGCGACAGTAAAAAGATCTTCATGCACGCAAAACCGTGGCAAAAACTTGTCATGATTTAAGGTGCTTTATTCACGTCCGCAAGGCCGACTTTCGCACCCGTAAAGCATGGGTAACGATTAGATCCTTCTGATTTCATCTCTTTTGTTAGCTTCTCCTCCTCATTCTCTATTTGCTTCTTCTTTTCTTCATTCTCGGCTTTATCCACCACATTCCCTTCATGTTTCTCTTCTTTCTTCACCGTGGGCCTCCCTTCACTCTTCTTATCTTCAAGACTATATAGAATCTGCACAAAAATATATACCAAAAGCATAAATACTATCCTCGAAAGAACCTCCAGTCGTAATTAACGAAAAAAATGGAAAGAATAGTAAAAATGCATGAAAAGCCAAAACTAAGAACTAAAATGCATAAAAAACACAAGTAAAACACACAAACTTAGGTGCATAAAATGCACTTAATAAACCACTCACAAGCTAAACTTTCTTGTCCCCGAGAAAAGAAGTAAAACTTGTTGTGAAAAAGAAAAAAGAAAAAAGAAAAAAGACAAAGCCCCCCGGAGATGTCAAAACAAGTTATCCCACAATCTTACAAAGCACGGACAAGCATTAAGACCACATACAAACCTAAATTCCATGAGTTGGATTAAAGCAAAGTAAATAGGAACATATAAATACCAACGCGTATAACCGACAAACACAAATCACGCATATTTCAGAAAAAAAAAACGCAACCTAAAAAGATTTCGCAACATATCATAGTCGCTAAGGGAAGGAATGGTGATTTATACGAATGGATGTTCACGGTGTCACTTTATGCTTTCAAAGTGTGTATAAGAACGTGTATATGCTCAAATCCTTCCCGATCGAGAGAAATGAATGTAGGCTAACACGATTGAACTTATTCTCAAGTCCAAAAATTACTATGACAATAAACATGTAATGAGAGCTTTGGGGTATGGTTAGGGGTATAAGGTCGAATTAGGCTCATTTATTGGTATTGAGGGTATCGGTTTATGGGATTTTTTTATGCATAAGGGTTCTTTTCCTAATGTTTTTGATGGATAAATGCTTACTTTGCATCTACAAGTAAAGACTAACCATTGCCTCTTTTTCTCTTTGCGTTTTTTTATGAATAAAGGCTTACTTAACATAGTGACTTTCATCAACATGTTTTTGCAATCCAAGCGTTTTTAACACTGTTATCATCTGGTGTTTCCAAAACAAATAGTTTTTCTATTTAACTTGACAAAGTCAAAATTTGTCAGATTCGGAATGGTGAATTATTGAGTAACAATTGTATTTTTTGCACTCCGGCCTTCTGACATCATGCAAAACACTATTGATGATTTGGATAAGAGAATTGAAACAAGAAACTTAACCTGATTCTTAACTTGAAAAGAAACTCAAGTAGACATTGCAACGACTAAAGAAGTAAATAGAGGAGAATAAACCATTAGCCCTGATACCATGAAACTTTACAAAAACAGAGAAAGAAAATATTCTCAGGAGAGTGTGAGATATAATTCATATTGTGTTTATTTCTTGAATGAAGAACACAAGAGACAACACCTTTATAGACCACACTGTCTACTTCTAGTTTTCTACTATGAACTAGTGACAAAACATACACAGCCACGTGTCCTTACAAACTCATCAATAAACTTCCAACTACCAACAAATTGTAACTAATACTCAACTGATTATATCCTAACACCACCATATGCAAGAATAATAGTAGGTGGATTCGACTATGTGTCGATAGAGTACCAGATGCCTTCGTAGCGAACCTTGCTTTGAAATAAGATGCTAATGTACTTCCCAATTAGTGTTTCGTGTTTCTGGATGTAGAACAGTGACTTATCAGGTGTGGACCTGACGCTACCATTGATCATCTAGTCACCTAGATAGCTATACAACTAATTGAGTGTTCACAATATATGAACCCTTCTTGTATACATATACATATATATGGGGCGGGTTCAAATTAGAACTCAAATTTGGTTGTGAACGTGAGAACAAATGAGAGCACAACACATCTCATATTCAAAGTGAATAATCAAAGAAATATTCAAACTAAATATAGTATTTAGTCTGTCTAATAATGCTTATTCAGTCTGAATTATTCAGACTGAATAAATACAATATTTAGGTGGCGTTTGTTTTTTAAGAGATGCTGAAGTCTGAAGTCTGATTTCACTTCTGATTTATAAGATGTGGTGCTGAAGTCTGAAATCTGAATCAGTAACACTGTTTGTTTTTGTAAAATGACAAACATCTGAAGTCTGAATCAATAGTTTTTTTTTTGCAAATAGAAAATACTCGTAAATCTTATAATAAAAAGAACAACCATGATTTTGTAAATATGGAGAGAATGTATGTTATTTTTTATCGGTAAATAAAAATGAAAATATTAAATAATAAATAATAAATATTATCAGATAACCAAGACAACCATCTCTATTCTCTCTTATTTCTTTCTTCTTCCTTTTTGTACATTTGTTTTCCCTCTTTCTCTGTACGTTTTTCTTTTGCTTTTCCCCCTCTCTATTTCATCATCCATCTCTCTAATGTTGCCTCAGTTGCCTCTCTTCTTCTCCACACCAAGAAGATCGATTTGGGTTTAAAAATCTGGGAGAGCGACAGCTTGAGAGGCAAGATCTGGTTAAGGGTTTACGTTATCAGCTTGAGAGATCACATCAAGAGCTTGAGAGGCAAGATCTGGTTAAGGGTTTATGATATCAACTTGAGAGATGAATAAGAGCAAGTTAAGAGTTTAGGTTACCACTTACAATTTCAGAGGAGGATTAGAGCTTTTCAGCTCTTATTTTGAAAAAAAAATCAAACAGTCTAAAGAGAAAAACATCTTACCGAATCAGATTTAAGAGCAATAAGAGGTTTTGTTTTAAACAAACAGGCCCTTAGGCTGAATATTCCTTTGATTATTCAGTCTGAATAATCCACATTCAGACACGTGTCGTGCTCTCATTTTTCCTCACGTTCACATCCAAATTTTGAGTTCGCATTTGAACTTTCCTCTCTCTCTCTTTCTCTCTCTCTCTCTCTCTCTCTCTCTCTATATATATATATATATATATATATGGGTATTGAAATACAACCCCTCTATATCATACAACCTATCCAACCCACATATTCACCATCCATATAGTTTTTTATTTTGTTTTTTGTTTTTTTAAATTAAGGGAAGTGATAACCGACTTAATCTTAACAGTTGAAAATTAAATGAACGCTTCTGATTTGGTTGTAAGGGTTGTATGAATGCAAAGGATTGCATAATAACGCTCTCTCTCTCTCTCTATATATATATATATATATATATATGGGAGATTTCAAATACAAACCAAACAATTCTTACAAACCGTACAAACTTCATTAAACCAATCTTTTTTTTTAATTTTTATTCACTTTTTCTTAATTTTGAGGGTTGATTAGTCAATAATATGTGAAAAAAATTCATCCAGAACACATGAGGGTTGATTAATCAAGATTATATAAAACAAGATTCATTAAAATGAGAAATACATGAAACAATTTCATTTTTATTTAAAAACAAAAATATATGAAATAATTCCATGAAGAAAAGAATTATATGAAACAATTTCATTATATTAAACACTTTCATGAAAAAACATTATTCAGAAAAACAATGAAACCATGTAATTTGTACAAACATAATTTGTACGGTTTGTACAAATTGTTTGGTTTGTATTTGAAATCTCCCACATGTATATATGTATAGGGGTGGGTTCATAGGAGAATAGTACATATTGAAGAAAATAAGATAACAGTAAAAAATCATATATGATTTTGCACTAATGGGTAGCTGACGACTTTTGGACCACTTAAGTGCCATGGGAAATTAAGTCACCCGAACTTTTGGGTGATTTAGTACAAAATCATATATGATTTTGTACATGAATGATCATTCTCATATTCTCACGAATAGGTTACACACACATATATATATATATATATATGTAGATAAGTTAGTGGTATTCATCGCACTACAAAAACAAAGGACTTCTAGTTTTTAGTTTTTTAATTAATAATGGAAGGCTCGTGCAAATGCCCCTAGAGTCGTATGTTGACTTACCAATCAATTATATTCTTGGATGAGCGGAACATCTTCTTATCCATCCGTAATCAGCCGATAATTAGCGACAAATTTCAAATACTTCGGTAATTACCAGCGAATAATTTTTTTATTTGTTTAAATTGAATCCGTCGGTGATCCGTCATAATTTACCCACGGATTTTTCCGACGGTAATATCCGTTGATGGTAGTCTATTTTCTTTTTTTGAACAACGGAAATTTTATTAAAACTAGCAAGGTGCTAGAGAAGCAATTACAAAGTAGAAATAGCTGTTTAAGGGGCTTTGCAACCACCCTACCCAATTAATAACCAATTTCTTACTCCTATTGTGCACCTAAAAATACGAGTGGGTAACAATGTTGTCCCATAATACCACCTTTTCAGTTTTCTTAGCTCCAAAAATTGTCCCATTGCGACAATTCCATAGAGACCATAGAGCCGTGTTGATTACCGCTTCTAAGCAATATGTTTCCCCTTTCTTCAACGTTACCGTCTCCATCCAGCCATTCCAACTTGCGACATAATTGATAGTAGGGATATTGATTTTCTGCCATCGCCCAATATTTCTCCGGATATCACAAGCCAAATGACAATCAAAAAACAAATGATTCATGGATTCATCTTTCTCCTCGCAGATCGTGCATAGAATAGAAGGAACCTCAATTCCAATTTTAGCAATATTATCCTTGGTGGAAATTTTATTCAACCCTATCCTCCATAGTAAAATATTTACTTTTATAGGCACCAATTTGTTCCAATTAGTTAAATTTTGATCATTCTCCAAGATTTTGGAGTCAATATAATTCCGAACAGATGTCACCGAGAACTCACCTGCTCCATCTATAGTCCACCGCCACCTGTATTGTTGGTTGGATAGAAGTGTGTTTCCAAGTAACTCTTTCAACCTCTCCATCTGATCCCTTTCTATCTCCCCTCTTGGCGGTCTTCGTAAGACCGAGTCCCAATCTTCCAGGCATGCACGATCTTTAACCATAACCTTTTTGTGTGGATCCAACATATATATATTCTCAGAAATTGTGATTTTAGTGGACCGCCTTCCAAACACGTCTCCTCCCAAAATAGAGTTGATCTCCCATCCCCTACCTTTTTCTTGCAAAGATCCATAAGGTTAATACCCTTGTCAGCCAACTGCCTAACAACCTTTAGAATCCCCATCCACGTTGTGTTGGCCTCTTTGTGAATTAGGCTTTCCCCAATCATCCTCCCATACACCTCTTTGATTACTTTAACACATAACGCATTTTATTCCTCCCAAAACCTCCATATCCATTTAAATAAAAGTGCTCTGTTGAAAGGGAAAATACTTCCGATACCAATTCCCCCGTCTTTGCGCTTGGCCAAACATTTTTTTCTATTTCACCTATGCCATTTTCATGTTCTCACTATCACCTCCGTTGAAAAAAACGGTTTCAGAGCGATTCTAGAATCTTCTCTATCGAACCCGGGATTTTGTAGATGGACATAAGTTATCTGGGTAGACTACTTAGGACGGATTTGATAAGAGTAGTCCTGCCTCCTACGGACAATGTTCTAGCTTTCCAACGGGACAATTTAGAAATAAACTTGTCAATAACCCTTTCCACTAGTCCGTTTTGGTCATACTTCCCCCCAACTGGCAACCCGAGATAGCTGAAAGGTATTTTTCCACATCCACATCCTACCAGATTTGCTACTCTGCTTAGTTCTCCTTCTTCAATTCCCTCCCCATACAACTTACTTTTGGCTTGGTTGATTTTTAACCCGGACACTAGGTAAAAGCATCCGAGGATACTGACGATGCTCCTTAGGTTATTTTGGGACCATTATCCAAATAAGATGGCATCATCTGCGTAGAAAAGATGGGAGATATTTACATTACCATTTCCCACTTTTACCCCTTGAAATATCATCTTTTCTTTAGCTTCTTTTATCACCGCATGTAGCCCCTCATGGCAAGAATAAACAGGAATGACGAGAGTGGATCTCTCTGTCTGAGGCCACGCCCAATCCTAAATTCCTGAGTTGGGGATCCATTCACTAGAACAGATGCCGTTGAGTTAGCCTAACATCCAACTATCCAATGTCTCCATTTGTTGCCGAACCCCATTTTTCCCAGGACCATCTCTATGAACTTCCATCTCACAGAATCGTAAACTTTTTCAAAGTCCACCTTGAGAACCATAAGCTTTTTCTTTCGCGCCTTGTACCAATCCATCACCTCGTTTAGGACTAAAGGCCCATCCAAAATCTGCCTCCCCTTGATAAAGGTTGATTGCTCCATGCGTACACACTTACTTATTACCGTGCTAAGGCGATTGACTAGAATCTTACCGATGATTTTATATCGACACCCAATTAAGCTGATCGGACGAAAGTCACCGACTAGATTTGAATTAGTCATTTTCGGGATTAGAACTATAAAAGAAGGATTGCACCATTTAGGTATTCTTTTAGACGCCGCAAAGTCTTCATCCAATTTAATCACATCGTGTTCTAATCTCCAGAATTTCTTAATGAAGCCGAAACTGAATCCATCTAGGCCCGGAGCATTGTCTCCTCCACAGTCCCACACCACCCTTTTGATTTAGAGAACTCACCTTCCAGCGTTGTGGCTTGCTCTGTCGAGATGAATTAGGAAAACAGATGTCCAAAAGAGAACGTGGACACCTTTCTTGGCAAAATATAGAACTGAAATGATTGAAAAAAACTTGTTTGATATTACTCGGTTCCTCAATACATTCTCCTTCACACAGGATCCCTCTGATAGCAAGTTTTCGCCTTTTATGATTGACAATGTTGTGAAAAAACTTGGTGTATTCATACCCTTCAATTCCCCATCTAACTTTGGCTTTCTGCGTGAGATTTGTAGCTTCTATATGATCCAGATCCTCCAGTTGTTTCAGGGCTTGGGGCCTTTTTTCCAACTCTTCTTTTGTAGCCTCTCGTTTGTCTAGCTTGAGGTCAATCTCATATATACTAGCCTCGAGCCCTATTTTTCTTTCAGTTTCCCGCCTTCAAGTATTCCCAATCCATTCTCGAATCACTTTTTTCAAATTCTGCAATTTCTTCTTAAAAGCCACCATCCCATTGTCCTCCCGGCAAACATAATTCCTCCAAGTAAATTCAACAAGCCTGCTAAACTCCTCTCTCTCGTACCAGAAGTGAAACATCCTAAATGGGGTGGGGGTATAATCCGCCTCCAGCGATTTGAGGAGGATAGGTCTGTGATCCGAGAGATTCCTGGTAAAAACAGTTCCTGTCAGATTAGGCAATTTCTCACAAATGCCATTTCAGATTAGGAATCTGTTCAGTTTACTCATTTTGGACACACACTTGTTTGACCAGGTATACTTGTATCCCCCCTGGGAGATGTCAATAAGCTCCGTTTCTCTGATGAAGTTGTTAACCAACTCAGCCGAACGCACACAAAATGCAGAGCCATATCTTTCACTGGCTGATCGAACTTCGTTGAAATCACCCATAACCATCATTTCTCCATGCCACCGGTCAATCAACCTCCAGAGGATTTGCCATAGGTCTCGTTTATCTCCTAAATTTTAGGGTGCGCATACCGCTATGATGAGTACTTGGATCTTTCTAGGCACCCACTCTCCTTCGATAGCCACGAACGAATTTGAAACTGTGGATTTTATCTTAGAATAGACTGTGGTATCCCAAAAACATAGAATACCACCTGAGCGCCCTCTGACTAGGCTACACGTAAATTCAAACATCATGTTTCCCCACAACTGTCTAATCTCATAAGAGTCTAGACTGGTTTTTTTGGTTTCTTGGAGAGTCAGGAAATTAATATTGTTCTTAGAGCACAACTCCTTTATCCACTTCTTTTTGTTCCCCTTTCCTAGACCTTGTACATTCAAAGAAATCGTATTCATTGGTAAATGTCTGAGTCCCCCATGCCCTTAATGAGCGCTTTTAGATCCTTCTCACAACCCTTCATACTGAAGGCTAGAGCTTTCCCGATACCAATAGTTTTCGACAGTTCCTCTATCATGGAGAAACCCCTCCGCTTTCCTTTGGTGCCCTAATTACCAATCTTACACGACACGAACTTCTGGGTATCATGGCCCTAGAGATAGTCTCCCCTTCCTTCTTTCTCTCCACCTTTTCTCCTGAGAAATGATCATCCTTTAGGTTATCTGTCTCTTCGTCCTTCTGGCGCGACCTTGATTTTTTCTTCCAACTTATCCTTGAGCAAGACGTCTCCATTTTGAAAAGAATCAAGCACTTTTTCTGGGGAGTTTTCGACCTTTTCCCCTTTTGTGGAGAAGTGATCTTCTGCATATACGTTACTCTCTCGATCTTCATCTTCCGACGATCTATAATCCTTTAAAAAATCTAGGATCTAGCTAGCGACCTCCTTGACTCTGATAAAGAACGATTTCACTTCCGCGTGTACCTTTAGATTAGTTTGGCCAAGTTAGGTTATATCTAAATCCGGGCACTGTAAAGGTTGCCTCTTTCTGCATCGTCTATGAACACCACTTCTCCCCATTTCCTGACTATTGAGGCAAAAGATTTAGGGGCCCTTGCCCAAAATGGAACACCCTCCACATCTAACCAAATGAGTCTCTCTTCCACCTTAAACTTCCGACAATCCTTGGACCAAGGGAAGATTTCCTTGAACCAATCCTTCGAGCTACTTATCTTTAGGAACTTTTCACGAGCTCCCTAAGATTTGAATTCCAACCATACCCACATCCGCCAAAGTATTTGATATCCACCTCGATAAAAGCTTCATTCCTACAGATGTTGCTTAGATTAGGAAAGACACGAAAATCAGACACGCAACCCACCACGACAAACGTCACATCTTTCAACTCGAATCCCTTCGTAGCGAGAATAACTTCTGGCATGCTTTCTGCATCTTTATCGTCCCTCTTGATCGTATGGGCACTGTCTTTAACAATGTTAGCATATGAAATTCCTTCCATCCTTCCAGACTTTGCCTCTGCTTGGTTTTTCACATTCATCTCCACCTCCCTTTTTTCCTTAACAGGAGATTTTTTGGCATTTCTCTCGAAACATGCTACGTTGGCATGAAGTTTAAACGTCCCCACCCAAGAACTACATATCCTATTAATCACCGAGGGAACATTTTCTTTCTTGGAAAAGCATACAAAAGCAAACATTTTTCTAGTATGCGATTTTCTCTTCACAATGAAGATGTCGATAACCTCTCCAGATTTGGCGCAAATGTTCCAAAGCTCGCAGATTGAAATATAGGGCGGAAAGTTTGTGACAAACAAACTGAAATGCGGTCATGCGCAAGAAATCCCGGGACCAGATCTAATGGGTCCACGATTTTCCAAACGGTTAAAAACCAACCTACATCGTCTACCTTTAACTTCTTGCCACTGGAACTCAGCCATCTCACACGTTAACCACAACCCCTGAAAAAAGCCGCACAATGTAACACGCACTAATTGTATAAATTCTCCACCAACTTCGGATAAGTAGAAAAGATTAATTCTTCCTCGCATACTGTGCCCTCGCACACCAAACAAGACTCGCACTAAGGAGCCTCGCGCACAACCACAACTCATACGCTGCACCCTCGCACACCGCCAAAGCTCGCACAAACCCCACAGGTTCGCTTCTGTTTCTCTACCACCATGTTTGAAAACCTTATGCCGTCGGAGAAAAAAAAAACCTTGGAGCTCTATCTCAGAACTCGATCAGGACCTCACCACCACCGCCGCAACCTTGTTTAAACACCGTTCTCCAGAACCAAAGGTTGCGCCCTCTGCTCAGTCTCGACCCACGAGCTCACCTATTTTTTAGATACACAGCATACCAGACCCGCCACACTCACCGAAAAATTCTTTTCCGCACCTGGTGACCACGATTCTACTCACCTGCACACCCCACCGCCGAGCGCACACGATACGGATGTATATCTCGCTCAAGAAACAACAGCACGAACACGACCAGACCCCCCAAAAAATGGCGTCTGAAACCGCCGGAGATACCTACGTATGCCGGTATTGCCTGACCCTTCGCCTTCTTTCTCCCTCTAAAATTTGAACATTAATTTGCCATTTCATGATTTTAATTACAAATTTGTTGTCTATTTTCTAGTAGGTTTGTAATAATTAAACTTTTCCCTTCGTCAAGTATCGTGCATGTCGGAAGGAACTTTGTTTTTGCAAAACTAAAGTCAACAGCACTGCTCCGTCCAAGAGCATATCCAAGAGCTATGCTATAATAGAAAAATTGATGTTTTTTTAGAGATTTTTGTGCTCCAATAGCTATGCTATATGGTATGCTAAAATAGAGAAAAGAAGAGAGAAAGAAAAAGAATCTCAAACTTTGAATAAATCTCTAAAACCACCACTTAAGAGAGATAAACAATATTTTAATTTTTCCACCAATAATAGTCAATGAAATAAAATGGTTTATAAGAGATAAATAATATTTTATTAATGTATTGATTATTTTAATAATAAAACTAATGCTAATATCTTTAATAGCTATTGGAGTTGGAAGCAAAAAATTTTAAATATATTGACTTTTGTTACTTTATTTTAGAGAAAATATAGCATAGTTCTTCGAGATGCTCTAACAACCAACTGATTTTTTAAATGGAGATTTTGGGAATTCTTTTCCAACAGATTTTCTAAAACTTTATCAAAGTAGAGAACGTGTGAGAGAGATTGTGAAATTCTAAAAATTTAAAGAACTCTCCAAAAATACATACCTAAGAAAAAGAATTTATTTTTTTATTAACCATGCCAATGAGATTTTTTGAAATGAAATTAATGTATAGAAGAGAAATAAAATTTTATGAAAAATATTAAAAAATTTATGAATATAATTTATATTGGAATCTCTAAAATGAAAAAACTGTTGGAGATTTTAATTTTTAATTTTTAATTTGAAGAATGTTTTGTAGATGCTTCGAAATAACAATAGAAGAAAAGAGATCACTATAGTTCTTGGCGACAATCAAAATAATCAAATCTGATGAGACTATCAAACTCATCATTACATCATCTCCAACAAATTCTTTAAACTACAGAAAAACACAGAGGTTTTGTTTTCTATTTACTCCAACACATTCTTTACATTGTTCTCTAAATAAAGAAAACTTCAAGTTTAAAAACTTCTCTAAAACTTAATGGAGGAGAAATAAAATAATTTTCTTATTCGTTACCACCAATACATCATGAGATTGAGTTATTATTATTTTATATAATTTTTATCAAAAAAGTGAATCATATGATAAAGTTATAGATTATTTTAGTAATAAAGTTTATGTTGAAGTCTCTATAAAAAAAATCTGTTGAAGTTAAATCTAATTCATTTTAAAGATTTTGACTTTTATTTTCACTATTTTAAATAAATTATAAATAATATATTAAATTTATTTCAGAAACAGATACAAAATATTGTGCTTTATTGAAATAGCAATGTCAAAGTTGTAAGACGATCTACCATGTCTATGATACAAAATTTACAAACACAATTTTAAAGTGTCATATTAGTTTCAGAATTACCCTTCATTATAATGATATCTAAGCATTTTCTAGAATAATACACCATCATAAAAGTTATATTTTAATCAAATAGAACAAAACTACAATTAATATTATTCTCTACAAGTTCATATTGAATAATTAAATAATCATTATAAATAAAAGTTATATAAAATATTTTGAGTTAATTTATGAAATTTTTTTGATTTAGTAAATAAATGTTTCCATTTATGAATTAAAAATATTAAATTACTTTTTAATGTTTCATATATACAGTTTTAATATTATTTTTGTACTTTTAATTTATTAACAAAAACAAAAAAACTATATATTAAATTAAACACATAGTGTTTATCAAAAGTTTAAAACAGTAAATTAAATTACAAGCTAAAAACATTACACTAATTGTCAACTTCTTCTCATTTTTTCGGCAATTATCTATTTGCACCACATACAAGCTGACTTACAAATAATAACGACCTATGATCGCACACTTTTAAACGAACAATGATGTTACTTTATTTTGTGTTAAACTCATACTTTTAGGTAAAATAGTTTATTTGGATTGTAAATAAACTAAATTTGTATTCTAATAAAAAGTGTTTATAGAAGGTCTTGAATACAAACAAAAAAAGATTTTAATTTCTTAATTATATATGTTTACTAAAAACAAAGAATTATAGATTTAGTAAGAAAGATTGAAAAATAAGAAGAATGTAGCTGGCGACAAGTTTGTTAAATATTGAAAAATAAGAAGAATGTACTCTTTCATATATGAAGAACTGAAATAGTTCTATTGATTGTTTTTCCTAAGAAACTATCACTTAGAATTTATTTCAAAACATGGGAGTTGTACCATTTGACAATGATGACCTTTTATATATAGACACCATTGCTTTAAATGTTAATACCAAATTTTAACTTATTTGCTGATTAGTGCATGGTTGTATTTTTCATTTCAGCCTTTTGATATTGATGTAGACATTTGTTAATACAACACATCCTTCTATATGTAGAGAGAACACCAAAGGAAGTATGGTACTAATAAATTAGTACTTTTGAACTTAATTAGTCTGACATGTTTAACATATTCTCATACCAAAACAAGAGTTGGTAGGTCAAACTTTATGCTTAAATCTGCACTCAAAAAGTGGCTTCCTAATAGTAGTATTTGTCAGACTATTTTTAACTTTATCTTGTACCGGTCTTCAATAATAGATGACAATCCAATTGTATTGGTGAGTATTTCGCATCACTTCAACTAGTCTTCGATTTGTTGAATGTTTTTTCTCTTGGACTAATACAGATAATAACAATACTTTTACAAGAACAATTCTATGTCTGAATTTTCTCTTCGAAACATAACCTATGCTTCAATTTTAGCAAAACTATGTTTTATGAAGTATTGGATTCAAATCTTGTAATCACTACAAATCAAATGTCTTTTACCCATAAAAATCACCAATGGAAATTTTATGGGTTATTATTGATTGTTGACCGATCACCAGAAAATACCAATTGTTTCGTATCAAAAAGACACCAACGGATCACCCAAAAAATATTTGGGTATAGTAATTTATAGTGACTTAAGTTTCCCACCAAATTTTGTGATGATTTTTTGTCGAATTACCCCTTTAGCGACGAATTTCCCAAGGAAACATCCATAGGTTTTATTTGCACCGGCATAAGGAGGTTAAGGTATAGTGCGGCTTATGGATCTTCCATTTTTAGTAATGAGTTTATTCAAATCCTCTTAACTTTGTAACATAAATTTTGGATATCAATTCAGTTGATTAAATCAAATCCGAATGATCTATCTGGTTGTAAATCTGGATATTGAATCCAATGTACAAATCCATATGTCAATTCAGGTCGGATTTTTAGGGAGTAATCCAAATTGTTTTGTTATCCGGTAGAAGATGGTTAATTTTAAGAATATTTGTAAATGTTAGATCGAATGTATTTGTGTTATTATCAAATCAAACAATTGAGACACATAATCTCCTGCTATTTGTTATTAATACAAATAGATAGATTTTAAAAACACTTTGGACAAAATGATACCAAACTCATAAGATAAATACATTTGGAGTCATAAATTCAATGATCCATTTTCAGATTACTTTTGCCTTTTGTTTTCCTTTTGTCTTCTATTTCAAGGTACATAAGAAACAATACAAGATGGTGCAATGGTAGCATACTGAATGTAGACTTTCATTTATTCTAGGCATTGTAGTTAAAAAGTACCAAGTAAAGTTTACAAAGTTATAGAGTGCACTTTATCTTTTCTTTGGTGGTTGCAACTTGAGAGAATCCATCTCAGCAATCCTTGCTATCCAAAGAGCATCCTTCTTGGCTTTCTTTTTCTGAAAGTTCATCTTCATAGCTCATCTTTCCTTTTCCTTTATCCATCAAGTTCAAACTAGGAATCGGATGGTGGTCATCTGCTCCTTGCTCCCCCTCAATTGTATCCCCCTGTTTATCCTCCTTTTCTTTATCTGAGCTATTGGAATGATTAGAATCAGATTTCTCCCCCTCAGTAGCTCTAGATGAAGAAAGAACCTTGCCAATCTGGGTGGAAATCAAACGAAGAGATATGTCAATTTGTTCCTGATGTTATTCAATTTAATCATTCTCGCACAATCCTCAAGTGTGAAATTAAGAAACATGATAGAGGAGGTCAAATCATCTTTATACAATCAGGATCATAAGCTTTATAGATAGAAAACTAAGGTGTTCCGAATCGAAAAGAAGAGCAATATTTTTATCATGTAAATGATAATGAACTCAATTGGCCATAGAATGATCTAAACATGAGCTCTTAAGTTCAATGTTGCGTAATGTAGAATCAAACGATGCTACAGCAATATGACAAGTGAAATAAATTAAAAGAAACAAAAATAAACTTAGGTTGATCTTCATGGAATCCCCAAAATATTAATTATTTTTTAGTGAAAAACAATATTCAATGTTTTTAAACGTTGTTGCATACCTCTTCAGCTGAAAGATTGTTTGTATCGAGCATATTCCAATCTGGCGCTGCTAGGATTTTCATTCTCTGTGCACAAGAGAGATATTGCAAAGGAAAATGAACAAATTCCATAAACTAAAGAAAGGAAATATTAACTAGAATGGATAGAATGTCTAACCACAATTTTGTTTGTAAGAAATATCATATGCTCCACCAAATAGCCCTTAGGAGGAACCTCAAAACCACCTCTATTTGTCCCTCGACCTTCAGTTCCACAATCTTTGACTGGCGGCCGGCCAAGGGACGCCGATCAATTGAAAAACGAAAAGGAATGTGAAACTCCAATATATACACTATTTAGTAGATGAAATATTAAAAACAAAATAATGATCAAATAATTTTTGCTCGAGATGGAAAATAATGTTAAATTACTGTTCAGGCGTTCGGTTTTCTATGATGTAATCTTGGCTCTTTTCAGACAACTATTTTTTTTCTAAAAGAAGGCTATCCAAAATTAAACAAATGCTATGCGGCTAGTCTATGACTCTATGGAGAAGAAAAAGAAAAGTACGGGATATTTAGTTCATGGATTTTGATGGGATTGGAAGGAATTGGAATGGATAATTTATTTGACCAAATTCATGTTTGGTTCACATAATGAAAATGATAAAATCCTTTGAATTGCATTGAATTTCTTAAATTAAAGATTTCAACATTCATTCCAAGGACATCCCACAAAATTCAATTTCATCCAACCAATCGCAACTAGAACACATGGTGAAATTTCATTCCAATTCGTTCTGAGTCAAATATTTTTGAGGGATTCTAATTCTACCGAATTCTATTTTGCGAACCAAAATACCAAATGCCCCCTAAGAAAGAAAAAGCAAAGAAAACTGAATGGTGAGGTACTGGAGTATCTCCAAATGATCAACAGTCAACTAAGAAAACAAATTAAATAAAACCATTGGAAAAGTTCAGGCTGCAAACTCTGAATTAATGAGGAGATTTGCCTGAGATCAAAATCGCCTCATAATACCCTTCTATATTATCATGAGCAGGAAAATAGAACTTTTAATTTCTGTTTTTTTTTTGTCTCTTGTCATGATTCCGTAATTAAATACACAGAAAGCCACAATAAATGGTACTTTAAGGCAAATTTTGAGCATTAACTTGAAGAAAGAATGTATCGGTATATAAACAATGATTTTTTTTACTCCACAGTTCCACAGCCAAATCAAGTCGGGAGTGCTTGGTTTTGTGGTTTCAGTATCTTCACAATTTCATGTACTTTAGGGGCGTTTGGTTCGTCGGAATCTGATGGAATTGGAATGGTCAAATCTGATAACATTCTATTCTAATTCCTTTGACAGATTCCATTTCTAAATAAATCATTCTGCGAACCAAACTCCCCCTAACATTCCTTTGTTATCTATATGTAGCTCTTATTTTTTTTCTACTTCTTTTTCCACAAAAATCTACAGATCAAACTTAACAAGAAACGTTATACAAATGTTATTATTGATTAACAATACCACCTGTTTTATTTAAATCTCTCCTGCTAACTTCTAAATATTTCATGAATTAACAATTTCTAGGAACTAATTATGCTTTACAAATTAATTTTTAAATCTATTTTTATTTTGATTAATTAGTCTTTTGTGATTTTACAAACAATTTACCCACATACTTTTCTGACCATTTTGTGACAAATCACATTTTAGTGACGAATTTGTATGAATTCGTCACTAAACACAAGTCATTTGTTTAACAGTGTAAAAGTCATTTGTTTAATAGTGTATGAATTCTATAGTAATCATGGAAAATGAAAAATAAAGATCTCACCCCAACTTCTAAAATAAAGTAATGTATCTTGCAATAGCATACAAACATGAATGTAAAAAAGTGATACATAAGAAAGATGCACTTGAATATTCTTCTAAAACACAAGTCAAGCAAAACTATCTCCCAAAAACAACAAAGAACAACAAAAAAAAAGCAAAGTATATATAGTTCAGATTAGGAATGCTAGAACTAATGCAGATAAATGAAAGAAGGATACGGACCATATGCAAGAGTAATGGTTGGTGGATTTGATTGTGTGTCGATGGAGTGGCAAATGCCTTCATAGCGGACATTGCTTTGAAATAAGACACTAATAAACTTCCCTATTAGTGTTTCTGGTTGTGAGAAGAGTGACTTTGCAGGCGTAGACGCTGATGCAGCCATTGATCACCTAGATGGCTATACACTTGATTGAGCGTTCACAATATGTGAATCCTTCTTGTATACACACGCATATATATATATATATATACACAGAAAGATAAGAGAACATTTTGAGCATTAAAGTCAGTAATTGGTAGGTATTCATTATAATTAATGTTTCCTTTTGCCAAGTGTACTGCATGACGGAAGGGACTTTTTTTGAAAAAGAAAAGTAAACCCCACTTTTCTATCTATGGTATGTTCAACAAATTTTTTAAAATAAATATTTTGATAGATAAAAAAAATTCCAACAGATTTCTCAAAATAGGGAATATAGGAGAGAAAGGATGAAATTCTTCAAATTTAAAGAACCCTCCAAAAATATTTACCTATAAAGAAAAAATTATTTTTTATGGTTCCTAACAATGAGAATCTTTGAAATTAAATGTATAGGAAAGATAAATAATAATTTAATAATATAATTTATATTATAACATCCAAATGGAGAAAACTGTTAGAGATGACTATTTTTATTTGAGGTATGGTTATAATAAAATAAACATCAATTGATGTTCATCTTCGACGATTATGTTGTGCATGATTAATAGTACACATTCTCATTATTTACAAAATTTTCTTTTTACACCACATAAGAGTTGGCCAACAAATAATAGTGAGTTGGATAACCCATTTTTAAACGAACAATGATGTAATTTTATTTGTATTAAGTTTGTATTTAAATAATTTTGTAATATATTTTATTTGTATTGTAATATATTTTATTTGTATTGTAATATATTAAATTTTACATTTTCTAATATCCACAATATATTAATGTCAAATTTATAAAATAATTTGAATATATATAATGTTGAATTTTATAGTAAAAAATATTTTAATATTAATTAATGATAAACTATTTGTATTTTTCTATAACCAAAATCTCATTTAATAAATAATTCTTACATTTTTTTATAGTTTTCGTGATTTAGACATTATTAAATTTTCATTTATTAATTTTATTTTTAATTTTACAGCACTTAAAATAAATGTTATTTAGTTTTTTATTTAAAATATTTAATTTTATTGAAGTATTTTATTTTAAAAAAATTACAATTTTCGTCAAAAATCATATGTGATATTCACAATTAATCGCTGCTATTTCCAAAAAATAATCGCTAATTTTCGTCAATATATCATGTGTGATATTGATTATATTGGAAAATAAATATAAGATATCTGTAATATTATAGGTGATACGTGTAAGTTATTAATTACGTTTTAAAATACATGTGATCTTATACATTTTAATTGGGTTTTGCTAAAAATCACATGCATGTGATTTTGTTTTGATTTTTTTTTCAAGTTTTAAATCACATATAATTAGGAAAATATTTTAATTTATTTTAAATAATTGTGAATAATATCTGATTTTGGTGAAAATGGTATTTTTTTAATATTGCTTTAAATAAGAGAATTTTTGAAATGAAAATTAAATACATTCATTTCAAATGCATTAATTAAAAAACATTTTTTTCAAAAAAAAATTTAATCATATTAAAATCATAAATATGATAAAATTAAAATATTGAATATATACCTTAACTTTTATACAACTAAATTACTTTTATTCCTCTTTTATTTATTTTTAAAATTAATTATTTAAGTGATTATTTAATTAAATGGAAGGTCAATATTCATTCTTTTATTTCCATAAATATGTACCATTCTTGTATGAACCTATCTCTCTCTCTATATATATACATATATATAGGGGCCGATTCATACGAGAATAATATTTATTTTAGGAAATAAGAGAACAATACAAAATTATATGTGATTTTGCACTAAATGGAGCGGACAACTTTTGAGGCGACTTAAGTGGTATGGAAAAGTCACCCAGAATCATATATGATTTTGTACATTCTCGCGAATACATTTTATTCTCGTTTGAACCTCTCTCTCTCTCTCTATTTATATATATATATATATATATATAGGGTTGAGTTTCGGTGAGAATGAGAGTTAAGGTGAGAAAAGTAAGAAGAGATTTCCACCCTTGGATGCACGTTAGGATGAGATGCATCCAGATGAGGTACACCGAGATGGAAGATCAACTCCCTTTTAAGGCACAATTCATGGGTGGGTATAAATAGAGGTTCCTTTATTTAGAAAACTGTACGAAGAGTAGAAACTTTAGAAACCAAGGGAAAAACCATATAAAATAAAAAAATTCATGATTTTTTTTTTCATCAAATGTTATGATTTAAAAAATTGTTTCACATATGTTTGTGTTCATAGGAAAAAAATTATTATACGTGAACAAAAAACGTTTGTTTACTTTTGCATATAAAACAAAATTCATACGATGAAACAAATAAATGAACCATCGGTGTTTTTGTTCACATATAATAAATTTTTCCTATGAACACAAGCATATGTAAAATATTATGTAAAATAATAACATTTGATGTAAAAAATTATGTTTATTTTTATTTTATCTTGATTTTTCACTTAGTAATTTGTAACATGCATTTGTGCATATTCATATGTAGAAATACATGTTATAAATTAACGGTATGCATTAGTGCATACCGTCCAGATGGAGGGCTCTCAAGGTATTTCTTCAGTTTTCTCTTTTTTTGGCATATATATAGGGACGATTTCCGTTACAAACCAATTAATTCTTACAAACCGTATTCAATCAATCATTTTTTTTAAAAATCATTTTTTTTCTTAATTATGAGAGTTGATTAATCAATAATATATGGAAAAATTCATCAAAAATACATGACGGTTGAACAATCAAAAATATGTGAAACAAGTTTCATCAAAATGAGAATTTCATGAAACAGTTTCATTTTCATGTAGAAACAAAAATATATGAAATAATTTCATGAATAGGGGTGTAAATGATGCGAGTCGCGCTCGAGTATCAACATACTCGACTCGAACTCGATAGAGATTTCTCTAACTCGAACTCGACTCGAAAACTCGCGAGTAGTTGAAGTCATTTTTGTACTAGTAAATTTTGGGTTATCTTAGTTTCCATAGGGATTCCACCATGAATGATCAATTAGGCATTTCCTACATTGGGATTCCACTAAGGCATACTTTGGTGAAAAAAGATAGGCAAGGTAGGGAACTGCCAACTATGACAAAACTTTGAATAATCCACTTCCATTCACTTATACACCAACCTTTCATCATGCCTAAAAATGTGATGTGTTATGGTAAGATTTCCATGTAGCATGAAATAAGTAATTGATTACCTATAAAGATCAAGTTCCTATGTGAGTTTCCTATAGGTCAACTTGGAGTAAGGCATTCTTTGGCAAAAATAAGCTAGCTTATAAGTTAGCTTATAAGCTAGCTTATTTTCAGTGTACATGTTTGGATGCACATAAGCTGACTTATAAGCTAGCTTATTAATAAGCTACTTTGAGTAGCTTATGAGAAGCTTTTTATCATCTTTTTCGATTATACCCTCACTAATATTAATTTTATTTTTTCAAGATGTCCTTTTTAGTCATTTAAATGGTTATCAGCTATTTTTTGCCAAACATAATTTGTTCATCAGCTAGCTTATCAGCTACCAGCTAGCTTATCAGCTACCAGCTAGCTTATAAGTCATTAGCTAGCTTATAAGTCTTATCAGTCATCAGCTAGCTTATCTGCTAGTTTGCCAAACATAGCCTAACTTGAGCCTCATAATAGATCAGTCGACATCGAATTTAGGAGCGGTCAAGATTTGATTTCTTGTTGTGCGAACAACTTTATTCCTAGGGTAATTCCTAGACCATCCTAGTTCACATGCTGTGTCAAGATGATCCGATCTCCTTTAATCCTGTTTTTTTCACACTTGAGGATCGTGCAAGAATGATTAAAATCGAATAGCATTAGGAACAAATTGACATATCCCTTCATTTGATTCCACCTAGATTGGCAAGCTTCTTCCTTCATCTAGAGCTACTGAGGAAGAGCATCCGACCGTAATCATTCAAGTAGCTCAGATACAAAAAGGAGGATATACAGAAGGATATAATTGAGGTGAACAAGTAACAAAAGGCTACCATCCGAGTGAGGGGAACAAGCAACATAAGACCACCATCCAATTCCTATCTAAACTTGGTAGATAAAGAAAAAGGAAAGATGAACTAGGAAGACAAACTTGTAGAAAAGAAAGCCAAGAAGGATGCTCTTTGGAATTCAAGGAGTGCTGAGTTAGACTTTCGCAGGTCACTCACCTAAAGAAAAAAAAAATTGCATGGATGAATCTCAACACTCCTTATCCATATAACATTGTCAACTTTACTTGGTACTTTTATAGTAAATGAAAGTTTATATCTTTAAGTATGTTATATTTGCGCCATCTTGTATTTTTTCTTATGTAATCCAAAATTAGAAAACAAAAGGAAAAAAAACCTTAAAAAAATGAAAATCGGAAAAAAAACAAAAAGAAAAAGGCAAGAAGAATCTGAAAATGGATTACTTAAGTTATGAGTACAAATGTATGGTATATTATGAGTTTCAGTACCATTTTTCTAAGTGTTTTTAAAATCTATCTATCTGTATTATTAACAAATTGTGTATCTCAACCATTTTATAATAACACAAATGCATCCTTCAAATTGTGTATTTTAAAAATATTCTTCAAATTGGCTGTCCTCTACCGGATAACAAACCAATTCGGATTACCGCCTAAAAATCTGAATTGGACTTCATCATGTCTGAATTGACATCCTGAATTGACATCCAGACATAACTTCCAGGTTTATAACTTGGATTCAATATCTGGATTTACAACCGGATAGATCATCCTATTTGGAAATTAGAAAGTTAAGAAGACCCGAAGAAATTACAAGATCTGAATCTAATACTTCATAAGATAGTCTTGGTGGAATTGAAATATAACTATCTTGACTTCATTCAACTAGTTTTCAATTATGTTTTATGAAGTATTGGATTCAGATCTTGTGATCATTACAAATCAAATGACTTTTACCTTAAAAATAATTCAAAGAAACTTTTATGAGTGATTACTGACGAATAATTCAGAAAATACCAATTGTTTTGTTGAATCCTATGTTGTTTAAAAAAACACCAATGTATTACTCAGAAGAAAATACATGGGTGGGTAATCTGTCACTGATTTAAATTTTCCACCAGCAATTTATCCACCACTTTTGTGATGGTTTTGTGACGAATCACCCCTTTAGCCACAAATTTCCCAAGGAAACATTCGTAGATAAAGTCTTCCATTTTTGTAGTTAATTTATTTGGATCCTCTATCTGGTTGTAAATCCGGATATTTAATACAATTTACAAATCCATATGTCAATTTAGGAAATCAGACAAGATAAGGTATAATTTGGCTTTTTAGGGAGTAATCCAAATTGCTTAGTTATCCGGTAGAAGACGGTTAATTTTAAGAATATTTATAAGTGTCAGATCAAATGCATTTGTGTTATCATCAATTAAATCAAATGGTCCAGACACACAATCTACCTGCTATTAGTTAATACTACAAATAGATGGATTTTAAAAACAATAGAAAAAATGATACCAAAACTCATAAGATAAAATATATTTGGACTCATATATTCAGTGATCCATTTATGAGATTACTACTGCCTTTTTCTTTTTGTTCTTTTCTATTTTTCATTTTTTAATGCCTTTTGTTTTCCTTTTGTCTTCTATTTTCGAATTACTTAAGAAGCAATACAATGGTGCAATGGTAACATACTGAAAAATGTAGCCTTTCATTTATTCTAGCATTGTAGTTAAAAAAGTACCAAGTAAAGTTTACAAAGTGATAGGACTAGGAGCCTCATATTCATCCGCACAGTTTATCTTTTCTTTGGTGGTTGCAACTTGAGAGAGTCCATCTCAGCAATCCTTGCTTTCCAAATAACGTCCTTCTTGGCTTTCTTTTCTGCAAGTTCATCTTCATAGCTCATCTTTCCTTTTCCTTTATCCACCGAGTTCAACTTAGGAATCGGATGGTGGTCTTCTGTTGCGTGTTCCTCCTCAATTGTATCATCCTGTTTATCCTGCTTTTCTTTATCTGAGCTATTGGAATGATAAGAATCAGATGTATCCCCCTCAGTAGCTCTAGATGAAGATATAAGCTTGCCAATCTGGGAGGAAATCAAAAGAAGGGATATGTCAATTTGTTCCTGATGTTATTTCAATTTAATCATTCTTGCACAATCCTCAAGTGTGAAAGAAACATGATAGAGGAGGTCACATCATCTTGAAAAAACATGTGAACCATTCTGGTCTAGGAATTGCCCTTGGAATGAAGTTGTTCTCACAACAATAAGTCAAATGTTGATGGGTTCTAAACATGATGTCGGCTGACTATTATGAGGCACAAGTTACTATACTCCAATTAAGTGACCTAATTAAAGGGCACTCAAGGAACTTAATCTTTGTGGGGAGTTAATTATTTATCTCATGCTACTTGGAAATCTTACCATAACACGTCTCATTTATAGGCATGCCGAAAAATTGATTTAGAAGTGAATGGAAGTGGATCATTCAGATTTTTTTTGTAGATGGGCAGTCCCTTCTCTACTATTTTCTCAGCCTAGGGGTTTTGTGTGATTGCTTTTGCTCGATTTTGTATGGAAGGTAGGACAATTTTCACTTGATCATCAAGTTGTTTCATATATATTGCGGTGATTAGTTCGTAGTCTTTCATATTATTATTTCTTTTCATCTGATTAAAACCGCCCCCCACAAAATAAATGTTTAATTAATCTTATAGCTCTCTTTAACAAAAAAAAATATCTTGCCCTTCTCAAAAAAGTACGAGAATATATACTAATGTTCAAGTGGTGTGCCAATGAAGATACAACATCCTCCCACATCTATATCTATATCTAGATATATATATATATATATATATATATATATATTTTCCCTGGCATGCTAGAACTATAAGCTTCCCCAACCGCACTTATTGCAACATATCTTCTACAACTAACAAAACGTTTGGTGTTTTTATCTTTGTGTGCCACACTACAGAAAGAAATCTTTGTTTCTGTATTGTGCAAACATAAAACTGTGAACTTCTATATGCATATGGTGATTGAAAAATATTGAACAAATTTAACGAGTTTGTAATTAACCTTCGTCCAATCATATATCAACGGTCGTGTTTAACTTAACGGACCAAACTATATATCCCTGCAAGTTTCCATGTGCTGATGGTTCCATCTATCATCATACCAGTAACATTGGCCATTACAATTGTGTTACAAGGAAACTTATTTTGAAATGTTAAAGCGTTACCTTATGTTCAGCAATTCATGACGAAAAGCTAGTTTGGTGTTTATACTTCACTTCGACTTACTAAACAAGATTACATTATATCTAGGCAATCAGCTAATTAATAAAAACGGCCTATGCAATAATATTGCCCAACTTTTTGAAAGCGCGAATGCATGAATAATCTAAAAGGCGGAAAGTTGATCGAAGGCGAAAAAAAACTATTAGACCTCTATGGCTTCACCTCAAATCAATCCTACAATCAATCCTACAACACTTGCTTTAATGTAGTTAATTTACACTTACATGTCTTAGGGCTTATATTTTCATCAACTTGTAGAACAATTAATGGGTTAGCAATCTATATATAAATTTTCTTAGTTACCATAATTTTTTTTGAGAAGGCAAGGACAAAAAAAAAACAGGCATCCCCTATTAGCATTGAATTATGAACCATCAACCACAAAGTTCTGCATTGGATCGCAGTTGAGCAAACGGATATTGGCAACATTTAACTCCATATGCGACTGTATCACTAAATTAATAAGATGTGGGATGATAATCATACCTTGTTAGCAGATGAAGCAACTTCTTGCAACCACTCATTTTCAGATATGATCATGGGTGCCTGAACGCTGCTATCAAAATCTCCAAAGAATGAAGGAAGTACAACAGTCTCCTGAGTCTGAAATAAAATACAATCAGGAACATAAGCTTTATACATAGAAATTATGGTCATCCGAATCGAAAAGAAGAGCAATATTTTTATCATGTAAATGATCATGAAATCTATTAGCCATAGAATGATCTAACATGAGCTCTTAATTAAGCTCTTTTGCGATGTTTATGAAAATCATTTATGGTAATATGCTAGTTGTAGCGAGGAATAATTAAACTGATAGTACGGCGACAATCTTTGTGTACGTACCTTCAACATTGGCGAGACCTTATTGCCATTTCCAGTTGGATCTTGCATTTGGATGGACATGCCTTTGACTTCCGTAGGAGGTTTTATAATAATGGACTTTCCATTGCTAGTTCGACATTGAACGTTAGCATTTAAATGATGATTTCCAAATGCTGGAGCCATTTGATTAGTTGAGATATTGGAATTAGCCATCGGCTGGATAACAGGACCATATTCATTTAGTAAATAGAAGGAATTTGGTGACATCAAGTTCAATGTTGCGTAATGTAGAACCATACGATGGTACTGCAATATGACAAGTGAAATAAATTAAAAGAAACAAAAATAAACTTAGGTTGATCTTCATGGAATCCCCAAAATACTAAATATTTTTTAGTGAAAACCAATATTCAATGTGTTTAAACGTTGTTGCATACCTCTTCAGCTGAAAGATTGTTTGTATCAAGCATATTCCAATCTGGCGCTGCTAGGATTTTCATTCTCTGTGTACAACAGAGATATTGCAAAGGAAAATGAATAAATTAATTCCATAAATTAAAGAAAGGAAATATTAACTAGAACGGATAGAATGCCTAACCACAATTTTGTTTGTAAGAAATATCATATGCTCCACCAAATAGTCCTTAGGAGGAACCTCGAAACCACCCCTATTTGTCCCTCGACCTTCAGTTCCACAATCTTTGACTGGCGGCCGAGGGAGGCAGATCAATTTTGAAAAACAGAAAATATCGTGAAACTCCAATACACTATTTAGTCGATGAAATATAAAAAAACCGAATAATGATGAAATAATTTTTGCTCGAGACATGGAAAATAATGTGAAAATACTGTCTAGGCGTTCTGTTTTCTATTCAGCAATCTTGGCTGTTCAGACAACTATGTTTTTCTAAAAGAAGGCTATGAAAAAATTAAACAAATGCTATGCGGCTAGTGTATGCAGAGAAAAGAAAACTAAGAGAAGAAAGACAAAGAAAACGGATGGTAAGGCTAAGAAAACAAAATAAAATGATCTAGAAACCATTAGAAAAGTTCACCCGCAAATTCTAATTAATGGGGAAATTTGCCTGAGCTCAAAATCGCTCTCATTATAACACCCTTGTATCTTCACAATTTCCTGTACTTTAAGATTTTTTTTTTATCTATACGTAGCTATTATTTTTCCCCCCTTTATCCACGAGAATCTAAAGATCAAACTTAACAAGTAAAATTATACAAATGTTATTATTGATTAACAATACCACCAGTTTCATTTAAATCTCTCATGCTAACTTCTAAATATTTCATGAATTAACAATTTCTGGGAACTAATTATGCTTTACAAATTAATTTTTAAATCTATTTTTATTTTGATTAATTAGTGTTTTGTGATTCCGCAAACAACTTTAGGAATGAAAATCACAAAACACTACAATAAAAATAATTTCATCGGACGCTTAAAATGAAAAAACGTCCTAAAAGAATAATTTATAGGACACAAGTTTATAGGACCAAACCATTAACCGTACAATTTAAAAACGTTACAATAGTTTTATATGACGTTTTTAGGCGTTTCAACAAGTTTTTTACAATGTTTTTAAAATAAAATGTCATATTATATGTTTTACATGACGCTTTTGAAAAGTATTCTGTAAACCCATATTTTTATAGGATGCTTTTGTTTATAAAAGTGTCCTATAAAATAACTAATAGGACACTTTATTTTAAAAGGGTCGTAAAAAACTTTTTAATGCCTAAAAGCGTTCTATAAAAAATATTGTAACACTTTTAAATATGACACTTTTTGGTTTGGTCCTATAAATTTGTGTTCTATAAAGAATTCTTATAGAAACTTTTTTTCATTTTAGGCGTCCTATAAAATCATTTTATTTTTGTCGTAGTGAAAACACATAAAACAACTCAATATATGGATTCTGTAGTAATCATGAAATATGATAAATAAAGATCTCCCCCCAAGTATTGAGTTGTTTTATGTGTTTTCACTGCAACAAAAATAAAATGATTTTATAGGACGTCTAAAATAAAAAAGTGTATGTTCAAATTCAAGTACTCTATCTTGCAATATACTAACATCCATGGAAAATGGTGATATATAAGAAAGATGCACTTGAACATTCTTCTAATCACAAGTCAATCAAAACTATCTCCAAAAAGCCAACAAAAAACAAGCAAAGTATATATAGTTCAGATCAGGAACGCTCGCATATAAATAAAAGAAGGATACGGACCATATGCAAGAGTAATGGTTGATGGATATGAAAGATGCACTTGAACATTCTTCTAATCACAAGTCAATCAAAACTATCTCCAAAAAGCCAACAAAAAACAAGCAAAGTATATATAGTTCAGATCAAGAACGCTCGCAGATAAATAAAAGAAGGATACGGACCATATGCAAGAGTAATGGTTGATGGATATGACTGTGTGTCGATGGAGTAGCAAATGCCCTCGTATCGGACATTGCTTTGAAATAAGACACTAATGTACTTCCCAATTATTGTTTCGGGCTGTGAGAAGAGTGTCTTCTCATGTGTGGATGTAGATGCTGCCATTGATCACCTAGATATCTATTATCGAGTGTTCACAATATGTGAACCCTTCTTGTATACACACATATATATATATATATATATAGATAGAGAGATAAGAGAATATTTTGGGCATTAAAGTCAGTAATTTGTAGGTATTCATTGTAATAAATGTTTCCTTTTGCCAAGTGTCTTGCATGACGGAAGGGACTTTGTATTTGAAAAGCAAAAGTCAACCCCACTCTTCCATCTATGGTAATTAGCATCTTCAACAGATTTTTCAAAATGAAGATCAGGAACGCTCGCATATAAATAAAAGAAGGATACGGACCATATGCAAGAGTAATGGTTGATGGATATGAAAGATGCACTTGAACATTCTTCTAATCACAAGTCAATCAAAACTATCTCCAAAAAGCCAACAAAAAACAAGCAAAGTATATATAGTTCAGATCAGGAACGCTCGCAGATAAATAAAAGAAGGATACGGACCATATGCTAGAGTAATGGTTGATGGATATGACTGTGTGTCGATGGAGTAGCAAATGCCCTCGTATCGGACATTGCTTTGAAATAAGACACTAATGTACTTCCCAATTATTGTTTCGGGCTGTGAGAAGAGTGTCTTCTCATGTGTGGATGTAGATGCTGCCATTGATCACCTAGATATCTATTATCGAGTGTTCACAATATGTGAACCCTTCTTGTATACACACACATATATATATATATATATATATAGATAGAGAGATAAGAGAATATTTTGGGCATTAAAGTCAGTAATTTGTAGGTATTCATTGTAATAAATGTTTCCTTTTGCCAAGTGTCTTGCATGACGGAAGGGACTTTGTATTTGAAAAGCAAAAGTCAACCCCACTCTTCCATCTATGGTAATTAGCATCTTCAACAGATTTTTCAAAATGAAGATTTTATAAATCTCCAACATATTCCTCAAAACCTTCTCAAAATAGGGAATGTAGGAGAGAAAGTCAGAAATTCTTTAATTTTGAAAACTCTCAGAGAAATATTATACCTATAAATAAAAAATTATTTTTTATTTTTCCTAACGATGAGAATCTTTGAAATTAAATGTATAGGAGATATAAATAATATTTTATGAAAAATATTAAATATTTTATGAAAAGTACTAAATATTTTAATAATATAATTATATTGTAATCTTCAAATGGAGAAACCGTTGGAGAAAAATATACTTTTTGTTTGAAATTTTGACTTTCGATTTTTTATTTTGTAAATCTAATGAGATATGATACTAACCACCAGAGCATCTCGAATAGATTCTCTAAACTAGAGAAAATGGGGGTTTTGTTTTCTATTTTGCTCTAAGAGATTCTCTACATAGTTTTATAAAATAAAGAAAACTCAAAGTTTAATGAATTCTCTAAAATTTGATGGTGCAGAAAGAAATAATTTTTTTTATTCATTACCATCAATGAACCAATGAGATTAAGTTATTATTATTTTATAAAAAAGGTCCAAAAAAGTGCTTTAGATGATAAAATTGTAAAATATTTTAGTAATTAAATTTATGTTTAAGCTTCAAAAACTAAGAAGTTATTCGATTTAAATGTAATTTATTTTAGAGATTTTGACTAATACTTTACTATTTAATTTAGAGAAATATAAATAAAAAAAAAAAAAATTGGAAACGCTTATTTTCTTCTAGAAAGAGCAAAAGAATATTGTGTTTTATGGAATAACAATGTCAAAGTTGTAAAACGATATATCAACATCGATACGATTTACAACACAATTTCTAAAGTGTCATGTTAACTTTAAAAAATACCATCCATTACAATGATTTCTAACCAATTTCTGAAATGACACATCTATCATAAAAAATGTTTTAATTAAATACAATAAAACAACAATTAATCTTATTCACTATAAATTTAATACGGAGGAATTAAATAATTATTATAAAGTAAAATTCATTAATTAAATAAAATATTTATTGTTACTTTATAAAATGTTTTTGATTACAAAATAAATACATTAAAAAGTTAAAGTACTTTTAAATGTTTCAAAACCGGTGAGTTGCAAAATTTAACAAGAATCCCTAGAGCCATCGTTGCATTAAATGTTACTATATAATTTTAACTCACACAACAAAACAAATGACTTTTACCCATAAAAATCACCCAAGGTTGGTGATTACCCACAAATCATCTAGAAATACCAATGGTTCGGTATAATCTTATGTTTTTTAAGAAAATACCGAGAGATCACACGGAGAATCTCTAGGTAATTTGTCAGTGCTTCGAATTACCCACCAATTTTTGTAACGGATTTGTGACTAATCACCTTTTAGCGAGATACTTTTCAGAGAAAAGTCCGTAGACAAAAGTCTTTAATTTAGTAGTGTCATAACTTCATCTTATTTGCTGATTAGTGCATGTTGTATTTTTCATTAAAGCCTTTCGATATTGACGTAGACATTTGTTAACACAACATATCCTTCTGTATGTAGAGAGAGTACTAAAGAAAGTATGGTACTAATAAAATAGTACTTTTGAACTTACTTAGTCTATATTGAGCATGTTCGCATACCAGGACAAAAGTTGGTAAAATTGGTGGGTCAAACTTTCTGCTTAAGTTTGCACTCAAAAACCGGCTTCCCAATAATAGTACTTATCAAACTAATTTTGATTTTATCTCGTACTGTTATTCAATTAGATAATATATCCAATCCGCATTTGTGGGTATCTTAGTTTCACTTCAACTGGTCTTCGATTTTATTGAAGGTTTTTTGCTCATGGACTAATACAGATAATAACAAAAGTTTTACAAGAAAAATCCTATCTCTAAATTTTCTCAGTGAAACATAAGCTATATTTTGATTTTTTTCAAGACTATGTTTTATGACGTAGTGGATTCAAATCTTGTAACCACTACCAATCAAATGTCTTTTACCCACAAAAATCATCCAAGAATTTTTTGATGGGTGATTATTAATTATCGACGGATCACCAAAAAAATACCGATTGTTTCGTAGAATCTGATGTTTTTCAAAAAAAAAACACCAAGAATCACCTAGAAAATATCTGGGTAATCTATCACTGACTTAAGTTTCCCACCAACAATTTACCTACCAATTTTTGTGATGGTTTTATAACGAATCACCCATTTAGCAACGGATTTCCCAAGGAAACACCAATAGATAAAAATCTTCCATTTTTACTAGTGAATTTATTGGATTCTTTTAACTTTCTAGTTTCCAAATTCGGATATCAATCCGGTTGATTAAATCTGGATGATTTATGTGGTTGTAAATCCGGATATTGAATCCAATTTACAAATCCATATGTCAATTCACGAAGTCAGACAAAATGAGGTATAATTCAGATTTTTAGGGAGTAATCCAAATTGTTTTGTTATCTTTGACCGTTAATTTTAAGAATATTTATAAGTGTTAGATGGAATGTATTTGTGCTATTATCAAATCAATTGGTTGAAACACATAATCTCCTGCTATTTGTTATTAATACAAATAGATAGATTTTAAAAACACTTAGAAAAATGATCCCAAAACTCATAAGATAAAATACATTTGGACTCAAGCTCATAAATAGGTTTGGCCTTTGATAAATGCAATTTTGTACATATTTTAGTGTCAAATTTACCTACAATTAGTGTTGATTTGATGTTGGTTCGGGTCCCGCATACTGCCCATATGGATGTCACTGTGGGTCTGAATCACTAAGTACTAACTACTAACCTGCCTTTCAAAAAAAAAAAATACCCCTATTTATTTGAGTTGTTATTTAATTGTTGACTATTTTTCATATGTGAAAAAAGGACTTTGGCCTTGGTTTTATATTTGAGATGGACTTTCTGCAACAGGCGAGTTTCAAGGCAGGTATAGTTGCACCAAAAGCCGCCTTGCACACTGTGTTCGATTCCAATTTTCAACCGGGCGATTTTCTAGGCAGGTATACCCGCACTTCTCATTTCGATCAGACAAGTTCATTTATCAGGGGATTTTTGATCGGGAGGTATAAAGGGGGCTCATAACTGTCATTAGAGGGGATAAATTTCATTTTTATTGATCGATTCAAGAGGGCCAATTTCCAGATTTTTTAAGAGACAATTTTGGGAGTTTTTCTAGGGTTCTTCATTATTTCTCATCTTTCTAAGTAATTTACAAGTACATTTTGGTTTTTATGTTAGATATGAGTACTAAGTTTTTAATATCTAAGCAATGGGTGACAATTGACTTTGAATGTGATTGAGTTGAGACTTGATTTTGTTTATAATAACTGGATTTCATTTATGCAATCCTTGTACTCTTTTGTTTTCTTTAATTCAAGTTTGATTTGGTAAGTTGGATCCGTTGCTTAATCTAATTTGAGTTTGAATTGCTAGAGTGATTTTTGAATCCGTAATTGTTCTTAAATCTGTCCCGGTAGCAAACAATACCCGGTTGACAAGTGTGTTAATTTTATGTATTGTGGGATGGCATAATCTAACTCAAATAATCGGAGTCCGGTTATTGGTTAGTTTCGGTATTTGTATGAACTTAATGCATGACAATTGAATTCCAGTCCGTGACTAGATTAAATTAGTCGATTAGAGACTAGTTATTGGGGCGTCTCACACTAGTCATGTTTTTATAACAAATAGAACATCGATGCGTATTGGTGTTCAAACCGATTTGATTTGAGATCTTTTGAGAAAATGATAAGAACGGGTCAATGATACATAATTCACATGATTAGTCAATTGATGCTCATTGCTAGAATTCGTCTTGTTAATTGTTTAAAGTTTTATTTATTGATTTTTGCATGTTTAACTTGTTTATAAGGTATCCAACCCCCCCCCCCCCCCACAATCCCCCACTCCTTTAATATTAATGTTTTCAACGAATTTGTACGTGACATCATTTTGGATCTACGGTTAACACCGATTCCTTGAGAAGACGACCCTACTTATCAGTATCACAATCCCTTCTGTTTTAGAGGTAATAGGACTTGAATTATAAATTTTATTATTTGCCGGACTCAACACTCGTCAGCCATTTTCAGATTACTTTTGACTTTTGTTTTCCTTTTGTCTTCTATTTTCGAATTATATAAGAAGCAATACAAGATGGTACAACGGTAATATTCTGAAAAATGTAGACTTTCATTTATTCTAGGCATTGTAGATAAAAACAGTGTATAAAGTTTTGGAGTGCACTTTATCTTTTCTTTGGTGGTTGCAACTTGAGAGAATCCATCTCAGCAATCCTTGCTTTCCAGTGAGCATCCTTCTTGGCTTTCTTTTCTGCAAGTTCATCTTCATAGCTCATCTTTCCTTTTCCTTTATCCACCGAGTTCAAATTAGGAATTGGATGATGGTCTTCTGCTTCTTGTTCCCCCTCAATTGTATCCTCCTTTTCTTTATTTGAGCTAATGGAATGATTAGAATCAAATTTCTCCCCCTGATCAGTAGCTCTAGATGAAGAAAGAACCTTGCCAATCTGGGTGGAAATCAAACGAAGGGATATGTCAATTTGTTCCTGATGTTATTCAATTTAATCATTCTTGCACGATCCTCAAGTGTGAATGAAATGTGATATAGAGGAGGTCAGATCATCTTGAAACAACATGTGAACCATTCTGGTCTAGGAATTGACCTTGGAATGAAGTTCTCACAACAATAAATCAAATGTTGACGGGTCCTAAACATGATGTCGGATGATCTATTATGAGGCTCAAGTTACTCCAAGGTGACCTAAAGGGCACTCGCATAGGAACTTGGTCATTATGGGGAGTCAATTATTTATCTCATTTCTAGGCATCCCGAAAATTTGGTTTAGAAGTGAATGAAAGTGGATCATTCAGATACCTGTCTTTTATCACCAAAGAATGCCTGAGTGGAATCCTATGGACGAAACGCCTGATTGATCATCCGTAGTGGAATCCCTATGGAGACTCTACACGACCCAGAGTTCTTTTTCTCTTCTCTGTTATTTTCTCAGCCTGGGGGTTTCATGTGATTACAGATCAATTTGGTACTGGACTATTTAACTTCTTGACATTTTATTTGGATCCTACTATTCGAAAGGAAAAGACTAAGGAAACTTGAGAAACTATTCCTTGACTAGTTTTGCTCTATTTAGTATGGAAGGTAGGACAATTTCACTTGATCATTAAGTTGTTTTATATATACTGCGGTGATTAGTTCGTAGTCTTTTATGTGTAATCTTTCTTTAACAAATTTTTTTTTCTTGCACCTTCTTAAAACAGGACGACAATATATACTAATGTTCAAGTGGTGTGCCAATGAAGATACAACATCCTCCCACAACTATATATATATATATATATATATTTCCCCTGCCATGATAGAACTATAAGCGTCCCCACCTGCAACAACATATCTTCTACAACTAAGAAAATGTTTGGTGTTTTTAACTTCTGTGTTCCACGCTACAGAAAGAAATCAACTGCGCTGTGTTTCTGTATTGTGCAAACGTAAAACTGTAAACTTCTCTATGCATATAGTGATTGACAAATATTGAACAAAATTAATCAGTTCGTAATTAACCTCCCTCCAATCATATCAAAGGTCGGTTTAACTTAATGGACCAAACTATATACATACCTGCATGCAAGTTTCCATGTGCTGATGGTTCCGTGGTTTCATCATACCAGTAATTAACATTGGCCATTACAATTGTATTATAAGAAAAACAAATATTTTGAAATGTTAAACTTGCATTACCTTATATTAAGCAATTAATGACGAAAAGCTAGTTTGGTATTTATACTTTACTTGGATTTACTAAACAAGATTACATTGTAGGTAGGAAATCAACTAATTAATAAAAACAGACTATGCAATATTGCACAACTTTTTTAAAGCCCGAATGCATGAATAATCTAAAACACGGAAAGCTGAAGGCAAAAAATAATTTATACATTACGTGCCGTAGGGCTTATATTTTCATCAACTTGTAGAACAATTAATGGCTTAGCAATCTATATTTAATTTTTCTTAGTTACCTTCATCTTTTTTTTGAAAAGGCAAGGACAAATTAACAAAAAGAAAATAAACATCCCCTATTGGCATTGAATAGTGAACCATCAACAACAAAGTTCTGCGTTGGGTAGCAGTTGAGCAAAC
Organism: Silybum marianum; assembly: GCA_036898165.1. Classification (NCBI taxonomy): domain Eukaryota; kingdom Viridiplantae; phylum Streptophyta; class Magnoliopsida; order Asterales; family Asteraceae; genus Silybum; species Silybum marianum. The sequence continues at coordinate 8,668,212 of CM072529.1, read as the reverse complement.
GGATATTGACAACATTTACCTCCATATGCAACTGTATCACTAAATTAATAAGATGTGGGACGACAATCATACCACTAAATTAATAAGATGTGGGACGACAATCATACCTTGTTATCATACGAAGGAACTTCTTGCAACCACTCATTTTCAGATATGATCATGGGTGCCTGAACGCTGCTATCAAAATCTCCAAAGAACGAAGGAAGTACAACAGTCTCCTCAGTCTGACATAAAATACAATCAGCTGGAACATAAGCTTTATACATAGAAAATTATGATCATCCGAATCGAAAAGAAGCGCAATATTTTTACCATTGAAAGATCTAAACATGAGCTCTTAATTAAGCACTTTTGCGATGTTTAGGAAAATCATTTATGGTGATATGCTAGTTGTAGCTAGCAATTAAACTGATAGTACGGAGACAATCTTTGTGTACGTACCTTCAACATTGGCGAGACCTTATTGCCATTTCCAGTTGGATCTTGCATTTGGATGGACATGCCTTTGACTTCCGTAGGAGGTTTTATAATAATGGACTTTCCATTGCTAGTTCGACATTGAACGTTAGCATTTAAATGATGATTTCCAAATGCTGGAGCCATTTGATTAGTTGAGATATTGGAATTAGCCATCGGCTGGATAACAGGACCATATTCATTTAGTAAATAGAAGGAATTTGGTGACATCAAGTTCAATGTTGCGTAATGTAGAACCATACGATGGTACTGCAATATGACAAGTGAAATAAATTAAAAGAAACAAAAATAAACTTAGGTTGATCTTCATGGAATCCCCAAAATACTAAATATTTTTTAGTGAAAACCAATATTCAATGTGTTTAAACGTTGTTGCATACCTCTTCAGCTGAAAGATTGTTTGTATCAAGCATATTCCAATCTGGCGCTGCTAGGATTTTCATTCTCTGTGTACAACAGAGATATTGCAAAGCAAAATGAATAAATTAATTCCATAAATTAAAGAAAGGAAATATTAACTAGAATGGATAGAATGTCTAACCACAATTTTGTTTGTAAGAAATATCATATGCTCCACCAAGTAGTCCTTAGGAGGAACCTCGAAGCCACCCCTTCAGTTCCACAATCTTTGACTGGCGGCCGAGGGAGGCAGATCAATTTTGAAAAACAGAAAATATCGTGAAACTCCAATACACTATTTAGTCGATGAAACATAAAAACCGAATAATGATGAAATAATTTTTGCAGGAGACATGGAAAATAATGTGAAAATTCTGTCCAGGCGTTCTGTTTTCTATTAAGCAATATTGGCTCTTCAGACAACTATTTTTCTAAAAGAAAGCTATGAAAAATTAAACAAATGATAAGCGGCTAGTGTATGCAGAAAAAAGAAAACTAAGAGAAGAAAGACAAAGAAAACTAATGGTGAGGTGCTACACTATCTCCAAATGATAAACAGACAACTAAGAAAACAAAAAAAAAAATTGATATCTAGAAACCATTAGAAAAGTACAGCCGCAAATTCTAATTAATGAGGAAATTTTCCTGAGCTCAAAATCAAAATCGCCTCATATACCCTTGTACCTTCACAATTTCCTGTACTTTAAGCTTTCCTTTTTTAATCTATTCGTAGCTAAAAAAAATTCTCCTTTATCCAGGAGAATCTAAAAATCAACTTAACAAGAAAAATTATACAAATGTTATTATTGATTAACTATGCCACCGGTTTTATTTAAATCTCTCCTCATAACTTCTAAATATTTCATGAATTACAATTTCTAGGAACTAATTATGCTTTACAAATTAATTTTTGAATCTATTTTTATTTTAATTAACTAGTCTTTTTTGATTCTGCAAACATTTTAGGAATGAAAGTCACAAAAACACATAAAACAGCTCAACAATTGGGTTATATCCATATGGATTCTGTATTAACCATGAAAAATTATAAAGAAAGATCTCCCCACAACTTCAACAATAAAATACTATATCTTGCAAAATATACAAACATGCATGGAAAAAGGTGATATATAAAAAAGATGCACTTGAACATTCTTCTAATCATAAGTCTAGCAAAACTGTCTCAAAAAAAAGCATAGTATATATATAGTTCAGATCAAGAATGCTGGCAGATAAATGAAAGAAGGATACGGACCATATGCAAGAGTAATGGTTGATGGACTTGATTGTTTGTCGATGGAGTTGCAAATGCCCTCGTATCGAACATTGCTTTGAAATAAGACACTAATATACTTCCCTACTAGTGTTTCCGGCTCTGAGAAGAGTGACTTCTCATGTGTGGATGTTGATGCTGCCATTGTTCACCTAAATAGTAATTATTGATTGTTCACAATATGTGAACCCTTCTTGTATACACATATATATAGAGAGATAAGAGAATATTTTGGGCATTAAAGTCAGTAATTTGTAGGTATTCATTGTAATAAATATTTCCATTTGCCAAGTGTCTTGCATGACGGAAGGGACTTTGTTTTTTTAAAGGCAACCCGTCTCTTCCATCTATGGTAACTAGCATCTCCAACAAATTTTTTATAATGGAGAACTTGAAAATTCTCCAACAGATTCTTCAAAACCTTCTCAAATTGGGGAATGTAAGAGAGAACGGGTGAAATTCTTTAATTTTGAAAACTCTCCAAAAATATTTACCTATAAAGAAAAAATTATTTTTTTATTGTTCTTAACGATGAGAATCTTTGAAATTAAATGTATAGAGCATCTCCAAATGAAAAATATTAAGTATTTTATGAAAAATAATATTTTATGAAAAATATTAAGTATTTTAATAATATAATTTATATTGTAATCTTCAAATGAAGAAACCGTTGGAGATGAATATACTATTTTTTAATTTTGACTTTTGATTTTCCATTTGGTAAATATATAATGAGATATATGATACTCGCCACTAGAGCATCTCCAATAGAGTCTTTAAACCAGAGAAAAAGGGGGGGGGGTTTGTTTTCTATTTTGCCCCAACAGATTTTCTGCATTATTCTATAAAATAGAGAAAACTCAAAGTCTCATGAATTCTCTAAAATTTGATGGTGGAGAAAGAAATGATTTTTTTATTCATTACCACCAAGGAACCACTAAAATTGAGTTATTATTATTTTATAAATAAAAAAGTTCGAAAAAGTGTTTTAGATGATAAAATTATAAAATATTTTAGTAATTATGTTTATGTTTAAGCCTCTAAAACTAAGAAGTTCTTAGAGTTAAATGTAATTCATTTTAGAGATTTTGACTTGTACTTCACTATTTAATTTAGAAAAATTATAAAATAAAAAACCGTTGGAAAAGTTTATTTTCTTCTGGAAACAGCAAAAGAATAGTGTTTTATTGAAATAACAATATCAAAATTGTAAGACAATATATCTACATCGATACAATTTACAACACAATTTCTAAACGTGACATTAGCTTTACAAAATGGCCAACTACAACGATTTTTAACCTATTTTTGAAATGATACATATATCATAAAAAATGTTTTAATTAAATACAATAAAACTACAATTAATCTTATTCACTATAAATTTAATATGGAGGAATTAAATAGTTATTATAAAGTAAAATTTATCAATTAAATAAAATATTTATGTTACTTTATAAAATGTTTTTGACTCAATAAATAAATACGTTAAAAAAGTTAAAGTACTTTTAAATGCCTCACATAATTTTATTCTATCTATGTATTTTTAATTTATTAACAAAAAATTAAAAATAAAGTGTTTAGTTAATGTTTAAAACACTAAATTAAATTGCAAGGTAAAAAAACATCACACTAATTGTTATTTTTCTTCTTCTCCGTTTACATTGGATATGGTTTTCTTACTAAAAAATGGTATGAGATATTTAAGGCATGGTTATAATAAAACTAGCTCAAGGAGTACTAAAAAAGGTGCTAACTGCAGTGGGACTCCTGCGGGTAATAAGAAGCTTAAAAAATGAAGCCGGAGGAGGCTAATAACACCCTTATATCTTGTTAATAACATTATCAAAATGAATTTTTTTTTCACACACATCAATACTAAAAACCTCTTTTTACATTTTCAAGACTATAAAAGTACCAAAAAAAACCCGTACATAGGGGTGTCTATAGCATTGCTCTAAAATTAACATCATATACAATTGATGTTCATCTTCCCCAAGAAGCAAGACTATAAAACATGTCCCTATGAGACCAAAAGTACCCAACGAAATGCATGCATTATCCCTATAGCTCGCATGTGGTGTCTTTTTGGCTCGATGATAATCTTGCTAAGACCCACTAAAATCCATTATAGCCCTATAAACGTAATGTTAGTTAGGTTAATTATTTAATATAAATACAATAATTACATTAAAATGGTATCTCGGTGTATATGTGTGTGACCCTATAGGCTCACATATGTCTAGCTATATAATTATTTATTATGACACGAGCATATTCCAACAATATGTCACGTGTAAATATCTTGTATAAGATCCAGACATGGCTCTGTCTTCTGGAATATCATACTGTCTTCTTCTGGATAAGGAGAGTCTTCTAGAGATAGCTTCTGAAGATGAACACTTTGTCTTTAGGGAGATTATGTTCATACTTTTACAAAGAATTAAGTCTAACGAACAGTAACCTTAAAATAATGTATCTAAATTGTCGCTGAGAATCTCGATATAGTTCATTTGTTCTTGGGGTATTTGTGTTTTTATCGGAACCAAGAGCTTTTGCTATTTGGGTCTTTGGTATTTTCACAACAATTTCAATGAAGTATGATGATATAGAGCAACTCTAGTAATTCAAAAAGGAGATAACTTATTTGCAAAAATGATTTGATTACTCATTAATCAATATGCAATGCTTAGAGAAAGAAAGCCAAAACAAAGCTTGATTACCTCCACCAATATGTCTACCCCAGTAGAGCAGCATCAATTTTCTAGCGTTTTTGGATTAAGAACAAAGTCTGTTGAATGCCATAAAGAATCCAAGCCAAAGAGAGAATCCAAACAAATTATAATAAAAATGATTTAACAGCATGGTTAGAAGCTACAGTATAATTAACATAAGATATTATCTAGTTTCCAATGATAAAGAAGAAATAAGTCCCACAATCTTAGAAACAAAAGTTAACTAACATGATGTGAGCAAACAAGCATGATGAGCAATGCCATATCTAAGTTACTCAACACTTTCGAAGGTCCCCTTTACAAGGAGCTTTATTTTTCCTCCGACAGTCTACTATATAAAGAAAATAGACCTAATATATACTTATTGTGAGTACTGATTGAATCAATAAATAGCAAAGAAAGAACGGAATCAACTTAGGTCAATAGCCCACTTCAACACAAATGGGAACATGGTGTCAAAAGAAGAAGCATTAGTGGAGCATATAACAGAGTTTTGAATTTTAGGGGTACAACTAAGAAAGAGTAGACTAAGTGGCCTCAATCAAGACCTTGCATACCAAAGATAAAGAGAGATCGAAACTAGAAACTCAACCATGGTACACAAAGTAGAAAAATGGAAACCTGAATGAATCTAGGAGAAACATCCCAAGAAGCAAGACTATAAAACATGTCCCTTTGAGACCAAAAATACCCATTAAAGCCTAATGGAACTCATTACATCCTACTAAAACCGAATAAATCCAATAGATCCATTAAAGTCCAGTAAAACTCATAAAGACCAATAAAACCGAATAAATCCCCATAGATCCATTAAAGCCAAATAGAACTCGTTAAAACCCAATAAAACTGAATAAAGCTCAATAGATCCATTAATGCCCAATAAAACTCATTAAAGCCTAATAAAGCCAAACAAATCCCAGTAGATTCATTAAAGTCCAATAAAACCCATTAAAGCCCAAAAAAACTAAATAAATCCCGATAGATCCATTAAATCCCAATAGAACTCATTAAAGCCCAATAAAACCAAATAAAGCCTGATAGATCCATTAAATCCCAATATAACCCACTAAAGCCCAACAAACCAAATAAAGCTCAATATAACCTTTTAAAACCCCATATACCACATTACAACTCAATATAACTATTTAAAACCCAATATAACTCATTAAAGACCAATAGAAGCAAATAAATTCAATAGATCCATTAAAAAAATAAAATCCAATGGTGACTTATTACATGTTTGTATGCAAGTGTATTCTGCATATTTTGCATGTGGTGTCTATTTGGCTCGATAAGTTCGCTAAGACCACTATAGCAGATTAGCAGTATAGCATAATAAGACCCACTAAGATTCATTATAGCCCAATAAGACTTTTATGAATGGTAAGTCCTCAATAACACCAATGGTGACTTATTACTTATTTGTATGTGATTAGCAAACAACACACACATTATTATCTATGCGTCCACATATACACATGAATCTATACATATATACAATACATATACACATCATATGCAATTACCAAACAACACATACATTATCAATACTTTTCACATATACACATGCATATAAACATATATACAATAGTATTTACGTATATCCAATCGCGGTTAGCAACCAACACACATACACATCATATATATATATATATAACACGAATTGACAGATACATATAACATATATGCATACACCTGTCTACATTAACACATATAAATGAGAGGGAAAAAAAGAAAAACAAATCAATCCCACTCTAATTCATCACTAATTAGCGAGGATGGTTTGTGGTCAATCCTCACTAATCCATCACTAATTAGCAACTAATTAGCGACGGATTTATCATAAACATGTTTGTCGCTAATCTCTCACTAATTAGCGATATATTAGCGACGGGAGGAATTGGTGGTCAATCCCTCGCAAATTTCTCGCTAACTAGCGACGGATTGACCACAAAACCTATCTTTCGCTAATTAGCGACGGAAGGGATTTGTGGTCAATCCATTGCTAATTAGCGATGGATAGACCACAAAACCCATCCCTCGCTAATCCTTTAGTAATTAAAGACGAATGGGTTTTGTGGTCAACTTGTCGCTAATTAGCGAGGGATTAAAGTCATCGCTAATAACTTTCTAATACCCGGTTTTCTATTAGTGATAACGGACAGGAGTTAGTAGACTTGGTGTACCGAACTTATTGGCTAAGTTTGCAATCAAAAATTGTTTTCCCAAAAGTTTTATATGCCAAACTATTTTTTATTTTTTCTCGTACTAGTTTTCAATTGGATAGATGGCAAGCCAATGTGCTTTGTTGATCATCTTGACTTCACTTCAACTAGTTTTTGTTGTTTAAGGCTTTTTGCTCTTGGACCGATACAAATTATAACAAGACTTTTAACAAGTAAAATCCTGTCAATAGATTTTCTCTCTGAAACATAAGTTATATTTCAATTCCAGCAAGACTATGCCTTATGAAGTATTACATTCAGATCTTGTAGTTTCTTTGGATCCTTTTAACTTTCTAGTTTCCAAATTTGTATATCAATATGATTGATTAAATCGGATGATATATCCGGTTGTAAATCCGGATATTGAATCCAAGTTACAAATTCGAATGTTACGTTCGGATGTCAATTCAGGATACCAGATAGGATGAGGTCCGATTCGGATTTTTAAGTGGTAATAAGAATTATTCTGTTATCTGGTAGAAGACATCCAATTTTAAGAATACTTTTAAGTGTTAGATCTGATGTATTTGTGTTATTATCAAATAAAATGGTTGAGAGACGCATTATCAGTAGATTTTAAAAAGACTTAGAAAAAAATGGTACCGAAACTCATAATATAACATACATTTGGACTCATAACTTTAGTAATCCATTTTCAATTCCCGTTTTTCATTTCTTTAAGGGTTTTTTCCTTTTGTTTTCTATTTTTGGATTACATAAGAAACAATACAAAATGGTGCAAATACTAAAAATGTACACTTTCATTTAGTTAAAAAGTACCAAGTAAAGTTTATAATGCTATGGATAAGGAGTGATGAGATTCATCCATGATGCTTCTTTTTTTTTGGTGGTTGCAACCTGAAAAAGTCAATCTCAGCAATTTTTGCTTTACAAAGAGCATCCTTCTTGGCTTTCTTTTCTACAAGTTCGTCTTTCTAGGTCATCTTTCCTTTTCCTTTATCCACCAAGTTTAGATCAGGAATCGGATGGTGGTCTTATGTTGCTTGCTCCCCCTACTCCTCGGATGGTGGTCTTTTGCTACTTGTTCACCTCAATTATATCATCTTGTTTATCCTCCTTTTTCTATATTTGCTAGTGGCATGATTAGAGTCGGATGCTCCTCCTCAGTAGCTCTAGATGAAGAAAGAAGTTTGCCAATCTGGGTGGAAATCAAATGAAGTGATATGTCAGTTTGTTCCTGATGTTATTCAATTTTAATCATTCTTGCACGGTCCTCAAGTGTTAAAAAGCAGGACGAGAGGAGGTCAGATCAACTTGACACAACATGTGAACCATGTGTGTCTGGTAATTGACCTAGGAATAAAGTTGTTATCACAACAAGAAGTCAAATCTTGACTGGTCCTCAACATGATGTCGACTGATCTATTTTGAGGCGCAAGTTACTCTATGCTGACTAGAAGAGCACTCACGCGTGAACTTGATCTTTGTGGAATACAATTTCTAAAAAAGAATTACTATGAGAGTCGTATCTTTTTATAATTATCTACAGCTCCATAATGATGTATGGTAAAATTCTCATGATGGATAGGCATATGCATAATATAGTTAAGAGCTACAAATGGGCAAGCGGCATGAAGTTATATATTTTGTGTATAAATAGCCATCTATGGCTTTGGTGAACGTATCCTGATTTTTGCTCCTAACAAAGTTTCCATTTTTCCATTCTCTCTCTCTCTATATATATATAGGGAGGAATCATACAAGAACCACTCCTTTTTAAATGAATAAATGAACACATTGTGGACCACATATAATGTAAGTGGGACCCATATTATATGTGGTCCACAAGGTGTTCATTTATTCCTTTAAATTTACAAAGTTCCCATTTGAACCTTCCTATATATATATATAAGGTTGGTGTTTAATTTTTTTTATTAATAATGTTTTTTACTGTTTTTTATGTTATCGTATCTAATCTTTTATATTATTATCATTTTTTATTTATTTCAACTTAAATTCTCGTCGTAATTTACCGTAAGTTAGTTATTTATAAGCTTTTAATTAGTCATCGTATTTACATCTAGATTATTTTTACCATGTTTATTAATCATCGTAACTTAGTTTATAGTTCTCGTAATGATTTTCGTCATATATTTTAATTTCTCGTAGTTTTTAGTTCACGGTCACTTTCATTTTTAGTTGTTGTAAAAAATTAATTTCTCGTATTTAAAACATATATGCAAGGATCCCAAGCGATTATAGACTGACAACCTTAGCTTTATGGGTGACGTTAAGACAAAGAAACAATTTTGATGATAGAAGTTAAATAACTAATAACTAATCTTTCCAACCAATTATTCAAGGTTTTATTGATAATAACATCTCTCTTGACAAATTGATTGTTGTTAAAATGTTAAACAGTTTAATGGACTTAGAGATAAACCATCCCGAACCAGTGGCGGAGCCAGGGCCTCAATTTAGGATATATAAAAAAAGTAACTGTTAATTTTTTTGAAAATATCAGAACAATGATATCACATTTTTGAACACCAATCTATATGTTTCAACACTGAACTCAAGAAGTATTTATCTGAGACTTATCTATGATGTCTTCATCACCTACCTTCAAACACATCTTTTTTAATATAAGAAATCAAGAAATTATTCATCCATTAATTTTATTGTCAACCTATTTTCACATGTTCCTAACTGAAAACGTCATCTCACTGAAAAAGCACACTCTTAATTGTGGCAACAACCAAGAAGGGGGCTATAGTTAAATAACAATAAACAATATAAATTAACTTTTTTTAGCTCATAAATTATTAATTAATAAAATTACTATATCCAAAAAAAATGTGAGGGTTAGCAATTGCTAACCCTTGTGATAGTGTGCCTCCGTCCCTGTCCCGAACACATCAACTTGAATAATACAGAGACATACTTGAGAGGGTTACTTAAATTCAAGGAGACTTGTTTTCATTCCGTATAGCTTATACAAGAGATACATTGTGCCATTGCCAGGACTAATTTTATTTTGGAAATATTAGAATCGGTCCTTGGATACGTGTCTTTCTCAACTTCGAGAGAGTGTCTTAAACAAGCTAATGGTTGGATAAAGATAAGTTATTATTTACAAAATTTTATCTGATTTATTTGTTTAAAAATCTTAATTGATCTCTACACCTCTTGCTTTCTTTTAAATTAATTATATGGATCATTTGGTCTTAAGTTACCAAACCAAATAAACAATTTTTCGAAATCGCCATCTGAAATCTAATCTTTTTCTAGATTTTATCTAACACTTTGAACACCTTTTCCCTATGGATCGATATTCGGTATCTTACTGTTTTATTATTTGTAAAAGACGACAATGGGTTGATACGTGTATATACTTGCACGGGTCTCCATTTTCACACAGTCCGAGAGGTTTTATCTTCGCATAAATCTCGCAACACCTACCTATCTTTTGCACCAAAGAATGCCTTAGTGGAATCCTTATGTAGAAAATGCCTGATTGATCATTCATAGTGGAACCCCTATGGAGACTCAAGATAACCTAAAACTCACTAGTACAAAAACGGCTTTTTGTGACGGTTTTCAAAAAAATATGTTTGTAACAGTTTGGTCAAAAACCATTACAAAAAGTCGTAGAAAAAGTTGCAGAATTGTTTTAGTAACGGTTTTTATACAAACGTTACCATTACCAAAAACCAAAAAAATTAAGAAACGTTTTAAACAAAAATGTTACCAAAAGGTCCCTATGGTAACAGTTTAGGACAATTTTGAAAAACCGTTGCTTTATGTTGTGACGGTTTTTATAAAAAGTGTTGTCATAGAGGACCTTTTAGTAATGGCTTTTGTCTAAACCATTCCTATATCTTGTAACGGTTCTAAAAACCATTACCAAATTAAAATATATATATATATATATATATATTTATATAACGTTTATATGAAAGCCATTTCAAAAAGTCACCAAGTTCTATGGCAACGGTTTTGCAAAATTCGTGTCACCAAAAGGTAGCTTATAGTATTAGTTTTTGAAATTTTTATGTCACCGGATGTCATGATATAATAACGCTATAAAAAATTTATATCACCATATCTCAAGCTATGTTGACGGTTTGAATAGTTTAAGTCATCATATGTCATGCTATGTTATGGTGACGGTTTTGTATAATAAACGGCATATGTCCTGCTATGGGTGATTGTTTGAATAATAAACACTAACGTACACCATGCTATGACGACGGTTTTGTATAATACATGTGACTAGATGTCATGATATGAAGACGATTTTAAATAATAAACATCATCGTACATTATGCCATGGTGACGGTTTTGAAAGATTAATGTCACTATATGTTAAACTATGGTGACGTTTTTTAATAGTAAACGACATTGTATGTCATGCTAAGGTGATGATTTTGAATCATAAACGTCACCATATGTCATACTATGATGACGGTTTTGAAAATAAACATCACCCGATGTCATGCTAAGATGACGGTTTTGACAAATGTCACCTTATGTCATACTACGGTGACGGTGTTAAATGATAAACGTCGCGGTATGTAATGTTATGGTGACAGTTTTAAATGATAAACGTCACCGTATGTCATTCTAAAGTGATGGTTTTGATAAATTTACGTCACCGTAAGCCATCATGGTGACAGTTTTGAGAAATTTCGTCACCATATGTCATGATATGATTGCAGTTTTGAGAAATTTATGTCATCTATCATGATACAGTGACAGTTAGGAATAGCTGTCACTGTATGTCGTGATATAACAACGGTTTTAACGTCACCATACGTATATCATATGTAGTCGTGTTGGGTCACATAATCTGGTTCGGTCAATGTTGGTCCATACCTCGAGGGGATATGTCTTTCTAAATTAGCCAATCTTTCAACTTTTTTGGTACATAATTTTAAAGTTCATAACATATTTTGGCCGACAAAAAAGTCAAATGGAAAAAAAAACTCGACCTAGAACCAATCCTGCTTTTCCCGGTGTGCCAAAAAGCCCAACTTGGTTTTTGCCCGGTACGGATTAATCTCGGCCTCGAACCTATGTGTTTAGATATCAACTATCTTTGACCATATATAAAATTCAGATTTGTTGAAAGATCAGTAAAATTTTAAAATGACAAGTATACTATAAATAAAATTATAACAAGCGTAGGTGTAACACAAAAAAGAAACCTATTTTCTTAATGCATATGCCATATAGTACTACTATTAGTAAGTTATTACTTTTAAAGATCCTCTAGAAAAAAAGAGTTAATATAACAGCAGGCATGTTTAAGAAATAAATGTATATAACAATGCCATATTGGGAAAATACTCTAACAAAAGATCTTGCTTGAACATTGCTTTTATTTGGAAAAAAAAAATTAGGAGATTCAAGCTTTCTATGCTCTATTTACAAGTATTTTAATATATGTAATAACAAGGATAATTAGTATTTTAATATATGTTGTAAGAATGCCAATAGAGAAGAGAAAAAGACTAATTAGTTATCTAAGAAGATCTTTCCATATAAATAGGCAAACCAATTCAAACAGAAGGATTTGACTTGCAAAGACAAGCATCCTAGATTGGAATGGACAATAGATAAGAGAAATTTTGTCCGGTAACAAGTATTGTAACACACCTAAAATTGGGAGTTAATTTAAACCAAATAAAATGCGGAACAACTTCTACTTCATAAAAATATCACCCATAAAGATAGGGAGAAGGTTAGAGTGAGTTTACAACATCTATAGGAAGGTTAAATGACAACCTAGTAATCTATATAATTCAAAATACAGATTAAATTCGGGTGTCACTAAAATCCTCAAAATAATCTTCTATGTAACTCCATCTATACACACGAGGTGCACTTCAAAAAAAGCCACTACCGGCACCTAGCGTCTCTCATCCCATTAAGCCCCATCCGCTTGATTACCTGTTATACATGTCATTTTAAGAAAAGTGTTAGGCTTAAAGCCTAGTGAGAACAAACAGTTCAAAAAATATAGGAAAGCCATTTAAACTTCGAAAGCGGTAAATAAACATATAACCGAAAGCTTTTCCCCAAACATCTCTTTTTCTTTACTTCCGCGATTTACACCTGAAAGATACGCTTTACTTCTCTTGGGGGGAACTTCTACGGGAATGACCCGTCATCTGGTCGATTACTCGACCACACAAGCTCAACCTCAAACCGGGATCTCTTGCAAGTGCTTTCCCCAAGTACTTCTGACTATATGTGTCTATGGATCCATTACACTAGTCTAACATCTTAATACAACTGTTTCCAATGTATTAGCTTCTCTTCACAAACCTTTGTGAAGTATAACATCGTGCTTCCAAGAACCTTCCTTCCAAAATTAGGTCAAATTATCATTTAGGTTTATACATAATTTTTCTTGCATTTAAAACTTATAAGAGTATTCCAAAACCGTTCTTGACATCCAATTCATCATTTCAAAGAAAACCCTAAATGATACATTTTGACCTAGTTTTACCAAAATCTTCCAAGTATAGAAATACTCATTTTAAACATCATAATAAGGTAAAATACTTCATTTTAACATGTATAAAGTTTTAAAGGTAAGAATGAACTCACAAGTTAGAGTTTGACAAAACCCTAGAAAATCTCTTAAGAAGGTGAAGATGGTGGAACTAGCTGAAAGGGTGAAGAACACCATCACTTGAAGCTTTTAAATCCCAAAGCTCTACTTGAATCCTCTCTTAATGTAGCAATAAATGAGATGGAAAGAGGTAGGTGGAAGTTGAGAAACCCTAGAAATCTCCTCTGAATGCTCAGCTCTCGATCATGAACTGGTAATTGAATAATATGAGAAAAGAAGCTGAAAATCGCACCTTATAGTGCTTATTGGACCATACGGGCGATACTGCCACTGCGATAGTGACATGGTAGTATCGCCGTCACTATCGCATAGATTGTACCGAAACCCCTTCCATTCCGCTCGATTTCTCTTCCGCGATGTTGCCTCGGCGATGTTGACATGGCAGTATCGCCTTGTCACGATCGCCCGCTATGTACCGTAACATTGATTTGAATGCATCCGATCAAGTCTTGGGCGATGCTGCCCATGCGATGTTGACGTGGCAGTATCGCCGTGTCACAATCGCGGTCCATGTACCGAATGTTATTTGGGTTCGGTTCTCGCTCCTTTCTTCCGTTTCATTGTTACCCAACATTAGCCACTTAAAATACTTCATCAAAATTAGACACAACATAAAATTAGGATGCGTAGATCATTATTATTTTCTACAAATTTACAGGTGTTACAATCCTCCCATCCTTGAATTTAATTTCGTCCTCAAAATTCCAAACTCATCCAAACAAGTTTGGGTATCTCCTTTTCATATCTTCTTCCGCTTCCCATGTCACGTTTGATCCTCTATGGTGCTTCCATTGAACCTTAACCATGACGATCTCTTTATGGCGTAATTTCTTAGACTTGCTTTCTAAGATTACTTCTGGTTCTTCCACACATCGGCTATTGTCTACTTGAATTTCCGAGAGAGGTATCATACTCTCTTCCTCTGCTAAGCACTTCCTTAAGTAGCAAATGTGGAACGTAGGATGTATGCCGGCCATCTCGGGTGGTAATTCCAACCTATAAGCTTGACGCCCCACCCTTTCCAAAATTTTAAACGGTCCTAGGAAACGAGGACTAAGCTTCCCACGCTTCCCAAATCTTATGATGCCCTTCCATGGGGATACTTTAAGCACAACCCGCTCACCCACTTGGAACTCCATTGGTCTTCTCTTCTTGTCAGTATAACTCTTTTGACGGTCTTGGGCCGCCTTAAGTCGTTCTCAGATAGTTTTCACCTTGTCGGCCGTCTCTTGCACAATCTCGGGTCCGGAAAATTGCTTCTCGCCCGTTTCCAACCAACATACTGGTGTCCTACATTTCCGTCCGTAAAGTGCCTCAAAAGGTGCCATCCCGATGCTAGAATGGTAACTATTGTTGTAGGCAAATTCTACCAGCGGTAGATGCGAATCCCAATTTCCACCGAAATCAATAACACATGACACGAACTTCTGGGTATCATGGCCCTAGAGATAGTCTCCCCTACCTTCTTTCTCTCCACCTTTTCTCCTGAATGATCATCCCTTAGGTTATCTGTCTCTTCGTCCTCTAGAGGATTTTTCCCCCCTAGATACTCCCCTCTCTCCCTCTTCATGCCATTCTCGTACACGGATTCCTGGGGAGGTGTGAACCCTGGTGGGAATGGGATGGATCTGTTCTCTTCACTTTTACCCAAGCCCCAGAAGAATTTAGATCACCATTCAGTAGCCTGTCGAGATCAAAAGGGTCATCACTCTCCCCATTTTCTTCTGGCGCGACCTTGATTTTTTCTTCCAACTTATCCTTGAGCAAGACGTCTCCATTTTGAAAAGAATCAAGCACTTTTTCTGGGGAGTTTTCGACCTTTTCCCCTTTTGTGGAGAAGTGATCTTCTGCATATACGTTACTCTCTCGATCTTCATCTTCCGACGATCTATAATCCTTTAAAAAATCTAGG
The DNA here is from genome assembly GCA_036898165.1 of Silybum marianum. Taxonomy (NCBI): domain Eukaryota; kingdom Viridiplantae; phylum Streptophyta; class Magnoliopsida; order Asterales; family Asteraceae; genus Silybum; species Silybum marianum. The sequence goes on along the minus strand of CM072529.1, from coordinate 8,652,587 downwards.
ATCTAGCCAGCGACCTCCTTGACCCTGACAAAGAACGATTGCACTTCCGCGTTTACCTTTAGATTAGTTTGGCCTAGTTATATTAATCTAAATCCGGGCACTGTAAAGGTTGCCTCTTTCTGCATCGTCCATGAACACCACTTCTCCCCATTTCCTGACTACTGAGGCAAAAGATTTAGGGGCCCTTGCCCAAAATGGAACACCCTCCACATCTAACCAAACGAGTCTCTCTTCCACCTTAAACTTCCGAAAATCCTTGGACCAAGGGAAGACTTCCTTGAACCAATCCTTCGAGCTACTTATCTTTAGGAACTTCTCACGAGCTCCCTAAGATTTGAATTCCAACCATACCCACATCCCCCAAGGTATTTGATATCCACCTCAATAAAAGCTTCATTCCTACAGATGTTGCTTAGATTAGGAAAGACACGAAAATCAGACACGCAACCCACCACGACAAACGTCACATCTTTTAACTCGAATCCCTTCGTAGCGAGAATAACTTCTAGCATGTTTTCTGCATCTTTATCGCCCCTCTTGATCGTATGGGCACTGCCCTTAACAATGTTAGCATATGAAATTCCTTCCATCCTTCTAGACTTTGCCTCTGCTTGGTTTTTCACATTCATCTCCACCTCCCTTTTTTTCCTTAACAGGAGATTTTTTGGCATTTCTCTCGAAACATGCTACGTTGGCATGAAGTTTAAACGTCCCCACCCAAGAACTACATATCCTATTAATCACCGAGGAAACATTCTCTTTCATGGAAAAGCATACAAAAGCAAACATTTTCCAGTATGCGATTTTCTCTTCACAATGAAGATGTCGATAACCTCTCCAGATTTGGCGCAAATGTTCTAAAGCTCGCAGATTGAAATATGGGGCGGAAAGTTTGTGACAAACAAACTGAAAGGCGGTCATGCGCAAGAAATCCCGGGACCAGATCTAATGGGTCCACGATTTTCCAAACGGTTAAAAACCAACCTACATCGTCTACCTTTAACTTCTTGCCACTAGAACTCAGCCATCTCACACGTTAACCACAACCCCTGAAAAGCCGCACAATGTAACACGCACTAATTGTATAAATTCTCCACCAACTTCGGATAAGCAGAAAGGATTAATTCTTCCTCGCATATTGTGCCCTCGCACACCAAAGAAGACTCGCACTAAGGAGCCTCGCATACAACCACGACTCATACGCTGCAACCTTGCACACCGCCAAAGCTCGCACAAACCCCACAGGTTCGCTTCTGTTCCTCTACCACCATGTTTGAAAACCTTATGCCGTCGGAGAAAAAAAAAACCTTGGAGCTCTATCTCAGAACTCGATCAGGACCTCACCACCACCGCCGCAACCTTGTTCAAACACCGTTCTCCAGAACCAAAGGTTGCGCCCTCTGCTCAGTCTCGACCCACGAGCTCACCTATTTTTTAGATACACAGCATACCAGACCCGCCACACTCACCGAAAAATTCTTTTCTGCACCTGGTGACCATGATTCTGCTCACCTGTGCACCCCACCGCCGAGCGCACACGATACGGATGTATATCTCGCTCAAGAAACAACAGCACGAACACGACCAGACCCCCAAAAAATGGCGTCTGAAACCTTCGGAGATACCTACGTATGCCGGTATTGCCTGAACCTTCGCCTTCTTTCTCCCTCTAAAATTTGAACATTAATTTGCCATTTCATGATTTTAATTACAAATTTGTTGTCTATTTTCTAGTAGGGTTGTAATAATTAAACTTTTCCCTTCGTCAAGTATCGTGCACGTCGGAAGGAACTTTGTTTTTGCAAAACTAAAGTCAACAGCACTGCTCCGTCCAAGAGCATATCCAAGAGCTATGCTATAATAGAAAAATTGATGTTTTTTAGAGATTTTTGTGCTCCAATAGCTATGCTATATGGTATGCTAAAATAGAGAAAAGAAGAGAGAAAGAAAAAGAATCTCAAACTTTGAATAAATCTCTAAAACCACCATTTAAGAGAGATAAACAATATTTTAATTGTTCCACCAATAATAGTCAATGAAGTAAAATGGTTTATAAGAGCGAAATAATATTTTATTAATGTATTGATTATTTTAATAATAAAACTAATGCTAATATCTTTAATAACTATTGGAGTTGGAAGCAAAAAAATTTAAATATATTGACTTTTGTTACTTTATTTTAGAGAAAATATAGCATAGTTCTTCGAGATGCTCTAACAACCAACTGATTTTTTAAATGGAGATTTTGGGAATTTTTTTCCAACAGATTTTCTAAAACCTTATCAAAGTAGAGAATGTGTGAGAGAGATTGTGAAATTCTTAAAATTTAAAGAACTCTCCAAAAATACATACCTAAGAAAGAGAATTTATTTTTTATTAACCATGCCAATGAGATTTTTTGAAATGAAATTAATGTATAGAAGAGAAACAAAATTTTATGAAAAATATTAAAAAAAAATTATGAATAAAATTTATATTGGAATCTCTAAAATGAAAAACTGTTGGAGATTTTAATTTTTAATTTGAAGAATGTTTTGTAGATGCTTCGAAATAACAATAGAAGAAAAGAGATCACTACAGTTCTTGGCGACAATCAAAATAATCAAATCTGATGAGACTATCAAACTCATCATTACATCATCTCCAACAAATTTTTTAAACTACAGAAAAACACAGAGGTTTTGTTTTCTATTTACTCCAACACATTCTTTACATTGTTCTCTAAATAAAGAAAACTCCAAGTTTAAAAACTTCTCTAAAACTTAATGGAGGAGAAATAAAATAATTTTCTTATTCGTTACCATCAATACATCATGAGATTGAGTTATTATTATTTTATATAATTTTTATCAAAAAAGTGAATCATATGATAAAATTATAGATTATTTTAGTAATAAAGTTTATGTTGAAGTCTCTATAAAAAGAATCTGTTGAAGTTAAATCTTATTATTTTAAATATTTTGACTTTTATTTTCACTATTTTAGATAAATTATAAATAATATATTAATTTTTTTTCGGAAACAGATACAAAATATTGTGCTTTATTGAAATAGCAATGTCAAAGTTGTAAGACGATCTACTATGTCTATGATACAAAATTTACAAACACAATTTTAAAGTGTCATGTTAGTTTCAGAATTACCCTTCATTATAATGATATCTAAGCATTTTCTAGAATAATACACCATCATAAAAGTTATATTTTAATCAAATCGAACAAAACAACAATTAATATTATTCTCTACAACTTCATATTGAATAATTAAATAATCATTATAAATAAAAGTTATACAAAATATTTTAAGTTAATTTATGAATTTTTTTTGATTTAGTAAATAAATGTTTCCATTTATGAATTAAAAATATTAAATTACTTTTTAATGTTTCATATATATAGTTTTAATATTATTTTTGTACTTTTAATTTATTAACAAAAACAAAAAAACTATATATTAAATTAAACACATAGTGTTTATCAAAAGTTTAAAACATTATATTAAATTACAAGCTAAAAACATTACACTAATTGTCAACTTCTTCTCATTTTTTCGGCAATTATCTATTTGCACCACATACAAGCTAACTTACAAATAATAACGACCTATGATCGCCCACTTTTAAACGAACAATGATGTTACTTTATTTTGTGTTAAACTCATACTTTTAGGTAAAATAGTTTATTTGGATTGTAAATAAATTAAATTTGTATTCTAATAAAAAGTGTTTATAGAAGGTATTGAATATAAACAAAAAAAAGATTTTAATTTCTTAATTATATATGTTTACTAAAAACAAAGAATTATAGATTTGGTAAGAAAGATTGAAAAATAAGAAGAATGTAGCTGGCGACAAGTTTGTTAAATATTGAAAAATAAGAAGAATGTACTCTTTCATATATGAAGAATTGAAATATATAGTTCTACCGATTGTTTTTCCTAAGAAACTATCACTTAGAATTTATTTCAAAACGGGGGAGTTGTACCATTTGACAATGATGACCTTTTATATATAGACACCATTGCTTTAAATGTTAATACCTAATTTTAACTTATTTGTTGATTAGTGCATGGTTGTATTTTTCATTTCAGCCTTTTGATATTGATGTAGACATTTGTTAAGACAACACATCCTTCTATATGTAGAGAGACACTAAAGGAAGTATGGTACTAATAAAATAGTACTTTTGAACTTAATTAGTCTGACATGTTTAACATATTCTCATACCAAAATAAGAGTTGGTAGGTCAAACTTTATGCTTAAATTTGCACTCAAAAAGTGGCTTCCTAATAGTAGTATTTGTCAGATTATTTTTAACTTTATCTTGTACCGGTCTTCAATAATAGATGACAATCCAATTGTATTGGTGAGTATTTCGGCATCACTTCAACTAGTCTTCGGTTTGTTGAATGCTTTTTCTCTTGGACTAATACAGATAATAACAATACTTTTACAAGAACAATTCTATGTCTGAATTTTCTCTTCGAAACATAAGCTATGCTTCAATTTTAGGAAAACTATGTTTTATGAAGTATTGGTTTCAAATCTTGTAATCACTACAAATCAAATGCCTTTTACCCATAAAAATCACCAATGGAAATTTTATGGGTTATTATTGATTGTTGACCGATCACCAGAAAATGCCAATTGTTTCGTATCAAAAAGACACCAACGGATCACCCAGAAAATATTTGGGTATAGTAATTTATCAGGGATTTAAGTTTCCCACCAAATTTTGTGATGATTTTTTGACGAATTACCCCTTTAGCGACGAATTTTCCAAGAAAACGTCCATAGGTTTTATTTGCACCGGCGTAAGGAGGTTAAGGTATAGCGCTGCTTATGGATCTTCCATTTTTAGTAGTGAGTTTATTCGAATCCTCTTAACTTTGTAACAAAAATTTTGGATATCAATCCAGTTGATTAAATCAAATCCGGATGATCTATCTGGTTGTAAATCTGGATATTGAATCCAATGTACAAATCCATATGTCAATTCAGGTCGGATTTTTAGGGAGTAATCCAAATTGTTTTGTTATCCGGTAGAAGATGGTTAATTTTAAGAATATTTGTAAATGTTAGATCGAATGTATTTGTGTTATTATCAAATCAAACAATTGAGACACATAATCTCCTGCTATTTGTTATTAATACAAATAGATAGATTTTAAAAACACTTTGGACAAAATGATACCAAACTCATAAGATAAATACATTTGGAGTCATAAATTCAATGATCCATTTTCAGATTACTTTTGCCTTTTGTTTTCCTTTTGTCTTCTATTTCAAGGTACATAAGAAACAATACAAGATGGTGCAATGGTAGCATACTGAATGTAGACTTTCATTTATTATAGGCATTGTAGTTAAAAAGTACCAAGTAAAGTTTACATAGTTATAGAGTGCACTTTATCTTTTCTTTGGTGGTTGCAACTTGAGAGAATCCATCTCAGCAATCCTTGCTATCCAAAGAGCATCCTTCTTGGCTTTCTTTTTTTGAAAGTTCATCTTCATAGCTCATCTTTCCTTTTCCTTTATCCATCAAGTTCAAACTAGGAATCGGATGGTGGTCTTCTGCTCCTTGCTCCCCCTCAATTGTATCCCCCTCAATTGTATCCCCCTGTTTATCCTCCTTTTCTTTATCTGAGCTATTGGAATGATTAGAATCAGATTTCTCCCCCTCAGTAGCTCTAGATGAAGAAAGAACCTGGGTGGAAATCAAACGAAGAGATATGTCAATTTGTTACTGATGTTATTCAATTTAATCATTCTCGCACAATCCTCAAGTGTGAAATTAAGAAACATGATAGAGGAGGTCAAATCATCTTTATACAATCAGGATCATAAGCTTTATAGATAGAAAACTAAGGTGTTCCGAATCGAAAAGAAGAGCAATATTTTTATCATGTAAATGATAATGAACTCAATTGGCCATAGAATGATCTAAACATGAGCTCTTAAGTTCAATGTTGCGTAATGTAGAAGCATACGACGGTACAGCAATATGACAAGTGAAATAAATTAAAAGAAACAAAAATAAACTTAGGTTGATCTTCATGGAATCCCCAAAATATTAATTATTTTTTAGTGAAAAACAATATTCAATGTTTTTAAACGTTGTTGCATACCTCTTCAGCTGAAAGATTGTTTGTATCGAGCATATTCCAATCTGGCGCTGCTAGGATTTTCATTCTCTGTGCACAAGAGAGATATTGCAAAGGAAAATGAACAAATTCCATAAACTAAAGAAAGGAAATATTAACTAGAATGGATAGAATGTCTAACCACAATTTTGTTTGTAAGAAATATCATATGCTCCACCAAATAGCCCTTAGGAGGAACCTCAAAACCACCCCTATTTGTCCCTCGACCTTCAGTTCCACAATCTTTGACTGGCGGCCGGCCAAGGGACGCAGATCAATTGAAAAACGAAAAGGAATGTGAAACTCCAATATATACACTATTTAGTAGATGAAATATTAAAAACAAAATAATGATCAAATAATTTTTGCTCGAGATGGAAAATAATGTTAAAATACTGTTCAGGCGTTCGGTTTTCTATGATGTAATCTTGGCTCTTTTCAGACAACTATTTTTTTTCTAAAAGAAGGCTATCCAAAATTAAACAAATGCTACGCGGCTAGTCTGTGACTCTATGAAGAAGAAAAAGAAAAGTACGGGGATATTTAGCTCATGGATTTTGATGGGATTGGAAGGATTTGGAATGGATAATTTCTTTGACCAAATTCATGTTTGGTTCACATAAGGAAAATGATAAAATCCTTTGAATTGCATTGAATTTCTTAAATTAAAGATTTCAACATTCATTCCAAGGACATCCCACAAAATTCAATTTCATCCAACCAATCGCAACTAGAACACATGGTGAAATTTCATTCCAATTCGTTCTGAGTCAAATATTTTGGAGGGATTCTAATTCTATCGAATTCTATTTTGCGAACCAAAATACCAAATGCACCCTAAGAAAGAAAAAGCAAAGAAATCTGAATGGTGAGGTACTGGAGTATCTCCAAATGATCAACAGTCAACTAAGAAGACAAATTAAATAAAACCATTGGAAAAGTTCAGTCTGCAAACTCTGAATTAATGAGGAGATTTGCCTGAGATCAAAATCGCCTCATAATACCCTTCTATATTATCATGATCAGGAAAATAGAACTTTTAATTTCTGTTTTTTGTTTCGTGTCATGATTCCGTAATTAAATACACAGAAAGCCACAATAAATGGTACTTTAAGGCAAATTTTGAGCATTAACTTGAAGAAAGAATGTATCGATATGTAAACAATGATTTTTTTTACTCCACAGTTCCACAGCCAAATCAAGTCGGGAGTGCTTGGTTTTGTGGTTTCAGTATCTTCACAATTTCATGTACTTTAGGGGCGTTTGGTTCGTCGGAATCTGATGGAATTGGAATGGTCAAACCTGATAACATTCTATTCTAATTGTCAAATCTAATTCCTTTGACAGATTCCATTTCTACGTAAATCATTGTGCGAACCAAACTCCCCCTAACATTCCTTTGTTATCTATATGTAGCTCTTATTTTTTTTTCTATTTTCCACAAAAATCTACAGATCAAACTTAACAAGAAACGTTATACAAATGCTATTATTGATTTACAATACCACCTGTTTTATTTAAATCTCTCCTGCTAACTTCTAAATATTTCATGAATTAACAATTTCTAGGAACTAATTATGCTTTACAAATTAATTTTTAAATCTATTTTTATTTTGATTAATTAGTCTTTTGTGATTTTACAAACAATTTACCCACATACTTTTGTGACCATTTTGTGACGAAACACAAGTCATTTGTTTAACAGTGTAAAAGTCATTTGTTTAATAGTGTATGAATTCTATAGTAATCATGGAAAATGAAAAATAAAGATCTCACCCCAACTTCTAAAATAAAGTAATGTATCTTGCAATAGTATACAAACATGAATGTAAAAAAAGTGATACATAAGAAAGATGCACTTGAATATTCTTCTAAGACACAAGTCAAGCAAAACTATCTCCCGAAAAACAACAAAGAACAACAAAAAAAAAAGCAAAGTATATATAGTTCAGATTAGGAATGCTAGAACTAATGCAGATAAATGAAAGAAGGATACGGACCATATGCAAGAGTAATGGTTGGTGGATTTGGTTGTGTGTCGATAGAGTGGCAAATGCCTTCGTAGCGGACATTGCTTTGAAATAAGACACTATAAACTTCCCTATTAGTGTTTCTGGTTGTGAGAAGAGTAACTTTGCAGGCGTAGACGCTGATGCAGCCATTGATCACCTAGATAGCTATACACTTGATTGAGCGTTCACAATATGTGAATCCTTCTTGTATACCCGCACATATATATATATATATATACACAGAAAGATAAGAGAACATTTTGAGCATTAAAGTCAGTAATTGGTAGGTATTCATTATAATTAATGTTTCCTTTTGCCAAGTGTACTGCATGACGGAAGGGACTTTTTTTTGAAAAAGAAAAGTAATCCCCACTTTTCCATCTATGGTATCTTCAATAAATTTTTTTAAATAAATATTTTGGTAGAGAAAAAAATTCCAACAGATTTCTCGAAATAGGGAATGTAGGAGAGAAAGGATGAAATTCTTCAAATTTGGAGAACCCTTTAAAAATATTTACCTATAAAGATAAAAATATTTTTTATGGTTCCTAACAATGAGAATCTTTGAAATTAAATGTATAGAAGAGATAAATAATAGTTTAATAATATAATTTATATTGTAATATCCAAATGGAGAAAACTGTTGGAAATGAATATTTTTATTTGAGGTATGGTTAAAATAAAATAAACATCAATTGATGTTCATCTTTGACGATTATGTTGCACTCTCATTATTTACAAAATTTTCTTTTTACACCACATATGAGTTGGCCAACAAATAATAGTGAATTGGATGGCCCACTTTTAAAAGAACAATGATGTAATTTTATTTGTATTAAGTTTGTATTTAAATAATTTTGTAATATATTTTATTTGTATTGTAATATATTAAATTTGACATTTTCTAATATTCCACAATATATTAATGTCAAATTTATGAAATAATTTGAATATATACAATGTCAAATTTTATGGTAAAAAAATATTTTAATATTAATTAATAATAAACTATTTGTATTTTTCTATAACCAAAATCTCATTTAATAAATAATTCTTATATTTTTTATAGTTTTCGTGATTTAGACATTATTAAATTTTCATTTATTAATTTTATTTTTAATTTTACAACACTTAAAATAAATGTGATTTAGTTTTTTATTTAAAATATTTAATTTTATTGAAGTATTTTATTTTAAAAAAATTACAATTTTCGTCAAAAATCATATGTGATATTCACAATTAATCGCTGCTATTTCCAAAAAATAATCGCTAATTTTCGTCAATATATCATGTGTGATATTGATTATATTGGAAAATAAATATAAGATATATGTAATATTATATGTGATACGTGTAAGTTATGAATTACGTTTTAAAATACATGTGATCTTATACATTTTAATTGGGTTTTGCTAAAAATCACATGCATGTGATTTTGTTTTTTTTTTCAAGTTTTAAATCACATATGATTAGGAAAATATTTTTATTTATTTTAAATAATTGTGAATCACATCTGATTTTGGTGAAAATGGTATTTTTTTTTTAGTATTGCTTTAAATAAGAGAATTTTTGAAATGAAAACTAAATACATTCATCTCAAAAGCATTAATTAAAAAACATTTTTTTAAAATAAAAATTTAATCATATTAAAATCATAAATATCATAGAATTAAAATATTGAATATATACCTTAACTTTTATACAACTAAATTACTTTTATTCCTCTTTTATTTATTTTTAAAATTAATTATTTAAGTGATTATTTAATTAAATGGAAGGTCAATATTCATTCTTTTATTTCCATAAATATGTACCATTCTTGTATGAGCCTATCTCTCTCTCTCTCTCTATATATATATATATAGGGGCCGATTTATACGAGAATAATATTTATTTTAGGAAATAAGAGAACAATACAAAATTATATGTGATTTTGCACTAAATGGAGCGGACAACTTTTGAGGCGACTTAAATGGTATGGAAAAGTCACTCAGAATCATATATGATTTTGTACATTCTCGCGAATACTTTATTCTCGTTTGAACCTCTCTCTCTCTTTATATATATATATATATATATATATAGGGTTGGGTTTCGGTGAGAAGGAGAGTTAAGGTGAGAAGAGTAAGAAGAGATTTCCACCCTTGGATGCACATTAGGATGAGATGCATCGAGATGAGGTACACCGAGATGGAAGATCAACTCCCTTTTAAGGCACAATTTATGGTTGGGTATGAATAGAGGTTCCTTTATTTAGAAACTGTACGAAGAGTAGAAACTTTATAAACCAAGGGAAAGACCATATAAAATAAAAAAATTCATGATTTTTTTTTCATCAAATGTTATGATTTAAAAAATTGTTTCACATATGTTTGTGTTCATATGAAAAAAATTATTATACGTGAACAAAAAACGTTTGTTTACTTTTGCATATAAAACAAAATTCATACGATGAAACAAATAAATGAACCGTCGGTTTTTTTGTTCACATATAATAAATTTTTCCTATGAACACAAGCATATGTGAAATATTATGTAAAATCATAACATTTGATGTAAAAAATTATGTTTTCTTTTATTTTATCTTGGTTTTTCACTTAGTAATTTGTAACATGCATTTGTGCATATTCATATGTAGAAATACATGTTATAAATTAACGGTATGCATTAGTGCATACCGTCCAAATGGAGGGCTCTCAAGGTATTTCTTCAGTTTTCTCTTTTTTTGGCATATATATAGGGACGATTTTCGTTACAAACCAATTAATTCTTACAAACCGCATTCAACCAATCATTTTTTTCTTAATTATGAGAGTTGATTAATCAATAATATATGGAAAAATTCATCAAAAATACATAACGGTTGAACAATCAAAAATAAGTGAAACAAGTTTCATCAAAATGAGAATTTCATGAAACAGTTTCATTTTCATGTAGAAACAAAAATATATGAAATAATTTCATGAATAGGGGTGTAAATGATGCGAGTCGCGCTCGAGTATCAACATACTCGCCTCGAACTCGATAGAGATTTCTCTAACTCGAACTCGACTCGAAAACTCGCGAGTAGTTGAAGTCAATTTTGTACTAGTAAATTTTGGGTTATCTTGAGTTTCCATAGGGATTCCACCATGAATTATCAATTAGGCATTTCCTACATTGGGATTCCACTCAGGCATACTTTGGTGACAAAAGATAGGCAGGGTAGGGAACTGCCAACTATGACAAAACTTTGAATAATCCACTTCCATTCACTTATACACCAACCTTTCATCATGCCTAGAAATGTGATGTGTTATGGTAAGATTTCCATATAGCATGAAATAAGTAATTGATTACCTATAAAGATCAAGTTCACTCCTATAGGTCAACTTGGTGTAAGGCATTGTTTGGCAAAAATAAGCTAGCTTATAAGTTAGCTTATAAGCTAGCTTATTTCCAGTGTACATGTTTGGATGCACATAAGTTGACTTATAAGCAACTTATAAGCTAGTTTATTGATAAGCTACTTTGAGTAGCTTATGAGAAGTTTTTTGTCATCTTTTTCGATTATATCCTCATTAATATTAATTAATATTTTTTCAAGATGTCCTTTTTAGTCATTTAAATGGTTATCAGCTAGCTTATCAGCTATCAGCTAGCTTATAAGTCATCATTTAGCTTATAAGCTATTAGTCAGCTTATCAGCTAGTTTGCCAAACATAGCCTAACTTGAGCCTCATAATAGATCAGTCGACATCGAATTTAGGACCGGTCAAGATTTGATTTCTTGTTGTGAGAACAACTTTATTCCTAGGTCAATTCCTAGACCATCCTAGTTCACATGCTGTGTCAAGATGATCCGATCTCCTTTAATCCTGTTTTTTTCACACTTGAGGATCGTGCAAGAATGATTAAAATCGAATAGCATTAGGAGCAAATTGACATATCCCTTCATTTGATTCCACCTAGATTGGCAAGCTTCTTTCTTCATCTAGAGCTACTGAGGAAGAGCATTCGACTGTAATCGTTCAAGTAGCTCAGATACAAAAAGGAGGATATACAGAAGGATATAATTGTGGTGAACAAGTAGCAAAAGACTACCATCCGAGTGAGGGGAACAAGCAACATAAGACCACCATCCAATTCCTGATCTAAACTTGGTAGATAAAGGAAAAGGAAAAATGAACTAGGAAGACAGACTTGTAGAAAAGAAAGCCAAGAAGGATGTTCTTTGGAATTCAAGGAGTGCTGAGTTAGACTTTCACAGGTCAGTCACCTAAAGAAAAAAGAAACTGCATGGATGAATCTCAACACTCCTTATCCATATAACATTGTCAACTTTACTTGGTACTTTTATAGTAAATGAAAGTTTATATCTTTAAGTATGTTATATTTACGCCATCTTGTATTGTTTTTTATGTAATCCAAAATTAGAAAACAAAAGGAAAAAAAAACTTTTAAAAAATGAAAATCGGAAAAAAAAAACAAAAAGAAAAAGGCAAGAAGAATCTGAAAATGGATTACTTAAGTTATGAGTACAAATGTATGGTATATTATAAGTTTCGGTACCATTTTTCTAAGTGTTTTTAAAATCTATCTATTTGTATTATTAACAAATTGTGTATCTCAACCATTTTATAATAACACAAATGCATCCTTAGAATTGTGTATTTTAAAAATATTCTTCAAATTGGTTGTCTTCTACCGGATAACAAACCAATTCGGATTACCGCCTAAAAATCTGAATTGGACTTCATCATGTCTGAATTGACATCCTGAATTGACATCCAGACATAACTTCCAGGTTTATAACTTGGATTTAATATCGGGATTTACAACCGGATAGGTCATCCTATTTGGAAATTAGAAAGTTAAGAAGACCCGAAGAAATTACAAGATCTGAATCTAATACTTCATAAGATAGTCTTGCTGGAATTGAAATATAACTATCTTGACTTCATTCAACTAGTTTTCAATTATGTTTTATGAAGTATTGGATTCAGATCTTGTGATTATTACAAATCAAATGACTTTTACCTTAAAAATAATTCAGAGAAACTTTTATGAGTGATTACTGACGAATAATCCAGAAAATACCAATTGTTTTGTTGAATCCTATGTTGTTTAAAAAAAACACCAATGTATTACTCAGAAAATACATGGGTGGGTAATCTGTCACTGATTTAAATTTCCCACCAGCAATTTATCCACCACTTTTGTGATGGTTTTGTGACGAATCACCCCTTTAGCCACAAATTTCCCAAGGAAACATCCGTAGGTAAAGTCTTCCATTTTAGTAGTTAATTTATTCGGATCCTCTATCTGGTTGTAAATCCGGATATTAAATCCAATTTACAAATCCTTATGTCAATTGGAAATCAGACAAGATAAGGTATAATTTGTCTTTTTAGGGAGTAATCCAAATTGCTTTGTTATCCGGTAGAAGATGGTTAATTTTAAGAATATTTTATAAGTGTTAGATCAAATGCATTTGTGTTATCATCAATTAAATCAAATGGTCCAGACACACAATCTACCTGCTATTAGTTAATACTACAAATAGATGGATTTTAAAAACATTAGAAAAAATGATACCAAAACTCATAAGATAAAATATATTTGGACTCATATATTCAGTGATCCATTTTTGAGATTACTACTGCCTTTTTCTTTTTGTTCTTTTCTATTTTTCATTTTTTAATGCCTTTTGTTTTCCTTTTGTCTTCTATTTTCGAATTACTTAAGAAGCAATACAATGGTGCAATGGTAACATACTGAAAAATGTAGCCTTTCATTTATTCTAGCATTGTAGTTAAAAAAGTACGAAGTAATGTTTACAAAGTGATAAGACTAGGAGCCTCATATTCATCCGCGCAGTTTATCTTTTCTTTGGTGGTTGCAACTTGAGAGAGTCCATCTCAGCAATCCTTGCTTTCCAAATAGCGTCCTTCTTGGCTTTCTTTTCTGCAAGTTCATCTTCATAGCTCATCTTTCCTTTTCCTTTATCCACCGAGTTCAACTTAGGAATCGGATGGTGGTCTTCTGTTGCGTGTTCCCCCTCAATTGTATCATCATGTTTATCCTGCTTTTCTTTATCTGAGCTATTGGAATGATAAGAATCAGATGTATCCCCCTCAGTAGCTCTAGACGAAGATATAAGATTGCCAATCTGGGAGGAAATCAAAAGAAGGGATATGTCAATTTGTTCCTGATGTTATTTCAATTTAATCATTCTTGCACAATCCTCAAGTGTGAAAGAAACATGATAGAGGAGGTCACATCATCTTGAAAAAACATGTGAACCATTCTGGTCTAGGAATTGACCTTGGAATGAAGTTGTTCTCACAATAATAAGTCAAATGTTGATGGGTTCTAAACATGATGTCGGCTGATCTATTATGAGGCACAAGTTACTATACTCCAATTAAGTGACCTAATTAAAGGGCACTCAAGGAACTTAATCTTTGTGGGGAGTCAATTATTTATCTCATGCTACTTGGAAATCTTACCATAACACGTCTCATTTATAGGCATGCCGAAAAATTGGTTTAGAAGTGAATGGAAGTGGATCATTCAGATTTTTTTTGTAGATGGGCAGTCCCTTCTCTACTATTTTCTCAGCCTAGGGGTTTTGTGTGATTGCTTTTGCTCGATTTTGTATGGAAGGTAGGACAATTTTCACTTGATCATCAAGTTGTTTCTAATAGATGGTAAGTCTACATTATAGGGATTATAGGACTATATTAAAGGGATTGTATATTAATAGATGGTAGGACCAAATTATAGGGATTCTATAATCTTGCCTTATGTATTCCCTTTCATTTAGCTTTGTACTTGTATAAATAGTGTGGCAATATACAGTATTATTCACGGTGAATTACCTTTATGGTATCAGAGCCTATCCCCTTTTCTCCATTGTCGTTTCTTTTCAATCTTTATCCTGTCCCTTTTTACTCACGATCATTATGCCGTCGGCAACCTCGGAGTCCAGCGCCACAAATACCACCACCACCACCACCAACACCGATCACCGAACTTCTCCCTATCATCCAGCTTTAACTGTCTCAAATATCAAAACCCTAATACCTATTGTCTTGGAGATCGAGAAGGATCAATATACGTCATGGTCTGAACTCTTTAAGATCCATGCCCGTGCATACCTTGTTATCGATCATATCGTCCCACCTAAGGATACTTCCATAGCTGACCAATTGACGAACGTTGGCGCACCGGTATCCGAAAGCAGACTTGTACTTCAGTTAGTCGCCGGCCTCACCTCCGCCTATGATGGTGTTGCCACTATAATTCAGCAAACGACTCCATTACCTCCGTTCTATCAAGCCCGAAGCATGTTATCGTTGGAAGAATCCCGGAAAAACAAACAAGTGGAAGCAAATGCCTCAAGTCCCACCGCCCTCCTTACCTCCACCATGTCGCCACAACCACCACCCACATCCGACGTCACTTTCAAGACCAACAGCAGCAGCCCCGTCCACAACAGCTATCGTGGGTCTAGCCGAGGCCGCGGTGGCCGACAACAACGTGGTGGAAGAGGTCGGGGTGGTCGATCTGCCCGAGGCGGCTATTCCTGGCAGCAACAAGGTCCATATCAGTGGCCTCCACAGTGGCAGTGGACCCCTCCACCATGTCCCTACCCAACGATCGGTTGGGCTCCTTGCGGTCCAGCTTCACCTAGGCCAAACTCACAGGGTATTTTGGGCCCGAGACCACAACAAGCTTACTATTCTCAAGCTCCGTCCTCATATGCTCCGACTGAAATTGATGTGGCTTTCAGTACCATGTCGCTTCATACCCCAGAGGATAAATGGTATATGGATACCGGAGCGACATCACACATGACATCAAACCAAGGTACACTTTCAAATCTTTTTAAATTACGCACTGCTCATCAAATCATTGTTGGTAATGGGTCTTCCATTCCTATCAAAGCTTATGGCCAAACAAAACTCTCTCCGCCTTCCCCTCCCTTTTCTCTAAATAATGTTTGTCTCGTTCCTAACATCGTAAAAAATCTTATTTCGGTTCGTCGTTTTACTAAATACAACTCCGTTTCTATAGAATTTGATCCTTACGGTTTTTGTGTGAAGGATTTACGGACGGGGATCAATCTCATGCGATGCAATAGTGATGGCGATTTATACCCTCTTCCAATGCCTATCAAGTCTAAAGTACCTACCGAGTCTGCATTTCTTTCCGTTACTAGTTCCGTTTGGCATGCTCGCCTTGGTCATCCAGGCAACAATATATTAAATAAATTGCGTAGTCATAGGTTAATTAAGTGTTCGAGTTGTTCTATTTCGTGTGTTTGTAAGTCTTGCCAACTTGGAAAACAAGACAAATTACAGTTTTTCAATTCTATGTCAACTTCTATTGCACCTTTTGATATAATTCATAGTGATGTTTGGACTTCTCCGGTTATGAGTACAAGTGGTCACAAATACTATCTATTGTTTGTTGATGACTTCACTAATTATGTTTGGACATTTCCTATGACTCATAAATCTCAAACCTTCTCGTATTTTATTCTTTTGCGCAATTATATAACAAATCAATTTGGTCGAGATATCAAATCTTTTCAATGTGATAATGGCAAAGAATTCAATAATCATTCTTTTCATCAATTGTGTCAACAAAACGGCATCCATTTACGTTTCTCTTGTCCATATACGTCCTCACAAAATGGGAAGGCCGAACGCAAATTCCGTTCACTAAATAATATCTCCCGAACTCTTCTATTCCATGCCAATGTTCCAACATCTTTTTGGCCATACTCTATTCACATGGCTACGTACCTACATAATATTCTCCCTTCCAAGGTCATCAATTATTCCTCCCCGACCACCCGACTATATCTTAAAACTCCAT
Source organism: Silybum marianum (assembly GCA_036898165.1). NCBI lineage: Eukaryota > Viridiplantae > Streptophyta > Magnoliopsida > Asterales > Asteraceae > Silybum > Silybum marianum. The sequence continues at coordinate 8,635,566 of CM072529.1, read as the reverse complement.
CCTATCAACATCTAAAAGTTTTCGGGTGTCTTTGTTTTCCTCATGCTTCTTCTCCCCAACACAAACTTCTTCCAAAATCCACCCCGTGTGTCTTTCTTGGATATCCATCACATCATCGTGGCTATTTATGTTACGATCTCACTAAAAATCGTTTCATTATCTCGCGTCACGTTGTTTTTGATGAAAATGTCTTTCCTTTTGCTTCCCAACAACCGACAGCCCCTACCCCACCTTCCAAAATCAATGCAAACAACCCACAAACCACCCCTCCATCACTATTTCACTTGTTTCCGAATCTTATGGCAGCCACTCCTACATATGGCCAACCCTCCAACAGCCCCCTCCCTACCGAACAACCCCAAAACCATTCACGAAAACAGCCCACACAGCCCACTGCCCTTCCAAATCAGTCCCAAACTCCATCCTCAACTCCAACGCCTTCATCTCCTCATACGTCGTCCTCCCCCCTCCCACCTCCAACAATACAAACTCGCATGACTACTCGTAATCAACATGGGATTAGCAAACCTAACCCAAAATATGCGTGTTTAGCAACTCAAACTATCTCACCTCTTCCCAAGTCCCATATTGATGCTCTACATGACCCAAATTGGACCAACGCAATGTTTGATGAGTATAATGCGTTAATTAAAAATGATACTTGGGAGCTTGTTCCGAGGCCTATTGATGTTAATGTGATACGTTGCATGTGGATTTTTACTCATAAATTTCATGCTAATGGGTCTCTTGAGAGACACAAAGCTCGTTTAGTGTGTAATGGCAGGTCCCAACAGGTTGGCATTGATTGAACAGAAAACTTTAGCCCGGTCGTTAAACCGGCCACCATTCGTCTAGTTCTTAGCATCGCCTTATCTAAGAACTGGGATCTTCATCAGTTAGATGTCAAAAATGCGTTTCTACATGGACATTTACGTGAAACCGTTTTTATTCATCAGCCGCCCGGGTTTAAAAGTGATGAATACCCCAACCATGTATGCCGCCTCAAACGCTCCCTCTATGGTCTAAAACAAGCACCAAGGGCGTGGTACCAAAGATTTGCGACTTATATTGCGTCTATTGGGTTTGCTCAAAGCAAATCAGACACGAGCCTTTTTATTCTTCAAAAAGGCACCGACACGGCTTATTTACTCTTATACGTTGACGATATTATATTGACCGCATCGTCAACCTCTTTACGCATTGCTATTACATCCAAATTGGCCTCCGAATTTGCCATGAAAGACTTAGGCGCACTTCATTATTTTTTGGGTATCTCCGTCTCACGAAACAAACAGGGCCTTTTTCTATCTCAAGAAAAGTATGCTCGAGAAATTCTCGCACGAGCCAATATGTCATCTTGCAATTCGGCTCGCACACCGGTCGATACCCACTCCAAACTTAGTGCCAACTCGGGTCCTCAAGTTTACGATGCCACTCAATATCGGAGTCTTGTTGGCGCACTTCAGTATCTGACTTTTACACGACCGGAGATCACTTACGCAGTCCAGCAAGTGTGCTTATTCATGCATGATCCCCGGGAGGAACATTTACAAGCTCTTCGACGCATCATTCGATACGTCAAAGGTACCTTATCGTTCGGGTTACAATTATACCCATCACCAAGTAAGTCTCTCGTCGCCTATACGGATGCAGATTGGGAGGGGGTCCGGATACTAGGAGATCCACTTGCGGCTACTGTGTATTTTTTGGAGACAATTTAATCTCCTGGTCGTCAAAAAGACAAGCAACCGTATCCCGATCAAGCGCCGAGGCAGAATACCGGGGTATAGCCAACGCCGTGTCCGAGGCGAGTTGGCTACGAAACTTGTTGATGGAACTTCGGTTACCAATTGCGAAAGCAACTTTGGTATATTGTGATAATGTAAGTGCAATTTATATGTCCGGGAATCCAGTTCAACATCAACGTACAAAACACATTGAGTTAGATATCCACTTTGTTCGTGAAAAGGTGGCGCGCGGCCTCGTTCGAGTCTTACATGTACCCTCACGATACCAATATGCGGATATATTCACCAAGGGTCTTCCAAAAGTACTCTTTGACGATTTTCGGAATAGTCTTCACGTCCGAACTTCTACCGTTGCGACTAAGAGGGCCTAATAGATGGTAAGTCTACATTATAGGGATTATAGGACTATATTAAAGGGATTGTATATTAATAGATGGTAGGACCAAATTATAGGGATTCTATAATCTTGCCTTATGTATTCCCTTTCATTTAGCTTTGTACTTGTATAAATAGTGTGGCAATATACAGTATTATTCACGGTGAATTACCTTTAGTTTCATATATATTGCGGTGATGAGTTCGTAGTCTTTCATATTATTACTTCTTTTCATCTGATTAAAACCGCCCCCCACAAAAAAATGTTTAATTAATCTTATAGCTCTCTTTAACAAAAAAAAAATATCTTGCCCTTCTCAAAAAAGTACGAGAATATATACTAATGTTCAAGTGGTGTGCCAATGAAGATACAACATCCTCCCACATCTATATCTATATCTAGATATATATATATATATATATATATTTTCCCTGGCATGCTAGAACTATAAGCTTCCCCAACTGCACTTATTGCAACATATCTTCTACAACTAACAAAACGTTTGGTGTTTTTATCTTTGTGTGCCACACTACAGAAAGAAATCTTTGTTTCTGTATTGTGCAAACATAAAACTGTGCACTTATATATGCATATGGTGATTGAAAAATATTGAACAAATTTAACGAGTTTGTAATTAACCTTCGTCCAATCATATATCAACGGTCGTGTTTAACTTAACGGACCAAACTATATATCCCTGCAAGTTTCCATGTGCTGATGGTTCCATCTATCATCATACCAGTAACATTGGCCATTACAATTGTGTTACAAGGAAACTTATTTTGAAATGTTAAAGCGTTACCTTATATTCAGCAATTCATGACGAAAAGCTAGTTTGGTATTTATACCTCACTTCGACTTACTAAACAAGATTACATTATATCTAGACAATCAGCTAATTAATAAAAACGGCCTATGCAATAATATTGCCCAACTTTTTGAAAGCGCGAATGCATGAATAATCTAAAAGGCGGAACATTGATCGAAGGCAAAAAAACTATTAGACCTCTATGGCTTCACCTCAAATCAATCCTAAAATCAATCCTACAACACTTGCTTTAATGTAGTTAATTTACACTTACATGTCTTAGGGCTTATATTTTCATCAACTTGTAGAACAATTAATGGGTTAGCAATCTATATATAAATTTTCTTAGTTACCATAATTTTTTTTTGAGAAGGCAAGGACAAAAAAAAAACAGGCATCCCCTATTAGCATTGAATTATGAACCATCAACCACAAAGTTCTGCATTGGATCGCAGTTGAGCAAACGGATATTGGCAACATTTAACTCCATATGCGACTGTATCAATAAATTAATAAGATGTGGGATGATAATCATACCTTGTTAGCAGATGAAGCAACTTCTTGCAACCACTCATTTTCAGATATGATCATGGGTGCCTGAACGCTGCTATCAAAATCTCCAAAGAATGAAGGAAGTACAACAGTCTCCTGAGTCTGAAATAAAATACAATCAGGAACATAAGCTTTATACATAGAAATTATGGTCATCCGAATCGAAAAGAAGAGCAATATTTTTATCATGTAAATGATCATGAAATCTATTAGCCATAGAATGATCTAAACATGAGCTCTTAATTAAGCTCTTTTGTTATGTTTATGAAAATCATTTATGGTAATATGCTAGTTGTAGCGAGGAATTAAACTGATAGTACGGCGACAATCTTTGTGTACGTACCTTCATCATTGGCGAGACCTTATTGCCATTCCCAGTTCGATCTTGCATTTGGATGGACATGCCTTCGACTTCCGTAGGAGGTTCTATAGTAATGAACTTTCCATTGCTAGTTCGACATTGAACGTTAGCATTTAAATGATGATTACCAAATGCTGGAGCCATTAGGTTAGTTGAGATGATGGAACTAGCCATAGGATGGATAACAGGACCATATTCATTTATCGAATAGAAGGAATTTGGTGACATCAAATTCAATGTTGCGTAATGAAGAAGCATACGATGGTACTGCAATATAACAAGTGAAATAAATTAAAAGAAACAAAAATAAACTTAGGTTGATCTTCATGGAATCCCCAAAATATTAATTATTTTTTAGTGAAAAACAATATTCAATGTGTTTAAACGTTGTTGCATACCTCTTCAGCTGAAAGATTGTTTGTATCAAGCATATTCCAATCTGGCGCTGCTAGGATTTTCATTCTCTGTGTACAACAGAGATATTGCAAAGGAAAATGAATAAATTAATTCCATAAATTAAAGAAAGGAAATATTAACTAAAATGGATAGAATGCCTAACCACAATTTTGTTTGTAAGAAATATCATATGCTCCACCAAATAGTCCTTAGGAGGAACCTCGAAACCACCCCTATTTGTCCCTCGACCTTCAGTTCCACAATCTTTGACTGGCGGCCGAGGGAGGCAGATCAATTTTGAAAAACAGAAAATATGGTGAAACTCCAATACATTATTTAGTCGATGAAATATAAAAAACCGAATAATGATGAAATAATTTTTGCTCGAGACATGGAAAATAATGTGAAAATACTGTCTAGGCGTTCTGTTTTCTATTCAGCAATCTTGGCTCTTCAGACAACTATGTTTTTCTAAAAGAAGGCTATGAAAAAATTATACAAATGCTATGCGGCTAGTGTATGCAGAGAAAAGAAAACTAAGAGAAGAAAGACAAAGAAAACTGATGGTAAGGTGCTAGAGTATCTCCAAATGATCAACAGACAACTAAGAAAACAAAATAAAATGATCTAGAAACCATTAGAAAAGTTCACCCGCAAATTCTAATTAATGAGGAAATTTGCCTGAGCTCAAAATCGCCTCATTATAACACCCTTGTATCTTCACAATTTCCTGTACTTTAAGATTCCTTTTTTATCTATACGTAGCTATTATTTTTCCCCCCTTTATCCACGAGAATCTAAAGATCAAACTTAACAAGAAAAATTATACAAATGTTATTATTGATTAACAATACCACCAGTTTCATTTAAATCTCTCATGCTAACTTCAAAATATTTCATGAATTTACAATTTCTGGGAACTAATTATGCTTTACAAATTAATTTTTAAATCTATTTTTATTTTGATTAATTAGCGTTTTGTGATTCCGCAAACAACTTAAGGAATGAAAATCACAAAACACTACAATAAAAATAATTTCATCGCACGCTTAAAATGAAAAAACGTCCTAAAAGAATAATTTATAGGACACAAGTTTATAGGACCAAACCATTAATCGTACAATTTAAAAACGTTACAATAGTTTTATATGACGTTTTTAGGCGTTTCAACAAGTTTTTTACAATATTTTTAAAATAAAATGTCATATTATATGTTTTACATGACGCTTTTGAAAAGTATTCTGTAAACCCATATTTTTATAGGATGCTTTTGTTTATAGGACACTTTTCAAAAGTGTCATATAAAATAACTAATAGGACACTTTATTTTAAAAGGGTCGTAAAAAACTTTTTAACGCCTAAAAGCGTTCTATAAACACATTGTAACGCTTTTAAATATGGCACTTTTTGGTTTGGTCCTATAAATTTCTGTTCTATAAAGAATTCTTATAGAAACTTTTTTTCATTTTAGTCGTTCTATAAAATCATTTTATTTTTGTAGTAGTGAAAACATATAAAACAACTCAATATATGGATTCTGTAGTAATCATGAAATATGATAAATTAATAAAGATCTCCCCCCAAGTATTGAGTTGTTTTATGTGTTTTATGTGTTTTATGTATTTTCACTGCAACAAAAATAAAATGATTTTATAGGACTCCTAAAATAGTGTATGTTCAAATTCAAGTACTCTATCTTGCAATATACTAACATCCATGGAAAATGGTGATATATAAGAAAGATGCACTTGAACATTCTTCTAATCACAAGTCAAGCAAAACTATCTCCAAAAAGCCAACAAGAAACAAGCAAAGTATATATAGTTCAGATCAGGAACGCTCGCAGATAAATAAAAGAAGGATACGGACCATATGCAAGAGTAATGGTTGATGGATATGACTGTGTGTCGATGGAGTAGCAAATGCCCTCGTATCGGACATTGCTTTGAAATAAGACACTAATGTACTTCCCAATTATTGTTTCGGGCTGTGAGAAGAGTGTCTTCTCATGTGTGGATGTTGATGCTGCCATTGATCACCTAGATATCTATTATCAAGTGTTCACAATATGTGAACCCTTCTTGTATACACATATATATAGAGAGATAAGAGAATATTTTGGGCATTAAAGTCAGTAATTTGTAGGTATTCATTGTAATAAATGTTTCCTTTTGCCAAGTGTCTTGCATGACGGAAGGGACTTTGTATTTGAAAAGCAAAAGTCAACCCCACTCTTCCATCTATGGTAATTAGCATCTTCAACAGATTTTTCAAAATGAAGATTTTATAATTCTCCAACATATTCCTCAAAACCTTCTCAAAATGAGGAATGTAGGAGAGAAAGTCAGAAATTCTTTAATTTTGAAAACTCTCGAGAAATATTTACCTATAAATAAAAAATTATTTTTTATTTTTCTTAACGATGAGAATCTTTGAAATTAAATGTATAGGAGATATAAATAATATTTTATGAAAAATATTAAATATTTTATTAACAATATTAAATATTTTAATAATATAATTATATTGTAATCTTCAAATGGAGAAACCGTTGGAGAAAAATATACTTTTATTTTTAAAATTTTTACTTTTGATTTTCTATTTTGTAAATCTAATGAGATATGATACTAACCACCAGAGCATCTCGAATAGATTCTCTAAACTAGAGAAAATGGGGGTTTTGTTTTCTATTTTGCTCCAAGAGATTCTCTACATAGTTTTATAAAATAAAGAAAACTCAAAGTTTAATGAATTCTTTAAATTTTGATGGTGCAGAAAGAAATAATTTTTTTTATTCATTATCATCAATGAACCAATGAGATTAAGTTATTATTATTTTATAAAAAAGGTCCAAAAAAGTGCTTTAGATGATAAAATTGTAAAATATTTTAGTAATTAAATTTATGTTTAAGCTTCAAAAACTAAGAAGTTCTTCGAATTAAATGTGATTTATTTTAGAGATTTTGACTAATACTTTACTATTTAATTTAGAAAAATATAAATAAAAATAAAAAATTGTTGGAAACGCTTATTTTCTTCTAGAAAGAGCAAAAGAATATTGTGTTTTACGGAATAACAATGTCAAAGTTGTAAAACGATATATCAACATCGATACAATTTACAACACAATTTCTAAAGTGTCATGTTAACTTTAAAAGGTATTACAATGATTTCTAACCAATTTCTGAAATGATACATCTATCATAAAAAAATGTTTTAATTAAATACAATAAATCAACAATTAATGTTATTCACTATAAATTTAATACGGAGGAATTAAATAATTATTATAAAGTAAAATTCATTAATTAAATAAAATATTTATTGTTACTTTATAAAAAATTTTTGATTAAAAAATAAATACATTAAAAAGTTAAAGTACTTTTAAATGTTTCAAAACCGGTGAGTTGCAAAATTTGACAAGAATCCCTAGAGCTATCGTTGCATTAAATGTTACTATATAATTTTAACTCACACAATAAAACAAATGACTTTTACCCATAAAAGTCACCCAAGGTTGGTGATTACCCACAAATCATCTAGAAATACCAATGGTTCGGTATAATCTTATGTTTTTTAAGAAAATACCGAGAGATCACACAGATAATCTCTAGGTAATTTGTCACTGCTTCGAATTACCCACCAATTTTTGTAACGGATTTGTGACTAATCACCTTTTAGCGAGATACTTTTCAGGGAAAAGTCCTTAGACAAAAGTCTTTAATTTAGTAGTATCATAACTTCATCTTATTTGCTGATTAGTGCATGTTGTATTTTTCATTAAAGCCTTTTGATATTGACGTAGACATTTGTTAACACAATATATCCTTCTGTATGTAGAGAGAGTACTAAAGAAAGTATGGTACTAATAAAATAGTACTTTTGAACTTACTTAGTCTATATTGAGCATGTTCGCATACCAGGACAAAAGTTGGTAAAATTGGTGGGTCAAACTTTCTGCTTAAGTTTGCACTCAAAAACCGGCTTCCCAATAATGGTACTTATCAAACTAATTTTGATTTTATCTCGTACTGTTATTCAATTAGATAATATATCCAATCCGCATTTGTGGGTATCTTAGTTTCACTTCAACTGGTCTTCGATTTTATTGAAGGTTTTTTGCTCATGGACTAATACGGATAATAACAAAAGTTTTACAAGAAAAATCCTATCTCTAAATTTTCTCTATGAAACATAAGCTATATTTTGATTTTTTTCAAGACTATGTTTTATGACGTAGTGGATTCAAATCTTGTAACCACTACCAATCAAATGTCTTTTACCCACAAAAATCACCCAGGAAAATTTTGATGGGTGATTATTAATTATCGACGGATCACCAAAAAATACCGATTGTTTCGTAGAATTTGATGTTTTTCAAAAAAAAAAACACCACGAATCACCTAGAAAATATATGGGTAATCTATCACTGACTTAAGTTTCCCACCAACAATTTACCTACCAATTTTTGTGATGGTTTTATAACGAATCACCCATTTAGCAACGGATTTCCCAAGGAAACACCAATAGATAAAAATCTTCCATTTTTAGTAGTGAATTTATTGGATTCTTTTAACTTTGTAATTTCCAAATTCTGATATCAATCCGGTTGATTAAATCTGGATGATTTATGTGGTTGTAAATCCGGATATTGAATCCAATTTACAAATCCATATGTCAATTCACGAAGTCAGACAAAATGAGGTATAATTCGGATTTTTAGGGAGTAATCCAAATTGTTTTGTTATCTTTGACCGTTAATTTTAAGAATATTTATAAGTGTTAGATGGAATGTATTTGTGCTATTATCAAATCAATTGGTTGAAACACATAATCTCCTGCTATTTGTTATTAATACAAATAGATAGATTTTAAAAACACTTAGAAAAATGATACCAAAACTCATAAGATAAAATACATTTGGACTCAAGCTCATAAATAGGTTTGGCCTTTGATAAATGCAATTTTATACATATTTTAATGTCAAATTTACCTACAATTAGTGTTGATTTGATGTTGGTTCGGGTCCCGCATACTGCGCATATCGATGTCACTGTGGGTCCGAATCACTAACTACTAACTACTAACCTGTCGTTCAAAAAAAAATACCCCTATTTATTTGAGTTTGTTATTTAATTGTTTGACTATTTTTAATATGTGAAAAAAAGGACTTTGGCCTTGGTTTTATATTTGAGATGGACTTTCTGCAACGGGCGAGTTTCAAGGCAGGTATAGTTGCACCAAAAGCCGCCTTGCACACTGTGTTCGATTCCAATTTTCAACCGGGCGACTTTCTAGGCGGGTATATCCGCACTTGTCAAATCGTTCAGACAAGTTCATTTATCAGGGGATTTTTGATCGGGAGGTATAAAGGGGGCTCATAACTGTCATTAGAGGGGATAAATTTCATTTTTATCGATCGATTCAAGAGGGCCAATTTCCAGATTTTTTAAGAGACAATTTTGGGAGTTTTTCTAGGGTTCTTCATTATTTCTCATCTTTCTAAGTAATTTGTAAGTACATTTTGGTTTTTATGTTAGATATGAGTAGCTAAGTTTTTAATATTTAGCAATGGGTTACAATTGACTTTGAATGTGATTGAGTTGAGACTTGATTTTGTTTATAATAACTGGATTTCATTTATGCAATCCTTGTACTCTTTTGTTTTCTTCAATTCAAGTTTGATTTGGTAAGTTGGATCCGTTGCTTAATCTAATTTGAGTTTGAATTGCTAGAGTGATTTTTGAATCCGTAATTGTTCTTAAATCTGTCCCGGTAGCAAACAATACCCGGTTGACAAGTGTGTTAATTGTATGTATTGTGGGATGGCATAATCTAACTCAAATAATCGAAGTCCGGTTATTGGTTAGTTTCGGTATTTGTATGAACTTAATGCATGACAATTGAATTCCAGTCCGTGACTAGATTAAATTAGTCGATTAGAGACTAGTTATTGGGGCGTCTCACACTAGTCATGTTTTTATAACAAATAGAACATCGATGCGTATTGGTGTTCAAACCGATTTGATTTGAGATCTTTCGAGAAAATGATAAGAACGGGTCAATGATACATAATTCACATGATTAGTCGATTGATGCTCATTGCTAGAATTCGTCTTATTAATTGTTTAAAGTTTTATTTATTGATTTTTGCATGTTTAACTTGTTTATAAGGTATCCAACCCCCCCCCCCCCCCCCCCAAATCCCCCACTCCTTTTAATATTAATGTTTTCAACGAATTTGTACGTGACATCGTTTTGGATCTACGGTTAACACCGAGTCCCTGAGAAGACGACCCTACTTATCAATATCACAATCCATTGTGTTTTAGAGGTAACAGAACTTGAATTATAAATTTTATTATTTGCCGGACTCAACACTCGTCAGCCATTTTCAGATTACTTTTGACTTTTGTTTTCCTTTTGTCTTCTATTTTTGAATTATATAAGAAGCAATACAAGATGGTACAACGGTAATATTCTGAAAAATGTAGACTTTCATTTATTCTAGGCATTGTAGATAAAAACAGTGTATAAAGTTTTGGAGTGCACTTTATCTTTTCTTTGGTGGTTGCAACTTGAGAGAATCCATCTCAGCAATCCTTGCTTTCCAGTGAGCATCCTTCTTGGCTTTCTTTTCTGCAAGTTCATCTTCATAGCTCATCTTTCCTTTTCCTTTATCCACCGAGTTCAAATTAGGAATTGGATGATGGTCTTCTGCTTCTTGTTCCCCCTCAATTGTATCCTCCTTTTCTTTATTTGAGCTAATGGAATGATTAGAATCAAATTTCTCCCCCTGATCAGTAGCTCTAGATGAAGAAAGAACCTTGCCAATCTGGGTGGAAATCAAACGAAGGGATATGTCAATTTGTTCCTGATGTTATTCAGTTTAATCATTCTTGCACGATCCACAAGTGTGAAAGAAATGTGATATAGAGGAGGTCAGATCATCTTGAAACAACATATGAACCATTCTGGTCTATGAATTGACCTTGGAATGAAGTTCTCACAACAATAAGTCAAATGTTGACGGGTCCTAAACATGATGTCGGATGATCTATTATGAGGCTCAAGTTACTCCAAGGTGACCTAAAGGGCACTCGCATAGGAACTTGGTCATTATGGGGAGTCAATTATTTATCTCATTTCTAGGCATCCCGAAAATTTGGTTTAGAAGTGAATGAAAGTGGATCATTCAGACACCTGTCTTTTATCACCAAAGAATGCCTGAGTGGAATCCTATGGAGGAAACGCCTGATTGATCATCCGTAGTGGAATCCCTATGGAGACTCTACACAACCCAGAGTTCTTTTTCTCTTCTCTGTTATTTTCTCAGCCTGGGGGTTTCATGTGATTACAGATCAATTTGGTACTGGACTATTTAACTTCTTGACATTTTATTTGGATCCTACTATTCGAAAGGAAGAGACTAAGGAAACTTGAGAAACTATTCCTTGACTAGTTTTGCTCTATTTAGTATGGAAGGTAGGACAATTTCACTTGATCATTGAGTTGTTTTATATATACTGCGGTGATTAGTTCGTAGTCTTTTATGTGTAATCTTTCTTTAACAAAAAAAAATTTCTTGCACCTTCTTAAAACAGGACGACAATATATACTAATGTTCAAGTGGTGTGCCAATGAAGATACAACATCCTCCCACAACTATATATATATATATATATATTTCCCCTGCCATGATAGAACTATAAGCTTCCCCACCTGCAACAACATATCTTCTACAACTAAGAAAATGTTTGGTGTTTTTAACTTTTGTGTTCCACACTACAGAAAGAAATCAACTGCGCTGTGTTTCTGTATTGTGCAAACGCGTAAAACTGTAAACTTCTATATGCATATAGTGATTGACAAATATTGAACAAAATTAATCAGTTCGTAATTAACCTCCCTCCAATCATATCAAAGGTCGGTTTAACTTAATGGACCAAACTATATACATACCTGCATGCAAGTTTCCATGTGCTGATGGTTCCGTGGTTTCATCATACCAGTAATTAACATTGGCCATTACAATTGTATTATAAGAAAAACAAATATTTTGAAATGTTAAACTTGCATTACCTTATATTAAGCAATTAATGACGAAAAGCTAGTTTGGTATTTATACTTTACTTGGATTTACTAAACAAGATTACATTGTAGGTAGGAAATCAACTAATTAATAAAAACAGACTATGCAATATTGCACAACTTTTTTAAAGCCCGAATGCATGAATAATCTAAAACGCGGAAAGCTGAAGGCAAAAAATAATTTATACATTACGTGACGTAGGGCTTATATTTTCATCAACTTGTAGAACAATTAATGGCTTAGCAATCTATATATAATTTTTCTTAGTTACCTTCATCTTTTTTTTTGAAAAGGCAAGGACAAATTAACATAAAGAAAATAAACATCCCCTATTGGCATTGAATAGTGAACCATCAACAACAAAGTTCTGCGTTGGGTAGCAGTTGAGCAAACGGATATTGACAACATTTACCTCCATATGCAACTGTATCACTAAATTAATAAGATGTGGGACGACAATCATACCTTGTTATCATACGAAGGAACTTCTTGCAACCACTCATTTTCAGATATGATCATGGGTGCCTGAACGCTGCTATCAAAATCTCCAAAGAACGAAGGAAGTACAACAGTCTCCTCAGTCTGAAATAAAATACAATCAGCTGGAACATAAGCTTTATACATAGAAAATTATGATCATCCGAATCGAAAACAAGCGCAATATTTTTACCATTGAAAGATCTAAACATGAGCTCTTAAGTAAGCACTTTTGCGATGTTTAGGAAATCATTTATGGTGATATGCTAGTTGTAGCTAGCAATTAAACTGATAGTACGGAGACAATCTTTGTGTACGTACCTTCATCATTGGCGAGACCTTATTGCCATTTCCAGTTGGATCTTGCATTTGGATGGACATGCCTTTGACTTCCGTAGGAGGTTTTATAATAATGGACTTTCCATTGCTAGTTCGACATTGAACGTTAGCATTTAAATGATGATTTCCAAATGCTGGAGCCATTTGATTAGTTGAGATATTGGAATTAGCCATCGGCTGGATAACAGGACCATATTCATTTAGTGAATAGAAGGAATTTGGTGACATCAAGTTCAATGTTGCGTAATGTAGAACCATACGATGGTACTGCAATATGACAAGTGAAATAAATTAAAATAAACAAAAATAAACTTAGGTTGATCTTCATGGAATCCCCAAAATACTAAATATTTTTTAGTGAAAACCAATATTCAATGTGTTTAAACGTTGTTGCATACCTCTTCAGCTGAAAGATTGTTTGTATCAAGCATATTCCAATCTGGCGCTACTAGGATTTTCATTCTCTGTGTACAACAGAGATATTGCAAAGCAAAATGAATAAATTAATTCCATAAATTAAAGAAAGGAAATATTAACTAGAATGGATAGAATGTCTAACCACAATTTTGTTTGTAAGAAATATCATATGCTCCACCAAGTAGTCCTTAGGAGGAACCTCGAAGCCACCCCTATTTGTCCCTCGACCTTCAGTTCCACAATCTTTGACTGGCGGCCGAGGGAGGCAGATCAATTTTGAAAACAGAAAATATCGTGAAACTCCAATACACTATTTAGTCGATGAAACATAAAAACCGAATAATGATGAAATAATTTTTGCTCGAGACATGGAAAATAATGTGAAAATACTGTCCAGGCGTTCTGTTTTCTATTAAGCAATATTGGCTCTTCAGACAACTATTTTTCTAAAAGAAAGCTATGAAAAATTAAACAAATGATAAGCGGCTAGTGTATGCAGAAAAAAGAAAACTAAGAGAAGAAAGACAAAGAAAACTAATGGTGAGGTGCTACACTATCTCCAAATGATAAACAGATAACTAAGAAAACAAAAAATAAATTGATATCTAGAAAAGTTCAGCCGCAAATTCTAATTAATGAGGAAATTTTCCTGAGCTCAAAATCAAAATCGCCTCATATACCCTTGTACCTTCACAATTTCCTGTACTTTAACCTTTCCTTTTTTAATCTATTCGTAGCTAAAAAAAATTCTCCTTTATCCAGGAGAATCTAAAAATCAACTTAACAAGAAAAATTATACAAATGTTATTATTGATTAACTATGCCACCGGTTTTATTTAAATCTCTCCTCATAACTTCTAAATATTTCATGAATTACAATTTCTAGGAACTAATTATGCTTTACAAATTAATTTTCGAATCTATTTTTATTTTAATTAACTAGTCTTTTTTGATTCTGCAAACAACTTTAGGAATGAAAGTCACAAAAACACATAAAACAGCTCAACACTTGGGTTATATCCATATGGATTCTGTATTAACCATGAAAAATTATAAAGAAAGATCTCCCCACAACTTCAACAATAAAATACTATATCTTGCAAAATATACAAACATGCATGGAAAAAGGTGATATAACAAAAAGATGCACTTGAACATTCTTCTAATCATAAGTCTAGCAAAACTGTCTCCAAAAAAAAGCATAGTATATATATATAGTTCAGATCAAGAATCTGGCAGATAAATGAAAGAAGGATACGGACCATATGCAAGAGTAATGGTTGATGGACTTGATTGTTTGTCGATGGAGTAGCAAATGCCTCGTATCGAACATTGCTTTGAAATAAGACACTAATATACTTCCCTACTAGTGTTTCCGGCTCTGAGAAGAGTGACTTCTCATGTGTGGATGTTGATGCTGCCATTGTTCACCTAAATAGTAATTATTGATTGTTCACAATATGTGAACCCTTCTTGTATACACATATATATAGAGAGATAAGAGAATATTTTGGGCATTAAAGTCAGTAATTTGTAGGTATTCATTGTAATAAATATTTCCATTTGCCAAGTGTCTTGCATGACGGAAGGGACTTTGTTTTTTTTAAAGGCAACCCGTCTCTTCCATATATGGTAACTAGCATCTCCAACAAATTTTTTATAATGGAGAACTTGAAAATTCTCCAACAGATTCTTCAAAACCTTCTCAAACTGGGGAATGTAAGAGAGAACGGGTGAAATTCTTTAATTTTGAAAACTCTCCAAAAATATTTACCTATAAAGAAAAAATTATTTTTTTATTGTTCTTAACGATGAGAATCTTTGAAATTAAATGTATAGAGCATCTCCAAATGAAAAATATTAAGAATTTTATGAAAAATAATATTTTATGAAAAATATTAAGTAGTTTAATAATATAATTTATATTGTAATCTTCAAATGAAGAAACCGTTGGAGATGAATATACTATTTTTTAATTTTGACTTTTGATTTTCCATTTGGTAAATATATAATGAGATATATGATACTCGCCACTAGAGGATCTCCAATAGAGTCTTTAAACCAGAGAAAAAGAGGGGGTTTTGTTTTCTATTTTGCCCCAACAGATTTTCTGCATTATTCTATAAAATAGAGAAAACTCAAAGTCTAATGAATTATTTAAAATTTGATGGTGGAGAAAGAAATGATTTTTTTATTCATTACCACCACCAAGGAACCACTGAAATTGAGTTATTATTATTTTATAAAAAAAAAGTTCAAAAAAGTGCTTTAGATGATAAAATTATAAAATATTTTAGTAATTATGTTTATGTTTAAGCCACTAAAACTAAGAAGTTCTTAGAGTTAAATGTAATTAATTTTAGAGATTTTGACTTGTACTTTACTATTTAATTTAGAGAAATTATAAAATAAAAAACCGTTGGAAAAGTTTATTTTCTTCTGGAAACAGCAAAAGAATAGTGTTTTATTGAAATAACAATATCAAAATTGTAAGACAATATATCTACATCGATACAATTTACAACACAATTTCTAAACGTGACATTAGCTTTACAAATTGGCCAACTACAACGATTTTTAACCTATTTTTGAAATGATACATATATCATAAAAAATGTTTTAATTAAATACAATAAAACTACAATTAATCTTATTCACTATAAATTTAATATGGAGGAATTAAATAGTTATTATAAAGTAAAATTTATCAATTAAATAAAATATTTATGTTACTTTATAAAATGTTTTTACTCAATAAATAAATACGTTAAAAAAGTTAAAGTACTTTTAAATGTCTCACATAATTTTATTCTATCTATGTATTTTTAATTTATTAACAATAAATTAAAAACAAAGTGTTTAGTTAATGTTTAAAACACTAAATTAAATTGCAAGGTAAAAGAACATCACACTAATTGTTATTTTTCTTCTTCTCCGTTTACATTGGATATGGTTTTCTTACTAAAAAATGGTATGAGATATTTAAGGCATGGTTATAACAAAACTAGCTCAAGGAGTACTAAAAAAGGTGCTAACTGCAGTGGGACTCCTGCGGGTAATAAGAAGCTTAAAAAATGAAGCCGGAGGAGGCTAATGACACCCTTATATCTTGTTAATAACATTATCAAAATGAATTTTTTTTCACACACATCAATACTAAAAACCTCTTTTTACATTTTCAAGACTATAAAAGTACCAAAAAAAACCCCGTACATAGGGGTGTCTATAGCATTGCTCTAAAATTAACATCATATACAATTGATGTTCATCTTCCCCAAGAAGCAAGACTATAAAACATGTCCCTATGAGACCAAAAGTACCTAACGAAATGCATGCATTTTCCCTATAGCTCGCATGTGGTGTCTTTTTGGCTCGATGATAATCTTGCTAAGACCCACTAAAATCCATTATAGCCCAATAAACGCAATGTTAGTTAGGTTAATTATTTAATATAAATACAATAATTACATTAAAATGGTATCTCGGTGTATATGTGTGTGACCCTATAGGCTCACGTGTGTCTAGCCATATAATTATTTATTATATGACACGAGCATATTCCAACAATATGTCACGTGTAAATATCTTGTATAAGATCCAGACATGGCTCTGTCTTCTGGAATATCATACTGTCTTCTGGTATAACCTTCTGGATAAGGACAGTCTTCTGGAGATAGCTTCTGAAGATGAACACTTTGTCTTTAGGGAGATTATGTTCATACTTTTACAAAGAATTAAGTCTAACGAACAGTAACCTTAAAATAATGTATCTAAATTGTCGCTGAGAATCTCGATATAGAACTTTAGTTCATTTGTTCTTGGGGTATTTGTTTTTTATCGGAACCAAGAGCTTTTGCTATTTGGGTCTTGGTATTTTCACAATAATTTCAATGAAGTATGATGATATAGAGCAAATCAAAATTTCTAAAGCATCAAAATTAAATAAGTGCACATGGAAAGATGATAGTGATAGAAGTTGTATTGGACTTAATTCGTGTTAATACATTCCACGAGAAGACTATATTCAAACATGAGATACATGCATAAAGCAAAACCAAATGATGAAATGTATTAAACTTATGGATGAATGGGAAAAAATAAGGTGATTATGTGAAATAATATTATCCTGTTAGTCAACTCTAGTAATTCAATAAGGAGATAACTTATTTGCAAAAATGATTTGATTACTCATTAATCAATATGCAATGCTTAGAGAAAGAAAGCCAAAACAAAGCTTGATTACCTCCACCAATATGTCTACCGGCCAGTAGAGCAGCATCAATTTTCTAGCGTTTTTGGATTAAGAACAAAGTCTGTTGAATGCCATAAAGAATCCAAGCCAAAGAGAGAATCCAAACAAATTATAATAAAAATGATTTAACAGCATGGTTAGAAGCTACAGTATAATTAACATAAGATATTATCTAGTTTCCAATGATAAAGAAGAAATAAGTCCCACAATCTTAGAAACAAAAGTTAACTAACATGATGTGAGCAAACAAGCATGATGAGCAATGCCATATCTAAGTTACTCAACACTTTCGAAGGTCCCCTTTACAAGGAGCTTTATTTTTCCTCCGACAGTCTACTATATAAAGAAAATAGACCTAATATATACTTATTGTGAGTACTGATTGAATCAATAAATAGCAAAGAAAGAACGGAATCAACTTAGGTCAATAGCCCACTTCAACACAAATGGGAACATGGTGTCAAAAGAAGAAGCATTAGTGGAGCATATAACAGAGTTTTGAATTTTAGGGGTACAACTAAGAAAGAGTAGACTAAGTGGCCTCAATCAAGACCTTGCATACCAAAGATAAAGAGAGATCGAAACTAGAAACTCAACCATGGTACACAAAGTAGAAAAATGGAAACCTGAATGAATCTAGGAGAAACATCCCAAGAAGCAAGACTATAAAACATGTCCCTTTGAGACCAAAAATACCCATTAAAGCCTAATGGAACTCATTACATCCTACTAAAACCGAATAAATCCAATAGATCCATTAAAGTCCAATAAAACTCATAAAGACCAATAAAACCGAATAAATCCCCATAGATCCATTAAAGCCAAATAGAACTCGTTAAAACCCAATAAAACTGAATAAAGCTCAATAGATTCATTAATGCCCAATAAAACTCATTAAAGCCTAATAAAGCCAAACAAAGCCCAGTAGATTCATTAAAGTCCAATAAAACCCATTAAAGCCCAAAAAAACTAAATAAATCCCGATAGATCCATTAAATCCCAATAGAACTCATTAAAGCCCAATAAAACCAAATAAAGTCTGATAGATCCATTAAATCCCAATATAACCCACTAAAGCCCAACAAACCAAATAAAGCTCAATATAACCTTTTAAAACCCCATATACCACATTACAACTCAATATAACCATTTAAAACCCAATATAACTCATTAAAGACCAATAGAAGCAAATAAATCCAATAGATCCATTAAACATATATGAATCTATACATATATATACAATACATATACACATCATATGCAATTACCAAACAACACATACATTATCAATACTTTTCACATATACACATGCATATAAACATATATACAATAGTATTTACATATATCCAATCACGGTTAGCAACCAACACACATACACATCATATATATATATATATATAACACGAACTGACAGATACATATAACATATATGCATACACGTGTCTACATTAACACATATAAATGAGGGGGAAAAAGAAAAACAAACCAATCCTACTCTAATTCATCCACTAATTAGCAACTAATTAGCGACGGATTTATCAGAAACATGTTTGTCGCTAATCTCTCACTAATTAGCGATATATTAGCGACGGGAGGAATTGGTGGTCAATCCCTCGCAAATTTCTCGCTAACTAGCGACGGATTGACCACAAAACCTATCTTTCGCTAATTAGCGACGGAAGGGATTTGTGGTCAATCCATTGCTAATTAGCGATGGATAGACCACAAAACCCATCCCTCGCTAATCCTTTAGTAATTAAAGACGAATGGGTTTTGTGGTCAACTTGTCGCTAATTAGCGAGGGATTAAAGTCATTGCTGATAACTTTCTAATACCCGGTTTTCTATTAGTGATAACGGACAAGAGTTAGTAGACTTGGTGTACCAAACTTATTGGCTAAGTTTGCAATCAAAAATTGTTTTCCCAAAAGTTTTATATGCCAAACTATTTTTTATTTTTTCTCGTACTAGTTTTCAATCGGATAGATGGCAAGCCAATGTGCTTTGTTGATCCTCTTGACTTCACTTCAACTAGTTTTTTTTGTTTAAGACTTTTTGCTCTTGGACCGATACAAATTATAACAAGACTTTTAACAAGTAAAATCCTGCCAATAGATTTTCTCTCTGAAACATAACTTATATTTCAATTCCAGCAAGACTATGCCTTATGAAGTATTACATTCAGATCTTGTAGTTTCTTCGGATCCTCTTAACTTTCTAGTTTCCAAATTTGTATATCAATATGATTGGTTAAATCGGATGATATATCCGGTTGTAAATCCGGATATTGAATCCAAGTTACAAATTCGAATGTTACCACTACTAGAGAATTGGGCTTCAGCGACGGAAACAATCCGTCGCTAATTAGCGACGGATTAGCGACGGAAATGATTAAATTTCTTATTTATTTATTTTTTAAAGCATTCCGTCGCTAATCCGTCTAGCGACGGAAATGTTCCGTCGCTGATTAGCGACAGAAATAGCGACGGAAAACATCCGTCACTGATTAGCGACGGATTAGCGACGGAAATCATTAATTTTCTTTGTTAATAGGGACGGATTACAATGCAAGTTCCATTTTTTTATTTTCTTACGTATATACATGTGTACTTGTGTGTGTTAGGTAGTTCGTGTTTTGATATATATATATATATATACATGATATGTGTGTGCATTAGTTTGCTAACCACATATATGTGTTAGTGTATATGTTTTATGCATGTGTATAATGTATATATAATGTATATGTGCATTGTTTAATTGGTAACCGCGTATATATGATATACGTGTTATGCAGGTGTACATATGAATATCAATGTATAGATGTATATATGTATATATGTATAGTGTGTTGTATGTGTAGATTGATGAATGATATATGTGTTGTACATATGTTGTTTATGTACATGCATGATATGTGTTGTATATATGTTGTATGTGTACATACTTGATATATGTGTTGTATATATATGATACACATGCATGTGCACGTGTGTACTATACACATATCTATATAGGATATAGGGGTACGTATAATGAATTTTAACGGTTCTTAATGGTCTTATCTAATTCAATAGACATCACATTCATATATAGTAGGTCTTAGTGAGCTTTATAGCTAGATCAATCGCTTTAATGAGATCTAACAGGCTTCAATGGGTTATATTGAACTCTAATTGGTTGCATTGGTCTTTAATAGATCTCAGTGGGTTGTAATGGTCTAATAACGTTTTTATCCATTCTAACGGTCTTTAATGAGTTATATTATGTTTTAACTAGTTTTAACAAACTTTAATGGTTATATTGGCCTTTAATGAGTTATATTTGGTTTTAATTCGTTCTAAGAGACTTTAATGTTATATTTAAATTTAATGGATCTTAGTGAACCATAACGGTTTCATTGAGCTTTAACAGGTCTATTAGACCTTAATGGGTTTAATGGGTGTATGTATATATATTTTGTATATGTACATGTATATATGTTGTATGTGTATGTGTATATGATATATGTGTTGTATATATATATATATATATATATATGTTATGATGTCCCTTCAAGTGTTAACCTAATAATTTGTGTTAACTGTGTTAACCCATCGTTTAATAGTGAACACCATGCTCGTTCACTGGTGAAACACCATTCATCAGTGAACGAATGGTTCCATACCGATTCGGAATTTTAAGTGGTAGTAAGAATTATTCTGTTATCTGGTAGAAGACATCCAATTTTAAGAATACTTTTAAGTGTTAGATCGGAGGTATTTGTGTTATTATCAAATAAAATGGTTGAGAGACGCATTATCAGTAGATTTTAAAAAGACACGGAAAAAAATGGTACCGAAACTCATAATATAACATACGTTTGGACTCATAACTTTAGTAATCCATTTCAATTCCCGTTTTTCATTTCTTTAAGGGTTTTTTCCTTTTGTTTTCTATTTTTGGATTACATAAGAAACAATACAAAATGGTGCAAATACTAAAAATGTACACTTTCATTTAGTTAAAAAGTACCAAGTAAAGTTTATAATGCTATGGATAAGGAGTGATGAGATTCATCCATGATGCTTCTTTTTTTTGGTGGTTGCAACCTGAAAAAGTCCAATCTCAGCAATTTTTGCTTTACAAAGAGCATCCTTCTTGGCTTCTTTTCTACAAGTTCGTCTTTCTAGGTCATCTTTCCTTTTCCTTTATCCACCAAGTTTAGATCAGGAATCGGATGGTGGTCTTTTGTTGCTTGCTCCCCCTACTCCTCGGATGGTGGTCTTTTGCTACTTGTTCACCTCAATTATATCATCTTGTTTATCCTCCTTTTTCTATATTTGCTAGTGGCATGATTAGAGTCGGATGCTCCTCCTCAGTAGCTCTAGATGAAGAAAGAAGTTTGCCAATCTGGGTGGAAATCAAATGAAGTGATATGTCAGTTTGTTCCTGATGTTATTCAATTTTAATCTTCTTGCACGGTCCTCAAGTGTTAAAAAGTAGGACGAGAGGAGGTCAGATCAACTTGACACAACATGTGAACCATGTGTGTCTGGTAATTGACCTAGGAATAAAGTTGTTATCACAACAAGAAGTCAAATCTTGACTGGTCCTCAACATGATGTCGACTGATCTATTTTGAGGCGCAAGTTACTCTATGCTGACTAGAAGAGCACTCACGCGTGAACTTGATCTTTGTGGAATACAATTTCTAAAAAAAATTACTATGAGAGTCGTATCTTTTTATAATTATCTACAGCTCCATAATGATGTATGGTAAAATTCTCATGATGGATAGGCATATATATGCATAATATAGTTAAGAGCTACAAGTGGGCATGCGGCATGAAGTTATATATTTTGTGTATAAATAGCCATCTATGGCTTTGGTGAACGTAGCCTGATTTTTGCTCCTAACAAAGTTTCCATTTTTCCATTCTCTCTCTCTCTCTACTATATATATGTATAGGGGAGGAATCATACAAGAACCACTCCTTTTTAAAGGAATAAATGAACACCTTGTGGACCACATATAATGTAAGTGGGACCCACATCATATGTGGTCGTCCACAAGGTGTTCATTTATTCCTTTAAATTTACAAAGTTCTCATTTGAACTTTCCTATATATATATATAAGGTTGGTGTTTAATTTTTTTTATTAATAATGTTTTTTACTGTTTTTTATGTTATCGTATCTAATCTTTTATATTATTATCATCTTTTATTTATTTCAACTTAAATTCTCGTCGTAATTTACCGTAAGTTAGTTATTTATAAGCTTTTAATTAGTCATTGTATTTGCATTTAGATTATTTTTACCATGTTTATTAATCATCGTAACTTAGTTTATAGTTCTCGTAATGATTTTCGTCATATATTTTAATTTCTCGTAGTCTTTAGTTTACAGTCACTTTCATTTTTAGTTGTTGTAAAAATTTATTTCTGTAAAAATTTAATTTCTCGTATTTAAAACATATATGCAAGGATCCCAAGCGATGATAGACTGACAACCTTAGCTTTATGGGTGACGTTAAGACAAAAAAACAATTTTGATGATAGAAATTAAATAACTAATAACTAATTTTTCCAACCAATTATTCAAGGTTTTATTGATAATAACATCTCTCTGACAAATTGATTGTTGTTAAAATGTTAAACAGTTTATTGGACTTAGAGATAAACCATCCCGAATCAGTGGCGGAGCCAGGGCCTCAATTTAGGAGGAGCATCAATCGATATCTATATATATATAAAAGGAAGATGGTGGAATCCTTATGTGGCATCCTATCTATTAAGCATTTTTGACATTATCTTTTTTCTCAATCTCCTAAATATTTGAAACACTAATTGTCTTCAAACCCACAACTCATCACCTCCTCACCATTTAATCTTCAATCAATAAAGATTGTTAATTTATATTTGCAATTATATTGTTAATTTGTATTTGCATTTAATACCACTCCCTTCATTTTCCCTAACTCCTCACCATCTCCTAATTGTTTCGGTTTCTTGAGATCATGGTTCTCTTCATCTATAAAATCGAACGTTTGCTCAAAATGAAATTATATGTGTTTTGTTGTTTCTCTTCTGTAGAATTTTTTTTCCAAGCCGTACTATTGTTCATCCTACATAAACCTTCTAGGTAACATCTTTTATGTTTAAGTTTATACTTTTTGTTAGTTATATGTTGTTGATATGTGTGTGTTTCTTCCTGATCGTTACCATTGTTTTTTTATCCATAAACAATTTCCATATAACTTTTTATATGTGTTTTGTTGTTTCTTTTCTGTAGAATTTTTTTTCCAAGCCGTACTATTGTGCATCCTACATAAACCTTCTAGGTAACATCTTTTATGTTTAGGTTTATACTTTTTGTTAGTTATATGTTGTTGATATGTGTGTGTTTCTTCCTGCGCTAGCCCGGTGGTAGTAGAAGGAAGCAGAGATTCAGGCAGCTAGGCATCAGTTTGAGTTCGAGATCGAGACCCAGAAGTAGAGATAGAGGCAAAGGTGTTACCATTGTTTTTTTATCCATAAACAATTTCCATATACTTTTTATATTTTGTGTATATTATATATTGTTGTTAATAAGTTTTTGGTTTTTAATTCGAATATTTTCCAATCCGTACTATTGTTCATCCTACATAAATCTTCTAGGTGACATCTTTATGTTTAAGTTTATACTTTTTGTTAGTTATATGTTGTTTATATGTGTGTGTTTCTTCCCGGTCGTTACCATTGTTTTTTTTATCCATAAACAATTTCCATACAACTTTTTATGTTTGTGTGTATTATATATTGTTGTTAATAAGTTTTTGGTTTTTAATTTGAATATTATTTGCAATTGTTATATTTGTTTTTTCTCTCTTATACTTTATGATTGATACATTGGTACCATAATTGTTTTCCTTCAGTAAATATTCTTAAATAATTAGCGTGTATTATGTGTGTGGTGATGAGTTTTTTGGTTTTATTTAAAATTCTTCACATTTGTTATTTTTATTTTTCTGTTTTCATACTTTCAGCTTGATATTTATGTCGTGTTTGTGTTTATGTTGGATGTTTATGCTCACATTTGTTTTGTTTATATTGTTGTAGTTTCTTAAAAATTATTTTTTATTTTCTGACGACAACAATCAAAACTCCAAAGTGTGATTTATGTGGGTGGATTTTTACGTTTTTTTTATTGTGGATTATATTCTCTGTCTTTTATGATTTTTACATTTTTTTAATTTGCAAATTTATATAAAATAACACCAACAATAAGGTAGCATTTTCTAAGCATCTCAATCCCAAAAAAAGTTCTCAAAATTTTCTTTTTCTATTGATGTAATTATTATCAAACTACTAAATTAATTAGACTATTCACATCGTTGGTTACACTCAATGTTTTTTTAATCATTTTATTTACTAAACTATTCATCGTATTATTAAATATATATATATATATATATATATACATATATTATCAAAATATTTATAAAATCACTTATATAAATAAAATTACGATCATATATATATATATATAAAATTACGATCATGAGTAATATATAATTATTAGCAAACATTAAATTAACTAAACTATTCATCGTATTAGTTACACCTAGATTTCTTCATTTCATATGACTCTTTTCATAACAATTAAGGAATACGTATAATCAATATATTTAGAAAATCATTTATACCAAATGAAATTATGATTAATATATAAAGTGTATTTACATGACACTTAAATATAATAATATGTAGATTTGTATCTCCATCTACATAATAATAAATTGATTATAATTAATATAATTAATTAAAATGAAGATCACGATTATATAATACCTTCATAACGTAATTAGTTAGTGGGGAAAAGTGAGCCATAATTTAAAAAAAATTAGGCGTGAACGACAGAAGTGGAAAGACACTAAGGATCAAGGATATACTCCATGATCATTGTCGGTTATATTATTTATATAAAATTGTTTACACATAATATTTAAAAATAGTATATTTACTAAATGATCACACACAGCACATATATTCAATCATTTTATTTAATACAACAAACATATTGATTTTTATTATTTTTAAGTAAAATTAATATCCAAATTTTGTATTAAGGTTTGACAATTAGAGTCTTTTTAAATTAAATATATAAATGAATATTAAACCAATATATATATATATATAAATAAAATTATAATTAAATGCTTTTTTATAACCCCTTCAATAATAAACAAAATATTTATTACATTTAATGTCGTTAATTAACATCAATATAATTAAATACTTATTATTAACCCTTTTATCGATAAATAAAAAAATTAATTACATTGAATATTATTAATTAAGATAAATACATAAAATTGAAAAACAAATCTAGAATCATTATATATAATTAAAATTATAATCAAAGATGAAACTTATTAGAATCAATGTATAAAATTTAAATTTGAACAACCAAATATATAAAATTATAAAAAAACAACTTACTGCAATAATTAATATATAAATTACTTTGTTTCATTTTTTAATTTAAATTGAAATGAAACTATGCATAAAGAAAATGAAACTATAATCGATATAATACCTTTCATTTTACATGAAGTGACTAAAATCTCTTTTTTAGAAGATTTTTTTACCGAAAAACCAAACTATGAAGAAACAATCTCAAGTAAATAGAAAAAACTTGAAGACGTGAAATAAAAAATTAACAATTGAATTAGGCTTTTCTGTAGTCGAAATAGTCACAATATTGATGGCTATTGTTACTATTTGTGCAACTGTAATTTTGGGAATGAAGGATTTCGAGGAGGGCTTTTAGCCAAAGTGGCAAACGAGTACATTACAACAAATGTAAGCAAATTATCTATATGTTTCGTAATTATACAAAACTAGGTAACAACACCGCATTTACATGGTGAATCTAAATATTTTATAAGAATATATGTATATGGGACAAACCGATATATTACGAGTTATGACAAAATAATCATCATTAAAATCAACAGTCTCACACATTTCTTTTACAATTTAAGCTAATTACAAAGTTTGATATTGTATAACTTAATTAATTATATATATGAAAAGAAGCAATTGAGGATACGATGAAGCAACTTCATATCAAATGTGGATATCCATTTATATTAGTTAATACCTAATATGTGATCGTTGACGTTTTTAACTTCAATATTTTTTGTAAAAATTTATCGCTATCGCGCAACGCGCGGTACTGAACACTAGTTATATATAAAAAAAAAGTAACTGTTAATTTTTTGAAAATATCAAAACAATGATATCACATTTTTTAACACCAATCTATATAGTTTCAACACTGAACTCAAGAAGTATTTATCTGAGACTTATCTATGATGTCTTCATCACCTACCTTCAAACACATCTTTTTTAATATAAGAAATCAAAAAATTATTCATCCATTAATTTTATTGTCAACCTATTTTCACATGTTTCTAACTGAAAACGTCATCTCACTGAAAAAGCACACTCTTAATTGTGGCAACAACCAAGAAGGGGGCTATAGTTAAATAACAATAAAAAATATAAATTAACTTTTTTTAGCTCATAAATTATTAATTAATAAAATTACTATATCCAAAAAAAATGTGAGGGTTAGCAATTGTGATAGTGTGCGTGTGCCTCCGTCCCTGTCCCGAACACATCAATTTGAATAATACAGAGACATACTTAAGAGGGTTACTTAAAATCAAGGAGACTTGTTTTCATTCCGTATAGCTTATACAAGAGATACATTGTGCCATTGCCAGGACTGATTTTATTTTTGAAATATTAGAATCGGTCCTTGGATACGTGTATTTCTCAACTTCGAGAGAGTGTCTTCTATTAGTTAGCCGGCTTAAAGAGTTTAGACTCACGATACCGAGAAAGCAAGTTAAACAAGCTAATGGTTGGATAAAGATAAGTTATTATTTACAAACTTTTATCTGATTTATTTGTTTAAAAATCTTAATTGATCTCTACACCTCTTGCTTTCTTTTAAATTAATTATATGGATCATTTAGTCTTAAGTTACCAAACCAAATAAACAATTTTTCGAAATCGCCATCTGAAATCTAATCTTTTTCTAGATTTTATCTAACACTTCGAACACCTTTTTCCTATGGATCGATATTCGGTATCTTACTGTTTTATTACTTGTAAAAGACGACAATGGGTTGATACGTGTATATACTTGCACGGGTCTCCATTTTCATACAGTCCGAGAGATTTTATCTTCGCATAAATCTCGCAACACCTACCTATCTTTTGTCACCAAAGAATGCCTTAGTGGAATCCTTATGTAGAAAATGCTTGATTGATCATTCATAGTGGAACCCCTATGGAGACTCAAGATAACCCAAAACTCACTAGTACAAAAATGGCTTTTTGTGACGGTTTTCAAAAAAATATGTTTGTAACAGTTTGGTCAAAACCCATTACAAAAAGTCGTAGAAAAAGTTGCAGAATTGTTTTGGTAACCGTTTTTATACAAACGTTACCATTACCAAAAACAAAAAAAATTAAGAAACATTTTAAACAAAAATGTTACCAAAAGGTCCCTATGGTAATGGTTTAGGACAATTTTGAAAAACCGTTGCTTTATGTTGTGACGGTTTTTATAAAAAGTGTTGTCATAGAGGACCCTTTAGTAATGGCTTTTGTCTAAACCATTCCTCTATCTTGTAACGGTTCTAAAAACCATTACCAAATTAAAATATATATATATATATATATATATATAGACGTTCCTTCAAGTGTTAACTCAATTATTTGGGTTAACCGTGTTAACCCATCGTTCACTGGTGAACACCATGCTCGTTCACTGGTGAACACGATGCTCGTATAATGACGAATGGTGTTCACCAGTGAATGAGCATGCATGTATGGAACTATTCGTTCACTGGTATGGGTGATTGTTTGAATAATAAAAACTAACGTACACCATGCTATGATGACGGTTTTGTATAATACATGTGACTAGATGTCATGATATGAAGACGATTTTAAATAATAAACATCATCGTACATTATGCTATGGTGACGGTTTTGAAAGATTAATGTCACTATATGTTAAACTATGGTAACGTTTCTTAATAATAAACGACATTGTATGTCATGCTAAGGTGATGATTTTGAATCATAAACGTCACCATATGTCATACTATGATAACGGTTTTGAAAATAAACATCACCCGATGTCATGCTAAGATGACGGTTTTGAAAAATGTCACCTTATGTCATACTACGGTGACGGTGTTAAATGATAAACTTCGCGGTATGTAATGTTATGGTGACAGTTTTAAATGATAAACGTCACCGTATGTCATTCTAAAGTGATGGTTTTGATAAATTTACGTCACCGTAAGCCATCATGGTGACAGTTTTGAGAAACTTCGTCACCATATGTCATGATATGATAGCGGTTTTGAGAAATTTATGTCGTCTATCATGATACAGTGACGGTTAGGAATAGTTGTCACTGTATGTCGTGATATAACAACGGTTTTGACGTCACCGTACGTATATCATATGTAGTCGTGTTAGGTCAAATAATCTGGTTCGGTCAATGTTGGTCCATACCTCGAGTGGATATGTCTTTCTAAATTAGCTAATCTTTCAACTTTTTTGGTACATAATTTTAAAGTTCATAACATATTTTGGTCGACAAAAAAGTCAAATGGAAAAAAAAACTCGACCTAGAACCAATCTTGCTTTTCCCGGTGTGCCAAAAAGCCCAACTTGGTTTTTGCCCGGTACGGATTAATCTCGGCCTCGAACCTATGTGTTTAGATATCAACTATCTTTGACCATATATAAAAGTCAGATTTGTTGAAAGATCAATAAAATTTTAAAATGACAAGTATACTATAAATAAAATTATAACAAGCGTAGGTGTAACACAAAAAAGAAACCTATTTTCTTAATTGTAACACCCGGAAATTTAGCACGAAAGGTTATGTAATTTAGCATTTTAATATTTTATTTATGGGCAAATGGAAGGTTTCAAGTGTATAATTTTGGGTTGTAATGGATTGGGGGAAAGGAACGGAAGCCGGTTGAATTTTGACTTTCGGTACACTTTCGGCGACAATGACAGGCTACAATGCCCATGTCATTGTCGCAAGGCATTGTCGCGGAGAAAGGAAAACCAGCCAAAATTTATCAGACTTTCGGTACAAATCTCGCGACTATGATTCGCGACTATGACATGTCATAGTCGCCAAGGGCATAGTCGCCCGTGTGTTCCAGAGTGCAATAAGGTGCGATTTTCAGCTTCCTTTTCTCATTTTATCAGTTACGAATTATCAGTGTTGGGAGCAAAGGGCAGAGGCGATTTTTAGGGTTCCACTTTCTTTACCAACCTCCTCCGAAGCATTTATTTCTCCATTAAAGAGGAGAGATCAAGTAGAGCTTTGGGGTTAAAAAGCTTCAAGTGGTGGTGCCCCTCATCTGTTCAGATTTCTTGATCACCTCCATCTTCATCTTAGAGATTTTCTAGGGTTTTGTCAAACTCTAGCTTGTGAGTTCATTCTTACCTTTAAAACTTTATACATGTCAAAATGAAGTATTTTGCCTTAATGTGATGTTTAAAATAAGTATTTCTATACTTGGAAGGTTTTGGTAAAAACTAGGTCAAAATGTGTCATTTATGGTTTTTCTTTGAAATGATGAAATGAGTACGAAGAACGGTTTTAAAACACCCTTATGGGTTTTTAATGAGAAATATGATGTATAAACCTAAATGATTATTTGACCTAATTTTTTTTGGAAGGAAGGTTTTGGGAAGCAAGATGTTATACTTCACAGGTTTTGTGAAGAGAAGTAATACCTTGGAAACAAGTGTATTAAGATGTTATACTTCACAGGTTTTGTGGAGAGAAGTAATACATTGGAAACAATTGTATTAAGATGATAGACTAGTGTAATGGATCCATAGGCACATATAGTCAGAAGTACTTGGGGAGGGCACTTGTAATAGATCCCGGTTTGGGGTTGAACTCGTGAGGATGAATGTGATGACGGGTCATTCCCGTAGAAGTTTCCCCCAAGAGAAGTAAAGCGTATCTTTCAGGTGTAAATCGCAGAAGTAAAGAAAAAGAGATGTTTTGAAAAAAGCTTTCGGTTATATGTTTATTTACCGTTTTCGAAGTTTAAATGGTTTTTCTATATTTTGAACTGTTTGTTCTCACTAGGCTTTTAATCCTAACACTTTTTCTTAAAATGACATGTATATCAGGTGATCAAGCGGATGGGGCTTGATGGGATGAGAGAAGCTAGGTGCCGGTAGTGGCATTCTTGGAAGTGCACCTCGTGTGTATAGATGGAGTTACATAGAAGATTATGTTGAGGATTTTAGTGACACCCGAACTTAATCTGTATTTGAATTGTATAGATTACTAGGTTGTCATTTAATATTCCTATAGAAGTTGTAAACTCACTCTAACTTTCTCCCCATCTTTATGGGTAATGTCTTACATAGTGGTTGTTATTCCGCAATCCTTTTGGTTTAAATTAACTCCTAATTTTAGGGGTGTTACAAGTTGGTATCAGAGCTCTAGTTTAAGCGAACTAGGTATGAACCTAAGATGCCTAGACTTAAGCTGAGACTTTAAGTGATGTTGTGTGAGAATGGGTAGACATTCTTGAGATAGTAGAGCTTTAGAGTCGACGGAAATGCACAAATTATGAAACGTGACTATGGTAATAAGAATTCTTATACGAGTGATATATCCAAGATATCACGTAGGTAATGCTATCTTGGGTATATTGTTATGTGACTATGCTTACTTACTATGGTTACGATGATTGGTGAATGTGTTATACGTATCTATGTTAGATTTGTCTTACTCCTATTCTATGTTTGTGGCTGACTGAGATGATTAATATGTGTATTACATCGTGTAACAAAGCTGAGGACACGAATAACAGTATTTCTACTTCGAGTCTACAAGTGACAGTGGAGGTTACTCAATCACTTATGATCCCTCTTATTCCAACAAGGGATGTGCCCAGAATTGATCGCCTGCTTGAAGTCAACCTTGATCAGGATAAACCTTTAATGGTAGAAGCGGGCTTACAGGATGAGTTTTGACTCAGTATGTTGCAGACAGTTATTTTCGTTATAGCATAACAACATGAAACTTTGCACAAGATATTCGAGGAGAGGGATGCCAGTAACCGAAGGCATGGAACAACTATTGAGGATATAGTAGTGGGCCCCGGGAGTAACAGGCAGGTCCCAATACTGAAGAGACGTATGTGACGGAAGTAAGGAGAACGGAAAAAGGGTTGTTTGTACGAGACCTTCGCATGCTCTAAATCACCCAAGTTCTTTGGATAAGATGATCCGGTGGGTTGTATGAATTAGTTATGAGAAATCGAGCAAGTTTTGGCTCGGGTGAATATAAAGAGAAGGAAAGGGTGAAGTTCTCTTCACAAATGCTTAAGGGCAAGGCTTTAGCATGGTGGAGCACACCACAGCTACTTTTGGGCCAGTCATAGTCTCTATGATAACCTTGGAGTTATTCAAAGCAAAAGTTTTGGAAGAGTATCGCGATGAGGGAATTATCGGTCGTATCAGGGATGAATGTTCGGGTTCTCAAGAAAGGAAACGAGACGGTGAGAGAGTATACTCACTTATATCCTTTTTGATGCTAGTGCCACTTTTCTTTTGTGTCCATTTCTTTCTACTCAATCTACACGTACCTATGAGTACTTTGGAAGATGCCTATTTTGTTGAAATAACCGATGGCAAGTAAGTTCTAGTTTGAATCGTTCTTAAAGATTGTATGTTGGAAGTTGAAGGAAGTAAGTTTGGGATAAATCTCATGCCTATGTCGATAGGAGACTTTGATGTGATGATAGGAAGGGATTGGTTAGACGAGAATCAAGTCGAATTTCGATGTTCTAAGAAGTTAATCCGGACTCCGTTATCAGATGGCAGTAGGGTGATAATCTACGGGGAAGGAAGGAAAGGCAAGTTAGCTTGGTTAACCCTGACAAGGTCGTGCAAGTGTTTAGCCAAGGGATGTCTTTCGTATATGGCATATGTTCTAGATGCGAAGTTACAAAAAAGAAGTTAGATTATATTCAGGTCGTTAGTGAACCTCCCGATGTGTTCCCCGAAGATTTACCCGGTTTGCCACCCGATAGACAAGTGGAGTTTCGAATAGATATAGTGTCGGGGGAGCTCCGGTCTTATTTGTGAAGAAGAAAGATGGCACGATGAGGATGTGTAATGGCTATAGGAAGTTGAATAAAACAACCATGAAGAATGAGTATTCCCTTCCGAGAATTGATGAGCTCTTTAATCAACTACAAGGAGCGGGTTGCTTCTCAAAGCTCGATTTACGTTCGGTTTATCATCAAGTGAAGGTAAAGGAGGATAATGTAGCAAAGACGGTGTTTAGGATGCGGTATGGTCAATATGAATTCTTAGTAATGTCGTTTGGGTTGACAAACGCGCCGACGATGTTTATGGATTTGATGGAATCAAGTATGTCGACCGTTTCTAGATCAATCGGTAATAGTATTTATTGATGACATTCTTATCTACTCTAAGAACGAGTTGGACCATGAGCAACACCTTCGAGAAGTCCTCGAGGTGTTAAGGAAGGAGAAGTTATACACGAAATTCTCTAAGTGTGACTTTTGGTTGAAGGAAGTATAGTTTTGGAGCATGTTGTCGCTCAAGACGGAGTGAAAATGGATCCATCCGAATTGAAGCAATGACGAATTGGGAACCGCCTCGGAATTCGTCCGAAATTAGAAGCTTCTCAGGATTGGCGGGTATTATCGAAGGTTTGTTCAAGATTTCTCAAAGGTTGCATCATCTTTGACGGCTTTGACAAGGAAGAATGAGAAGTTTATTTGGGCCGACAAGCAAGAGTAGGTTTTCCGAACTCTTCAAAGGAAATGTTGTGAAACACCGATTTTATCCTTGCAAGAAGTATCTGAAGATTTTATGGTCTATAGTGATGCGTTAAAGATAGGTTTGGGGTTGTGTATTAATACAAAGAGGCAAAGTTATTGCTTATGCGTCAAGGCAACTCAAGGAACATGAGAAGAATTACCCCAACCCATGGTTTGGAATTAACGGCGGTAGTGTTCGCTTTAAAGTTGTGGCGACACTATCTTTGTGGAACTAAGTGTACGCTCTACACTGATCATAAAAATTTGAAGTATGTGTTCGGTCAAAAGAGCTAAACATGAGGCAATGACGTTGGCGAGAGTTGCTTAAGGATTACTATTGTGAGTTGCTATATCACCCGGGTAAAGAAAGTGTGGTAGCAGATGCTCTTAGCCGAAAAGAGTATGGTAGTGGAACGCGAGTTGTACTTACAAAAATTGGTTTAGTGTCAGGCTTGATCGGTCGTATCAAGACTTCCCTAGCGGAGGCTTTACTTGAGGAAAATTTTAAAAAAACAAGGTTATGGTGAAGCAACACTTGTTGCTAACGGAAGATAGTCGTGGTTTGAAGTATGTCGTGGGTGTCTTTGAGTGCCCAAGATTGGAGGCAATCGGGAATTATTATTGGAGGACGCCCATTAGCCTAAGTACTCCATACATCCGAGTAGTACCAAAATGTGTTGGGATTGGAAGTTGACTTATTGATGACTTGTTAGGAGGTTGGATGTGGTTTTATATTTAGAGAGAGGCGTATCATGTTACAAGTAAAGGAGGGACACCAACTATCGTATGGAAGTCTTCAAATCGTTGGAAATTCTGGAATGTAAATGAGAGCACATTACTATGGAATTTGTGACGAAGTCACCAAAGACCTTGGAAGGTCACGATGCTATATGGGTAGTGGTGGACGGACTTACGAAGAGTGCTCACTTCTTGGCAATGCGAGGAGCCAGTCAAGTTGACAAGCTAGCTAAGTGGTATGTGGATGGAATTGTCTCAAGGCATGGTGTGCCTTTGACTATTGTGTCGAATTGTGACAGTTGGTTAGATCACACTTTCGGGACATCGGTCTGAACGACCGATGGTTATAGAAACTCGGAGTAATTGGAAGTTTGGGTGACTTCGAGTTAGTTACGTGATGATCCTCTAGTGTCGTAAATCGTTGGGTTGGAAAATTTTAGGCAACTGTTTACCTGGAGAAGTGTTTTGGCTTGACGGCAACCTTGGTTGTTCTTAGGGCCATATGGCATTTGAATGATTGGAACACTTTGATCGATTTTCAAGTGGTGTTGAAGGCCTGGTGTGGTGCTCTTGAAAGGGATGAATCGTAATAATCGGTATTAAATGCTAGCAATCTTTTGAGTTGGAGTTTTCAGTTTCAATCGGTAATGTTTATTAGAGAAATTTAGTGTGATTATTAAGGTAGACCTTAACTGAAATCATTTGTAAAAGGAAGCGTAAATTTGTCGAGGTTAAAACATTGATGTGGTAGTGGCCTATTCGGAACTGCTTATGCCGGATTCCTTTACCAATGAGGTAAAATCGTCATGTTAATGAGCAATCTGATGTGTAGAGGATTTGTTTGGTTATATTCGGAAGAGCTTTTGCGAAAGAAGCCGAATGTCGAATGCAAGGAAAAGAGCATCCCGACTTATTGGAAGTGGTTTGAAAATTCTAGGAAGTAATTACATTTTGGGCATGAATTGTAGAATTGATCTATTAAAGCCAAAAGATACTCCCAAGGTGATATGAACCACCTAAGGTTGGGAGGCGATATCGAGCTTAAATTTGAAGTTTGGTTCAATGTGGGTCAGTGATCCTTCTGATATTAGTGTGATATATTGAATTTAACGATCGGGTAGTGATGACTCATTATGAGAAGTGAAGTACCCGTCGTGGCAATGAAGTATTACGTATTATAGTTGAGGACGAATTACGTTTAAACTCTCACAAGGAAGTAAAGTTATTGTATTGCTCGGGTATAGTATTTTGAGATCAACTTTTCGTTCGGATGGACGAAACGAGTAATTTATCGAGCTTGTGCTATGGGTCGTATGACGTTCGAAGTTTTGGACCAACATTAAATTTCGAGGACGAAATTAATTTCAAGGGTGGGAGGATTGTAACACCCGGAAATTTAGCACGAAAGGTTATGTAATTTAGCATTTTAATATTTTATTTATGGGCAAATGGAAGGTTTCAAGTGTATAATTTTGGGTTGTAATGGATTGGGGGAAAGGAACGGAAGCCGGGTGAATTTTGACTTTCGGTACACTTTCGGCGACAATGACAGGCTACAATGCCCATGTCATTGTCGCAAGGCATTGTCGCGGAGAAAGGAAAACCAGCCAAAATTTATCAGACTTTCGGTACAAATCTCGCGACTATGATTCGCGACTATGACATGTCATAGTCGCCAAGGGCATAGTCGCCCGTGTGTTCCAGAGTGCAATAAGGTGCGATTTTCAGCTTCCTTTTCTCATTTTATCAGTTACGAATTATCGTTGTTGGGAGCAAAGGCGCAGGCGATTTTTAGGGTTCCACTTTCTTCACCACCCTCCTCCCAAGCATTTATTTCTCCATTAAAGAGGAGAGATCAAGTAGAGCTTTGGGGTTAAAAAGCTTCAAGTGGTGGTGCTCCTCATCTGTTCAGATTTCTTGATCACCTCCATCTTCATCTTAGAGATTTTCTAGGGTTTTGTCAAACTCTAGCTTGTGAGTTCATTCTTACCTTTAAAACTTTATACATGTCAAAATGAAGTATTTTGCCTTAATGTGATGTTTAAAATAAGTATTTCTATACTTGGAAGGTTTTGGTAAAAACTAGGTCAAAATGTGTCATTTATGGTTTTTCTTTGAAATGATGAAATGAGTACGAAGAACGGTTTTAAAACACCCTTATGGGTTTTTGATGAGAAATATGATGTATAAACCTAAATGATTATTTGACCTAATTTTTTTTGGAAGGAAGGTTTTGGGAAGCAAGATGTTATACTTCACAGGTTTTGTGAAGAGAAGTAATACCTTGGAAACAAGTGTATTAAGATGTTATACTTCACAGGTTTTGTGGAGAGAAGTAATACATTGGAAACAATTGTATTAAGATGATAGACTAGTGTAATGGATCCATAGGCCCATATAGTCAGAAGTACTTGGGGAGGGCACTTGTAATAGATCCCGGTTTGGGGTTGAACTCGTGAAGATTAATGTGATGACGGGTCATTCCCGTAGAAGTTTCCCCCAAGAGAAGTAAAGCGTATCTTTCAGGTGTAAATCGCAGAAGTAAAGAAAAAGAGATGTTTTGAAAAAAGCTTTCGGTTATATGTTTATTTACCGTTTTCGAAGTTTAAATGGCTTTTCTATATTTTGAACTGTTTGTTCTCACTAGGCTTTTAAGCCTAACACTTTTTCTTAAATTGACATGTATATCAGGTGATCAAGCGGATGGGGCTTGATGAGATGAGAGAAGCTAGGTGCCGGTAGTGGCATTCTTGGAAGTGCACCTCGTGTGTATAGATGGAGTTACATAGAAGATTATGTTGAGGATTTTAGTGACACCCGAACTTAATCTGTATTGAATTGTATAGATTACTAGGTTGTCATTTAGTATTCCTATAGAAGTTGTAAACTCACTCTAACTTTCTCCCCATCTTTATGGGTAATGTCTTACGTAGTGGTTGTTATTCCGCAATCCTTTTGGTTTAAATTAACTCTTAATTTTAAGGGTGTTACATTAATGCATATGCCATATAGTACTACTATTAGTAAGTTATTAATTTTAAAGATCCTCAAGAAAAAAAGAGTTAATATAACAGCAGACATGTTTAAGAAATAAATGTATATAACAATGCCATATTGGGAAAATACTCTAACAAAAGATCTTGCTTGAACATTGCTTAAAGTTATTTGGAATAAAAAATTTAGGAGATTCAAGCTTTCTATGCTCTATTTACAAGTATTTTAATATATGTAATAACAAGGATAATTAGTATTTTAATATATGTTGTAAGAATGCCAATAGAGAAGAGAAGAAGACTAATTAGTTATCTAAGAAGATCTTTCCATATAAATAGGCAAACCAATTCAAACAGAAGGATTTGACTTGCAAAGACAAGCATCCTAGATTGGAATGGACAATAGATAAGAGAAATTTTGTCCGGTAACAAGTATTGATCCAAACTCATTCAGTGAATTAATTTATGATTCCTTTATATATTTAATGAAAATCCAAGTTTCAGTTACTGTTCAAATTCAGCAAGAGCAAACACTGACTGTATTTAGTGATCGTTGAAACTATTAGGAACAGCGTCTGAACTTATAAGGTCTAAAGAACAGCATTCACACCAAAAGAACCTTCACCTAAATGAAGATAGAGATGGATAGCTTGTGATCTGAAGCGGTTCAGTGATAGCAATGTTCGTCTAAAGAAGTGTGAGATCTTATGTATGCCCCACTGATACCTAAAGGACTCTTCCTTGAAGCCTCAAGTATCAGCGATCAAAAGAAGCTTATTCAGCAAGATCAAAGTTGATCTTATCCTCGATACAAACAAATTAACCCCCCTTACCCTTGTCAGAAAGTACGTACAGAGTTACTTGATTGTCTCATACGTGCTTACCAACTCTGATTAGGTCACCATTCATATTCCACTAAAGCATAGTTGCTTTATGAACAAAGGACAAGTATCCAATAGATGCTTGACACGTGACATGTACCCTCTGACTTACATTTAATGCATTGGGTATAAATAGATGAACACCCTCATCTTCGTCTTCATGCATGCTTAACTCTTTTCTTGAACCTCTGATTATTTCTCTTCTATATCCTGTGCATCAAAGTTCTTAGTGATTCTTAGGTTGCAATAGAATAAGTATTCATATTTGTTCTTATTCCGCTTATAACATTTAAATTTGTTTATCTCAATAAACTTATTTAAAAACTTAAAAAGTTGTGTTTGTATTCATCCCCCCTTCTACAAACTTTATCTATACATATACACTCTTGCAGACCCCTAGGGACCAATAACAAGCAATATCAAAACGATTTCCGTGATTCTTGAGACGAATGTTAGTGATGATGATGATGAGAGAGAGAGAGAGATTTAAGTGACGTTTGGTTTGCAGGTTCCTATGAATTTGGAATGTTGAATTTCTTGAACCAATTTCATTCTCTCATTTGATTCATTCTTTTTTAAAGAAGGAATATTCAAAATCCACCAAATTCCACAAACAGGAATTTCAACATTCCTTCATGATGAGTTGGTATTTTGATAGAATGAAATGTTAAGTTATATTTTCATAATCCCAAATATATTCTTTAACCCAATAACCTAATTTAATTTAATTTAATACTTTTGCTTTTTATTTTATTTTTTCGAAATATTTTTATTTTTTTATTTCATTTTTCTTAAAATATACTTTTGTTCAGCTTACAACATATTTAGTTTAATTTAACTTGATTTAATATTTTTATTATTTTATTATTTTGAAATATATTTTAACTTGATACCAATTCCAAATATACATGTTATGTACTAAACAGACAGATTTCAATTCCTTAATAGATTATATTCTAATGTTTGTCAATCAAACAGGTGGTTGAACCTCAAAACATTTCATTTTTTATCTTTCAAAATCAAATTCCTTTGACTAGGAGTGAGTAAAACCCGGCCGAACCCGACCCGAAAATAGCATAAAATCCGAAAACCAAAACCCGACTAAACCCGGCCCCCGAACCCGAATAAACCTAAAGGGTTGGGTTTAAAAACCATGCCCCGACCCAAAAACCCAAAAAAATATTATTTTTTTTTAAACTGATTTTTTTTAATTCTTAAATGACTTGATGTTGATTCATGATTTGGACGTGGATGGTAAGCTAAATTGGTCTGTTTGATTGTTTGTTAGTTAAACTTAAACTTGACATGGTTGTAAACTTGGAACATGGAATGACGGAAGTCGTAACATGTCATTTTATTGCACTTGGTATGTTTGTTGACTTGTTGGTTAACATGGTTAATTGGTTTGGTTGGAATTTGGTTTGATGTTAGGAGTTTGTATGGGTTTTGCACTTTGGTAGTTTCGTTTGGTTTAAATGTTTATTTTTTTACTTATTGTGAAGTTGTGAATAATTGATTCAATAAAATGATAGATATAGAATTATAGAATTAGAATTGTTAAACTACAAATATTAAATCTGGAAATGGGATAAGTTTTACGATTAAATGTGTAAAAATATGAAAATCTGAAAAAACGGATTAGGTTTGACGATTGAATGTGTAGAGATATGAAAATCTGGAAAAAAAAGGCCCATAAGCCCACCTGAAAACCCCGAATCCCCGACCTGAACTTACCCGATATCCCATCTACCCGAAGTACATTCGGTCGGATTTCGAGGCTCTTACCCATCACCCAGATATCTGATCGGGTTTTGTATACCAACCCGTCCGATACTCAGGCCTACATTTGACAGATTTCATCCCATCCAAAAATATTCTACAAACCAAACGCCACTTTAGGTTGATATTCATGGAATCTCCAGAATATTATTTTTGAGTGAAAACAATATTCAATGTTTTTAAACGTTATGTTGTTGCATACCTCTTAATGTGAAAGATTATTTGTATCGAGCATATTCCAATTTGGCATTGCTAGGATCTTCATTCCCTGTATGAACATGTACAACCCAGATATTGCAAAGGAAAATGAATAAATTCCATAAACTAGAGAAACGAAATATTAACTAGAATGGATAGAAGGTTCTTAGAAGGAAGAGTGGGGTTGACTTTTTGTTTTGAAAAAACAAAACCTCTTTCACATTCGGCAAAAATATAGCATTTATTACAATGATAGCTACAAATTACCGACTTTAATGCCTAATTATTCTTCTCTCTCTCTCTCTCTCTTTGCCTCCATCTCTCTCTATATGTATACAAGAAGGGTTCATGTATATTGTGAAGGCTTAATTAGTTGTATAGCTATCTAGATAATCAATGGCAGCGTCAGCATCCACACCTAATCGGACGATATTCTCACAGCCAGAAACACTAATAAGGAATTATATTTTCGCTATGAATGCATTTGCTACTCTGTTGACACTGTCGAAACCACCTACTATTGTTCTTAAAGATGGTTTGTTTCCTTTTTTCATTTTTATGCCCAATTCCTTGCCTTCCCGATCTCAAATATATATATATATATATATATATATTCTTTTTTTTCTTTATGGAGATAATTTTGTTTGCAAGATGCGCTCTTCTAAACCCACATCAAGCAAAATTGTCTCCAAAAAAACAACAAAAACAAACAAAGTATATATTTCAGATCAAGAAGGCTAGGAATCTGGGAGATAAATGAAAGTAGGATACGGACCATATGCAAGAGCAATAGTAGGTGGATTCAACTATGTGTCGACAGAGTAACAGATGCCTTCATATGGGACTTGCTTTAAAACAAGATGTTAACTTACTTCCCTATCAGTGTTTCAGGCCGTAAGAACGACGGTCGGCCCGGTGTGGGTGCTGGCGCTGCCATGGATCACCAAGATAACTCATTCGGCCTTCACAATATGAACCCTTCCCTTTGTATACATATATATAGAAAGAGAGATAGACATAGAGAAGAGAATATTTGGGGCATTAAAGTCAGTAATTTGTTGGTAATAAATGCTATCTTTTTCCAAGTGTTGTGCATGACTTAGAGACTTCATTTTTTGCAAAATAAAAGTCAACTCCACTCTTCATCTAAAGCTTACGTTTCAAGAAACTAACTGAGCAAGTTTAACCTGATTGATAAAGCCTAATTTCAGAAATTTAACAAATTATGTTTGCAAAAACTAACTTATAAGCATGTAACACGACCAAAAATAACATTTTGAAAAAAAATAGTCAATTACAAATATTTCATAATATAATTCAAATATATTTTTAATAATATAAGTAAAAAATTCTAAAGATATAATATGATAATTAATACAAACAAGGTAATAACAAAAAAATTAAATAATATAATATGCTAAAGAATTTAAATAGACTATTATATTTATATATATATATATTATAATATTTGAATTTATTATAACAAATTTTAGAAAAAATCTACATTAATTTATAATTTTAAATAAACATTGCATATAATATAATATGAATAACAATAAAATTATCAACATCACATGTCCTAATTAATTAATATCTTTTCAACAAAATAATAATAATTGAATTAAATATTTTATTATAGAAATTTAGTATATTTTAATTATCTATGAAATAAAATAAGGATAATTGTAATTTTTATGTAACTTACATAAACAATTTTAGAATTGTTATATTTGTCTTTTGATATCTAAATATATTGAATAATAATTAAAACAAATAATTGATATAGTTAATAACATTTATAAATAATTAATAATTATTATTAATATCTATTGTATAATACTATAAATTAAATACTTATGAATAATTAATAGTAAATATTTATTTATAATTATTAAAAATTATTATTAATCAGAATTATAATTATAATTGAAAAACATGACAAATATCTCCTCATACGCTACTCCAAATAGCTTATGCATGTTCATCCAAACGGTTACTTAAAAAAGTAGCTTGCTCATTGGCTAGCTTATAAGGTAGTTTAAGTTTGCCAAACAATGCCTAAGAACCTTATATTTGTGTAATGTAAATGAAAATAAAAGACAAGAAATCACTTTGGTTCTTGATACTATAACAAAATTGGATTTATATGACACTTAAAATGTACGAGCGTCTTA
Source organism: Silybum marianum (assembly GCA_036898165.1). Lineage (NCBI taxonomy): Eukaryota > Viridiplantae > Streptophyta > Magnoliopsida > Asterales > Asteraceae > Silybum > Silybum marianum. The sequence goes on along the minus strand of CM072529.1, from coordinate 8,593,085 downwards.
GTAGAAAACTTTATATAAATTAGTTTTATAGGACTAGAATATAAAACATTACAATAGGTTTGTAGGACTCGTTTGGACGTTTTAACAAGTTTTTTAAGATGTTTTTTAAATAATGTGCGTTATTAGCTATTTTATAAAATTCACTTCTGATAAATGTTCTATAAACATTGTTAAGTGAATTTTATGAACCTAACTTTGTATATTTTAGTCCTTATTTAAGTTCTTTTATTGTTCTTTTCCATTTCTCTCTGTGATCATGGTTGGAATGTTTTTTGGACTGGTTTTTATACTTTTGGTATATTTTGTGCAGACTATATGAGGAATTGAAGGAGATATGGTAGATGGATCGGAAGGATCGAAGAGCATTGTCAAAGAGGAAGTGAAGAAATATGAAGTTCGTACCCATAAAGATGAAGACTTGGAGCAAAAAGTGAAAATTGGAGATCGGAGTTTTTGCCATGGTCTCACGAGCATGAAGATTTCTTCACGGTCACGAAACACTGCTCCTGAAACAAAGACAATTTTCTGTTGTACTTTCACGAGCGTGTAGGGTTTTGGGCTTTTTCCTTGTGCTTTTTAGCTTTTCATATTTAAACCCCCCTTTAAGTTTTATTTTTAGTAAGCCGTTTTTTAGTTTCTGAAACGAGACCTGCGACTTGAGGCTTTCTTTTTGACCGATCTCTTTAATCTTGGGGAAGAATATTCAGTTTGAAGCTAGGCAATTGGATACCGATTGACATATGGTTTTTAGTACGTTATTGATCAATATGTTCTTCCTTAATCCTCTAGTTTATATTAGTTCACTTTGTGTTTTGTCTGCGTATTTATTGTTTGATGAATTGTTTATTAGTTTTCTTCTTCAATCATTCAATAATCTTGTTTGTTTACATTAAGCTTTGATATTTTCTGCATTTCTCCATCCTTTACTCTTTCATTTCTCTTTACATTTATGCATCTCTCTTCCCTAGTCTTTACTTTTGATGATCTGCACACTTTAAATTTTTGCACATTAGATTAGGTTATTCAATTTTCTACATTTGTTTAATTTCATGCACTTGGCTTAATTTTATGCATATGTTCATATAGTTATTCATCGTTTATCCTTAATTTTAGTTAATGTTAATTGTTAGTAGGTCGTGTCTAATGTAGTTGTCTTGTTAGTTAGTTTTTATCAATTCTTTTTAATCTTATTGAGATCTATATAAAATAATTTGTCGCTTGGTTTCGATTTAACTGTTAGTCGTATTGGATAATCGTTGCTTAGGTTCGAGGTCTTGGAATAAGAGAGAGAGAGAGAGAGAGAGAGAGAGAGAGAGAGAGAGATTCATACGAGAATGATATGTATTTAAGAAAATAAAAGAATAATTTTAGGTCAATCATTTATTTGAATAATTTCTTAAATAAATCTAAAAAAATCGCACAAGAGGGTATATATGTCATTTGAGGTTTGCATATTATATATGGAAACTCAATTATTTCTATAATACATTTAGTTAAGATATTTTTTATATTTTTTTAGATCTTTCGTGATTTAAACATGACTTGTTTTTCTTTTTTTCCTTTTTTACAACATTTAAAATAAGTGTGATTTAGTTTTTATTTAAATATTTATTTTTATTGAAATGGTTTATTTACAATTTTGTCAAAAATCGTATGTGATATCCAAAATTAATCGACGTTTTTTTTCAAAAAAAAAAATAACCGTTAATGTTCGTCAATATATCATATGTGATATTGATTATAGTGGAAAATAAATGTAAGCTATTTATTACATGAGATAAGTGTAAATTAGGAATTACGTTTCAAAATACATATGATCTTATATATTTTAAATGTGTTTTGCTACAAGTCACATTTAATTCTATTTTAAATCACGTATGTTTAGGAAAACATTTTGAAATAAAAGTGTGAATCACATGTGATTTTAACAAAAAAAAATATGAGTTTTATATAAATTAAAAAAAAATCTTTAAATGAAAATTAAATACCTTCGTTTTCAAATGCATTAAGTAAAAAACATTTTTTACAATAAAAAATTAAATCATATCAAAAATCATAAATAATCTAAAAGTGGAATAATAAATACATGCCTTAAATAATTTTTATATAACTAAATTGCTTTCATGTTCTTATTTAATTATTTTTAGAATTAAGTATTTAAGATATTACTTAATAAAAGGTCAATATTCATCCTTTTTTTAAATATATATATATATATATATCATTTTCATACAAACGAGACTCCCTCTCTCTCTCTCTATATATATATATATATATAAGAGTCACGTTTATATGAGAATATTAACCAAATAAAAAAATAAATAAACGAATATTGACCATTCAATTCATTAAATAATATCGTTAATAAATAATTCCAAAGATAAACAGATATAAAAATAATTTACTTACAAAAGGTTGTTTAAGATTCTACTTTGTGATTTTAATGTCATTTAATAATTTATTTTCTATTTAATGTGTGTGAAATAAACGTCTTTGAATTTTATTTAAAGAATTTCTTTTTTATTTAAAGCAATATTTACAATTTTTGCCAAAATCACACGTGTTCACAATTAATTGATTCTTTTTTAATAAAAATTCTAATCACTAATATTTTAAAGCATGAAAAATAGTGATTCAAATTAAACATTTAAAAAGAAACTCAATGAAAACATAATCATATGCGATGTGTAGTAGAATACATTTAATATGCACAAATTCATATTTACTTCGAAACGTAATTCCTAATTTACAAATATCAAATGTAATGTAAGAGCATCCACAATGGAGGTTCTTAGTGAGGTTCTTTTTGGGGGTTTTTACAAGAACCTTCACTGTGGAACAGAGGTTCTTGTTCAGTCACAGGTTCTTATTAGAACCCAGGTGCTTGAACAACAACTCGGGTTCTTCCATACTTTCTTTTTCTATAATTATTTTATTTATTATTTTAATTATTTTTTAACCATTTTATTTAATAAAAATCTATAAAACATATAAGTTAAAACTGATACAAAAAAAATATAAAACAATAATTATAAAATAATTTTTTTTTCGTTTTTTGTAAAATTTTATACAAGTTTTTTAATTTTCTCTTTATATTATTCACTCCGATTCGACTTAGTTGAACATATTTGGTCGAATTCAGATTATGAGTGATCTATATTGTTATTAATTATTTAGTGTTACTTTTTATAAAAACTAATATTTTTAATTTTGCATTTTTTTTAAATTACGGTATAAAATTATGTTTATGTTTTAATTGTTTTCAAACATGTTAACAAAATATATAAATTAACAAATTAAAATTGATACAGAAAAATAAACATTAATAAGTTTTATTTGATTCTGTATAATTTAAAATATATACATATATTAAATTTATATAATAGTCTAAAAACAAAATTACATTTTTTTAAAAGCAAAGTGAGGTTTTTGTAAGAACTTTTATTGTAGGGTTTTATGGAAGTTTTTGCTTTGTTAATGTGTCAATGATGTGACAGAAAAAAATAGGGCAAATGAGGTTTTTGGAGGTTCCATCATTGTGGATGCTCTAATGTTATAGATAACTTACATTTTTGCGGTCTATTCAAATTAATTAGTTAATTAACTGATTCACATATGAACATATAGCTCATATGTGAATCACACGGGTTCACATACCAACTTGTTTGCCGCCTATTTATAAAAGTTACAAAACTACCCCTTTATCTTCTGGTATATATCATAATTGTGATCTTAATGCCATTTAATATTTTATTTTCTATTTAATGTGTGTGAAAAAAACGTCTTTAAATTTATTTAACGAATTTATTTTTTATTTAAGATAGTATTTTAAAAAAATACAACTTCAAAATCACATGTGGTTCACAGTTAATTGATTCTTTTTTCAAAAAAAAATTATAATAACATATATTTTAAAGCGTGAAAAATAGTGATTCAAATTAAACATTTAAAAAGAAACTCAATGAAAACATAACCATATGTGATGTGTAGCATAATACATTTAATATGTACAAGATCACATTTACTTCAAAACGTAATTCCTAATTTACAAATATCAAATGTAATGTTACAGATAACTTACATTTCTTTTCCAAATTTAAAGGGTTAGCTTTGTAACTTTTAGGGTTACAAATATGAAATATATGTTCATATGTGAACCCGTGTAATTCAGATATGAACTATTTTTAACTGATTCACATATTAACTCGTGTGATTCACATATGAATTAATTAGTTGATTCACACGTGAATCTTTGTGATTCACATATGAAGTAATTAACTAATTTACATATGAACTCGTGTGATTCACATATGAACTAATTAACTGATTCACATATGAACATAGAGTTAATATGTGAATCACTCGGGTTCACATATCGATCCATCTGCGGTCTATTTGTAAACGGGTCCGCAAATTTTGACCAGTCAAATCTGATCTTAATCATATAAAGGGTTAGGATCACTTCTTTACTTCTCAAATATTTTTCACTTCTCAAAATAACCTATGTCTATATATATATATATATATATATATATATATGGGCAATTCAAGAAAGAACTGATTAGTTTGTGGAAACTGTAAGAACCAATCTTAACAACAAATCAATGGTTAATTTAAGAAACTTATAATTTGGTAATTTTGATTAAACTTTTAATGAAAGTGCATTTTAGGTATTTTAAACTCTCATCTCTCCATCCATAGTCCACCATGATACAATTATGTGATACACATTGTGATATCATTATGATATCCTCAGTGTGATACACAAATACATATAAGATGCATTATGATAACCATTCTGGTACCTATTATGTTACCCACTGTGAAACCAAATTTACCAATTTACCCTTCATGCTATTTTTGTAGATAACATTAATTATTTAAAATGATTGGTCCACATTACTTCTTACAGTTTCCACAAACTATTCAGTTCTTATCTGATTAGAGAGAGAGAGAGAGAGGGAGAGAGAGAGAGAGAGAGAAAGAGAGACAGACAGACATCTTCAAATACAAACTCTCTCAAGGTTACAAACTCGTGAAAACCAATATAAAAATAAACTTTTTCATGATTTTTTTCATCAAATGTTATGACTTAAGACATTGTTTCAGATTTGTTTGTTTCATAATGTAAAAGTTTCACATTATTTGTTTCAGTATATGAATATTTTTTTTCATAATGTGAAAGTGAACCAACTTTTTTTCACATATAATTGTTTCATAACATGAACACAAACATATATATGAACAATATCTTAAATTAATACGCATCCTCGTTCCTCATCGACGGCACGAACACTCCCAATCCAAGTTAGTATATTTCACTAATTTGTTGAATTATATATTTGTTTGAATTTGAATAATATATATATATATATATATATAGTTCATTTGCTTTTCGTTGATTAGAAATAGAGAAACAGATGTGATATTGTTCTATGTTACTTTTTGGGATTATAGATATATTTGTTGGAAAATGCTCTGCAGGTAAATTTGAACTTGTCTTTCTTGATTCCTTTCCTTCCCACAGTAACTAGGAAACTAACTTAAAACAAGGGTTTAGAACCAGAAATAAAACAAAAGCCAAGACAGGCTAAAGCTTCTAGGTTTTCTGAGAAAGGATAGGAATCATAGGATTTATAATTCAGAAAAATTGGGAAAAAAAAACTCTTTCATTAGCGTTTCTATAAGCTAGTTTATTTTTATTGCATCCACACCGTGCTTTTTCAATATGTTCAAAAAATAAGCTATCTTATGATTGCCAAACATGGCTAAAGTATTCTATATAATAAAAATATACTAATCAGAATTGTATGCGACTAGACCCAATATGATCTTCCATTCTTTCAGCATGTGGATCATCTGGAAAGGTAAATGGCATAATCCACTTATCAACTTCTTTCTATTAGCCATGATTGAATTATCAAGTTATGCCATATATGGTACATGTATTTCTTGGCCTTCATCTCCTTGCAACAATCTAATTTATATATTTGGGTTTTTTTGCTTATTTTATGTGATCTGAAAATTGCATCTGCTTTTATGTGGTTGAGTATAGTTGTAGAACTAATTTTTATTTTATGTTTAGAAGTGCTTTTGTATAACGTGTTTACACATTTCCGGTAAATTTTCTCCATAATCGGATTTCCTAAAGATTGATTCTTGCTATTGCATAGCTGGTAGCTTTAATGGGATAATATTTATGATCAACGTCAACTGAAGTGGTGAATCTTGGAAGCTCTAAAAATGACGCTTCTACCTTAATGATTAATTTCTCAATGAAAAAAACACATATCACTGCTTACACGGGTGGTGACGCGCATCATATCATTTTTGTTAGCTCTAATAAAAATTGGTATGGGGATGAGCTTCTGTAAATAACTTATTTTGTTTTATATCTATTACTAGTGTGTGCCACCACGCGTTGCGTGATGATGAGATTATACTGTTAACAAATATGTAACTACGTTAACTCGTTAAGATAAACCTAATTCATTGTTTGACAACTAATAAAATGCAATGTATCATTTTATTTGACTTTTTTAAATGTAAATTGTTTTAGCAAACATACAAAATATTAGGGGTGAGCAAAACCCGAAAAACCCAAAATCCAACCCAAGAACCGATTCGAAAATATCACTAAAAATCTCCACCCAAAAAACCCGAAAATCTGAATTTTAAAGGTTTTATCAGATAAGTAGGATTGGGTTGGGTATCCAAAATAGACACTCAAATTCCCGAAAAACACGAATATTTGTTATGCTTATACATGCTACCCCTCTCTTTCTTATATAGTAGCTTCCAAACATCAAGTTTTCTTCTAAAAATCGATATAGGACGACTTCAAGAGTGAAAAGGGAGAGGGAGGCGCTGATGCCCTCATCCCACATCGCCCTACAAAGCTTTTTTTTCTTCTTTACTCTACTATATATATGGATAGGGGTCTCCTTTTTTTTCCAAGAGTTCCTTCTTCCTCTTTTCTAAAGGCTTGAGTTGTATATAGGGTTAGTTGAGACTTAAGAGTGCCCTATAACATGAACTTTTAAAACGTTTTTTTAGAAATTTGGTGATCGGATACCCGATCTGAACCATTTGATGTTTACGGGATGGTTCAGTTTTGGTCGGATTTCGGGGTTATGATTTCCTACCCGATATTTGATTGGGTTTTGGGTTTAGGTCCCTGAACCAACCCGACCCGTCCGATGCACAGCCCTACCATAGAGGGTTGGCCAAAATGAACCAATCCAATAGTTTGGAGGGTTGGCCAACATGAGCCAACAACATGTGTTTATATGATTAGTCAAAAGAATCCAACCCCATGAGTTAAAACAAACACACCTTAAGCTCCTCTCATATACCTACCATCAATTGTTAATCTTTCATCTCTCCATCAATGTGAGATACACAAAAATCTCAATGCAAGAAGTACATAATACTAAATTCTTAGGGTGCTACATCATTTCTTGTGGATCTTACTTTTATATATAAAAGATACAAATATAGATACCGACATTTTGTAACCTACCCACTATATTCAAACAAATCATTTCTCATGGTAATCTAAAATTAGCCAAGTCTATTATTTAACGAAAAAAAATTATTCTACTAACTTGTTATATAAATTGATTTAATTTGCAAAAATAAAGTAGGTCAGATTAATCCAACCATATGAGTTGACACAAAACTATTCACCCATTTATTCTTATATGCACTTTATATATTTAAACTCGTATCTTCTCAACAATGTGGGATGATGAAACTCAACCACATTTTAATATTTGAGAATTGTCAAGTCATCATCCTTTCTTATACCACATTTCAAGATTTGACAATACTAAACTTTCATTATTCCACCTCATGTCTTGAGGTTGTTGTTTATATATATATATATATATATATAAAGATATAGATTTAAAATATTATAGTACTACCTCAACTCCTATTGTTGTTCATTTATAATAAAAAAATAACTATTACTCCAAATTTAGAGGCCAAACGATGGTTTACATAGTTATATCATTCTTTTTATCATCAAAAGTATCACATGCTTATTTTTATATCTATATATTTATCACACTCTATCAATGTATCAAATTTTCATCAATGTGGGATCTCCAAAAACCAACCACAATGCAAGATTTTAAAAAACACAACTCTCAAGATGTCATCTCAATAATTTAAAGTCATCTTTTATATGGGATAAAATTTAACCGCATTTGAAGATTTGAGAAATACTTAACTATCATAATGAGAATTGCAAATGAAAGTGTTGACTCACTTGAATCAACAACATGACTTGCATCAAAAAAATTCCCATCCAGCTATCACATATACACCACTACATTCTTTCAACTTTTTTCTTTCCACCAATGTGGGATAGCCAAACTAAATCATATTTCAATACTCAAATCTTATAACGCCAACTCATTCTTCATGATTTCTCTTTTTATATATATATATATTGTTGTTCCTTTATAATAAAAAATAACTATTACTCCAAAATTAGAGGACAAACGATGGTTTATATAGTTATATCATTCTTTTAATTATTAAAAGTATCACATGCTTGTTTTTTTATATATATACTTATCACACTATATCAATGTATCAATTTTTCATCAATGTGGGATCTCCAAAAACCAACCACAATGTAAGGTTCTAAAACACACAACTCTCAAGATGTCATCGCAATATTTTAAAGTAATATTTAATATGGGACAAAACATAACCACATTTCAAGATTTGAGAAATATTTAACTATCATAATGAGAATTGCAAATGAAAGTATTGACTAATTTGAATCAACAACATGACTTGAATCAAAAAAATCCCATCCACCTATCATATTTATACACCACTACATTCCTTCCACTTTTTTCTTTCCACCAATGTGGAATAGCCAAACTAAATCATATTTCAAGATTTGAGGATACTCAAATCTCATAATGCCACCTCATCTCTTGAGGTTGTTGTTTTTATATATATAAAGATATATATTGATTGATTGTTAGTTAATTAAGAGAGTATAAAATTTGAAATGAAATTCATAGAGTTGATTAATAATTTTTTTTGATTTATAGGTCTTGTGAATTATTTAATAAATGGTTTTATTTATATTGATTGTTGAACTAATTTAATTAATTTAGGGATAATATTGTTAAAATAAAATAAAATACAAGGATTTTTATTTGTAAGCATTATTAAACTAATTCCATTAATATGAATGGTGTTGTTAAAATTAAAATATATATATATATATATAATAATCATATTTAATTTTCAATTAATTAAGAAGAAATGTGAAAAGTTTATGCATTTAATTTGAAGAGACAATTAAAAAATAAATCAAAATTCTAAGAAAAAAGATAAATAGGTGTATTTGCCTCTCCTAAATTCTCTCTTTTGCATCTTCCTTTATATATATATATATTGATATTGATTAAACTAATTCCATTAATATGAATGGTGTTGTTAAAATTAAAATATATATATATATATATATATAATAATCATATTTAATTTTCAATTAATTAAGAAGAAATGTGAAAAGTTTATGCATTTAATTTGAAGAGACAATTAAAAAATAAATCAAAATTCTAATAAAAAAGATAAATAGGTGTATTTGCCTCTCCTAAATTCTCTCTTTTGCATCTTCCTTTATATATATATATATATTGATATTGATTAAACTAATTCCATTAATATGAATGGTGTTGTTAAAATTAAAATATATATATATATATATATATAATAATCATATTTAATTTTCAATTAATTAAGAAGAAATGTGAAAAGTTTATGCATTTAATTTGAAGAGACAATTAAAAAATAAATCAAAATTCTAATAAAAAAGATAAATAGGTGTATTTGCCTCTCCTAAATTCTCTCTTTTGCATCTTCCTTTATATATATATATTGATTATTAAACTAATTCCATTAATATGAATGGTGTTGTTAAAATTAAAATATACTAGAAGGGTACTCGCGCAATACAGCGAGATCCATCTTAATTTTAATTTTTTATTCTAACTTTTTTTTCTCTATCGATGTTATAATACGATTTTATTTTTTGTACACTTTCTTTAATTTCGTTTTTTTAATTATAATCTAGCTTTAATAATGAAATAATATATTTTGATTTATTAATATAATTTTTTTATAAATATAATAATTAAGCGTTTTGTTAGAGTTGAATGATTATCCTTATTATATGTTACAATTTTTTATATTTAAAATTAGATGTTTATCTATATAGTTAGTTACACGAATTCAAACATGAAGCTTTAATAAATTGTACCAATGCATGTATAACTTGTATCCTTGTATTTTAAGCAATTATGTTTTAATCAATTGTACCTGTTGCATAATAATATGTTTTTAAGAGTTTTTTATCAAATGTTTTATAATATAGTATAGATATATATATATATATATATATAATAATCGTATTTAATTTTCAATTAATTAAGAAGAAATGTGAAAAGTTTATGCATTTAATTTGAAGAGACAATTGAAAAATAAATCAAAATTTTAAGAAAAAAGATAAATAGGTGTATTTGCCTCTCCTAAATTCTCTCTTTTGCATCTTCCTTTATATATATATATATATATATATATATTGATATATTGATTATTAAACTAATTCCATTAATATGAATGGTGTTGTTAAAATTAAAATATATATATATAATAATCGTATTTAATTTTCAATTAATTAAGAAGAAATGTGAAAAGTTTATGCATTTAATTTGAAGAGACAATTAAAAAATAAATCAAAATTCTAAGAAAAAAGATAAATAGGTGTATTTGCCTCTCCTAAATTCTCTCTTTTGCATCTTCCTTTATATATATATATATATATTGATGGTTATTAAACTAATTCTATTAATATGAATGGTGTTGTTAAAATTAAAAAATATATATATATATATAATAATCGTATTTAATTTTCAATTAATTAAGAAGAAATATGAAAAGTTTATGCATTTAATTTGAAGAGACAATTAAAAAATAAATCAAAATTCTAAGAAAAAAGATAAATAGGTGTATTTGCCTCTCCTAAATTCTCTCTTTTGCATCTTCCTTTATATATATATATATTGATTTTCAATTAATTAAGGAACAAAGGGACTATTATGGATCAAATATGATGTGGGTCCCACATCATATGTGGTCTCAAATGAGTTCATTTGTTCCTTTAAATTGGTAGTGTTCTAATATGATTCCTCCCCTATATATATATATATATAGAGGGATGATCAAATACAAACTCATATTTATGTACAAACTATACGAACCGGTTCAAATCAATATAAAAATAATTTTTTTTCATAATTTTTTTATCAAATACTATTGTTTAAGATATTATTGCACATATGTTTGTTTCACCTTATGAAAAAATTACATGTGAAAATTTTACATTATAAAACAAAAACATTTGAAACTTTTTCATAAAAAAATATATGAAAAACATTCAACTTATGAAAACAAATACATGTAAAACTTTTAGATTATGAAACAAATATATGTGTAATAATATCTTAAATCATAACATTTGATGAAAAAAATCATGAAAAAAACTTAGTTTTATATTGATTTGAATCAGTTTGTATAGTTTGTACGTAAATATGAGTTTGTATTTGAACTTCCCTCTCTCTCTCTCTCTCTCTCTCTATATATATATATATATATAGGGGTGGTATCCGTTGCAAACTAATCGATTTTTGCAAACTGTGCAAACTCATAGTGAACCCAATGATAAAACACCAAGTGATATTCATGAATATTGAAAATGTATTCACGAATGACGAAAGTGTATTCATGAATGGCGAAACTTGCCGGAAAACTCGCCGGAGAAGACGAAATCGTTGGGAAGTGTGTTCATGGCAGAAAATTAATAAATATTAATTAAAATTGGTTAAATTATAAAATGACGATGATACCTTCAATAAATTAATAAACTATTAACAAAATTAATAAAATATTAAAACAATATTATTCACATGGCTTATTTCTATTAGAAATGGTGAGTTTGCAAGTTTGCAAATATTGAATAGTTTGCAACGGATACCACCCCTATATATATATATGTATATATATATATATATATAGAGAGAGAGAGAGGGGGGGGGGATGTTCAAACAAGAACTGAACCATGTTTAAAGAAACACGAGAACGGGTCGTTCAAGTACAAAATCATATATGATTTTGTACTAACTTACCGAAAAGTCCGGACGACTTTTCCATGCTACTTAAGTGGCCCCAAAAGCCACCCGCTACCCTTTAGTGCAAAATCGTACACGATTTTGTTTGTTCCTTTGTTTCTTTAAATAGATATCGTTCTCGTATGAACCCTCTCCTCTATATATATACACACACACACACTTGGGATCACGTGAGACCAATCTGTTTTCGTGAGACCACTTTTTTACCCTTTAACTTCACAGCAAAACCCTGTGAAGGTAAAAAAATCCGAAACTTCACAGTAAAAACATTGTGAAGGTTACCATAGTTGTTTTTTAGTTCCATCAATCAATATGTAGTTGTTTTTACTTTTATTTTTCGGATTTTTTTTACCTTCACGTACATATCATTAAGCTTTGCCGTAGAATACGCGATCTCGCTGCCTCACGAAAATAGAATTCGCCTCACTGAACCCAACCCTTCGGTACATAAATGTAATAATTGAACAATATCTTTTATTAAACAAATATCATGAGACAATGTTCAAACATAATCAAGTGATGCAATAGGTTATCAATTCTATTTCTACCCCCCCCCCCCCCCCCCCCCCTCGTCTCTTTCTCTTTTATCTGGCTTCCCTGTTCGTTCCTCATCAATCAGCGATTGTCTTCCTCCTTCGTCTCTCATCATCAGGTACGTCTTCTTGTTTGCTATTTGTTTTCTGGTTTGGTTGGTTTTGATTCTTGGTCTCCATTTCTGCCTTATTTGCTTCACCTGCCTCATCGTGGTTAGCTTGTTAAATAAAGTCTTTTTCTTCCAGTTTTGAGACTACTTTATATGTTTTTGTGTTCTTTATGTATCAATGTATGTCCTTCTATATCTGGGTTTTGTGTACATGTAGGATGATGTTTTTGGGATTTTGTGTCTATGTAGATGGGTGTTCATGGGTATGTTTCTTCAAAGAACAGAGAACATTTGAACCAAATTCAAATGATTCTCTGTCTTTTTACTAACTTCTTTGAAATCAAGATCAGCCACATACAATAGTAGGTATGTAGAAAGAAACACGGGAAAATGATTTTTTAAGTGACAATTCAACATGCAAACTAGGTGTTTGATGAAATGCCTCAATGACAACAAGTTCAATATGTGTGTTATCCAGAATACACCTTAGGTTTTAATAGTTTTTATGAAGTCTATCAGAATCTCTTCACAACAGTAGTCTTCCATAGTATATCAAGAAATGGAAATAGGGGTCACTATATATAACTCAATAAAGGGAAGCCATTAAATGGCATGCCTTTTGAATATTATTCAATGTCTTGCTATTAGTTAGTATCTTTCTTTTGACCTTAGGGTCAAATATTAGAATGTTAATTGAGCTTGAATCTTGATATTCAGTTGGTATACAATTGTGTAGCTTTCTCTGGACATCTTACAATTATTGGATCATGTACACAGGGAGGTGGTTTTTTACTTTTTATTATAAAATTATTGAAATTGTCATATTTGCTTTTTATCTAACTGAGTTACATTAACGAAATTAGAGTGCCATTGTTTAAATTCAGTAGGATTTAAGGTTCTGCAAAGAAGGAAACACACATTGCTCATATCAAGCTCAATCTCAATGGCGTCTTCACTCTGTAGAAGAATTTATCGTTCTTTTCTGTCTACAAACCCTATCACTAATCACCATCAATCGTTACTGATATCTCTCCAACATTTCTCCAACGAAACCTCATCCGACTCTGCATCTGGGTCTGATTCTGATTCCACTATCCACCCAGATCCCAAATCCGATCCATTACCCCAATCGCCATACTCTAACGACCAGCAAAGGGACTTTGGAGACCGCCCTCTTGAAAACGGTTTGGATGCAGGCATTTACAGGGTACATACATAGCTTTGTGTTTTTCTTTATAGTATACGTGAAATTATTTACTTTAATTATTATTAGTTATGAGTAGGGATTTTTTGTTGTATGAAAATAGGCGATATTGGTTGGGAAAGTGGGTCAAAATGCTATAGAGAAGAAGCTGAGGAGTGGGAGGACAGTAACTATGTTGTCTATTGGAACTGGAGGGATAAGGAACAACAGGAGGCCGTTAGAGAATGAGGAGCCGAGAGATTATGCGAATAGGAGTATGGTTCAATGGCATCGGGTCTCGATTTATCCTGAGAGATTGGGTGCACTTGTAGCCAAGAATGCTGTTCCCGGGTAAGCTTTAAGTTTGTTCGTTACTCACTTATGTGTTGTTGGTATGTTTTTTTTTTGTTTCAGTTTATCTATTGATAATTGTAAATTTTTTGTTTCAGTTTAAAGGATGAGAGTTTCACTTTTTTTTAATGTTATAATGCAAATCTTACGTGCCAAAATAGCCCTTAGAATGAGGCCACACATTCTTGTGATGATCTTTAGGTGGCGTTTGGTTAGCAAATTCTGGAGGAACCACCGCCGAACACCACCAATCTGAACCACCACCTACCACCCTCAATCTGAACCATAGTCGACCACCACCGATTTTAGCCACCGCCGACTACCACCAAGCTGAACCATAGTAGTTGGATTTCAGTTTCAAAATTTTCTAAAAGGGTATTTTGGTCATTTAGCAATATTTCATTCCAATTTTAAAAACTATTTAATGATTATTTTATTAAAGTATTTGTAGTTTAAAAAGATTAAAGTATTTAATAATTATTTTATTAAAGTATTTTTATTTTAAAAAATTAAAATTATCAAAAAGGGTATTTTGGTCATTTACCAGCATTTCATTCCAATTTCAAAGTTACATTCTGTGAACCAAACATACATTTCATTCCAATTCTGTCAACCAAACATGTGGTCAAACCTTACAACATTCCATTCCAGTTTCTCGAAAATCAAATTCCTTTGACAAATTCCATTACATCCAAGAACATCCTGCAAACCAAACGCCACCTTAGTGTAATCTTTTAAAAATGTGCTTTGTGATTTGACCATTGGCGAGTGGCGACCAAAACCCTCCAAGTTCGGATATTCATTAACCGAATTAGACACACTTTCAGTATTGGAAATCTAGGGTTATAACTTATAAGAAGAATAATGGTAATAAATTTACGGCATTAAGTATCCTACTAACAATATCCCTGATATAATATGTTGTATATTGATGTGATTTGATACACTGTTTAATCGTTTGTTGATTTCTTGCTTGTAGTTCAATCTTATATTTGGAAGGGAATCTGGAGACAAAGATTTTCAATGATCCTATAACAGGTCTAACTCGACGTGTAAGAGAGATTGCTATACGTCGAGATGGTAAGTTTTCTCAAAACTATAATTTAAATTTACCATCTTATTATACCATCATCGAACTAAAAAAAGGTTATATAATATAACATCTAAGAAAGAAAGCAGTTACATTCATTCATTCATTTATCCCTTGCCGGTACGTCTTTGTTAGTAAATACAATTCTGTCACATAAATATTTTTGTGTCCATTTTAAAAAATAAGTGCCTACTTTCCAATTTTACCCTTAGTTATAACATAGAGATATTCATTGCTTCCTCCATTATTAAGGGTAAAATTGTCATTTCATTAGTTAAAAAGTGTACTAATTACACATTTAAGCTTCACCTCAAGTTCGGTATTGAATTGCAGGTCGGGTGGTCTTTCTTGGAGAAGGGAGTGATACCCCAAATCAAGCAGAACTGAAAGGTGTTGGTTATTACTGAAGGATAGAGGGCAAATTGGTCCTTTTACTGCTATTTACATGATCATCGGAAAATAACAATACCATTTTGAATTTGGACCTCCGGGTGGTGGCGGAGGGGTAGTCGATGATGGTGACTTGTAAGTTTTAGCTTACATTTTTTCATGTTATTGTGACTAACATTTTACTTACGGATCCTACGTCTGCAGGATTTTACTGGGTTTATTTGG
Organism: Silybum marianum; assembly: GCA_036898165.1. Classification (NCBI taxonomy): domain Eukaryota; kingdom Viridiplantae; phylum Streptophyta; class Magnoliopsida; order Asterales; family Asteraceae; genus Silybum; species Silybum marianum. The sequence continues at coordinate 8,576,982 of CM072529.1, read as the reverse complement.
TTTGGTTTAGTTTTAAGCGAAGATTGTTTGGAAGGAAGTGGCCAAGCTTTTTTATGTGTTTGTTCTTTATTTTCCTTTCTTGCATACAACCCAATGAACCCATGCCTCTTAGTTTCTTCTTGAGGTCTATAAAAATGTCATTGTGTTTTTACTATTTATTTTAATTACATATTCAAATTAAAATACTATATACTTATAGGCATAGATCATGTGAGAAGTGGAATTAAGGTGAGAAATGTAAGAACAACGGTTCATAATTTGATCACTTTTTATCTCATACTCATCAATGAACTGTATTTTAAAAAGAAATTGATCTGACACATCTAGGGATAGAAACTGGACGGGTATTAGGCGGTTAATACATTCCCCGTCCCCGACTAATCCCCGACGGGTTCGGGGAACCCGTTGGGTACCCGTTTAGTAAAAAACAAAGTATTTTAAAATAAAAATTATAAGGAATCCTTACTACATTAATTAACAATATTGAAAAACAAATATATTTGTCATTTAATAATAAATAAATATATAGATATATACATGTATATTTATTTATACACACTATATACATATATCAAATAAAATTAAAAAATTAATCGGGTATATTAGAGGCGGGTAATGTCATCCCCGACCCTGCACCGACCCCGTTTCGGGTATGAAAATAGATCCCCGTCCTGTTACCCGTTAAATCGGAGAATCCCCGCCCCGTTAGGGTCAGGCACCTGTGGGTACCTGCTCCAACGGGTAAAATTTCCATCTCTAGACGCATCTTGATGTATCTCATTAGTGTTGATTTTCAATTAGGATTGATCCAAGAATGAACATCCCTTCTTGCCTTAACTTCACTTCTGACCAGAAACCAGCCATATACTTATAATGGCATCATTCTTGTTTCAAGTTTAACCAAATTGTTGGTGTGGATTGTTAGTAATAATTGAAATATCAGTGCTTTTCATTGTTCTCATGTTTTAAATTGTAATTTGACTCTAATCATGTTCATGAATATAATATAGTTTTAATTTAAACAAATATAAAAAATGGATCTATTTTTGTTTGCGTTTATGGAATAAACAATTGTAGGCATTTACTTACTCCACAATTTTTCTTACAAAAAATAGAACATATCGCCTTCACTCAACTACGAGAATGAAAGAAAGAAAGCTTCATTTGTTGCCTTCACTCAAAACGTAACCAAAATAGTTTCAAACCGAGAACCTCAACAATTCATCTTCAAATGAACTCCTATAAAAAAAATTGATATTTTTAAGTAATAACTGGTTTAAATTTAATTGAAATCAACCCGATTTATAAACAGTTAAGAAACTAGTTAGCCCCTAAGTTCATCAACAACAGATTCTTCAAAATGAAATTTTGAGGATTTTTATTCCAACAGATTCCTAAAACCTTCTCCAAACTGAAGAAACGAGGAAAGAGAGGATGAAATTCTCTAACTCGAACATTTCTCTAAAAATATTACTTATGAAACAAAAACTATTTTAATTACTTTTACCAATGAGATTATGAGAATTTTTGAAATTAAACGTATCTAAGAGATAAATAATATTTTATGAAAATATTTGAAGATTTTAATAATATAATTGATTATGTAATCTTCAAAATGAAGAAATTGTTAAAGATTAATATAATTTTGTTTTAAGATTTTGATTTTTGATTCTTATTTTAGAGGGAATAGTACAACTTCCTTCATTTTTCTTAATCCCGTTTTAACTTTCGTTTTTTTGTAATAAAAAATACACACACACACACTATTTTTTGGACTCGTTTTTGTTTTTTATTACAAAAAACGCAAGTTACTTACCAAGACGAATTTATGATTTAGGTTTTGATATATATTTGATTTCAGTTACGAATTTGGAAAACTTCGACGAAGAGGGATAGCCAGTTTTCTAAACTCCAATTATTCCACCAATGAAAGGCTAAGGATATGTTTGGTTGGAGGTATTAAGCAGGAATTAATGAGAATGATAATAAAAGAAACTGTTTGGTTATATATAATATAATGAGCTCATTCCCCCAGAACCCCAAATTTTCATTCCTGATTAAACTGGAGGGAATGGAAATTCATTCCCATTTTCATTCCCTGTCATTTTCATTCCCATTCCCATTTTCATTCACTTGTTAGAACCAAACGCCCCCTAAGATTTAGATACACTACTTACGGGTTGTAAGTGTTTACTGAACACTTACCTTGGTAAGCACTTACCAGTTCAATTACCTTACTGAATAAACATTACAAAGACCGAAAATTTTACCCAGTAAAAAAGGAAGGTAAATATCGATGGTCTTACCCCTTAAGTAAGGGTGATGATTGTTACTCGGTAAGTATTTACTAGGTTATAAATGTTTATCATCAATCCATTTTGATGGCCGAAAAATTTACTCCGTAAGATAAGTTAGAGAGGTGACTCTTGCTTGTAAACGGCCCATTGGCATCTCTACTAAAACACCCCCATCCATTACTTGAACCAAAGAAACTGAGTCTTATCTTTCCATTTCTTCCTATTTCTTAGCTAACAAAAGACATGTTTCTTGTTCCAAATACTGCTTTTTTATTTCATCGGCTACTTTGGCAAATCATAACAATAACAAAGCCTATTATTAAGTTGACAAGAAGAGCTTAATTTCATGAAACTAAAGCTTGGGAGGTTGAGTAGTGGTTGGTAAAGGGCCATTTCCCACTGTGGATGGGATTACTCTATCTTCTAGTGTCCACATAACTTATTCCAGGCCCACACACACACACACACACACCATTCTCTATCTCCATATCTCTCTCTCTCTCTCTCTATATATATATATATATAAATATATATATCTATATATCTCTCTCTCTCACACACACACACACACAAAAGAAAAGAAGGCATTGATGGAGAAGATATGGCAAAACTCAAAGATCCTGCATTCAACATCTAAATACCTCCCCCACCCACCACCACCACCACCACCACAGACTCAAAACATACCAACATCCCCTGCTGCAGTTATTAAGCTGTCACGTAGACAGCTAGCCATCTGCACCAAATCATCTCTGCTTCTCCTCTTTCAAGACCAATTCTATCTGCCTAAAGCAAGAGCACAAGAACAAAACCTCTTCCAAACCACCACCCTTGATGAGACTAATACCACCACCACCACTACTATAGACGACAATCCACTCAACATTACTGACACCACCACTCCAACTGAAGACAACCCAGCTGATACAGGTAGCACCACCACCGAACAAAATCCACTTGAGACTAGCGGCACCACCGCTCCCACCCAAGAGAATCAAGTGGAAGAAGCTAGCGGCACCACCGCTCCCACCCAAGAGAATCAAGTGGAAGAAGCTAGCGACACCACCCAAGAGAATCAAGTGGAAGCTGGCGGCACCACCAGTCTCCCTGAAGAGAATCCGGTTGAGACTAGTAGCATCACCACCAAAGACAGTCCAGTTGATGATGATTCCGCCAGCACCACCACAACTACGATAGACATAGACAGCTGCACCCAAAAAGCTCTTACTAAACGGGCTTTCCTTGATATATCAATCGACGGGAAACCCATTGGACGAGTTGTCATTGGACTATATGGGAACAATGTACCAGCTGGGACTACTAAGTTCAGTGATTTCGTCAGTGGAGCAGCAGGTAGTTTCTACTTTTAGTCTTCAAACTTTTACATATTACAGTCATTGTCACAACTATTTTTCATTGATCATTCGACAATGGAGTGGCAGGTGTTAGTTACAGAAGGAAAGAGTTCATAAAGATTACACCAAGTTACGTGCAACATGGTGGGGTTAGATCGTATGGAGTCGATGCTGAACTCGCAGCTAAAACCGGGAGGAATTTTCTGGTCGACAATCTCGTTGCTGAATTGGAAAAAGAGAATGGAAGATGTCCTGGGACGAAGAATGTTGCGGGAAGTATTGGTATTATTGTGAGGGACCCGCTCAAGCCGCCTCCAAAGCAAAAGCTGGTTGCTCGGAATGGCAAGCTGGTGATTGATGAAGAAGAAATAGGAAAGGAACCAAATGGGACTGAGTTTGTGATTTCAATAAAAGATTCACCAGAGTTGGATGCATCAACGTTGGTGATCGGGAAAGTTCTGGAAGGTATGGAGGTTGTCGAGAAGATGGGTCAGGTTAAGACTGTGCAAGAGAACACTAGTTCTCCCTATTTCAGGTACTAAAACACACTACTATGCGTATCTATACACACACACGGATATATATATATATATTATATATATATAGGATCAAGTTGGGGGGAAAATCTCAAAAAAGAAGAAAATTGAAGAACAATGTGGGAACCCTCCATCTGGACGGTATGCACAAATGCATACCGGTAATTTCTAACATTCACTCGTGCATAGAAAAAAAATGCTTATATGCATTTGTGCATAAATGCATATTGTCCAAATGGAGGGCTTCCAGGGTGTTCTTCAGTTTTTTTTTTGAGGTTTTCCCTTGAACCTCCCTCTATATATATATAGGTGCGGGTCCAAATGAGAACTCAAATTTGGTTGTGAACGTGAGGACAAATGAGAGCGCGACACGTGTCATATTCAGACTGAGTAATCATTTAAATATTCAGACTGAATCTAGTATTTATTCAGTCTGAATAATGTTTATTCAGACAGAATAAATACTATATTCAGTCTGAATATTTCTTTGATTATTCAGTATGAATAATCTATATTCAGACACGTGTCGCGCTCTCATTTGTCCTCACGTTCACAAACAAATTTGTGTTCGCATTTGAACTTTCCTCTATATATATATAGAATTGGGTTCATACGAGAATGAAACCTATTTGCGAGAATATGAGAATGGTCGTTCATGTACAAAATCATATATGATTTTGTACTAAATCACCCATGATTCCGGGCGACTTTTTCCATGCCACTTAAGTGGCCCCAAAAGTCGCCCGCCCCTGTTAGTTGTGAATCATATATGATTTTGTATTGTTCTCTTATTTCCTTAAATAGGTAACATTCTCGTAGAACATGCCCCTATATAAAACTAATGGCATTCCCTTGTTTCTCAAACAGGGTAGCCAAGTTGATTGGTGATAAAAGGGCAGTTGTTGCAGAGAGAGGGTTCAACAGACCCTATTCAAAAGTAGTGATTACCAATTGTGGCTTAATGGCATAACTTTCTTTCATCCTTTGTGTTAGTGAGATAAATTCAAGGAGAAGTTGTACATCAATGCGAATCCCATTCTATGTTTGATTATGTAAAAGCCTAAAAGTTTTGTGACCATTAAAGTACTACAGTATTAATCTCCAGTTTCTGGCTATCTTAAGCATGGCAAATGCAGTCACCAAAAAATATCAAAATTGGATACAAACCCTAAAAAAAGAATTTGGTACTGCTAATTGGAATAGCAAATGAATAAATGGTTTAAACAAACGACAAAAGCATCTTACTTGACAAAATACATGTCTATCTGAGGCTTTACACTGATGGCGGGCTGTCTTTAACTCGAGCCATGAGTGAACTTCTTTCTTTTAGCTGAAGGGGGTGTGAGAAGCTTTTTGACAGAACCAACGGGATCTTCCACCTGCAGGGTAATCAATTGATTAGCAGCAGATAACACTTTTTGTTGCGAAATCACTAAAGACAATTTGGTTGGCAACTAAAGCCAATGATCAAGCCACATGATGTAATGATGCAACTCTTCTGGGAGATTTTTCCTCATAATGTTGTTAGTTATAATAGTGGTGGGACTCAGCTGTACAGATGAGGTAAAGTGAAAGTACTCGGTACAAGATGGAGGTGTATAACGTTTCCCATAGGTGATGCATCTAATATTCAAATTTTAGGTTCTGTCATTCAATATTTATTGCAAGATACCTTCTTTTTCTTTTATTCCAGAAAGAAAAACTGATTCCTGCAAGAAGCTAACTAGGATCTGTATAAAAGAGTACACATAATGATTTTAGTTGTTAACCACTTTCTAACCTCTACGTCTAACAAAAACCCTACAGGAAACTGTTATTAGTTTTCTTTTTATTCCATCAATATTCTGATAAATGGAGTAGCTGGCATCAGACGCTGAATTACACTGCACAAATGTCTGCAGACGCACTGGTAATATATAATTAAAATTTTAGTATTTTTCATTCACAGGTAAACTAAAAAGCACTTGCAATTGCCAATTATAACATCAAATAATGTTACCAAAGTGAACCATTAACCCTAGCATCAATAATTCAGAGGGGGCTATTCAGTAATAATATAGATAAGCTAAGGGTACGTGTGAACGGTCCTACGATGTTGAGATAGATAGCCTATTCCTGCAGTCGTCCACACTAATCAGCACTCCTCTTTTTATATATAAGTTATTTGAGAACTATTAAAAATTTAGATACATGAGAACCTGTACATTCATTGATGCATATACGCTAATAAATTTTAGTGGGTAAAATGCATCAACTGCATATATATCTGCACATATAGTAGATATGTATTGATAAATATATTATATATTCAATGATATGAAGGTTACCTCAATGAGTGAAGATGAAGCTTGGGTTGTCACTGATGGATAAATGAACTCTTTCTGGCGTTCTAGAGCAGATAGAGTTTGTTTCCATCCAGGAGCTGACTTCCCGCTTGACACAATCCAGGGACAAAAATGTCTATGCTGCTTTATCGGATCGAGCTCCATTTCTTTTGCAGCTGATGGTTGCTTTGAATCCTCTGAAAGAATAATGCGTAGGAATGAATTCGCATTGCACAAACCAAAATATCCAATGTTAGTATTTAACAAACCCAATATCTAAAGCAAAATGTCGAGTTATACAAACTACTAGAAACACCATACATCAATGTTGAATTCAAGGAGAATGAAACCTATATTATGCAGTCCGCTGAATATAATTATGAGGCACAGATTAAAGGGAAAACACTTCGACACATGCATGAATACTAACATTTAACTTGAACAAGAAAGACAATAGTTTACTTACCCAAGTAAGCTGAACTGGACTTCAAAGAGTGCCCTGGGGTCTGTACACCACAACCCCGGTTATTTACTTGTTTGTTGCAATTTTTATCAATCCCTGAATTTTGTTGCAATTTGTCATTGACAACCAAGCTTGTATCTGGCACATTATTCAAACTAGTTGCATGATCTAGAGCTGAGTTCTCATCACCAAGCGTTTTGGAACTTCCTTCATCTTCAGGACTATGAAGATCCCCTGTAACCGTATTAACAGTCTCGTCGTTAGCTAGATCTTTTGGTGTATTATCACCACTATTCGAACTTTTGCCATCAACATTTTCCAATTGATCTGTAGCAGTAGTATACGGTTTATTGGTTCCAGAAGAAGTTGCATTTTTCATAATAATATCTCGTCCCACTGACATGTGGCCACCATTATCAGCTCCATCAACTGATCCATTACTTGTTGCACTATGATGTGTATCCTCGTTTGTTTCTTGTACCAATTTCGCGTGCTCTTTTCTCACCTGAGATAATGCCTTAAATGGTTGTTGATCACCATCAACAGATTCAAATGCAGACGAAAAACGGCTCCTCAGGTTTTGTCCAACAACAGGCAACGAAATTGTGGGGCGGAAGTTCTGCTCTGCGGGTGGTGGACCACCTGCAATTGTCAAGTTCAAAAGATTTCTACTTGAGGATGCGGTACCACTCTTAGCAATACTTTCTGTTTGTTCTCCTTTTACAGCCTCATTTTCTTCATTTAATTCTGCGTATCCGATGAGTCTAACAAACTCTGCTGGCCGAGGAGTTGTACGAAAAGCCCATAGACCGACTCTAGCTCCACAAAGCCTACAGTCTAGAACCACAGAAGTATGATCATACTGCTCACTTCCAGTAGCAGGACTTTGATTTGCCTCTACATTTTCAGCAGTGCGAGAAGAATATACAGTAATGCTAGCATTTTGTGCACTAGAAGCAGCAGAAAGATCAGGGAGAGTTCCATCTTTCATAGATTGATCATGTACATCCTTGCAGTCAACTATGTAAGGTAGCAACCGAGGCTCCCAACCACATAAACTTATGAGCTTTTGTGCCTGAAAAAATGCATTTACAGATCAACATTCTTTACCATTGTTATGAATAAATTTTTTAACAGATAAGTGGTGAAAATACATTTATAGGAAACAGAAACTTCAGAAGAAGGTGGTCCTGATTAAACGTAACCATATAGGCTGACTGGATTGGCAGAAACGATTTTCAAACATCGATTGTTCTAGCCACATTGCAAAAACCAAAGTGGTTTGTTTTGTATATAAGTAAAAGTGTAAAACCAAATGCTTTTTATCACTCAGATACTAAAGGGTCGCTAAAAGATCTGGACTCACAGAAGCCTCATTTATCTCAAGCTGGGAAGAACATATGTCAAAGTAATCGCAAATCAGAGTACTCAGGTTTAAAATGATTGTTTAAAGATCACAATACATTCTAGCTTCTCTATATTTACAGAGAAAAAGAACTTTGAAGACTACCCAGAAATTTTAAATGTAAATGAATATGAGTTAAAATAAGATCTGTAACCAGTGCCCAGTGGTAGCATAACGTGTCATACCTGATAGTACAAGACAGGCAAAACTTCCTCACGTTCATCTCCAAAACCTTTTGCAGAAACACTATCATGTCCATTGACATTCACTAGAGCTGGAGGACTCTTAAGGAAGTGTTCTAACAAAGGGCTATTCATGTGATCAATGGCTGTTGATGAGATCACAGGGAGCTCCATAAGTTGCAATACTGAAGCACATCGCTTCTTGTAACTATCAACCAAATCTGCAGGTGAGGTAGGAGGGAACTGTGCTAGCTTTTCATCACACGCATTGTCAACCCATGGACAGAGTAACTTGTGTCCACTATTCAGCTTTAAGCTGAAAACGGAGGCTGCTTTTTCAACTAGATTGCATATAAAAGAGTCAGAAAACGATAACTAACACAGACTTAAAAAGGAATCTGCCTCAGGGTAGCGTAGATAGGGATGGTGATGGGTGCACATGGGGTTTCGAGATAAACTCCATATCTGCTCCACCCCCAACTACCTCACCTCATATCCACTCCTACCCAACCAACTTTTTGAGACAATGATTTTTAATACACATTTGTACATATAATACACGGTTTAGAGTTATGAAGTGCATAAAGTATGAAGTATTTTGTAAAATTATAGTGCAGATATGGGGTTTCGAGATAAACACCATATCTTGGCCCAGATCTAAACCGGGTCAATAAACCACATATCCAACCCCCCCCACCCCCCTATATCTACCCCATGTAGGGAAGTGTGAGGCAGTGCCCCACAGAAAGTAAAGAACACCCACCATGTTCCCATCCCTAAAGATAGAAACTACTCAAATTTTATTTTCATTTCAGTTCTAGAAAAAACAAAGCTGGTACCTTTATCCCAAAAAAACAAAGCTTGTACGATGAAAGGCATGGCTTACCTTGTTGTTGTGCCCAAGATGACGGAGTAGAAAAAAATAGACGGGCCCTGCAGGATTCACAGGCAATGATGTCCATATCTACATTGACCCATCCTCTTCTGGCGCAATTTATTGCACTGACTACCTGATGAAAATAGATTATGTTACCCCTCCAAATTTCGCAATGAAATGGTAAGAAAAAACATAAAGTGATTTGGTGTTTCCTTTTCCAACCAAAACCCTCCTAAGAACTACACCTATAACCCTCATTACCAAGAGTTCTGCACAGTGTGAGAATCTGGCTTCCCTCTTATTCACACCCGTAAGCATATGGACCAGTAATCATTGCTCATTCTACGTTCCCATGGCTGACGGTAGGTCGGGTCTAGCATTTGCTAGGAGCTGCAGATTCTGTAGTTCAAAAATGCAGCTTCTAGGCTATCAACAATGGATCAACCTCACAGAAACACTAAAAGCCCAACTATGAAAGAAAAATTACAGAAGTCAAAAATATCTTTCTTTTCTTATCGACATCTCTCTCTAACATATTCATCAGACAATGAAAAAAAATTACAGAAGTCAAGCACACAATGAAAAAAGACATATGCCACTTAGTTAAGGACCATAATTGACAGGGGAGATGTGGGGAATTTACTTTTATCATACAAAAATATCTTCCTTTTCTTACCGACATCTCTCTCTAACATATTCATCAGAGCCGATAACAGACCTTAACTGACTGAATGAGTCTACAAAGAGACTAATGAACAAATGCCAGATTGACCCCAATCGGTCTAAGTTCAGTTTATCCTTTCCTGACAATCAAATCTGAATGGAATAATAATTGCTGGATTGAAGCCTAATAACCCAATTGCTGGATCTTCCAAAGTAGATTTGATAAGCATCTTTTTCCAATAACAAATTAACTTCCAAAGCGCATCTGATTCTATGCACACTTATCAGTAACATTGCGAGTGAAAAACTATGGAACTCAAACAAAGCTGAAACCCAGGAACATAAAAACCACAAAATAAAGCTCAATAAGCCTCCTTTCATGTTCTGACCTAAAATGCATAATAGAGGAAAATAATTTCACTGATGTGTCATCAGTACTTGATACACACGATCTGACCTAGGATGTACACTTCGGAAAAGTTTTGTAACATATCATGGCAACTACTGTACATTCTTTAAAACATAACTCCAAAAGGGTCAAACATATTTCTATGCTGTTTAAAGTTTGAACGAGCAGAAATCTGTGTACCATCCATGGTGCATATAACCAAATCATGAAGAGCAAAAAGTTAAGTTATGTGATTGGCTACAAAAGATTACAAAAGCAAGAGCTTTGGGTTGGAAAAAGTTATCTGCAGCAAAGAGCTTGACCAGGCTTATACTACATTGCTTCTCTCAAAACAATCTCAATGTAAATAACTAATACATGGATAGCAACAACTACAAGTGGAGGTCGATAAGTGTACATTAATTCCCTTTAGCTTTTCTAGCGAACTGCTGGTATTTCAAGGTATGAACATTTCTTCCATAAATCCACAGCCACTAGGACCTTCCATCTTTACCTTGCACCATATTCCTACAAGCACAACCTATGCTCGCCAATGTACTCAACTAAGATCAGCATTAGCAAAAAGCCTAAATGCAGAGTATATCCACTTTCACTCAACAAGGCCTTGTCTCAACTATCTGAAGAAGGCCAGTTCTGCTTGTTTAGGTGAACATCTAGTCTAAATTAAACAAAAACTGCAACATGTCTACTATTCCTTTTATCAATGCTAACTTAAACGTGTTTCAGTTCTTTATGATATGGTTGTTTCAAAGTGCTAAAAATATCATTGGTATCATTTTACCTATTCAGGACTTATTTAATGTAGTTAAGGCCCTATTCTGTTAGCCAATGTGGATAAACTGCAATGGGAGTTGCGGGAAATTGCTAAAAGAGACCTCCACTGAGGTGTGACTAATCATTAGTAAGGTATTGCCCAGCATATAGTAAATATAGTACTAGATCATGCCTATAGTAAAACTATAGTGGATGCTCTTTCTCTCACTCTCGTTCTCTCTAAGAAAAAGGAAGAAGCTCGTTAGGATGTAATGTCACTAATATTCTGTCAGCAAGTTCACCAAGTGAGCACACAAAAATGTTTCGTTCCAAGTGCCTACAAGTGTATTTCACTACTACTGAATTAAAAAGTTTCACCAACTGCCAACAGGAATTAATATGATTACTTGTCTGAGACAATCTCATGCTCCCCCCCCCCCCCCCTCTCTCTCTCTCTCTCTCTCACTCACGCGCACACACACAAACAAATAGCACAAGAAAATGTCATTATATTAATTAGTAATTGTTTCTAACCTCAGGTTTAGCAAACCAAGTCATGGATTTAAAAGTAGCAAGCCTTTTCAGTAATTCCTCTCTGTCCCAAGGTCTGCACATAGGTGACTGCACTGTCCCACCAGATGCATTTCGTAACTCCTCAATGGTACCTCCCTTAAACTTCGAATCAACTAGAGCTAGTGTTGTGGTCATCGTATGCGGGCGTTTCCTGCCTCTCAACAATCCACCTGCAGTTTCACTATCAAAAGTAAAAAGTAATTACTAAATTTCCAATCTTTTAACTCAAACTACTCAAATTCAACATCATACTCCCACAATTGCCAGCGGAAGGGATATATATATTTAATTTTTTTCTCTTGTTTATCTGCCAAACCTACTGCTTTCCAAACACAAAATCGGCATGAACCTTGCTTCTAATTTACCATCCACATCTTTAATATACAACGAATTCATTAGACTTCCTTTCAAAAGTTGATAGAATTCATATCAATTTTAATGTCAAGGTAGGCATTTGATCTCCAAAACAAAGTGCAGCTATTTTTCAATAAAACGAACAAAGCATAAGCATATGTAAGATTTTCAAATGGATAAACCCTAGTAACAACTGAAATTTGGTTATGAGTCTTATATTCATCAAATAAAACGAGATTCAAACTTTATAACTATAATCGGATAAAAAACAACAAATAACAAGAATCTATAGGCGGAATACAACTGTTGAATCTCTAAAAAGAAACAAAATCAAAAAGAAGAACCCTATACCTAGTAGAAGCGGTAGTTGTGGTGGATTTGGAATTGGAATTGGAATTGGAATTGGGAGGAGGAGCAAGAAATAGCTTATCCATAACGGCATGAAATCTCTTCTCTGATTCTTCAGCCATTGAATCGAATTATTGTTAAACTGAAATTCTCTCTTTCGGTGCTGTTCTGTTAAAAGATATCACCTGAAATTTTCCCTTCGCTGCTGTACGGCTGTACTCATGAATGATTATGATCCCTATTTTCTCTTGTAATTAATAATGATTGTCGTTTTAGATTTTTGTATTTTAATTTTCAAAAATAAATTATTTTGGATAAATGTATATTTTTCTTTCTCTAATTTGTCAAATCTATCATCTAAAATTAATGATTTTGATTACAAGAGAGGAAGGCTAATGGCACCCTTTAAAAGTTTGGACGGATTCAAAAAAAAATTCAAACAGTTGCACTGTTTAACTATAAAAAAAATGTCAAGATATTTTTTACAATATCATAATTGGTCTATTGGTTAGTTTATTGATTTTCATACGAGAGGTATTGGGTTCAAATCTTTTTTTAGAAAATTTGACATTAAAAGCAAAAAACTAAGAAAATGATACTAGCAAGATTCAAACTTGGGTCTTGGGTGAAGGAAAAACCTTGCAAACCAACTCTGTCAAGGAAAACTTGTGTTCATATTGTAGTTTTAAAATATATATGGTGGCACACTGCAAAACGATACGGTTACACCTTTCACAAACTTAATTTTTTTACCCTTCGTCGGAGAAATAATACGGTGGCCAGTGCCATCGTTGATTACACTACAGGTCCGCCCCTACTAAAAAGTGAATTTCTTCTCACAACTGTCTACATTAAAACCCTACTAAAGTACATAAAATTCCGTGCACACCCCTATTTGTTAGGAACAGAGCACAAGAAACAGGAAAGAATACTGAGAAAGCTTCTCTGTATTTATTCAATCAATAAAGAACTTGGCTTTATAGGCCTTACAAAGAAAAGAGATAAGCAACAATGAAAAGATAGGAAGCTAACTAAAGAGGCTAAAAGCTAGGGATCCTATTCAAAAGGCACGTGCCTTGAGAATAGGTCTTTATTCAACAAACTATTCAATGCATAAACTAAAGGATAAACCCAAACACCATAGAAAATATCTGATTCCCTACAATTCCTCCCTTAAACTATATGCCAGGAGCATTTAGTTTATCTTTGAAGCTTCAACCATTCCCATCATGCTGCGAAATTTCAGAAACTGGTCCAACTTGAGGGGCTTTGTCATTATGTCTGCAACCTGGTCTTGAGTACTACAGTAGCTCATATCAGCAACTCCATCTTTTACCAAATCCCTCAAAAAATGAAATCGGATGTCGATATGTTTGCTTCGGCCATGAAAGACTGCATTTTTGGAGAGCTTTATCGTGGAGATGTTGTCACATTTTATCACAGTACTTTTCTCTTCTTTGTGACCAAGTTTCTCCAATATTCTTCTTAACCAAATGCACTGACAAGCACATGACGCTGCTGCTACGTATTCTGCCTCGGTAGTAGAGAGTGTCACTATAGATTGTTTTTTCGAAGACCAAGAGACGGCTGTTGGACCAAGCATGAAAACAAACCCAGAAGTGCTTCTGCGATCATCCATATCACCAGCAAAATCGCTGTCAGTGTATGCTATCAGTTCTGTGTTGCTTCTCCTCTTATAGAAGATTCCAAATTCAGTTGTTCCTTTCAGATACCTTAGTATCCTCTTCCCTGTACGCCAATGAGATTCAGTTGGACAGCCCATGTATCTGCTGAGGAGACTTACCCCATACATCAGATCGGGTCTTGTTGCGGTCAAATACATTAAGCTGCCAACCAGCTTTTTGAACAAAGGTGTATCAACTTTGGTTCCTTCTTCATCCTTTGTTAGCTTTGAACCCGGAACTATAGGATTCATTACTGCATTATTGTTCTGCATTTGAAACCTTGCTAAAACTTCACAAGCATATCTTCTTTGACATATGAAAATCCCATCAGAACTTTGCACCACCTCAATTCCCAAAAAATACCTCATTTTCCCCAAATCAGACATATCAAATTCTAGCATCATTGATTTTTTAAATTCATCACACATGTTTTTATCATTCCCGGTATAAATCAAGTCGTCCACATAAATGCTTATTATTAAACACTTACCTCCTTCCTTCGACTTTGTAAACAGGGTGTGTTCGCAGGTGCACCGTACAAAGCCTTCTCGAACAAAGTATGCTTCGATCTTGTTGTACCACGCTCTTGGCGCCTGCTTAAGGCCATACAATGCCTTCTTTAGCTTATAAACTTTGTTTTCTTCACCCTTCTTCTCGTACCCAAGCGGCTGCTGTACAAAGACTTCTTCTTTAAGTTCCCCGTGAAGAAACGCGCTCTTTACATCGAGCCTGGAAAACATTCCAGCCCTGTTGAGCTGCTAGTGCAAGTATCAAGCGGATGGTATCGAGCCTGGCAACCGGCGCAAATACTTCGGTGTAATCAATTCCGTATTGTTGCACGTACCCCTTCGCCACCAGTCTGTCTTTGTGCTTTTCTATCTCTCCGTTTTCGTTAAGTTTGGTTTTAAAAACCCACTTAACACCAATTGGCTTTACTCCATCCGGTGCAACGGTCAGCTCCCACGTCTTGTTCTTTTCTATCGAATCAATTTCTGCCTTCATTGCATCCTTCCACTTCTTGCTCTTCATAGCTTCTTCAAATGTAAGTGGGTCATCTTCTATGAACGTCATCATAGCGTTCAATTCATCTTCTTCCGAAAGTCCTTCACCTGTTTCATACTCTTCCATCCAAGTCGGCCTTCTCCTTATCCTCCCCACATTTGAACCGTCTGAGTCAGGAGCATCTGACTCATTTGAGTCGTCTGCATTCGAAGTTGGTGAACCACTAGGTGAATCATTCAAAGATGAACTGATCTCACCTGGGTTCGTTGTGACATCTTCGTTGCCTTCGTTTGCATCATCATCATTCCATTCGAAGGCATCTGACTTTTCTTTATCATTTCCCCAGTCCCAACTTTCATCTTCTTCAAAGATCACATCTTTACTGATAATTATCTTTTTAGAAACTGGATCATATAACCTGTAAGCGCTTGATTCGTCACTTACACCGAGTAAAATGCGCTTTTGACTCTTGTTATCCAGCTTGATGCGCTTCTGATCCGGGACGTGTGCATGGGCTATACACCCGAAAATTCTAAAATAGTCAACCACAGGTTTTTCGCCGCTCCATGCCTCTTCTGGAGTTCTATTTTGTACAGCCACGGTAGGACACCGGTTAAGGACATGCACACTCCATCTTACAGCTTCAGGCCAGAACACCTTTGGAACCCGCTTTTCAGCCAACATAGAACGTACCATGTTCATTATCGTCCTATTCTTCCTTTCAGCAACTCCGTTCTGCTGAGGGGTGTAGGCCACAGTCAATTGTCAACTTATGCCTTGATTCTTGCAATACTCCATAAACTCGTTAGAGTTGAATTCTCCGCCTCTATCTGTCCTTAAACAAGTGATATATGCACCAATTTCCTTTTCAACAGAAGCTTTAAAGTTTTTAAACATGACAAATGCCTCTGACTTTTCATGTAGGAAATAAATCCAAGTTTTACGAGAAAAGTCATCGATGAAACTTAAAATGTACCTTTTATTACTGTTTGATGTCGGTTTGATAGGCCCACATATATCTGAGTGCACAAGTTGTAGCTTAGTCGATGATCTCTACAGACTCCTTTTAGGAATATGATCACGATGTTGTTTGCCGCTTAAACAAGCTGTACATATCTTCTTTGGAGCTTTGAGTGTGGGCAACCCACTCACCATCTTCATATATGCAAGTGTCCTTAGTCCTTTATAGCTTAGATGACCGTAACGACAGTGCCAAAGATGAGATTCATCTTCGGACACAGTTTGAAAGCAAGAGGCAATCTTTGAGGTCATGGAAGCCAATAAAGGGAACATCCTATTTCCGCTCATAGCCATCTTCATAATTAATCCCTTCTTAGGATGATACACATTGCACTTCCCTTCTTGAATTAGAATGGCCAAGCCCCTTTCTTGCAACTGCCCATACTTAATAAATTATTCTTAAGTTCGGGAATATAATAAACACTGGAAATTACCTGATTAAGCCCATTCACTTCAAGAAGAACGTTTCCTTTTCCCACAACAGCCATCCTTGTGTCATTACCGAGCTTTACGCTTTGCCTGAAACTTTCATCCAACTGCAAGAACCATTCTTTGTTTCTGGTCATGTGATTGCTGCAACCAGAGTCGAGAAACCACACCTCTTCCTTCTTCATCTGTTTAAGATCAACATGAGCCATTAGTAACAAGTGCTCTTCTTCCTCTTCATCTGCTTCAGCGTAGTTGACATTCTTTTCCCAATCTGGACACTCGTATTGAAAGTGTCCTAACTTGTGACATTTATAGCATTCAATGATAGCTTTGTTAAAAGCATGTCTTCCCCTTCCTCTGCCACGACCTCCTCTAAATGCACCTCTGCCTCTACCTCTTCCTGCCCTATCTTCATAGGACACCTTCAGGACTTGTTCTTCTTCCACGTGACTCCTCATCCTTTGCTCATGAACAAGAAGACTGCTCTGCAATTCATCAATGGTCATCGTGTCTAGGTTGTTCGATTCTTCAATCGAGCATACTACATAATCAAATTTTGAGACCATCGATCTCAAAATCTTCTCCGTAACAACTGTTTCGTTCATATCCTTTCCATGAGCCTTCATTTTGTTAGCTATGGCTAGGGTACGAGCGAAATAGGCATTCACCGTCTGCCCTTCTTTCATGTGAAGGACTTCAAAGTCCCTGTGCAATGCTTGTAGTTGTGCTCTCTTGACCCGAGTAGAACCTTGGAACTTTTGCTTCATCGAATCCCATACTTGTTTGGCTGTTTCCTTCTTCAGAATTGTTTCAAGAATATCAAGATCTATTGCTTGAAACAGGTAGTTCTTTACTTTCAAATCCTTCAACTTTTGCTCCTCAATCATCTTGCGTTGTGCTTCTCTAGGATTTGGAACCGCCAAGATCTCATTTTCAACGAGACCCCAATACTCCTTTGAACGTAAGAAGTTCTCCATCAACAACGCCCAATGATCATAATGACCATCAAACCTCGGAATAGCAGGTTGCACAAAGTCTTTACCTTCTGCCATCTTCTTGACTTCTTAAACTTGAAAGAAAGTTGCAGTTTCTTTCCTCTCTTACTCACACACGCTCAATATTTTAGGCCCTCATGGCTCTGATACCAATTGTTAGGAACAGAGCACAAGAAACAGGAAAGAATACTGAGAAAGCTTCTCTGTATTTATTCAATCAATAAAGAACTTGTATTTATTCAATCAATAAAGGGATCCTATTCAAAAGGCACGTGCCTTGAGAATAGGTCTTTATTCAACAAACTATTCAATGCATAAACTAAAGGATAAACCCAAAAACCATAGAAAATATCTGATTCCTAACACTATTTAGGGGATGCCATTAGCACTCCCCTTACTAAAATATATCTCGAGTATTTGACTGTTTAAGAGAATGTATGATGTTTAGGGGGTATCAATTTTTTTTAAGTATATACATGGCAAATGCAACAAATAAACTTATATATCCTTTCAGTAGCATATGTAAGTTATGCAAATAGGGGTCATGGGACCCCAACTAACATTTATCATCGAGGGTAAAAAAAATTCTTTCAAAGATCTTATGTTGGAGGGCCCCCAACTTGAACTTCCCACAGACCCTAACTCTTAGACTTTTTTTAACTTAGCCTCTTTCTTATTCCCGGCCAACAAGAACCAGTTAGTCCAAGACAGATATCGAGGGCGAGAATTAGCGAGTACAAGATAGAAATCGAGAGCGAGAGCCCGTCGAAAGGTTTAAAAATTTATGTTTATGAAAGATACAAGTGTATCATTTTAGAGGGTGTCACCGTGTAATATTCAGAAGTTTAAGAAGGTGCAACCGTACCTCGTAATTAACCAAAAAAAACTCTTGAAATCAATCAAAAAACCAGGAAAAAAACTCTTGAAATTAACCAAAAAAAACCTCGAAATCGATAAAAAACTTAAAAATCTCTCGAACTAAGCAAAAAAACTTTAAGAATCCCCTGAAACGTGGAATTAGGCTAAAAACACATTGAACGATATTGAACGTTAGTAAAAATATGAAGACACGTCGATAAAAACCATGCTTTTGTACTTATTTTTTGTCTATATTATATGGTGTCACCGTATAAAATAAATTTTGGGTCCGTCCCTGGTGACCCCTACTATATTTTTTTTTTGGATTCGGCACTGTATCTTTCTCATCTTTGGTGAGGTTTGAACTCATTACCTCCTAGGAGGGCAAAGGCTACAATACCGCTAGACCAAAGGTCTTTTGATAGGTATCACTTATTTTATCGGATTAGAATGATAAGAAACGTGAATTTTATTCGATAAAAAGCATAGAGAGATCGTAAAACTTATCCAACTAGTGTTATACCCGTACGTTGGTCGGGTACAAGCATTATTTTAAATAGATTCTAAACGTTCCTGAAACATACCTCAAATAGAGTGATGATTTATCAACCCAGGATAGATGTGAGCATAAATTTATGTGATAAAAAATTTATTCCAACTCGATTGGCACCCCAAGTAATACTCCTACTATATTACAATGTACTGAATCCCTCTAAATGTCCCCGAAACACATGTGTGACACCACACTTTGCACGGTGACAAACAATTTATTTTACAAAATATGTAAGTTAGAATGAAATGTGACTTGTTTATTGACAACTAAGAATATCACAGATGTCCTTCATCCGTCTCCGCACGATCTCCTTCATCGCCCCGCTATATCATCGATCTCTTTTTTTTATACTCTTAGGATCAGAACACCTTCCATTAAGACCACTTAGACCTCCGCCTCTCGTCATCCTCTGGACATCAGCAACACTTCAGCTGCCATTAAGCCTATGTTGCTGCCATTAAGCATCTACTTCTGCCATTAAGCACCTGCAGCTGCCATTAAGCCTATGTTGCTGCCATTAAGCACCTACTTCTGCCATTAAGCACCTGCAGCTGCTATAAAGCTCCTGCAGCTGCCATTAAGCCTCTGCTACTGCCATTAAGCACCTGCAACTGCCATTAAGCACCTGCTGCTCCAATTAATCATCTGCAGCTGCCATTAAATCGTAGTAAACAACCGCAAATACCTGCTGACCCGACCGTGTTCACGGCTAACCTGTTCACAGTAACCCCACCCCTGTATTCAGGCCCTATCCTGTTTATTGTAGATCTGCTTACATAACCGTTACGATTGTCTACCGTCTCCCCCGATTGAAAGAGCTTTTTACTAGAGAGATCTTTTTCAACCGTCACCGCCATCTACTATCTGCATCGACCCGTCTTTCTATACCATTAGTGTAATTGTTGTCGCAATAAAAATTAAAAATACTAATTTGTAATGATAAAAATCTAAAATATTAATTACAATAGCGCAATATAATTGACCCCAACTAAAAGCAAGTTCGCATAAAAAAAGTGCTGATTATTCTACAAAACTAACTTAAAAAAACATCTTTAGACTTCATCACCAAATAGAGCCATAAAAGGTTAGAAGAGTAACATTTCCATGCATGTCTAACCTTTCACAGGAGTCTCAATTGAAATCTTCTACTAATCACAAACATCTTTCGACTTCATCACTGATTCCAATAGCTCCGATACTGCCTCCATGATGATGTTATGGATGCTCTCTAAAGCGTAACCGTCACCTTTTCTGATGATCCAACCTGTTAAAAACACCAATATAATGTTCAACAACAGCAACTACCAATATTTTACGTTCACCGCAAAATCGACTTACCAACACAAGGTTGAGAACCGTGACTTTTGCAATATGTATATTGCATCAAAGAACATCTGAAATGCAAAAATTTAAATCATTATCAAATAATCAGCACACAAAAATGGCAGATGAACTTTCTATTATTGAAAATCTAAGATAACTTACTGTTTAATCAGGGTTAATGTTTGCCATCTTGAAAGCCTGTTGGAAAGCATTTTAAAGGTTTTACAGATAGCAGGACAAAGGATTTTTCTTTAATTCTCTTTTAGCAATATTCCTACTTTCTTCTTCCTTATCTAATGCTTCGAGAAATCTCTCTCTCTCTCTCTATCTCTCCCTCAAGAATTTCGTACCTTATTATTTTATGCATATGACCACCACAAAAGCCCACATTCTTACTCTTTCGAGCACCGCCTTTTTACGAATTTTATGTGAGAAAGACACGTAACTTGAGTTATTTACTGCTAAACAGAGCAAAAAGAATTTATTTCATACGTTGCATCTTTAAGCATTTGACTATACGTATAAAAATCCAAGTAAAAGTTAATCATAAAAAACTAATGGAAAAACATCAAAATTCTCGCAAAAAGACCAAGGACGTCAAATATAGTATACATATAAAAGTCATTATATCCATCTATATGATTATCGACATAAATAAACTACTACTAACAGAACAACCATGTAATTGAAATTTCAAACCTTAAAAATGAAAATATAAACAATCTTTGTGCTTCCTTATGTTATCCAACTGACGTTAATCTACTAAAACAATACTCAATCTAATAAAAAGCTTCTAACTTATGATGAAAGCCAATTGAGAGAACACACTCATGTAGTACCCATGTGGATTTCTTATATAAAGAAAACAAAACTCATCAGGAGGTTGATGTAAAACCCATAATCCAACTACCTTAAGTAGTGAACCCATGACTGGTGTCAACAGTCCTAAAATTAGTCTGTTAAAACATAAAATGCTAAATTACATAAATTGAGGGGAAAAAGGAAGGAAAATAGCATAAATTGAAGGCAAAAATAGGAAGGATTTTCACCTCTTGTCCATATCTCTATCTCTCCAAAGGGCCCTTAAAGTATCTGCATCTTATTCCCGGTATATAAGTCGAATCACAAAGCAAACAAAGTTGCTCAAACTGGAATAAACTAATCGATCATTTATGCAAAAACGATTTACTCTCACAAATAAGCAAACAATCCATACAAACCTTGAATACAGTTGAAGATTTTGTAATCCTTGCTATCAACTTCGATAGCATAGAGTATTGGGTAATACACTTTGTACCTTCATCAGAAAAAAAAACTTTGTGAATTTCAAAATTAGGGCAATTGGAATCAAAGGAACAGGGTGGTTGTGGGAGATTTATTACTTCTTTGGAGCCTTGCCGACTTAAATTTGCATATAGACGTTGAGAGCGATTGAGGAATAACAAAAACTATGTTAGATATTTTATGGGGATTTAAGATAGTTGAAAGAGTACCTATTTAACACATTTATATATATATATATATATATATCAACAGAAGTACTAAATATTGAGCATTTATAAGTAAACCAAAGAGAAGTCATAAGAAGGAAAAATCCAATACTTGTGTGAAGGCACTTTGACTAGAACTTGCTCCTCCACCCCTAATCCAACTTTATAATCTAGTTCTGCAAATTACAGTTATTTTCCCACTAAACAGAATCAGTGATCAAACTAAAAGAGAGCAAACCAAACTTAATAAAACAGATAAATCATACTAATAATTAAAAATAACCAAAAGAGCTGGATTTTGAAGGAAAAAAACAGTTTCATCTCCCAAGTTCAAATCTAACAGGTACCAAATTAATTTACCTTTTTAACCCTAACTGCAAATTCAACCTTCGTATCAAATTGGATCCCAGTTCGTCAGCATCGACATTTCAACTGCGAAATCGAAATCCAGGGACGATGGAATCATGGAACTCAAAATCGAAATCGAGGCACAGGGACGATGGTACAATTAAATACCAGCCCCCCTCTTTTCTCTTTTTTCCCTTTTTTAGAATAAGGGAGGAAAATTCCTAGACATTTTCTTACATCTGACTACTTGTTCTATTCTAAACAACTAATAAAAAAGAGACAAATGGACATATTCATAAAAAAATGAATTGATCTGATTGATGAGTCATAAGAAGACAATTCATGATTAATAATAAGAAGGAATAATCAAATTGAACCCCTAGAGAGGGATAAGGCTAAGTGGAGCGAAAAGGGTTTTCCATGAGATGGGAAATGAAAACAATTAGCCCCACACGAAGTTTGTGAATAAGTGATTGTCAGATGGAGACAAACACAAATTGGACCCAATCTCCTAGCACCTGATAGGCAAACACAAATTGGAGATATGAGCAGGGGGAAACATAAAAATATCATTGAAGAAAGATTGTAATATGTTATCAAACACCGTGTACATTAAAAAAAATAGATTAGATAGTATCTTAAGGTGTTAGCAGCAACAAGCATAAAACCCAATGAAGAATAAATATATTAGAAGCCCTAATTCAAATATATTATCAATAAGTGTTAGAAGAACAAATTGGATAGTACCTTAAGTTGTGAACGGGAAACCTTGCAATGGATAAATTGAGACGGTGAAAAGAGAAGATCAAACCTGGAGATTGAGTCTGGGTAGAATCCCTTGTTGTATGAGCAAGACGACAGAGACAAGGGCTTCTAGGGTTTCAAACAACATCGCCGGTTTGAAGGAGAGAATGCAACGCTTGAAAATGGAGGGGTATGGGATTGGGGGTTTAAATATCATCGCATGAGAACTGGAATGCGCTTTCGGAGGAACCTGGTTGGACATGGAAGTGAAACGTGGAGGAGATATTCAAGCGTGAAAGAGTAGAGGAGACGTGAATCTGTAGATCGTGGGAGAAGGAGAAGTGGGAGAGATGCGACAGATTGGGAGAGTGGAGGGAAGAGGATGAAGTCGACCATGCTAGATAACTGTAAATTAAGGAGTTTAAAGGGCTGAGATTTAATCTCAGGAATAGTTTTAACAGGTCAGATGATTTCCACTCACCGGGCTTAGTATATATATAATAGGGTAATTAAGGATAGTAACTCTTTTTATCAAATTTGATAAGATGTGGGTTGGTTTAGTCACCGGATTGATACAGGTGTATGTATTTTTTTTGTTAAAAGACATAGCTTTGGGATCTACTGAATCCAAACCCAACATGAACTCATATTTTTTTTAATTAATTTTGGATTTATGAAAAAACTCGCCTCATTAGTCAATTTCAATTATAGAGGGAAAGGTGTAAATACCTCTCCAACACGACAATTGCACATTGGTTTTTCCCTTTATGTTCTTCCTTCTTTCACGTCAAGAACCATATATTCAACTTGTCATGATTAAAGTCAAGTGTATGATATCGATAAGATGGTTGAATCATCAAGAAGATGTTCAAGACTACAACACTTGTAGCCTTGTAGGGGAGAATTTTCATCTTAGAACATTTGCTTAGCAATCCCTTTATCCATGAACTCAAGAATGGTTGGGTACTTTCATCGTCAAGTTTGTAGTTGTTTCCTAGATTGTTTATCGTATTTGATTTTCGTTGTTATTTATATGCAATATTATAACGAATTTAGATTGGTTTTAACAATTTGATCATCGATTTGTGTCCATCGCAAGTGACATAAATGTCATAATACCTCGTTAAAATGAACAAGCTTTTTGTCCTATTGATAAAAAAAGTATAAATTATTGTGAATACAAATATGTAAATCACGTTTATAGAACAGGTGACTACCAAACCTCTGAAAGGGAACCATAGACTGACAAGCAAAAGACCAATAACCGCACTCGAATGTTAATTTTTTTCCCACATTTCAAATACTTCGTAAAACACCTAATAATTCATGGAATGTTCTTCTAATGGATTTGGTACCCATATGGAATTATTAACAGTACCATTTATAGATAATATTTATAATTCAAATATCTATATTGTCGTTTAGCAATAGCTAGCTATCTATTTTTATTGGTCTCGGTTGTGAGCCAACCAATAAATAAAATGATAGAAGCAACAATGAACGGATTATAATACTCTTATACTCGAATATCAATCATTATGTTAGATTTCACTATCATCAAGTATGTTAGTTGTATTATGTGACGTCCCATGGCATAGATCCATCAAACAAGTCGATTTGTAAACATATTTGGCAAAAAAAAACTTATGTACCAAAATTTTATTTGTGCTATATTATAAAACATTTAAACAAAAAAAATTAAAGACAACTTATTAACCAATATTTATTTGCTTTCTAATATTTATTTTCTTAAATTTCAAATTCACAAGTAATTATTGACGATATATAATTTTGTAAAACCATTTAATAATATCAAACTGATAAACACGTTTAAATACACAATAATCATTGAGTTCTACTAATATAACAAAATACTTCAACAATATTTTCATCCGCAAAAAAATACTACATCAATATGTATAGGATGTTTCAAATACAAACCACCTAAATCCTACAAACCTACTCATCCATCTGTGCATATTAAACTGTTAAAGACATGGATGAAATAGATTCCGAATTTTATTTTCAATCTTACCTGCAACTACTCTAATAACTACTCGGCTAAAGATATCAAATCACACAAAATCAAAGCCCAAATTGGTTTGTACCATGTGTAATATTTCCATGGTTTGTATTTCTTTCTCATACTTTGATAACAACCTAAAATATCAAAATACATACATTTGGGTTCAAATAGAATATGTTTTTCCTATAAGAACCACCTCATAACTCTTGGATGATTGTTTCTTCTATCAGAAGGTCATCAACTAAACAGTGTTAGTTTCGTAATAAAAGGAAACTTCAATAGTATGGTTGTAAGGGGGCGTTTGGTTTGCCGGAATCTAATGGAATTGGAATGGTCAATTCCATTGACCAAATTCCATTTTGACGTTTGGTTACCGCTGGAATGGAATTGAAATCCCAAGATTCCCTCAAATGTGGATTTGACCATTCCTTCATAAAAGGGATGGAATTGAAATCCATTCCTTCCAATTTTTGAAAATGACAAAAATACCCTATTATAACATAAAACCCTAGCTGAGGTATTCGCTCATTCCAAGTTGACCATCTCCTTCCTCTTTGACTGTCTTCTTCATCGATACAACTCTTTCTCCATGGTCTCCTTCTCCATTTTTTGCTTCTTTCCTTCCCGATTTTACTTCGGGTTCATGATCGAAGCATATTTACTGGTATAACGATTTCTTCTCCATTAAAACCAATTTTTCTTCACGGTTTTGGGTTCATCGATCGTCTAGTATAACAATTTCTTCTTCACGATTTTGGGTTCACAAAAAAGATTACTGTTGGCTCTCGATTTTGCTGTTGGGTTTTGGCTCTCGATTTCTATTTCGAATACCTGTCGATTTCTACTGCTGGTTTTGGCTCTCGATTTTAATGTCGGGTTTTGCTTCACTATTTCGAATACCGTTTGATTTCTATTGCTGGTTTTGGCTCTCGATTTTAATGTCTGGTTTTGCTTCACATTTTGAATACCTGTTGATCTCTACTGCTGGATTTACTCCTGGACAATTTTACTTGGACGATTTTACTAGTCGACTTTTTGCTTCACTGTGGTTGTTTACTGATATCAATTTGTTGATGTTTAAGAATGTTGTCATGACATGAACTTGTTGATGGTAAAAAAAATATCAAAAAAGGGTATTTTTGTCATTTTTCAGTATTCCATTCCAATTCTATGTTAACCAAACAGACAGATTTCAAATTTTACATTCCATTCCTGCAAACCAAACGTTTGGTCAAACCTGATAACATTCCATTCCAATTCCTTCCAGATTTCAATTCCTTTGACAGATTCCATTCCTACAGATTCCATTCTGCGAACCAAACGCCCCCTAAGGGATGTCGGAGGTTCTCATAAGTTCATATTCTCACATATATTACCATAAAAACATTAACATAAGTTAACATAAAATTGTTAACATAACTTAACATAAGTCAACCTAAATTAACATAGCATACACTAAACATTATGAAGGGTTGAGTTCCCTGTAAGAAGAGTTAAGATGATAAGTGTAAGAATGGATCTTCACCCTTGGATGCACAGGAGGATGAGATGCACCGAGATACACTGGATCAATCCTCGTATCAAGCATGACTCATTGGTGGGTTTGAGATTAAAAATGATCAAGGATCCAGATCCATTCTTACGCTTCTCATCTTAACTCTCTTTCTCACACGATCTTTCACCTTAATATGAAAACGTAAATATAATTTAACATACCATACCATGAAAATATTAACATACATTCACAAAAACGATATCAACACGCCTAAATGCAGAAAACCAAAAGACCAAAGTGCCCCTCTTTCACAAAAGCACATGTGATCATCGCCCCTTGAATAAAAAAAATGATCAGTAAGTGCGTTTGGGTTCCTATGGTTCCCTCAAAGTTTTGAGTTTTTATCGAAATCCAACCCTACATATATTACAAAATTGTAACTACACAGTCAAATGTGATGACAATGCATTCTTAAGTTGAAACTCATGTAATGTTATTAACTTTGATTCAAACAATGGCAAGTTACATTAAAATAAAATGTACTTTATTCTGTTTTTATTTCGGAAAACATATCTTCTGAAGGCAAAAACATTTCTAAGTAAGATTCAAGCACCATGCAAATGAAGCATGCCTATTGTGTCCAAATAATAAGAGTAGAGCAATTGAAGCATGTCCAAAAATAAACCAACCCCTTGGATTACTACTAAAAACACCATTGGATTTAAAGTAGCACAGTCTAACTCTAAAATTTCTTAAGGTAAGCGTTGTGCTAAGGTTATAAGTCTTTGTGCGAACTCTTTCTTAGAGTGGTGTGGTATAAGCTTTTCTTCTAAATTGATCATCATTATGAGAAAAATTATAAGTTTCGTTCTCTTTGATGAAACAATGATAGCAAGGATTTCTCGTTGCCGAAGTCATAGAGAAAGCAACTCGAAGACCATAGTTCTCTATGCTTAGGGAATCTTCTAAGCGTGTCATCTACAACTGAGAAGTTTATAGGTAGGCTAGAAAGGAGGGGAAAATAAAAAATAAAGGCTAGGTTGCATTTTGCATTCCTTACTGTGTCCAATGACAGGATAAAAAATCCTTGGATTTTGTCATTCTAATTCTTACATTGAAGAGTGTATTATATTTTTGATGCAATTAAGGGAACTTACTTATGTTTTTGATGCAAATGTATAGAAATGTACCTTGCAATGCAATGAAGCACATGTATTTTTACTCGCGCTCGATTTTATTTTACTGATTTATGTGGTTTAGAGAAAGAGAGAGTGAGTCTTTTGTTAGTGATCGGTATCGTGGAATATTGTGTTGTATTAGTAGGGTTCAACTCTTATTTAGCATCGAAACATGTTTATCAATTGTTCATGAGTTAGTTTTATGAAGTTCAAACATATTAAGGAACCGTTTACCAAATCTTACCCGGGTAAGTGCTTACCGGAAAAATTCAACACTATCACTTACTTATCGGGTAAGATTTTAGTCCATGAAAACGGAATCGTATGCAACAATTTATCTCATAAGCGCTTACCGTGGTAAGAGTCGTCGCCATCACTTACCCGGGTAAGACTCTTGGTCATTATTTCCTTATCTTCGCTCTTATCGGGTAAGATTTTTAGCACTTATTATAGTCCTTCAGTAAAATAATATGACTTGGTAACCACTTACCCGAATAAGCATTCGATAAACGGCCCCTAAGTTGGATGTGTGCTATAATAAGTTATAAATGTACTATAATATAGTAAAATATTGTATGAATATATTCACACGTAAATGTAGTACAATTTAAATTTTAAAAATCAGCTTAAATTTTTTGAAATATATTTATCGACATGGGTATCAAAGTGAAAAAAATAAAATACTCACTTTTTGTTATAATTTGTTTGATCAATAAATTATTTATATTTAACATAATTTAGATTTTTTTAAATCTGTGTGTTTTTGAAGCTTGGTCCATTCATTTGGGCAAATATAATATGTAAAAACTTTTTAAGTTTTCATTTTTGTTGTTATAAATAAAAGTAAAATAAAAATATTATAACAAATTGAAAAATGTTAAAGGAGAAAGTAAAATAGAACAACAAGAAAATAGAAAGAAGGAATATGTGATTCTCATTAATCATAAGCCCTTTAAATAGGGAGGATTACATAGAGATAATGATAACATGGAAGGAGATTTACTCCATAAATAACTCTAACATTTATGTCTATCTCTATCTCTATCTCTATCGTCATATCATTAGACGATGGCACATTTATCCTACAACACTCCCCCTTGTGCCGAGTCAAAGGAGTGATGGTGCACAACTGTTGCCTCGTTAAAACCTTACGCCAAAATAAAAACCCAGTGGGAAATATAAAAATCGGATGAAGGAAAGAGTACAACGCACCAGTTTATTTGCATTACATTGACTTTTCCTTTAGTCTAATAATCTCTCAGATTCTTACATTAATCATGAGAGTTAAGAAAACAAAATGGTATATAAACTGTTGCCTCACTAAAACCTTACACCAAGGAACAAAACCCAATGGGAAAAATAAAACCTTGGGTGAAGGAAAGAGCACAACATACCAATACTACACATATAATAGACTCCCCCTTTTGTCTACTACTCCCCCTGATTTGTACATCAATCAAGGGAGTTTGGAAAGCTTCAATATTCCAATACTTTCTATATGTTTCCCAAATATGATTTTAGTTAATGATTTGGTAACCAAGTATGTCACATTCTTCTCCCATTTTGCTTGATCCACTCAAATATATATGAGAGTTTGTTATTGTTGATTATATATAAACTTAAAGCAAAATATGCTTTGTGTTATCACCCTTATACATTTTAGGAATGAGCTTTTTGTACGAGTCAAATAGATAGTTAATATCAGCAAAGACATATCAAGACAATATTTTATGTTTTTCTATAAGGGCTGGTACTTTGCCTTTCACATTCAACGTAGGTATTGAAATTCCATTATCAATCCTATTTTACTCTTTGTAAGGAAAGTATAAGCCCACATCAATGGTTCCAAAAGATTAATTTGATATCATTCTAATGATGTTGCGTTGGCGCTGAGCTAAATCTAGCTAACGAGTTCATTGAGAGATACAAAATACGGTCAAGTGTATTGTTCTAAGTACAATAATGCGCCTATTGCACTCAAATAGGGAATTCCAGCTCCCAAAGCCTCTTCGTCATCATCCTTCAGACGAAATAGATCTTTCCTTTTATCCAACACTTCGACCGATCATGGGAGTGCTAGCCGGATGCGTTTTGTCCATATTAAATCGCCTGATTATTTTCTAGACATATGCGATCGGTGAATTAATATCACAAACTCGGTGTCCTAGATTAAATAGATACATAAAACCAAGTTTTCCCAAGATCTTTCATCTCAAATGCAGATTTTGAATAGAATAAAGTTTCTCTTATTTCATCAAGAGTATTTATTATGTTCATTACATCGACATATAGAGTTATGACTGAACATCTGGAACTCGTTTTCTTTATAAATACGCACGGGCACAGTTCATCGTTCTTATATCCCTTCCCAATGAAGTATTCACTTAGGCAGGTATCCATATCCGCCTATGAGCGTTTCAATTTCATGGAAAATGCATTTTGTGGTTTCTACTAATATAATGTCATCAAACACTTTTATGTATCTCTTAATCTAGATCCCCATAGAGATATGTAGTAACCACATTCATGAGCTGCATTTCCCGTCCTTCGAAAATTACTAGGCTAATTAATTAGCAGAACGTTATAACGTCCATCACGAGAGAGCAAGTCTTCTCGTCATCAATCCATGGCGTTGTGAGAAACCTTGCGCCAAAGGAGAGTCTTATACATCATGACTTAATTATTCTCATTACGCTTTTATGACAAATGAATTATCTATGTCTTACGGGCTTTACACTTGGTGGGTTAGCACTACCGTACCAAATACCCGTATATTTGTCAAATGTAATTATCCTGGATTGCTTCTATTAGGTCAATTTGCTCTTTGTTGACATTTTTCAACTGAGCATGGTTCGATGTCATAATGCTCTATCATCTCACGAGCAACAATATACGTGAATATCATCAATGAGTATGTACGATCTGTCCATCGACTCGTATGCACTTTCATAATTCATTTTAGATTTATTTGATCTCTGGAATCAAATATTAACTTCGGAGCATCCTCCAGTAATGATTCATAGACATAGTTTTAGTCAGAGATAATCTCATGAGAGGTTTATGTATTGATGATTAATGGTTGTGCCTTACTCACCTTTTCCTTTAGATGAGTATTTATCGAACCAAGTAGCCTCCCCCATTTCCTTTTGGGAGCCACGACCTCAACCACACCTCCACCATGTGTGATTGCAACGCACTTTCCAATGGCGTTGTGCCCTTGTTTAGGGACTTTTAACCTTGCGGGTATACTTGCAGCTGGTATATGTGAATACGTCACTTCATTAAACGTATCAGGTATCGAGTCTGATTCGTTTGACTTCAACTTTACATTGTGAAGTTTGGGGATCAAAATGAGACATATTGGGAATATTCTATGACACTTCCAGTCGTTCCCATGGAAAATCCTTTTTCCTATCTCCCCCTAACGACGGGAAGACTGTCTCATCAAAGTGACAACTCGCTAACTTAGCGGTAAAGAGATCACCCGTCAAGGATTCTAATTAGCGGAAAATTGTTGGGGATTCATATCCAACATATATTGAATTTTTTAAGGACCCATTTGGGTGAGCTGTGGGGGCGCAATTGGCACATATACTATACAACCAAACATGCATAAATGAAAAATATCAGGCTTATATCCAGTTACCAACTGGTACGCATGATACTGGTTGGCTAGTAGTGGGTCTAAAAACAAATGAGTAAGGCTGCATGTAATATTTGCATAACCCCATGCAAATGCGGGTAAATTGATGCGCATAACCAATGCCCTATATATCATCTATATTCTTTTGATGACAACTTTTATGAGACCATTTTATATATACACATGGGCTATAGGAAACTCTACATTGATCCGAATATATATATATATATATATATATATACAATAATTATCAATTCCTTGTGATGTAAATTCTCTAGCATTCCAAGTCATGTAGACTTGATGAGATAGTTAGGGTGGTGAGCCCTTGAATGTGTAACTAGCGCTAGAGTGCAGCACCTTATGTGGACAATAATACGATGTGCATTCATCGTGTCGAAACCAGAACCACAAAATACTTCAATGGCCCGCACTCTGGTTGTTTATGTCCATTACCTTGTATTCGTTGTAAGAATGGAATATTTTTGTATTACCTTTAGGATGGTCTCATTCTTGTCTTAGATACGAATTAGGGTATACAAAAGTTTTAGGTATGACATATTATGATAGTGGTGTTGCTTCTTGTGCTGCAGAAGTCAACAATTGTAATTTGGTTAATTGCTTTATTTTTCCTTTCACTCGAAAGATAGTGTGTTTATATGTATTTTTC
Source organism: Silybum marianum (assembly GCA_036898165.1). Lineage (NCBI taxonomy): Eukaryota > Viridiplantae > Streptophyta > Magnoliopsida > Asterales > Asteraceae > Silybum > Silybum marianum. The sequence continues at coordinate 8,544,987 of CM072529.1, read as the reverse complement.
AATACATGGATCATTATGTCATAACCATGTGTCCCACAAGGTCATTTTGCAACATATATGTGTAATTGTTCCAAAGTTCTTTATTGGTGACATAATATGATTTGATGACCTAAGTAATTCACTAGTGTGACACATTTATTTCTCTAATATACGTTCCTTTCATATTATTAGAATTGATGTACATATATACCCATTTCCATTCTTATAATACGATTTCCAATTAATATGAATATTTTAACAAGGTTCTCATTAATATAGTCTTTAATGACTATTAATCTTGTACTAACAAGAAAATGACAGTTCATCGTTTAAGTATTTTGGTTGGAGGAGTAAATATTAGTCTATCTTCTAAGATTGTGTGAGATTTCCCACAAAAACACTCAAGTTCTCCTCGATACATTCCTACACAGAACGGAGAATATTGAGAGTTTCATATTTGTAATTTGGATGTATTTCTTTACATCTATAATGGTTAATATTTGGTTTTTCATCAGCAAATGAAATTAATTTAATACTTAAAATAATTTTCAAATAAACTTATGCTCAATCAATCTTAAATTAATCTGATATAGTTCATTTCAACTTGTTCCTTTTTTTTATGAGCAATTATTATTGCATTTTTCTTCTTATATTGTCCGTTATCTTTTGGGCAGTAGTTGTATTTCTCCTCCAAAAATTGTAAAACCTTTTTCGACTCTTGTCATGACCTTTACCATTTCCATAGTTTTGTCCATGGGGTTATAGATGTCACTTATGTGGAATTGTCTTTAACTCACTGTCCTTTAGAGTTGTTCTACCTCTACACTTTCATTATTGACCATGAGAATTTTCTTTGTCCCAACATATTTAGTGATCTGAAATAACCTTGTTATATCTCTCAACCACTTACAGTAGGTTGATGAATTTGTCTAAAGGTTATACTCTAGCTCACATTGGTTCATTAATATGATTACTGTTATATGAAAGGTGAAAATCTTCTATGAGTTCCTTGTCATGAAGATTGAGATGTATTTTGAGCACAACATTTTTTTGTTGAAATCAGTCATTTTCTTATAATCGAGTGGGTTTCATTCCACTGTTTGATTAGTTTGGAAAGTACATGGTACTAGATACTCCTGATTTTTCTTTTCAAGGTGTCCCACTGTTCTTAGGGGATTCTAGTTAATGGTATTCCATATGAAGGTTGTGACTAATGTATCGTCTCAAAAAAATCTCAAGATATTTACATGTATTTTAACAGGTGACTTTTAGGGTCAATATGTTTTGATGGGTTTTATCTATCTTATGGTACTCAAGTTCTTTCGAGTCCAGGTGGTTGTAAATAATGGAGAATATATGATTTTCTAAAATCATGGTCTATAATTATGTTATGCATGAGATTTCATTATCATAATATTATTGGATTTTTTTTGTATTTTTAAATTTTGTTGATAGTACTTCATCAATATTTCAATATTCGAAAATAGATCGCAAAAACACTTTTGGATTTCCAGGTAGGAGGGGAATCACGTGGATTACTTAAGTCCCTTCAACCTTAGGGTTATTTACACCCATTTGACAAAATCTTTCGGTGTTATGCAATTATTTCGTTTCATGAAATACATGAATGACATTAATAATTTTGAGAGATTTTGCCGTTAAGCAAATTAAATATTGGTTTTGCCATAAAATTGAATTTTGATTTTTAACATCTTAATAGTATTTTGGACCTTTTGGTAGAAGATCAGAATACACGGGGGTTGGAAGTGTAACTTCCGAAAGTTATTATAAGAATTGTAAGTAGAAAATAATAATTAAGGTAAATATTTGGATATTATATAGAGAAGGCAATTCTAAAACTAAGTCCATGATTTAATTACTAAACATTTTAATACCAAAATAAAACAACTAACTTAAATAAACGATTAACAATTAATTGGTGCAACTTAATATGATAACAATAAGCTAAAATACAATAATTATCCATAATAGCAATGAGATATTCATGAAATCAATAAAAGTAAAATAAATAATGAACTAAAATTCATGAACTTAGTAATTTAAAGAAAAAAAATTTAACCCCATCAATGCATATTAAACTAAAGCATCAAGAACTTTAATACAAAAAAATGGTTACTTATAAATATGGATAAATATTCTTTATTTTAATAAAAGTCGTGATCATATCCTTAATTAATTAATAATATAGTCTCCTTTTTAATCTATACCATATAATTTTTTCTTTTGTTCATTTAAAGAAATACATATATTAATTCAAAATTTAAATATTACTATTCAAACAAAGATAACATTCGTTAAATCAAAATAAATATGCACGTAATAAGATAGAGAGAAAGAAAATACAATCTTTGTTTTTTTTATTTTATAAAAGATATGGAACAAAAATAAAGGAATTTTGCATCTCTTCACATTAAAAAGATATGTATTAACTACTTCAAAATCAATATATATATATATATATATATATATTTTAAAATCAATCAATAAATAATTCTTATAAAAAAAATCATGTGGCAAGATGATTTTAAAGCCAGAGTCATCAATCATGAAAAATTACATTTTTTTTTCACCATTGTTTACAAACAAGATAATAAATGTATGCATATGAAATCTTTGCTTAAGTCTTAATAATCAAAACTCTACATGTACGCAACAGTATAATCTTAATCGATTCATTAGGATATCAAAATTCATGAAGACATAAAACATAAATGAAACGAAAACGTACTTGATTTAATTAACGTAGTTGTAACGCAAACAAGCAACGTGCTTGATTATCCCGTAACATAAACAATGATTTTGGTTTGGTGCCAAATCTAATAAACTTCGTAGAGCGTACGTGTTGATAACGTGTTAAAGGAGAAAGTAAAATAGAACAACAAGAAAATAGAAAGAAGGAATATGTGATTCTCATTAATCATAAGCCCTTTAAATAGGAAGGATTACATAGAGATAATGATAACATGGAAGGAGATTTACTCCATAAATAACTCTAACATTTATGTCTATCTCTATCTCTATCTCTATCGTCATATCCATTAGACGATGGCACATTTATCCTACAACAAAAAAAATTATATGTATTATTAATTTGTATCTAATGCTTTGATATTACTATACTTAAAAACTTCGGAATTTTTATGAACGAAAATCCAAATGATTTAATCGATTGAAAGAAATTATTATAATTTAATGAACAAAACAAAGAACGTATTATATTTTATCAATAAAATATTTTTATAAAATAAATATTAATTTTTTTTATTTAATACATCTCGTCGTGGATTTTTAGAAATTTTCTAAAATATAATACATTTAATTTGTTTTTCAAACAATTAGGCAAATTCAGGTGAAATATTTATACATGGGCTTAAGCCCAAATTAATTTAACTTTAATAGATTCAATGGGCCCCAAACCTGATCCTCAACGTCCCTTTCATACCATCTATTGTTGAAAAACTGCACTAAATTAATTAATCACGATTAATTTCTTTTTTAAATTATAAATATACATATGTTTCATATTTATACTTTTACATTTACTAGAAATACGAAAATCGTATTTTAACACATAATTTAATGAAGATATATAATCAATAATTAAAATATATAAAAATATGTTTTGGATACAAAAAGTAACATTTTTCATCCTAAAAAAATGTTAAATTAAATTGCATTTCAAATTCATCAAACAATCTGTTTAAGTTTACATTGATGGTATTCAAAATTTTAACCAATATATTATCATAACATTTTTCTTATTTTTTTTAACACCTAAAATGTTAATCCAATAAAAATACACATTAAATTATAAATATTTTTTTAAAAATAAATAACAGAATTTACCAAGTCAAATATCACATCCCCACGACTTCTCCCCACTCTTCTCTAAATAACCAACTCCTTTCCTTTAAACCCCACTTAATTAAATCCCAATTACCCTTAATCTTAATCACTCACTAATTACCTCTTAATCATGAACCAAATGACCACCATTTTCATCTTATTTGCTCTCTTCTTCATCCTCAAAGTTCAAGCCATTGACTTCCAAGTTGGTGGTGACAAAGGTTGGTCAATCCCTCCTTCCAACGATACCAATCTCTTCGACCAATGGGCTTCCAAGAATCGTTTTAATATCAACGACACCCTTCGTAAGTTTTTTAATCTGTATTTCATTAACAACTATCTAATCTTCATATTGAACCGATAATATTATATATATATATATATATATAGTTTATGTGATTTGCATGTTATAATTATATGTAGGTTTTGAGTACAAGAAGGATTCTGTGTTGGTTGTGAGTAAAGAAGAGCACGAGAAATGCAAATCAGCGCACCCCATCTTCTTTTCCAACAACGGTGACACGAGTTTTGATCTTGACCGATCGGGGTTCTTTTATTTCATTAGTGGGGTTTCGGGCCATTGTGAACGTGGATTAAAGATGATCGTGAAGGTTTTGGAGCCTGAAAACGTTGCTGCTCAATCTGCAAATCAGACTGCTACTATGAAAAGTGGAGTAATGGCGTTGTTTAAAAAGGGTGGAGATATATATTGTCAAATATGTCTTACGATCGTAGGATTAATTGGGTCATTCATTATGTTGTTTTTGTGTGATTAATTAGCTTTTCAAGTTTGGATATATTTAGAAGTATTTAGGTGACTTATGTTAGAGTAGTGGTAATCATGGAAATAACACTATTGTTTTATGCCCACAACTTCTTTTAGTTTCTTACTTATATTTATTACTTATATATACAAAGCAAATGGATGGTGGGTACCAAATAGAGAAATAAAGAAATATAATTTATGTGTTTAAATGATGGTTTAATAAAATAATTAGTGATATTGGGAATGGAAAGATAGTTTCATTCCCACCCATTCAATGTGATTTCCCTTTTCTATGTCTATATATATATATATATATATATATATAAAAATTTGAGTAAACTACAAATTGTGGTCGAGATGGTTAGTCAAAAATAAAGCTTTTCGTTCATACAATATCTAAATTATAAAAACAAATCGTAATCTATAAAAACGTTTGAATTTGATCTTTCCTTTAATGACCGTTAAAAGTTCTGTTTGAATATTTTCGTCTTTTTATCGATTTTTTTTTATCTTTTACTCAATTAAAAACCACAATGACCAAAATCATAAATCGATTTTAAATGCATAAAAGATTAAAAAAATCGATAAATGACAAAATACCTTTTATCTAACGGAACTTTTAATGACTGATAAAGAGATGGACCAAATTAAAGCATTTTTATAAGTCATAATGATCATCTTGTAATTTAAGTTGTAAATACAAAAAATGTTAATTTCAACAAACCACAATGACCAAATGTGTAGTTTATTCTAAAAAAAAGTAACCTATAATTTTGTCTTTAAATACTTTTAGATATTATATGTTTTAATTTGTGGAATATAAAAGGCCTAGACCCGTCTTGAATTGGAACGATTTAGGTATTGATTTCATTTTTCTAAAATGAATTTATAAAAACAAATTATTAAAAAGTTATAGAAACAATAAAATAATCTTTTATTGATTGATTATTACAAAATAATTAATTTTAATATATTTTAAAATATTTTTACAAACAAAGTTTATGATATTTCATTAAATGCCAACTATCTCATGATATTTTTTTATTTAACGGTATCCCATGGTATTGTTAAATCCCGTATTTATAAGATTTTAATAAAATCCAAATTTTCTTTTAAATTAAATATAGGATTAAAATAAAATCTATTTTTAAATTTCATCAAATTTCCCCAAACCAAACAACCTTTACAACAATTCATATATTTATTTAAATATTTATGACCTTAATTTTGTTCAATAATCATTAGCCAAATTCTTCAATTAAACTAGATATTATTTAAATTGGGATGCAATAATTACATTTTATATTTTTGGGGGATTAAAATATTCCAAAGTAGTTTTGAAGCTTATGATTTGAATTAGTGCTATTGCTAGGGGTAATGACAAGTGTAGTTTTTTTTATAATAGCTCCTTGAAGTATCAATAGTTTTCAGAAAACCCCCCCTATGATTTACATTCTTATCAAAATAGCCCTTGTAGTTCTTCTTTTTTCTATTAAATTCAAGGATTCACATCCTTTATTAAAATTGTGTATGCTTCTTTTACATGGGATATGAAAGAAAAACAAGAAAATAAATATGAAATTATTCCTACCCTTAATCAAACTAAACGATCATTTGTCTTATTTTTAATAGGTTATTTTTATTTTCTTGTTATATTTTTTTAAAATGTGTTACATTATATATAGTGTTAGGTTTGTTTTTTAAATTACAAGATTTCACAAAAGATATATTGTAATAATCACCTCGTGAATACTAAAATGATTGGGTTCATAAAATTTATTTTATTTATCAATGTTTTAAATATTTAAAAGATAATAAAAAATACTTCGGAAATACATATTATATTCTCATTATAATGTTCCTATCAAAGTGGAGTTAAAAGTATAATAACAAGTTGGACTTATTTAGTTAAATATGGGTCTATATTTATTTTGACGTATCTTTATTAGTTCAAATTAAGAAATTATTTAAAAAAAGATTGATTGGATCAAATTAAACATGTCAAAAATCATGTAAGGTGGATGCTTACAACATCAAACATCGTTTTGTTATCTCAAGAATATAAGTCTTGTGATAGTATTTGAATAGATTATATATATATAGGAAGGTTTAAATAAGAACTTTGTAAATTTAAAGGAATAAAATGACATTTGTGGACCACATATGATGTGGTCCCACATAATATTAAATCATTTCTGATTTAATATGATTTAATATTATATGGACTCACATCATATGTGGTCCACAAAATGTTCATTTGTTCCTTTAAAGATGAGTGGTTCTCGTATGATCTCTCCCCTATATATATATATATATATATATATATATATAAAGGAATGTTCAATGGAAAACACTAATGGGGCGTTTGGTTCGCCGGAATGGAATGGAATCTGGTGGAATTGGAATCTGAATTTCTTTGACCAGATTCCAATTTCCTTGTTTGGTTCATTATTTTCAAGAATTGGAATTTGGTAAATTCCTAAGAATTCCAAAATGGGGCAACTTGAGATTCCTTACCTTACCCATGGGATTTCATTGGAATTGAATTGGTTCTTTTATTAATGCCTAAAATACCCTCATCATAAAAAAGAACTATGACCCTAATCTCCAAAAAAAGAAGCCGACACCTCTTCACTTGGATTTTCGGTTCGGTTTTTTCGGGGTTTTTTTTTCAGTTTTCGGTTTTTCGATTTCGGTTCGGTTCATTTTTTCGGGGTTTTTTTTTCAATTTTCGGGTTTTGGATTTCGGTTCTGTATTTCGGGGGTTTTTTTAGTTTTCGGTTTTCGGCTCTCGGCTTTTCGGTTTCTCGGTTTTTTTCCAGTTTTGGTTCGGTTTTTCCTAACCCCTAGCAGTTAGGTTCTCCATCGTCTCCTGCAACAACTAAAATATGTTTTGCCCTAACAGATGTTGTTATGCTGTAATTTTTTGCTTTTTCCTGCAGTTTTTAGCTATTTTTGCTGTAAAAAATTATGATTTTTGTTGTTTTAACAGTTTCTGTAGTTTTTGGCTGTTTTATGTAGTTTTTAACTGTTTTATGCAGTTTTTATTTGTAAAAAAGCTCAAATTATTTTTAGTGTTAAAAAATTGAAGTAATTAATAATTATTTTATTAAACTAATTTTAGTTCAAAAATTAAATTTAATAAAAAGGTTATTTTAGTCATTTACTGGAATTTCATTCCAATTCCAAAGCTACATTTTGTGAACCAAACAGACAGATTCCAATTATTTCAACAGATTCCATTCCAATTCTGTCAACCAAACAGCTGGTCAAACCTGACAACATTCCAATTCCAATTCCTTCAAAGTCAAATTCCTTTGACAGATTCCATTCCATCCAATTCCATTCTGCGAACCAAACGCCCCCTAAAAGAAAAGAAAACTGAATAATATACCCTGAGAGCCCTCAATCTGGATGGTATGTACTAATGCATACAACCGATTGGAGCTGTTTTTTTATGCACCAATGCTTACATATGCATTACTGCATATGCACAAATGCATGTTACAAATTATCGGAATGCATTATTGCATACCTTCCAGATGAAGAGTTATCAGGTGTTCTTCAGTTTTCTCTTGAACCGGATCCTATATGTGTGTGTGTGTGTGTCTATAGAGAGAAAGGGGGAAAGTTCAAATATGTCAAGTTTGGTTGCGAATACGAGGACAAAGGAGAGCACGACACATGTCATATTCAGACTGAATATAGTGTTATTCAGACTGAATAACACTACATTCAGTCTGAATATTTCCTTTCATTATTCAGTCTGAATATGACATGTGTCGCGTTCTCCTTTGTCCTCATGTTCACAACCAAAATTGAGTTATCATTTGAACCCGCCCCTATAGGGGGATAATCAAATAAAAATCGTAAAAATGTTGATGATCGTGAGGATTAATCTTAACCATTAAAGAGTTTTATCAAATATTAATCATGGTGACATTTTTATAATATTAATAAAAAAAGAAGGACATAATAGTGATTTTGTTACAACTGTCATGTTTGACTTTTTTAGTTCATTGTCGACTACACATGGATTCATATGGTAAATCTGGTGAATTAATATGTGTTCTGGATTTATATGATGAATTTGGTGATTAATATGTGTTCTATAAAGAACGATCAACTATATTTGGATTTTATGTGATGAATTAGTATGTGTTTCATATGATAAGTGAATATGTATGTTTCATCTACTGAATCTTGTTACCAAAATGACGATTATGTCTCTTTTAACTAAAAATAGATTTCAATTAAAACCATAGTATCAAAACCAAATTAAAGTTTAGATTGGTCCTTATGGTTTATAAACATTTTTTTATACAATATAAACAGACTAACAATATTGACATGTCAACCAACCCGCCACTCGAAGTATGAAAAAGAAAAAGAGTACATGAGCTATGGGTGAAAAAAGGCTATCATGAATGAAGAGGGGCGGTTTTGTAAATAACGAAACTAAGAGGGGAATTAGTGCACACATATAAAAGATAGTTGGATTAGTTTAGGGAAGTAGAATCTTGATAGAAATGATAAGTAGATGATGAAGGAAAATCTTGATGGTATCTGATATGATTGGAACCCTAGCCATTAAGTTTACTCTACTTTATTTCAAATCATACCCCTCAAGAATGGGCCACTTTCCACTTTCCACTAAAATAATAAAAAGAATGACAACCTGGAACTAAAGATAGAAACCATAATTATAACATGAGTAAACTACAATTTGGTCATGTTGTTTGTCAAAACTCACTCTTTTCATCCCTTTAGTTTTGAAATTACAAGATGGTTATCTTGGTTTGTAAAAACATACGGATTTGATCCTTTCCTCTGATAGTCGTTAGAAAATTCTGTTGAAGAGGAGTATTTTTGTTCTTTTATCGATTTTTTTGTTTTTTACTTGATCAAAAACCATATAGACCAGAATCATAAATCGATTTTGATTGAGAAATTGATAAAAGAATGGAAATGCCACACATTTAATGAAATTTTTTAACGGCAGTTAGGAGGGACCAAACTCGAACGATTTTAAAAATTATAATCTTGTAATTTCAAAATGTAGAGATGAAAAAGGTTATTTATGACAAACCACATGGACCAAGTTGTAGTTTACTCATATAACATATATGGGAAGACTCATGGAAGAAACTCAAGAAAAGAAAGAAAAAAACTCGAAGAATGTAACCAAACTATTAGATTAATTGATCCATATGATATAGCCAAAAAGATGGTTATGACTTCATTTTTGAATTAAAAACTCCTTTCCTCCAAATTTTTTTACTGAAATAGAATCAAAGCGAATCAAATTACAACAATAAACGATTATTTATTCTCTTTAATTTAGGATTTAGGGTTATCTCTTAAACCCACCCCTAGGTATTTGTATATTGAGTTATTTGCTTAATTGAATAATACTATGATTTTTGTTGAGGAGGATGACTTAATACATTTTCATTTCAATTGTTTCATATGTTATTATGTTCTTAATGGTTAAATACATTTTTTGTATGATGTTTAAACACATGAGTTAACACGGATATGTTGTTTTACAATACGAAACAACACGTTGCCTCTGATATGAAATATTGCAATATTGTGTCACATTATGAATGAACAACATGGGCTTAACACAGGGGCGGACCGGTAGTGTAACCCATGGTGGCACGGGCCACCGTATTATTTCTCCGGTGAAGGGTAAAAAAATTAGGTTTGTAAAAGGTGCAACTGTATCGTTTTACAGTGTGCCACCGTATATATTTTAAAACTACAATATGAACACAAGTTTTCCTTGGCAGAGTTGGTTTGCAAAGCTTTTCCTACACCCAAGACCCATGTTCGAATCTTGCTAGTGTCGTTATCTTAGTTTTTTGCTTTTAATTTCAAATTTATTATGTTTCTAAAACAACGCACATTAAAAAACTTGAACCCAAGACCTCACATATGAAAATCAATGAACCAACCAATAAACCAATGATGATGTTGTGAAAAATATCTCGACATTTTTCTCTTATAGTTAAACGGTGCAACCGTTTGAAAAAAAATTTGGGTTCGTCCTTGTCTTAACACTAGAGTGTTGTTTTATATTATGGAACAACACATTGCCACAGATGTGAAGAATGTAGTATTGTTTCATACTATTAAATAACATGCAGTAATCAAAGGGCCTCTGGCCTAGCGGTACCGGGGTTTTTACATCATCCACAAGGTCTCGGGTTCGAGTCTTGGGAGTGGTGGTTTTCCTATAAATGGTGGAGGAGTGGGGGTTTATCCCCTAAGGTGAAGGTTCGGGTCCCGCATAATGCCCATATGGATGTCACTGTGGGTCCGAATCACTAACTACTAACTACTAACTTGCCGTTCAAAAAAAAAAAAAAAAAAACATTACATTGTTGTTTCACATCATGAACAAAGTAGTGTCATTAATGTGAAACAACACTATGTTGTTTCACATTGAAATAATATAGTGTTTGAAACACCACATGTGTTAACAATGATATGTTTTTAACTTTTTATACAATATGAAACAACATAAAGTAGACGATGTAAACTAAACATTGGACATATGTATTAACTAGCGTTCGGTACCGTGCGTTGCGCGGTAGCGATAATTTTTTTTAAAATATTTAATTTAAAAGAGTTGATGATCACGTATTAGATTTTAAATTTATATAAAAATCGTTATTACACTGATATGAAGTTGCTCCATCATATCGTCAGTTGTTTCTTTTGATATATCTATAATTAATTCAGTTTTACATTATCAAACTTTTTAATTGGCTTAAAATAATAAAATATTTAGATTCACTATGCAAATGCGATGGTGTTACCTAGTTTTGTATAATTGCAAGAAATTTTAATAATTCGCTTTGGCTTGTTCAAATAAAGTGTTCGACCACAAAAATGTGCTACTCATTGTTTCTTTGAAGCTATTTGATTCATTTTACTCTTCTAAAAAAGTGTTACTAATGGCTCCTTCTTATTTTCATACTTATTCATATGTGTTGTATGCATTGGACAAAGAGTATTAGTTTATATATTGATTTTAATAATATTTTAAATGATACTTCTTTTAAACTTTACACATTGATTCAAATTTTATATATTTAATTTTACTTGAAAATCACAAACCAATATATATGTTGTACTAAGAAAAATCGTTGAAACTCATGTATTGTCATTTTTTAAATATATTATTTTTTAAATTATATATATATATATATGTATATACATACACACATATAAATAGTGTTGTGTAAATAATATAAATGACAATGACCATAAGCTATTATATAATCATTATCTTTGTTGTATATAATTATATTTTATAATCAATTTATTATTATGTAGATACATATATAAATATACATATTATTATATTCAAGTGTGTTGTAATTATTATTATACATATAAATCGTAATTTCACTTATATAAATGAGTTTTTATATATCTTCATTAATTGTTATGTAAATAAATAAAAGTTGAGTTATGTGAAATAAAATAAAAGTAATTCTTTTTGTGTAACTAACGAAGATGAATAGCCTAATTAATTTAATGTTTGTGTGTGTATATTATACATATATATATATTCAGTAATTGTTATGTAAACAAATAATAGACTCATGTGAAATAAAATAATCAAAAAACGTTGGAAGTAATCAAAGAAGATGGATAATCTAATTAATTTAATGGTTTTGATGGTAATTACATCAAATAAAAAGACGAAGTTTGAGATTTTTTTGGGATGATAATTACGTTTTTTTCACCTTTCTTGTGTAAAGATGATTCACCAGATTAATTTTCTAAATCAATTATCTCCGATATACATTGTTAGATTGTACCAAATTTTGAATCTTAAAATCATTAAGTTATATGAAACAACAACATAAACTCACAAAATGAAACCAATATATTTTTAAATATGATTTAAAATAATTGAAGGTCAAGAAAACAAACTTCAAAGAATATTAGCTATTTACATTCTCGTAAAATTTCGATTTTTCAAATAAAACATTAAAAACATATATTAGTATATACCAAATAAAGAACGGATATATAAAATGAAGATTTGTTGTCCCTTTGCGAGTAACAATGTAATATCAAAATAAATAATACTCAAATGTTCTTTTAGCATTGTGGTTTATGTTCTGAAAAAGAAAAGTTGAAATGAGAATTAATGTCATGAAATTAAAATAAATAGACAAAATCAAGAATAATAGAAATTGAAGGAGTATTGGAATGAAAGAATTGCATGTAATAATAATATATGTGTTTTGATGATAACTCTTTGACGTTCTTTGACATATTTAACAATCTTTAGATAACTTGTTTTTGTTTGTGCCGCCTACTACAAAAAAAAAACAACATAAAAACACATAAGGTCAACACCATAACAAATAACTTAACAATAAGCAAAAATCCATAACAAAGATGGATCTTTTAGCAAGACAAATCTAGTGAAAGAAAATGTATTACAATTTATGAAAGACTTACATGTAATAATAATATATGTGTTTTGATGATAAATCTTTGACGTTCTTTGACATATTTAGCAATATTTAGATAACTTGTTTTTGTTTGTGCCATCTACTACAAAACAATCAACATAAAAACATATAAGTCAACATAATAACAAATAGGTTAACAATAAACAAAAATTCATAACAAAGATGGATCTTTTAGCCAGACAAATCTAGTGAAAGAAAATGTATTACAATTTAGACAGAAAGATTGAGAGGTAGGTGATTGTATCACAAAAATGTTGAAAACCAATAACATAGTCAACCAAAAAAAAATCACTTCTACTTAAATAAGGGGAAACAATAACTTTATTTAATAAAGAAAAGAAAATGAATGGTTAGTAACATAAAAAAAGAAAAATAAAAAGTTAATTTACATAAATTGCAATAAAATAATCCATTGATTAAAATAAATAATGGAAGACGAAAAGTTAATAACATAAGAATATTAATTGAAGAGTAAAGAAATGAGTTTTAATAGAGAAAAAAAAGAGAAATAAGAAAAATGAAGTTGAAGATGCCAAGTAGGACTCTTGTGGGGATGCCATGTGGACTCCCAATGTTTCTCCTTTATATGTATATATAGATAGTGATCACATTGTGAAACAACATAATGTCATTAATGTGAAATAATGTGAAACAAGATAGTAATATTTCACATTGTAAATCAACACATGGTTAAATCATTTGTAACGTTTCATAACAAAATTATAATATTTAAAAAATTATTACACAAATGTTAAATTAAAGAAAATAAAATACTAATTCTTTATATAATTTATTTAATTTAATTCAATTATAATTAGTTAATTACAATATATCATATAATAAAAACATGGTGTTCTATTCTAGTTAAAAAATAAAAATTTATTATATTTGCATAATATTACAAAGGGAAAGATTCACATACTTTTTTAAAGTCAAATTTCTTATTTACTTTTTAATCTAAAATTAAGATCATAGTTTACAGCATTTCCTACAAATTCATCACATTAATCACGACCATAGATCAAACCTTGGAGGGTGATATATCAAAGATATATCGATTTTCAATACACGCCGCAAGAGGCATTGCCCCCTAGCCATTCGATGATCCTAGGTTCATGTTAGCTTGTATAAGTGTGATCTTCGTATATTTTAACATGTATTATAAATTAGCCAAAACTCATTCGCTTCATGTAAATCTCAATTACACAAAATCGTTGATGATACTAAAATTATCAATATGTAAAACACTAAAACTTAATGTAAAGTGTAAACCGAGAATAGAAAATTAGTTCAATTTCTTATTAAAAAAATAATATTAGAAATTTATAAAATAGCATGTCGTATTTACATGATTCAACGTTTATCATATATCTAGATGTTTTTTCAATTGATTAACGATTAATTTTATAAAATTCAAATATTAAAATTTATAAACAAACAATAATCAATTAAAAACAATTAATATAGACTAGTTAGTAGTAAAGATAATATCCAAATAATTTAACAAATAATCCATTCATTTTGTGATGAATAATTTTTTTTGTGATGAATAATGATTATAGTGTTTATTTCTAGTTGTCTAAAAAGATATTTTTAAATAAACAATTTTGTGATGTATAATGATTATAGTGTTCATTTCTAGTTGTCTAAAAAATATTTTTAAATGAAACTGTAGTTTAGAATTTATTGTCTACTTGATATCAATCATTACCTTTATATCCATAATATTTATTTTGGTGTATAAATTCTTTCATTTTTGCCATTAATTAGAAAATCACCATAGATTTTAATTATTACTCTCAATATTTTTTTGTTAAATAATGTTGAAGTCTAGTATGTACTCTTGAAAGTCATCAAAGCCTTTAGTAAGCAAAAAAAATTAGTTGCTAATTCCAAACAAACAAAAAACACTCGACTCGTCATATTATCAAAACTCATAATACCCATGATCAAACTAAAAACAAAAAAATCAATTGAAAACCATTTCAAATTTCATCATGGAAAAGTAAATTATATTTCCGAAAAATGTGCTTATTGCGAACAGTTAAAAAGGTTTATTATCTTACACGTAGTTAAAGTAGCATCACAAAAGTGATGGTCTGCAAAGAAAGCTCCATTTCTCAGTATTGTCGTTAAGATTTTAGTCCTCTTTTTTGTTTCTTTGTCTTCAATCTTGCTTCATGAAGATGCTGATGGATTAAGATTGTGAGATGCAAAAGAAAAAAAAGGTGTATAGAGAGGAGGATGACGTTACAAAAGATGAAGGGTTTTAAATTAAATGTAAGTAAATGACTATTATTGATTGATGGAAAATTAGGAAAAATAGTCTAAATAAAAAACGAAACAAACCCAAGACAAAAATCAAAAGAAAACCATTTCAAATTTCATCAAGAAAAATTAAAAGTCATATTCCCGAAAAATGTGCTTATTGCGAACATGTAAAAAGGTTTATGATCTTACACATAATTAAAGTAGTAACACAAAGTGACAGTCTGCAAAGAAAGCTCAATTTCTTAGTATTGTTGTTAAGATTTTAGTCATCTTTCTTGTTTCTTTGTCTTCAATCTTGTTTCATGAAGATGCTGATGGATTAAGATTGAGGGATCCAAAAGAAGAAAAAAAAGGTGTATAGATTGAGAGATGCAAAAGAAAAAAAGGATGTATATGGAGGAGGATGGCGTTACAAAAGATAAAGGGTTTTGATCTAAATGTAAATAAATGGCTATTATTGATTGATGGAAAATTAGAAAAAGTAGTCTAAATAAAAAACTAAAAAAAAGGAGGTGCCATGTGGACGATTCATGTGTTGTGGAGGTGCCATGTGGACGACTCATGATTCTGCTTTATATAGATATATAGATATAGATTATGCAGAATTAAAGCAAAATAAGTATATTCTTTTTGTTGCTAGAAAGAGTATTTATATTTGACATAATGATTGAATGCTTACGATACTTGAAAACTTAATAATGATCTTAAGAAGCGAAAGGTCAAGTGGACATCGTTCAAAGAGCCAAATTGACAAGGATCTGAGTCATGAGACATCTTATTTTAAAAAGACTTGTGTTCAAAATAACAGGAACATTTTCTTCTTTTTTGAGTTGGGCCACGGTCGTTCAACAATTAGAATACTTATCAGATATATAAAGAAACCAAAAACGTCAATACCAAACTTATTTTTAAAATAAAAACGATGTATATGGGTTAAAATGTTTATAATTTTGATTAGTATTTTGTATTTCAGAATATGAAAACTTGAAAAGACAAAAAACAGGAATACGATTTGTATCGAAAAAAAATGGGAAATTGTTGGAGGGATAATTAAAAAGGGCCAAAGGCGTGATTTTTTAATAGTTGGGGGATTGGTAAATGAATAGTGATTGATGTAACGTAATATAGGATTAAACTCTATTTATTTCAACGGTCAATTTGACGACTCGTGAATTTTATCATAATCTCATTATAACGAATATATTTTTCAAGTTTCTCTTATTACTTAAGTAATTTAAATTATATTAAAGTAGAATATGTATATTTTGTTTAGTTCTTTGTTTTGAGAAACATATTTTCAATAAAGAGAAAATTTGAACTATTGATCATTTTTAATCTCATCCATGAATTATGCTTTAGAAAAGAGTTGATTTGATGCCGATGCATTCTAATATGTATTCAAAGGTGGAAATCTCTTCTTATATAACTCTCTTTCTCACTAAAAACCCAACATTTTCAACATACCAATTTTAATATATATGATAGGACATCTAACCCATTAATTTTCTAAGTCTTTTTCAAAAATGATTTTTTAGAAACCACAAAGTTATATTATTTTTCTTTAATTGTATCATATATATATATATATATATGTATTAAGTTAACCGTGTATAACGTTCATGTCAACCATACCAGATATTATCCGATTTGTCTACACACTTGGACTCATAATTTTAAAACGCGTTTGGTAGAATAGTTATCAAGTCATTTATTTACACTGTCCAATAGATGTATATATAAGTGTCTTCTTTTGTAAACCACCATAAAATTGTAACCTGCATAAACCAAATAACTAAGATATTTATAGTTTATTTATTTTGATTTGAATATTTAAGGAATATAATTGAATACGTACTTGCAACTTTAATTTCTGTTGCAATATGTGATATAGAGAATGGATTTTTTTTTTGAAAGGCATTTAAGACATTCACACATCCTTTCTCGGGGCATCCGGGCTCCCACTTAAGGATGCCACCAGACTAATCCTCAACGTCCATGAACCAACCCTATGGACTGGCCCATGAACTCGCTCATGATCCGCCCCAAAGGACCGGCCCACTAGCTAGGATACCTCAGAATTGTAAGCTGCGGGGTTCGAACCCTCGCCAACCAGCGATACCATCCACTGACGACTTACCCGCTAGGCTAGACAACCTTTTGGTGTAAGTGTTGATGGAAATATGCATTCGATCAAGTCATATACTATTTGCCGTTTAAAGAAAAAGTCATATACTATTTATTACCTTCATAAAATATAATATTAATTTTATACAATATAAATGTACATTTACAATTTTCTTACTCGTCTCATGAAAAAACCTTTTTTCCCTCATGTGATCCAAATAAGTATGCATATATAATTTTTATTTTATTTTATTTTTTAAAAAAGGAATTTCATACAAAAGATTTAAGGGAAAAATAAAACATCCCTTATTTAACAACCAACTTTTAATATATAAATTATTTTCAAAACAAAATACAAGCTATCAAAATAATCTCCAAACTTATTAAAAGATTTAGATGTCACTTTTATAAATTGTATGTATTATAAGACCAAAATTAGTAAATTTACAGAAAAAAGTTGGTTAAAAATTTTAGTTGGAGGAAATAGAAAGAGAGAATAAATATGTAAGGAGGGAGAGGGAGGGCAATAGGGACATTTTGCATGTGTTCCCTTTGCTGCAAGTGACACTGAATCATTGTCCCTTTCACTACTGAAATCATAAGCATTGGGAAAAGCAAAAGGAATGATGAAGAGGAGGTATCTGATGTCACACTACAAATATTTAAAGGGAAATTGTCCCAAATGATGAATCTGTAATGTTTTTTTTAAGGGTATCTTAGGTGATGTGTGTATTAATCTCGATAAATTATGAGTGTAATAAATCAGTTTAGATAAATTCAGTGGTCATAGTTGTTGTGTACGTCTGGATTCAAATCCTGGACAGACGAGATATTCCACCACATCCTCCAGGGCCTCAACCAGTACGCCACAACCCTTGTGATTATTGACATAAATAACCATTTTTTTCCTATTTTTTGTAAAAATGTCAATAAATCCGTAATATAACTCCTCATACCTACGGACTTACCAAAACAACGTCGTTTTGGGCAAATCCGCAAGTATTGCGGATATGGCACAAGACGACGTCGTTTGGTGGTTTGCCCGTTTAGGTCTATCACTCTATCTCGAACGGAAACTCAAAACCCCCAAAAACAACGTCGTTTTGGGCTATATCCGCAATACTTGCGAACTTGTCCAAAAACCTCCACAACTTAGTCGTTTTGGTAAGTCCGTAAGTATGAGAGAGTTATATTGCAGACTTGTTAACATTTTTTGTAAAAATAAGAGGAAGATGGTCATCTAAACGTCTTACTGTTTAGTTTAAAAATATTTCCTAAAAACACGATGTAAGTTGTTAAAAAACACGTTTTCAGTAAGATTTTGACCTAAATTGTTACACATTTATATGTCAACAATTAGTACATGATATTAATTTTGTTTCATAATATTCTGAATTTAAGAAACAACAATTAGTACATGATATTAATTTTGTTTCATAATATTCTGAATTTAAGAAACAATTTTATGTATATATATTTAACAAACTATTATATTTTTTAAAGTAAAGTTTTAACTTTTTCTCCAGAGCAAAGAATATTCAAAGGACTAACATAAGTTAGCAACCTAAAATTTTAAAATCATTGCACCTAATAATGCTACCATGTTGTAATTAACATTGCATTAATAGTTTGTTTTTAAATAGAACCTATTTTTTTATCTTATAACAATTGACTTTTTATTGACGTATTAACAGCGTAATTGTCATGTTACAGTTATAACTTTTGGCAATTCATGACCGCGCCTTCTATATAAACCGGTTATTACAACATTACAGTACAATAAAACCATAAAGTTAAAATGAATAATTGTATTAACAACCGCATATATAACTACATTCTTTATAAACCAGTAATCATAACATTACAAGCTCCAAAGTAATGGATTTTATAAAAGATTGAAACCAAATTCTAGTGAAAGATGGTGCTAATTGTTCCAAATCAATACTCAAAACACTGTCGTTTTGTATACTGCATACAGACAATCCCTCCAATCCTTCGATCATTATGATGATTGATTAATATATATGTATATTTCCCATTCCACCCCTTCATAAACTACAAATTACATCAAACTCACCCTTTTACCATTTTATATAACAGAAATAACCAAATTCAAGAAAAAAAGAAAAATCAAGATAACAAATTCCTTTAATTAGCTTCAAAGGAAATTTGGGTCTAATTTGGATTTTCAAATTCTAAGCAAATAGATGCTAAGTTCAGGTGCTCCATTACTATCTGGATTCATCATATAGAAAGCTTCTGAATCTCTTGAACCCACAACCCTTTCAAACTTAGCTCTCATATACATGATCTCACCTTCATCTTCTTCACCTTCTTTATGATCATTTGCAGGTAATACACCCGCTCCCATGGATATCGGCTCCACCGCTTTCAAAACTTTCCATTCTTTCTCTCCGCATTCCCTTTTGGACGCAAATCCGCACTTTTTTCCGTTGCAATACGTCCTCCAAACGGGCTCTTCCAAGAGTCTTGTTGTTGAGTTACCAACTTTCTTGATCTTGATCTTGTTGTTGTTGTCATCTTGTTTATCGCACTCTAGCGCGATCCTAACGAGCCCAGAAGCCATTTCCTTAACGAGCCCACTAATTGGGGTTTGAAGCTCGATTAAGAAAGTGGGTTGGGAGGTGGGGTTCTTCTGGAACGCGAAATGGACATGGCCTCTGCGAGAACCGAAAAGGGTTCCTACAACCCTAGGTCCAAGGCCATGCAGCACGTTCGCTCGGTTCTTACTGAGTGCAGTAAGAACCGAGCGAAACCTGGCGATTGTAACGGCTTGTATCTGTTTCTTTCTAGTTAAGGGTGATGGTAATATCTTGTCCTTTGATGGGCAAGAATTGAAAGAAGGGAATTCTTCTTCATCTTCATTGCTGACTTTGTTTGACCAATGGAAGTGTTTCTTGTTGTCTTGAGAGGTTTTTGCCATGGCTATGGATATGAAATATGAAATATGAAATATGAAAAGAAGGATAATGAACAAATAAAGGGAAGAAGGCAAGTCCTTAAAAGAATGAAAGAAAGAAAGAAAGAAAAGAGAGAGATTTGTGGGTTTTTGTTTTTATTAACATATAGTCTTGATTTTGAACATATAAACCATTGGTGGAACAAAGTTGATTGATACGGGTCGGATCGGATGGAAAGAATCTTGAAAAAAGAAATATTAGGCAACCCCACCAAGAGATTTCAAAATAAAAATGTTATTTAGGAGCGGCTTCAAGAAAGAATCCTGAAAAAACAAGACTAAGGGGCCGTTTACTAAACGCTTGTCCGGGTAAGTGCTTACCAAGTCATATTACCTTACCAGAGGAATATAACAGGTACCAAAAATCTTACCTGGTAAGAGCGAAAACAAGAAAAACAATGACCAAGAGTCTTACCCGGGTAAGTGATTGCGACGACTCTTACCACGGTAAACGCTTAGCGGGTAAATTGTTGCATATGATGCCGTTTTTGTGCACCAAACTCTTACCCGGTAAGTAAGTGATAGTGTTGAATTTTTTCCGGTAAGCACTTATCCGGGTAAGATTTGGTAAACGGCCCCTAAGAGAATTTATGCCATCCATCTAGTGATGGATCCATGATTTTTGTCAAGATAGTGCATCTTTAAGGTAGATCAATGGCTCGTAATTCGTAAAGTCGTCCAATGTGTTTAGCGGAATTCCACCTTTTCGATAGATTTTTCTAAGTTTTTTTGGTTGATTTCAAGAGACTTTTTTTTAGTTTTTTGGTTGATGTCCTTTGAAATTTCTAATATCCGCAGCACCCCTCAAAGTTTAGTGTGTACATCTTTTATACCCAAAAAAGATTCTACATGCAAAAATCGATTAAGCAAGTACACAGGATCCACTTAAACTCACATTGGGTTTAGGGATAATATGTTGTCTCAAACTTATGACCTCCATCACGTCAAGGTTGAGCCCTTCATTGGTCCGTTCCTCGAGCCATCCATCTATGTTAACTTTTGCCAAGACTAAATCTATAAATATCCGACATTAGTTGGAGAGAAGAACAAAAGTTGCCTTATAAGGGACTTAGATACCTCTTCTATCAGACACGTTTTAAAACCGTGAGTCTAAGTGTGTGAACAAAGCAGACAATATCTAATACGGCTGAATAGAATATTACAAAATCCAAGATTATACGCAAACAACTTGTAGCCACTGGGGAATTATCTAATACGTTTACATTCGAATTTGAGTAATCTATTTTTTGGATTGAATATTTGAGATGGGTGGTTTGGAAAGCATTTTGAAAGAAAATGATGTCCATTTTGGTAATTTGAGCCAAGAAAGAATAAAGGGGAACAAAGTAAAAATGTGTGACTTCACTTTCATGGTGGGGTTAGAGAGAAGGGAATGCTTGACTGAGTGGCCTTTAATTTTTGACTCAGAATCCCAATCAAAACACAAAAGAACAGAGAGCAAAAAGAACAACACTCTTTCTGGCAAGCACAAATTTCACTGCTTAATATACAAAGGAAAAACCATGAGACATGATCTAAAAGGAATAATACTCACTACTGCTCAAGTGATCCAGCCAGGGGCATATTGGGGATAACAATTCATTATTGGTTGCACACCACCCTCTTTGTTAGGTCTATTCCATCACCAACATCAAAGGCTTATAATAAGTCTTGTGACGTAATGGTTAAGGTTCAAACAGATATAATAAAATATCTTATTTGTCCCGGGTTTGATTTATTATAGCCACCAGTGGCGGATCCAGGATTTTTGTCCACTAGGGTCCCATTAAGGTAGACTAAAGACGCATAAAGTCACCCGATATGTTTCGAATTTTTTTTAAAGTTTTTTAGTTGATTTCAAGGGATTTTCTTAGTGTTTTTGTTGATTTTGAGGAATTTTCTTAATGTTTTTGTTGATTTCGAATGATTTTTTTGGTTTTTTTATTGATTTCAAGAGACTGTTTTTGTGTTTTTGTCAATCTCCGGTAAGTTGAGGTCCCTTGGAAAATTTTACTAGGGGGAACTAAAGCTAAATTTAATATTTTTTTTAGCCTGTATAATTTTTATTTTTAAAATTTACTGGGAGGAAGGGACTCCCCTTTTTGCAGCTGCATCCGCCACTGATGGCCACTGACAGTGGTAATTTATTGGGATTAGTTTGGACATAACCTAAAATAATTGTTTCAATTATCTTAAATAAATAATTATGACTAGAGTTTAAAAGAGACTTGTTTCTTGAAAAAAATTTGGGTTTAATTTTTTTGAAGAAAAAAATTGGGGTGAGTTTGAAGAGAAAACAAGCAAAGGGAATAAAGAGGAGGGGCAGTATATGTCTATGTTTCACCAACCAATTCTCTAGTCTCTACTGTGTTTTCAGAAACAACATGTTTATGACGTCATTATTTTGTAACCATCTACACCAACTTTATCAGTTATATTAAAACAAAAAATAATAATGTAATTGCTTTTTGAATGAAAATCTTACGAAATGAAAATGAATTTTTATTTATCGAGTTTTAATCTAAAATGAAAATTGTTTTTTTTTAGAAGAATAAGCCCATTATATATTATATGAATGTATGAAAGAAGCAGAAATAAACATTAATAATCTAAAAATTGCTTATTTTATGAGCAATAGACACCAGACAAAATTGAGAAAATAAAAACCCCATTTGATGAACAACCATCTCTAATTGTGAGAGTTTTAAGGGTCGTTTGTTTACCTCTTTTAACACTTTCATTAAAAGGCAACCTCTGAATCGTTAAGAGATGAATCTTGTTTGGCAAAAAAAAAAATTGTCTCTTAATGATTCCAAAACCCTCTGAATTACTTTGTATCTTGGATCTCCTTAACCATTAAGAGCCCTGATTTCATTATGAATAATTACCAAACAATTACATTTCATTTTACTCTATATCATAAGAGCCTCTTAATCATTCTGACCACGTGCCAAACAACCCCGTAGATCACGTGGCTGCCATACACAGAACTGCACTTTGAATCTCATACACAATTTATTTACCATTTTAGACAGCTTGCACAATCTTACATCTAGAATTTTCCCACCTCAAAAAACATCCAAAAGAAAAGTCTTCAACTAAGAAATCATTCAAGAATTCTATACAATAGATTCAACTCGAATTATAAAGCGTAAATCCCACTCAGAGGTAGGGTCTGAATAGGGGTTAGAGAGATTGAGAACCAAAAAGACATAACAAAATAACCTTCTTCTATTTCATTTCCCTTTGAAATCATTCAGCTGCAACAAATAAGAAGGCAGCTTTTTGACTTTTAAGACTTAAAACTAATCAGAGCAAGCATATAGACATAAATTGGGAGTACAAATTACACTAACATTCAAACAGGTAGTAGAAGCAGTCAACTAACCAAAAGGGACTTTGTACATGATAGAGAAGAAGCACCTAAAAGCTTGCCTACTTTCTTTCTTTCTTTCTTTCTTTCCATTTTTTTTAGTTTAAAAAAGGGGGGAGATCTAAAAGTAGTGAGTTGAGTTAGCTATATATTTAACTTGGTTCGGTTTCTGGTGGTTTAGGTGCAGTTGCAACACCATTCATTCTAGCACGTGCCTCCGCAAACATCCTTTGCTGTTCAGCTAATGCTTCTTCTTCAGTCATCTCTGCTCCATTTGTGCACTTTCCACCTCTTACAGTATCCTGTTCATTTTCAATCATTTCCAACCTCAAAACCCCACTTTTCTACAAACCATTTATATCATATAACTATGTTGCAATAAATAAATAAAACATTACCACTGTTTCGAGTTTGTGTTGTTCATATGCAGCATATACTTCTTCTATGTAATCCCCAAAACCAAGAACCTGCACAAATTATAGATCGTTACTTAAACAATAATAATGAATACCATAATAGATGACAATATTATATATATAAAAAAAAGAAGCAGAAAGTTTGATGGATATTGGCAAACTATAAAACCCTAAATGGCAGAAGCTGAATCAAGTAATGTAATTTCATAATGTAACTTCAACAAGGATAATTATGATCTTAATATTTGTTATAATTTACCATCCGTACCAAACAAATAAAAGACAATAATGCTACTAGAACTGAAGGAGCTGTCATATGGGTTAACAACATAACAATGCCCAAATTAATCGATTTGCAATTTGGCAACAAGTTATAAAAAAACTAATGACAACCTAATATAGGCATCCAAGATTAAATAAATATGGTTATCAGGATTATGTATGCAATTAACAAACCTCTAATGCCTTGAGAACATGTTCTGGTGCAATTGTTCTTTTATCTTCTCTGCTACACACTTCATTTGATTCTGATGAAATGAGATTAATGAACTCTGCAACAATGGACCATATTAAGAGAGGTTCGTTTCAAATATAAAATTAAACATGAATTTAAAAAAAAAAAAAAAAACTAGAGAATATGCGTGAAATCCCATGTTTTTACAACAATCATGATTAAGATAAAAATCCAAGCAACAAGATACAAACATTTCAGTATAAGGGAACACTATTCTGAAACTAAAAAGAAATATTCTGGTAGATCATGTGTCTTTGGTGTTAATAAACCCAAATCAATATAAAACAAGAGTAAATGAGAATTAAATCACAAACTTGCAAAATTGATTATATAGAGTATTGGCTCATAAAAAGATAACAAACCATGAACTTTCTAACGGTTTGAAAAATAAGGTACAAGGATCTCACCTACACAACACTCGATCAAAAGATCTTGAGTATCTCTTGCAACACGTACATCTGGAGGCAACATTTCCTTAATTATTTTTGTCATAGTAGCTGCATGCATACAAACAAATATTTGCATTAGCAAAAAACTAAATAAAAATAAAAATAAAACATCCACTGAAAAGTTAAACAAGTAATCTGCAGACCAAAAAAGGCAATTAGTACATGATTTGAAGTGAAGCTTGATCATGTCTTCAATGTGACATGTCTCTAGATAATAGACAAGACTCGTGAATTGTTATTTCTAGCTTCTACCATCGTGTACTCAAAACTGCATTTCCATTTTCATCTCCATTTTGCATTCATCTTCTTAAGTTTCTTAAAACGTTATGAACGTGCAATCACGAAATCATCAAATAAGTCCATTTTGCATTCATCTTCTTAAGTTTCTTAAACAAGGATATAGAATAATTCAACATATTTGGCAACAACAAACACCAAGTAGACCTAAGATTCAATAAACAATATATGCTTGCCAAGATTAAAATTATAAGAGGATTGGTATCCAAATAACAATACCTTACAAAATTTGGGTGTTCGGCTAACCTTAAGAGTGGGTCAAGCCCGCAATGGATATCAATAAAGCAGAGGACATGAATACGATTTTTATTAACTGACGTCATAAACAACACTGGCATACAACAGAAAAACATAAATTCAATGTAAGATTATGCATTTAGACAAAAACACATGCGAATCAATGTATTACTATCTTCAAAGTATGAACATGAATACTAATTAAGAAAGCAAATATCTATACACAACAATTGATCACCATTCATACCTTTGACCTATATGGTAGAAATTAAACAATGTTAACTTTAAAAAAACTTCCAAGACTCATCAAGTATCATTCATGCCATAAAAGAAATTGTTAACCTTACATCCAAATGTTTAACTTTTTTTGGTAGGCAAAGACCCTACAAATCAAGTAGATCAGGCAACAAGCCGGGTTGAGTGCACTGGCAACCCACAAGTCAAACAGGTGTGGCCTACATTTAAGGTAATGTATGCAATGATCGGCACATGTGCCCATACCAAGGCAGCTTCCCACAGTATACTTATAAAAAATTTGGGGGAAAATTATATAACAGATCCTTATCCATACAAAATGAACACAAAAATATGTCGAATAACCTAGCAGTGCTTTATAGAACATAATAAAGCCAAAATCAACGAAAACAGAAAAAAAAATTAATCCAACACAATAAAAAACATATGATAAATTGGTGTTTTTGTTAAGAACATTGTTTAGTTTTCATTACAAGGAAAATTCAACCCAAGTTTGCAGATCCAACCAGTGGTATGCAAAAGTAACCCCAATTTTCAGGTACTCAATATGAACACCTGAAATAGCCATCTTTTCTGATAGATGGGAGACATGAAAGAACATTGTTACACATATGGTTAACACATGTATACCAGTATTTGTGTCTGAATCAAGATTTAGGATCAAATGATATATCAATTAATCAGATTGATTCCCCCCTCTGACACCGAGATCTTGGACAGATGATAAACAAAATTAAATTACTAAAATCATCAGAATAAACCAAATTCATTTACACAGCTATTCCTCGTGTATATTATTATTATTATTATTATTATTTAAAATTAACAAAAAAAAACACTGCAAAAGCACTTAAAAGTTCAATTTGCAGAGCCACGAGGTGCACCTGATGCGATTAGGTAATTAACCACAAAATCAAGGCTCGATATACATTATTACATTCACAGATATCATACATACACACACATACAACAAATCATAGAATTAACAAACATGAAGGAAATCAAACAAACCTTTCGGGAGCGAAGCATCCTCCTTCGTCTTACCAACGATATCCATAGGTTCCATCTTTGACCCTAACAAATTTCAACCAAAAACACAATCAATCATCAGATCTAAATCAAATTTCAACAGAATCGCATCTTTCAAACATCACATAATGACGGATCTAAACGAAACAAAAAACATACGAAAAAAGAAATTAGGTTTTTTTAGAAACTCACCGAATTGAAATCAAGAGCGCCAGTCGATAGAAGGTGGTGGTGGTTGGGATCGAATAATAGCGACAGAATCCGAATTGAAAGACAGGGATCGGAGGCGGAAACGATGAAGCATGATGGTGCCCGATATAGGGAGAGGGGGGAGTTCGCAGGCGACTAGGGCAAAATTCTCCAGGGCGCGTGGGGTAATGATACTCGACGCGCGTGTCAGGCCGTGTCGAGTTGACTCAGTGGGGTCCACATAGTGGTGTGAGGTGGATGAGGGCGCGTGGAGGAGGTGTGAGAGTGGGTATGTGTTTTGTCGGATAGGATTCATGAATGTTGTTTGTTGGGTTTTTATAGTTTTATTTGATTTAACGTATTTGGAGTGTTAACCAACAGGTGGTGATTGTTGAATCGGTGAGAGCCAGCAAAAGGAGCGATGCCCCCTTTCTTCCATTCACACACCCATATGGGCCGGGCTTTTTACAATGGATCTTGACCCATATCTTTGACCCGTTTGGCCCATTTAAGTTTATATGGCTTATTTAAATAATTTTGACCGGATATGATGAGACAATATAAAACCTTCTTGTCCTTAGCCATGGTTTACATTACATTAAATTGGGACATGAATTAGTCATAATGGTGGTGTCTTAATGGTTTGAGTTTGGGCTCTAAAGTCAAAAGTACCTGGAAGTTCAAATGCGGTGACTCCGGGCTACCTGCGAAGCCGGTGGTCACTATGGGATCAGTCAGCTGGCACAGTGGGTTGCATATTCAGATTAATCAAAAATAAAATATATTGGGACATGAAAGGTTCTAAGTGGGACAAAAATGTATTTTTTTTTCTATCCCATCCAAATAAGTGGAAAAAAAAATCCTTACATGTGAGACAAGAGTTGTAAGTTGTTGAAGCTACTCATGTCAAATTAAAACCCAAAAGTATTTCACAATTATTTCATCCTCATACCTGAACGAGAATCTTGTTCGTCTAATATAATCCAGTCTTGTCACTGCCAATCATGTTTAGTCTTATCCACGTATTGAACACAACTTATATACAGTTTTTGGCCAGTTTGGCCTTCATAGTCCTAACTTTGACGTTTTCGTATATAACTTACATGATGATAAAAAAAAGTATTTGATTTGCAAGACATGCTATGTGGTCAATGAGAGATTGATTAGATGGCATGACAAGTTTTGTATTTGTGTATGTGTTTAGTTGTATGGACGGGTTGACAGCTAAATAAATATTATAAACACGTTTTAATGCACACGTCGTTTGTTAAGAGAAAAATGTGTTTCCTAAATTAACAATATATCCATATATGATATGCGGTTGTTGAAGCATCATGTGATTACATTAAAATACACATGTCGTTTGTAAAGAATAACCGACTTTATTCTTTATGTATCTTCTATTTGCAAACAAGCTGGAGGTGAATGTTGAGCAATGTGTCATCATATATGCATCCTTTTCATTTTGTGTATGTGAGTGTATATCCAACATTAGATGTTTGCGACTTTGGAATGTGATCATTTGGTCGACAACAAGGCTAGTTGGTAGTGTTTGGTTCATTTTTTGAGTTTTGGTAAAGAATTCAAATTTCACGTATGGTGGAATGTAAATTCCTTAGATTTCAGTAAGGAATTTCAATTCATCCATACCATCTTTAAAGAAACGGGCATCATACACTTTTGTTTACTCAATTCTATTCCATCCCACCATGATAGATGTCACCACCATCGTCGCCCCCAGCGTCGCCACCGTCGCCATAGTGACCACCACTATTGTTGTCATACCAGTGTTACCATTGTCTCTTTCACCAACACAACCATAGTGGTCACCCCCCCCCCATCCACCATCACTACTGCCACCGCCACTGCTGTCGCCGCCACTACCTTCGTCGCAAGTACCTCTGACACCATCATTACCACTATCTCCCTCACCTCCACTACCACCACCATCATCACCGTCATCACTATCCACGCCGCTGCCACCACCACTATTGGTGTCATTATCGCCTCCAACACTGTCACTGCCTTCTTTACCAATGTCTCCTTCACCAACACAATCACAGTTGTCACCCCCCATCCATCACCAATACTGCCAACGCCACCTTGGTTTATTCATTATCTATGTGATGTTTGAAACACATAAAAACACATTGTGACATGATTTCTGGAAGATGAATATGGTTATGATGACCTGAATAAAGGAATTACCAAGACCAAATGGATCTGATATTAGATTTGGAGTGAATTTTAAGTCATAAATTAAATAGATATAATACTAGACTTATCATATAGAGCATTCTTTAAGAGAAGGAAACCTTAAACCGAAAGAAAAAGAAAAATGGAAAAAGATGAAGAATTATTGACAAGAAAAAGTAATATAAAAATAAACTATAATTCATTCGCATTTCGTTTTTTACTTCTAGAGATGTGCAAGAAAGCCGTAGACTTAATATGAACCAAAGGCTATGTAATGGAATTTTGTTTGATCAAACTTTAACTACTAAGTCATTTTCAAGGTCATAAAACTTGTTAAAATCTAAATGCACAACAAACCCAAAACAACAATCTAAATGTTACACATTGTCACATCATACTTTAAAGAGAATGAACCCACAAAGTCTACTTCTGCCATGAATAGTTAAAGATTACATGCATAGGGGCGTATCTACATGTATGGATATGGTGGCATGTGCAACCATGAATTTTGGGGTGTGAAGTGTAATTTCTTTAAAGGTTAACGTAACATTAATAAGTTTCTTGCGAAACCATAAGGTTTTTAGGACAAAGTCATAAACTTTACAAAATTAAGGGGTTTTATATGAAAAATTAGTAAATAAAACTCCACCATTCCTTCAAGTTAGGATGGTGGTTGATGATAAGTTACAATTTACATCCTTCAAAGACTTTAACATTTTAAATTTACTTCATTTCCCTTTTCATTTTTCGTTTTATACACATCTTATATTAATTAGTTAATTAATTATGAGTCAAAATACATTGAAAAAGTACGTTTTTTCTTTTGCAAATTACACCGTTAGAAAGGTCTTGTCGATACCTTCGAAATGAGTCTAATATTAAATATTTTTAATGTTAACACAAATATATATATATAATGCATTTATGATAAATACGACATTTAATCATCATTAATGCAATTTAACGTGATTATAAATTTTAGCATCTTTTTTGGATAAGTGTATTTGTTTATAATGATGTAATAGTGTTAATATAATAAATTGTTAACTATATAGGGTTATTTTGTGTATAGTTGACCCTCTATATAGACTTTATGGTTAACTTGTTTATATTTTAAGTTAATATGTTCTATATCGAGCCAATCATATAGATCAACAAGTGGAAGACATAAAATGCACCATTAGTCGATTGATTTTAAGTTATAAGAGATAATTTTTAAAAAATAAATAAGTATAATAACTTTTAATAACTTAAATACTTAATGTGTATTTAATGGACACAAAATAGCCAAAAACATAGTCCGTACAATAGTTTTTTAATTAATTTTTAAATAGTTTATATCACGGTACTTATTTTGTGCAACCACTACTAAAATTTCTGGATCCGCCTCTGTACATGCATATGGCAAAAACTCATCCTCCGTGAGACCGGTCTTAGTTTGAGTCCTGGCCCTGACCAAAAATACTAGGACTGATCCTAGCCTAGTAACCCGGTCCAGTCATAGGGTTGTTTGTTTATCTTTTAACAGATCCATTAAAAGACAACATTTGAATTGTTAATATGTGAATCATGTTTGGCAAAAAAAAAATAAGTGTGTCTTTTAATGGTTCAAAAATCCTCTGAATCATTTTGTATCCTGGACCTCCCTGAACCATTAAGAGCCCTAATCACGTCTAGAACAATTAACAAACAATAATATTCCATTTTGCACCATAAGCCTCTTAACAATTCCGACCACTTAATCATTATACACCAAAACATTCAGCAACTATCAAATAACCCCGTAGTTTTCGAACTAATATTGACATTTTTAAACCGTTGTGCATCTCAAAAATGGTGGAAATGACGATCTTGTATATCATTTCACTCCGAATTTTCTTTGGTCGCAAAAAGACCATCTTCATTGTTGCAATGAAAACCTAAATCATGGTTTAAAAGATTGAACAAAAATATAAGGGCGGTGCCTCAATTGTTTGAGTTTGTGCTCCAAAGGTTAAAAGTACCCAGATGTCACAAGTTCGAATCCATGGAGGAATAAAAATCCACTTGTGGCCACTGAGGTTCAAACGTGATGACATCGGGCTACCCCGTCCTGTATTAATCGGCTCGCATAACTAATTGAATATCCAGGTTAATAAAAAAATTTGAACAACAGATCGAAAAATATATATACATACATATATAATATAACGAAACAATCAATTACATTTAATTTATATCCAAGATCAAAAAAAAAAATTAGTTACGACACTGAGAACCCAAACGAATCGGCCGCAGATTTAGCCATTATTCCTTGGAATTCCTTAAAACTAATAACACCATCGCCATCCGTATCAGCGTCTTTAACCATTTCAGAGAGTTCACGGTACGTCAACGGCTGACCCATTTTCGTCATCGATTTCGCCAGCTCAGCCGGCGTGATGAACCCACTTCCGTCCCTATCAAACGAATTGAAAATCTCCAAAAGCTGATGTTGGTTAATCAAGATATCTTCGCTCATCATTTGCGATGACATGGCGCTCACCAATTCGTTAAACTCGACGGTCCCACTCCCATCGGAATCCATGTTTTTGAAGAGTTTATGGATCTGTTCTCCGGTGGGTTTGAGGCCGAGAGACCGGAGGAGGGCCGCCACCTCTAAATGGGTCAGAGAACCGTCGTTATCGAGGTCGAATCGGGCGAATATCTCCCGGAGCTGTTGGAGTTGGTCCTCCGGCAAACTTGACATCCTGATCGTTCGTTAGATCGATGGATTCGATTGTTTTTTTGATCTCGATATCTTACGGATTTTTGTGTTGAAAATGGTTTGATTAGATGGGTGGGGGCGTTGGTTTCTTTTGATCGGTGGCAATAGGGGGCGGTGGGGGCGGTGGTGGTGGTGGTGGGTGGTTTGGTGAATGATGATGGAAAGAGGTAATGCAATTGCAAACTTGCAATGTATTCTTGGAGGATTATGCGGTGGATGGCAACCGTTCACTAGGTTTTATTAACGGTAATTATTTTAGTCCATGTATTTAAATAAGCCCTTCAGTTAATTCATTTAATTGGTTTTCAAATTTGAAAATGTTTAAAAACTTTTTTTTTGTCTTTAAATCGGATATTTTTGAAAAACTGGTATTTCTGTTATATATGTCATATCTTTTAAATTATATTTGAAGTGTTATATTTACTATTTTGGTTTGGTTCGATTTATTATGAGAATGGTAAAGTCGACTTTAAATGTTCGTTCGACTACTAAGCAATCCAACTTTGTATCCTTTGGAGTTTGGATCTTTCGGAGAAAAAACCATAATTTGTTTTTTTTCTATTAGGTCATATTTGGTGAACGTAAATTGGCTTACTTTTTTGAATTTATTCAGTGTTACATCTATTATGAGTAAAAAATTAGTTTATAATCTAACTTATTGAAATGTAACTTGAATTAACGATTCAATAAGATACATGAGCTTTTCCTCATTTTCTTCTAATTAAATCATTGATTAATATTAGTTTATTAATAAATATTAATTGAGTTTAAATTGTATATTATTCATTAGCATTAATTATTTATAATTATTAAACTTATCAATTATTAATTATTATGTAAACATAGTATTTAATTAGATACGTTCAAATGTTCCATTCTTACAATGAGAATGTATATAACCTATTCTTATGTGTTCCGGTATGAAATGAGCTTATAATCATAGAATCGAGATCTCCAATTATAGCCCCAGAGATGCAAAATATATCTCTTCTCACCATCCCGATGGTGTACGAGACAAATGTATGCATTTTAATTTGGGTCGTATTCTTTGGTTACGATTCTACCATATATGTATTTTTTACTCTGTCGAAAATCTATTTTACGGTATAGACGCTTATGACCTCTCCCTATATACCCTACGGTAAGAAAACGTCTAGGAATTTGCATCTCAACATTTAGAATATATCCGTCTTGTTACTTTTGTTAGAATTGAATCCTAATGGAGAAGATTTTCTATTTATAGAATATTGAAAAAGAAGACTAGGGGGTCGTTTACTAAATCTTACCCGGGTAAGTGTTTACCGACAAAATTCAATACTATCACTTACTTACCGGATAATATTTTAGTCCACAAAAACTGCATCGTATGCAACAATTTACCCGGTAAGCGCTTACCGTGGTAAGAGTCGTTTCCATCACTTACCCAGGTAAGACTCTTGGTCATTGTTTTTCTTGTCTCCGCTCTTACCGGGTAAGATTTTTGATACGTATATATAGTCTTCCGGTAAGGTAATATGACTTGGTAAGCACTTACCCGACTAAGCGTTTGATAAACGGCTCCTAGGTCTATTCAATATATTTAGTCGTAAAAAATAAATATAATAATTTTAAAAATGTTTTCGTAAGTTACATGTAAGTTAAAGTTGTATTTCTTTTGTTTCATAAATAACAAAACTTTCATGAATATTTTAATAAAATTGTTCATTTGATTTTTTTATAAACTACTAATTAATTATATATGTACGTTTGACCTACTTTGTTTTTATTCATATTATAGATATGTAACGAATTCCAGTTTCTAAAATATAGAACTTTTTTGGATAACCCGGTAAGAATATTGTGAAGAAGAACCAAAACGAAGTGGTTCTGCTTACTAAAAAGCAAGAGGGGATGTCGCCTACTATTGAAAGATTCGTTTTTGCAACTGTTGCATTCTTTTATGCAAGATGAAGACTTAGAAATAATCAAATAACAAAGAAATTTGGATTCAAAAAAGTATGCTTATTATTTATAATAATCAAATATATATATATATTATAAAAATTCATTTTGCTATACAAACACAAGATTTATAATATTATATATATAGTAAATCAAATCGAAATTATATTCATTAACATATTCTATTAATTAATTTAATTTACCTTTTGGTTTATACTAATTAGTAATTAACATGTTATTATTAGTCACTTATTTTAAATATATTATGAATTGTTAAAATTTAATAACTTTTAGCATGTCTTTTTTAGTCATTTTTTTTTATTTTCAACTAGTTTGTGAGCTGTCAAATGTAATTAGTTCATCAACTAACTTATTAACTATCAACTACTTTGCCAAAAGAAGCCTAAATATTGTGTCTGGGTGTGCATATATATATATATATTTATTTATTTATTTAATGTTGTATTTATTTTAGTGTAAACAACAGATTTGGCCATTGTGGTGTGTACACTTTGGTCCATTGAGTTTCGAAAATACAAGATGACCATTGTGGTTTGCAATAGCTTCCAGTTTCCTTTCCAAAACGGCCGTTAAAAAATTTGTTAAATGAGGGGCATTTTAATTTTCTTTTAGTTTTTTTTGTCTCATTTTCTATTAAAATAAAAACAATCCTACATAAACTAATCCACTAAGTTCATCATAGTTGTGTCACTCAACATTTTTTTTGAAACCAACAAATCCCTTCTCGTCAACTAACTCTCAATGAAATCCCGTCTCCAACAAAAATTGTTTCCAAATTCAAATTCTAATTCTAAACCTCAATCCAAAACCAAAATTAAGGACCAAAAACACATTAACCATCCCTGCTCTTTGAAAAAGAGGAAATGAGGTTTCAATACAAATCACCGCCAATCACAAATGAGAGAATGGGACTTTCATTTACAGAGGGAGATCAAGGGGAGGGGGGAGTTGCAAGTGTTCGTTGTAGGAGAAGGGGGTGGTGTCGTTCGTCGAATGGCTCCTGATGGTAGTGGGGTTTTCCAATTACAGAGAATGGCGGTGGGATGGTCGAGATCGGCAAAGCAAGGGATTTGGTGAAATCCATGATGTAGGTGCAAGTGCGAGGGATTGGACCATCATGAATGAGAATTGGGAGGGCGTCTTTTGCACCAATTCGAGTTCGAGGCTCACGGGCATGTTGGATTCGTGTGTGTGTATATATATATATATAAAGGAAAGTTCAAATGTGAACCTATCTTTGATTGTGAACATGAGGACAGATCTCAGCCCTTGATCTAAGCCATATTCAAGCTCCTCTTTAAATGTGGCTTGAGGGGTAATTCTGGAAAGAAAAAAAATCAAGCTGCTATTTGATATCATTTCCGCTTATTTCTTCCTTCTCTGTTAATCGTCTTCTTCTCTGTTAATCGTCTTCTTCTCTATTAATCAGATTCATTGCTGTGAAGAACTTTATTAATTGGATTTGCGATTTCTGAAATTAAATCGATTGTGATCCAGTTGAAAATTCTATTTTTTTTGTTGATTGCGATTATGTTACATGTTTCGAAAATACAGACCTAGAATTTGGTTTCAATGTTGAAGATGCGTCGATTTATATCTTATATTCAGACTGGATCTATAAACATAAATTATAAAAACACCAGATTGTAGTATATATTCGATCAATATAAGTTAAAAATTGAAGTTTGTATAATCGTAGCTTATATTCAGACTGAATATAAGCTAAATTTTGAAGTTTGTAAAATCGTAGCTTATATTCAGACTGAATATAAGCTAAATTTTGAAGTTTGTAAAATTGTAGCTTATATTCTGACTGAATATAAGCTAAATTTTGAAGTTTGTAAAATCGTAGCTTATATTCTGACTGAATATAAGCACTAAGAGTCTTTATATTCAGACTGAATATAAGCTACAATTATACAAACAACTAGTTGTAGCTTATATTCAGACTGAATATAAGCTACGATTATTAAACTTCAAATTTTAGCTTATATTCAGACTGAATATAAGCTACAATTATACAAACTCATAATTGTAGCTTATATTCATTCTGAATATAAACATAAAATGTTATGCTTATATTCAGACTGAATATAAACTAAAATTATTCAAACACATAATTTTAGCTTATATTCAGTTTGAATATAAGTATAACATTTTATGCTTATATTCAGACTGAATATAAACTACAATTATTCAAACACATAATTTTAGCTTAACATTTTATGCTTATATTTAGACTGAATATAAGCTACAATTATACAAACACATATTTTAGCTTATATTCAGACTGAATATAAGCTACAATTATTCAAACACATAATTTTAGTTTATATTCAGACTGAATATAAGCTACAATTATACAAACCCATAATTGTAGTTTATATTCAGTTTGAATATAAGCATAACATTTTATGCTTATATTCAGAAACTTACTGTGATAAAATGATGAACAATCATATTAAAAGGGAAAAAACATTTGAATAACATTCTTACACTTTATCAAGAAAAAGAATCTGGATCTGAAAATGAAAAGACTTGTGATTCAAAGGAGGAACACAAAACAAAAACAAACTTGTGCGAAATTTATTTTGGGGAAGATGATGAAGAAATTTGGGGCGGAAGTAAAATTTCTTTTGGGGAAGATGATGAAGAAATTTGGGGAAGATGATGAAGAAATTTGGAGAAGAAGATGATGCCTGGTTCTTATTTAAATCGTCAGGTTATATTTAGGATTTAAGCCATGACCTGAGTTTTCCACTTATTTACAAAAATGTCACCGCGAATTTTCTCCCTTGTATTTTGATCTGATTTAAAATGGATGGTTGTGATTCGTCCTCATGTTCACAATCAAAGATAGGTTCACATTTGAACCCACCCCTATATATATATATATTAATTACACGTTTTTTAAGGAAAAAAAAACTAAAACGTTTTTCATTTAACGATTTTTTTAGTAATTGTTAGGAAGATGGATCAAACCTAAACATTTTTGTGAACTATGATGACAAAATTGTAGTTTCCAAACTGTAAAGGCAAACATTGTTATAACCCACAAACCAAAGGGACCAAATTTGTAGTCTACCTTTTATTTTAAGTAGAGGTGTTTGCAGTCTGGTTTGGATGGTTTAACCCCTCTAACCGCTATGATTAGAAAATTTTCAAACCAAGTGGTTTGGAAACAAGTGACAAAACCAGTCAAACAGAACCACAAAAAGACGGTCTAGTCTTCTCGGCATAGACGATTTAAGCCTCTTATGAGCTTTAAACTAAAAAAATGACATTTATATCTAAAATGAATTTTTTATCAGTATCGCACTATAGAAAATCATGTGGATTTATAAAAAAACGTTTATATCTAAAATTACAAAAAAAAATTGAACAAATGAGAAAAAAAACAAATCCACCAACAATTGTTGGAATTTTAGACTGAGCAAGGCGAACTATAATTTGGAATTTGATTTTTGAAGGATTTCAGAATGTTGTCAATTTAGAAATGAAAACTAAAAAAACATAACATTTTTGATGAATTGTTTATAACCGGATCATAAAAGTAAAACCTAGAACATGAAAAATAAATACAATTAATACATTCTTTTGGCAATCGGTTCGGTACAAACCGCTCAAAAAAATGTTCAAATTGTAAACTGAGCCGAGCAGTTTGGCTATTTTTCAGTTCGGACTAGACCACTCAAACCACCAAAAAACGGTCCGGTTTGACTTGGTTCGACCGCTTTCAGCGGTTCAACAGTTTATTTGAACACCCCTAAATTTAAGAGAGTAAGTTCACTTTTGGTCTCTAATGTTTGTCACTTTTAACTATTCTCGTCCCTTAACTTCGTTTTAACAGATTTCGTCCCTCACGTTTATCATTTTGCAACAATTTTGCTTTCTCCCTCTTATGACAGTTAACCTTTTCCATTAAATTCAATTAAATGAGGGGTATTATGATATTTTCTCTCTAACCCCCACCACATATTAACTAATTTCACATAAATATAAAAAGATAAAATGAAGAATATCATTCATAATTATGCAAATGGGTTTAATGAAAAAACAAGAATAAACTTAAACTTCAAATTAATAACCTAATTCTAAAGATGAAGATGAGTTTGATGAAGTAGTAAAAATCATAGATTTCTTCAAATGAAGTAGTAAAAATCACATATTTTTTCAGGCAAAACAGAAATCACGAATTGGGATTTTCATCAAGTTTAAATCCAAATTAACCATGAAAAACATTAAAAAAAATTGTATTAATATTTTTGTACAAAAGAATTACAACACAAATTCCATAGAAATTTCAATTTTAAATCTAAAAAACAACAAAAAAACCCTAAAAATATAAACCAAAATTTGGTTGGTGGTGATATTAAGGTTTTGTTTTTCAAGCCAGATCCAATTTTGAGCCAAAAACAAAACGCAGGTTCATCAAGAAACCCCTAACCCTAACCCTAAATCAAAATCAAAATCAAAATCCACAACCTACTGTTGTGTGGGTCGAAGGAAGAAAGTAGAACTGCCGTGTAGATAGAAGGTCGGGGCAGAGTTTGTCGAGGTCATCTACAAACCATTAGATGTGGCAGAGTTCGTTGGAGAACCATCTTACCTCTCCATTCCATCTTTTTACAAAACACATAACACTACCACCATTAAACGAGAGGGAAGGGATCAGTTTTCAACATCCATTTGCAGACGCCGATTTGAATCCATCCATTCATTTGCAACGCCGATTTATAGGCGGTGTCAAGAGAGATAGAGAACAAAAGAATCAGATAAAAACAAATGGGTTTTCTGGTCCGGTTGGTGGAGAGTGAAAGAGATGGTATAATCATATAATGTGGGTTCAAGATTGGAAGGGTTAGGTGGGCACGTAGATGGGTTAGAGGGAAATTACCATAACATCCCTCATTGAATTGGACTTAAAGAAAAAAGTTAACGATCAGTAGACGAAGAGACTAAAGCTATTATGACAAACATGAGGGACCAAACTCATTAAAACGAAGATGAGGGACGAGAACCATTAAAATGACAAATGTTAGAGACCCAAAATGAACTTTACTCTATTATAATAATAAAATAATAAATGTTTATGAGTATATACTATTGGGAAGTCCTATCCTCATTTAAGATGGAAAATGAATGGTGTATTTGTGCCTTTTAGAACTTGAACTCAAACCACCAATCATTCCACAATTTTACTTGTTTTTATATATATATATATATCTCTTTGCCAATTCCAAATTTCCAATTATTTTCTTTTGTAATACACCCTCCATTTCTCACTATCTCAGCGGTGGTGATGGCCCTCCGAGCTTCAACCACCGCTAGACTCCGCCACCACCACCAACCACCGCCACCACCACCACCGTCAAAAACCCTCATCCCTTTCAAACCCACCCAAAAAATCCGACCCAAACCCGATTCCTCTCTCTCACTATCCACATCCACCACTATCTCACTCTTAGCTCTCTTCACAACCCCCATTGAAGCTAATGCTTTCACAATATCCAAAGACGACGTCGTCTCATCTCTAACTCAAGTAATTCATTTCAATTTCATCCCTTTCAATGGCTTCTTGTTTTTTTTTTGCTTTCAATTTCAATAACCCACCCAATTTCATTTTTCAATTTTGTAGGTGGAAGAGAAAATCGATCAGGTTCAGAGGGTGGGTTATAATGTTTTTGAGTTCACAGGGAATGCAATTAAAACGGTGTCGGATTTCTTAAAGCCGGCGGCCGACGTGGCAATGCCGGTGTTGAAGCAAGCCGGCGGTGAGGCCGTCAAGATTGCTACGCCGGTGATCTCAGAAGCGTCGAAGAAAGCACAAGAAGCGTTTCAGAGCTCTGGTTTCGATACTCAGCCTGTTTACGACGCTGCTAAAGTAACTCAAAATCGAAACCCCCAAATCTTGATTTCATTATATGAATGAATTACTTCGAATTTTAACTTATTTTGGTTTTGTGTTGCAGACGGTGGTGGATGCTGCTGAACAAACTGGGAAGGTGGCGACGCCGATTGCATCCACGACGGTGCAGACCATCTCATCGGCGGATCCGACCACCATTGCCGTTACCGGCGGTGTTTTAGTGTTGGCGTATTTTCTTCTTCCGCCGGTCTTCTCCGCCATCTCTTTCAATTTTCGTGGGTACAAAGGTAGAATTTATTATTGCAACTTCATAAAAGCTTCAACTTTAGATAGATGTTAATTGTATTTAAACAGTGGTTGATCCAGAATTTTTGTCCGGGGTCCTATTACGGTAGATTAAAGACGCGTAAAGTCACCCGATCTGTTTCGGGGGATTTTAAAAAAAAATTAGTTGATTTCAAAAGATTTCTTAGTGTTTTGTCTATTTCCAAGGATTTTTTCGGTTTTTCTATTGATTTCAAGAGACTTTTTAGTGTTTTTGTTAATCGCCGACAAGATGGGGTCCGTTAGAAAATTTTACTGGACGGAACCAAGGGTAAATTTGATATTTTTGATTTTTTTTTAGGTGAGTGCTAATGGCACCCCTAATATAGGGGTGTGCACGGAATTTCATGCACTTTATAGGGGTTTGCACAAAATTTTTGGTACTATAATAGGTGTTGATGTTGACTTGTGAGGATGACATTCACTCTTAGGGGTGCCATAAGCATACCTTAGGGGTGCCATTAGCCTTCCCTTTTTTAACCTATATAATTTATTTATTTTAACTATTGAGTGGGGTCCCTTCCCCGTCTTTTCTTATCTAGATCCCCCCCTGTATTTAAATACGATTGAAAGATTAAAACGTTGCTATAAATGGAACTATTTTTTTTTTTGAATTTTGGATGACATTATTATTGATTATCCAGGTGATCTTACTGCTGCTCAAGTTCTTGATCTTGTAACTTCAAGGAACTACACTTTGATTGATATCAGATCGGAAAACGACAAGGACAAATCCGGTGTTCCACGCCTTCCTTCGAGCGCAAAGAACAAAATGATCGCCATCCCGTAAGTAACAATTTCTTCTAAAACGGAAAGTAACAGAAACCCGTTTGATTATGGGTTTTTTTGTCGCTTTTTTCCAATTATATTCGGTATATTTTCCCATTTAGGGGTTGTTTGTTTACCTATTAATAGTTCTATTAAGAGATAACCTTTGAATCGCTAAGAGGTGAATCCTGTTTGGCGAAAAAATAAGGTTGTTTGGCAGTTGTTGAATGATTAAGTGGTCAAAATGATTAAGGGGCTCTTATGATATAGTGTAAAATGAAATATAATTGTTAGGTAATTGTACAATATAAATTAGAGTTCTGAATGGTTAAGGGAGGTTCAGGATACAAAATGATTCAGATGGTTTTGGAGCCATTAAGAGGGCAGACTTATTTTTTTGCCAAACATGATTCACCTCTTATCGATTCAGATGTTGCCTCTTAATGGTTCCAAAACCCTCTGAATAGTTTTTTGTATCTGGACCTTCCTTAACCATTCAAAGGCCTAATTTCATTTTAAACAATTATCAAACAATTATGTTTCATTTTATACTATATCATAACAGCCGCTTAATCATTCTGCACCAAACCATTCAGCAACTGCCAAACAGTCCCTTAATCTCTCAACGTATAATTTTAGGTTATTTTACATTGTCGTTTAGCTTTATGAAATAATTTATCTTTTTTAGTTTGGCGCACGTAGATAACATTATCGGTTATTAATGCATTTGGTCATCTAATATCTTCAGATTGGAAGACTTACCGAGCAAATTGAAAGGCATCGTTAGAAACACAAAGAGATTAGAAGCGGAAATTGCAGCTTTGAAGATATCTTATCTCAAGAAAATCAACAAAGGCTCCAACATTGTGATCTTAGACACGTAAATTTTCTTATTTTTTTCCGCCATTGTTGCTTGTAACATTCGAGTTCTGAATCGATCTGATGAATCTTGAATAATTCTTCAGGTACACGGATTCAGCAAAGATAGTTGCTAGATGCTTAACGGAACTAGGGTTTCAGAACACTTGGATTGTGGCTGATGGGTTCTCCGGAGGCAAAGGATGGCTTCAAAGCCGATTAGGAACCGATTCATATAATGTATCATTCAGCCGTGTTCTATCGCCATCTCGAGTCATTCCTGCTGTTAGAAGTTTCGGTACTTCGAGCTCGGCCAAGTTGCTTTCTGATTAAGCTTGTTTTCATTGTTTCTGCGAATATATTATATGTTTATGACAGTGGTCTTTATGTGCATTTTTTTAATTAACCTGGATATCCAACCCGCTATGTGAGTCAACTAATCCCAGGACGACCACCTGCTACACTTCACTGGTAGCCAGGAGTCACTGCATTTGAACCTCCGTGACCACAAGGGGATTTTTATTTCTTCTTGGATTCGAACCCGGGACCTCCAGGCACTTTTGACCTTTGGATCCCAAGTTCGAACCAATCGGGCAACACCCTTGTGGTTCTTTATGTGCATCTAAGTGTTAAACCCTTCAAACTAAGCTACAAAAGCCTCCAACCCTAGTGCCTGACTATGACCATTCGAACCGAAGCCATCAACTTCAGTCTTCCCCTTATTT
Organism: Silybum marianum; assembly: GCA_036898165.1. NCBI lineage: Eukaryota > Viridiplantae > Streptophyta > Magnoliopsida > Asterales > Asteraceae > Silybum > Silybum marianum. The sequence continues at coordinate 8,502,289 of CM072529.1, read as the reverse complement.
CAATTGATTTATGGTTATTAACAAAATAGAACAATAAAAATTTAACTATTATTCTTTGGTTGAAATCAAATCTTTTACTTGCAACGTGAAGCCATAAACAAAAATAAATCGATTGTGTGATAAATTTCTTTAAAATCAAACCTATGGATCGATGGTGCCATTTTTTATGGTTCCAATTTTCACCCCCACGATATCCTACAATAAAGTAGAGATAAAAAAGGACAAAAAAACATCCCATTAGTACAATCTTAGGAATGGACTAATTGGGTCGAACCAATTATTTTTGCATTTTAAACGAGTATAAACGAGACTAGCAATATGTACAAACAAAAAATTCGAACTCAAGTTGAAGCGTCAAAACTTGAACTTGATGGGTTGAGGATTAGAGACTTGTCTATTAAGAATTTGAGTTAGACTTTGGTGAGATTGTTTTTTAAGAGGGGTTGAAGTCTGAAGTATGATTTCAGTTCTGAAATGGTTGAAACGTGTGAACGAATCAGACATAAGTGGTGATTAAGAATTTAAAATAAATAAAAAACAAACTAGGCCTTAGAGTAAAAGCTTGAACTCAAGTTGATTCGATTTGACAAATTGAGAATGTCCCCAACTCAAGTCAACGCCTTGGGCTCACAAAGTGAAGATTTTAATAGCTTGAATTAGGTTGGTGAACCAGACACCCCCGAAGTTTGAAGTTTGTGCACTACAGACTTCAGTTGACATCAAATTGGTTGGTGATGATCGGTTGATCTATTGGTCACAAATCCAAAGAGAATAGCTGAAGGCATTCAGAAAAAGGCCTATAATGCCTTGCTATTGAAGGTAAGTACAACTTTTAGGCTATGTTTGATAAACTAAGCAATAAACTAGTCATGTTTGATAAAAACTAGGTGATAAGCTAAATGACAACATATAATAACCTAAACTGACATGTTGAAAATTACAAGGGGCATAATTGAAAAAAATCCCCTAGAGCTAATTGAAATACATTTTTCCAAAAAATTGGCTTCATGGTTAACAAAAGGGAGCCTTTTCAATAAGCTCAAAAGATAAGTGAGATTATGGTTACCAAACATAAACCTTACATTTCTTGACTTTACCTTTAAGGTGAACCATATATATAGTTATAGTAACTGAATCAATTCAGATCTCCATAGAGAAAGAGAAAGTGTCTTTTTGTTCTCAGAAGAAGTATGGATGGTAAGGGGCGGATGTAGGTAAGAAAAGGAGGGGGAAAGGACCCAGTCAGTAGTTTAAAAAATATATTATATAGGTTAAAAAAATCAAAATACTAAATTTACCGTTAGTTCCCTCCAGTCAAATTTTCCAAAGAACACATCTTACCGGCGATTGAAAAAAAAACAAAAAAAAACTATTGAAATAAATAAAAAAACGTAAAAATATACGAAATCGACAAAAACACAAAAACACAAAAAAAAATCCTTGAAATCAACTAAAAAACTTTAAAAATCCCTCGAAACACGTCGGGTGAATTTACACGCCTTTAGTCTACCTTAATGGCCCCCACTGGACAAAAATTCTGAATCCACCACTGTGGATGGTGGTGGGGAGGAGAAACCAAGAAGCCATTGTTGTGGACGTTGTAAGATCTACATAGGGAATTTCACGGGGTTCAGGAAATGGGAATGAGATTGTATATGTTCTTGGATTGTTAAAAAAAAACAAAAAAAAGGGTAGGGGAAAAATATCAATGTTAATTTGTATTTTTTTTTTCCTGAAAGGCCAATCCACATATAGAAAGACTTTATGTAAAAGGTAGAAAAACGGAACCAAAAGCAAAAAAAACAAAACATATAGAAAGACTTCAAGGATAATAGACGAGAAAAACTGCAATAAGAAAAAAAAATCGAAAAAACAGAAAACCTCGAACCCAATCTAGATCTATTTTGGTTTCGATTTTGCAATTTTTTCTGATTTTTTTTAGGGTTTTAGTTTTTTTGGTTTGAATTTGTTGTTTGTAAATATGAGTTTAGGGTTTAAATTTTAGATCCTTGTTTTTAATTGGGTTTCACATTTGTTTTGATTTGGTATTTGGTTTTAACGGTGGGTTTCTTTCATTTTATTGGTGGTGATGTTGAATATAGGGGTGTTTACGGTGCGGTCTGATACATCTTAAGGTTGAACTGCAAACCACACCGAATAAGTGACAATTTTACTCATAACACAAAGTAATTAAGTAGAACTCAAAAGTATAAGCTTACATTTTAAACTTATTCTAGAAGGCATAAGATTATGTGAGAAAAAAAGTTAAGATATAAAGAGTAACAAAAGATTTGGACCCTTGATCACTTTTAATCTCATGTCCATCAATGAATTACGCTTTAGAAGGGTGTTGATTCGGTGCATCTCATCCTAATGTGCATCTAAGGGTGGAGATCTCTTCTTATGTTTCTCGCTTTAACTCTTCTTCTTACCAGAATCCAACCATATTTTAACATAAACTAAATATCGTTTATTAATTGATTATCGGTCACTTACCTTACTATCTAAGCCGAATAAGAATAATTCAAAATTTGAATAAATTCCATGAGTCAAACCCTAGCCCTACATTTACTCGGCCCATGATAGATATGGCTATGAATATATATATATATATATATAGGTATAAATATTGTAGCGTTTCAAGGCAGCATAGACGGCCATTCTCCTTCGGATACCATCTATGTTTCGTTCTCCCTTCAATTGTAAGCATCGTCTTTGTTCACAGCATTTCAGATGCTAAAGCTTTGCTATTTTGATTATGTGGTCCGAAATGCTATGAACATTGACCCTGCTTCCATCATTGTTCCAATTGATGCAGATCTATAAAGGTTTGTTCCATTTTATTTCTCAAAACGTTTCCAATCTAATTATCTGTTCATTCCTTTTGATCTATTATAGTCTATATATATATATATACATATACAACTAGAAGGGTACTCGCGTAATGCAGCGAGATTCATCTTAATTTTAATGTTTTATTTTATTTTATTTTTGTCTATATCGATGTTATAATACAATTTTATTTTTTGTGTACTTTCTTTAATTCCATTTTTTAATTATAATCTAGCTTTAATAATAAAATAATATATTTTGGTTTAATAATATAATTTTTTTATAAATATAATAATTAAGCATTTTGTTAGATTTGAATAATTATCCTTATTATATGTTACATTTTTTATATTCAAAATTAAGATGTTTATCTATATAGTTAGTTGTATAATTAGTTACACGAATTCAATAATGAACTTTTAATAAGTTGTACTAATGCATTTATAACTTGTATTATTGAATTTTAAATAATAATGTTTTAATCAATTGTACATATTGTATAATAATATGTTTTTAAGAGTTTTTTGTCAAATGCTTTATAACATAGTATAAATATGTATCGGATCTAATTTGTTGTCTGGTATATGGTGGTACAGTGGTACTATTACAGATTTTGGATTACATTGATTGGGTGAAACTGTTGTTAATCGACAAATACTTTTTAGAAATTCCCCCATCTTATCATTTGAAGTTGAATTATATCATTATATGCGTAAAATATGTTTGAAAACTTCAAATGGAAGTTAAATAAAGATCATAATTGTTAGGCAAAAATGAATGATTCAGCAAAATCATTTGTTGTTTAAAACTTGAACATGGCTCCATGAATACTACTAATTAAAAACTTATTTTCAATTTGATATGATGGTTGCAAATAAACAAATTATATGAAATGTTACTTTAAAATAACAGTTATAAAGCTAATGTTGTCTGCTTCATAGGAAAACTTAAAAAAAATTGAAGATAACCCTTAAATCTATTCATCCGGACAGAATGTATAAATGCATACTGGTAATTTGTAATATGCATTAGTGCATAACATACACTCGTGCATAGAAAAAAAGCAGTATCAATCGTTTGTATGCATTTATGCATACTGTCCAGATGAATGACTAAGTTTTTTTTGAGGTTTTTTCGTGAACTTCCCTCGATATAAGCACAAATAACAAAATGCATACATCATCTTTATTGGTATGAGAGTAGAAGCAACAAAGATGTTGTGTTAAGTCATAAAGTAAATACTTTAAAAACCACAAGGGTGGTGTCTTAATTGTTTGAGTTTGAGGTCCAAAGGTCATAAGAGCATATCCAACAGCTATGCTATAATATTTCTATAATAGAGTAATATAAGTTAGGGCAAAATGCAAGAAATAACAACCTACTTTTATAAATTTATTTATTATAGCATTGTACTTTCAGTTTTACTTATTACAACAATGTACTTTCATTTTTTTTATTAAGGCATTGTACTTTAAAATTTTTACCCATTATAGCAGTGGGTAACTTGTTACCTTTTAAACAAGTTAACCCCTACTTTTTTTTGCTTACATGGCTTAAATGAGATGACATGGATAACATGTCATCATGATTAATGGCATTAATAAAAAAAATCTCTTGTAATTTTTTTAAAAAAATTCCCACTTTTTCTTCTGATTATTCATATCTCACCCAATTTATATTATTCTTAATTATCTCAATTTTTTAGTAATTTCTTCACTTCATCACTTTTTTTTAAATCACTCTTACTAAATTGCATGCAAATTAAATATTTTAGAATTACATTTTTTTTAACAAATATGATATTTTTCATGAAGATAAATATTTTATTTATAAAAAATGTAAAATTTGTGATTAATTTTTCTAGTTGAAAAAATACTTATTGTGTACTTTAAAAAAAAATTAACGATATAAATTGTGTTTTAGAAATTTTCTTAATATTGTAACATTTTAATAAATATTTTAGAAATAATCTAATTAATTTAATACATTTATTGAATGATATGTCAATTCAATTTTTTTAACACAAATAGATATATTCTTTTCCATATAAATATTTTATTTGTAAAAAAACGTAACAATTCTTATTTTCTTTGTTAAAAAAATATATTTTTAAACATTTTTTAATATTAGAGAAATAAATTGTCACCTATAAATTTTCTTAATATTCTTATATTTATGAATAATTTAGTTTAGTTTAATTAGTCTAATATATTTATTAAATAATATGTAAAGTACAATGCTATAATAAGAAATGTCATATCAACAATATATTACATGTGGACAACCTACATGGACAATGAGGTGGCATGAAAACCTAATATAGTGGGTAAATTTAAAAGAAAAGGTTACCCAATGCTATAATGGATAGATTTTAAAAAGTACAATGCTCTAATAAAAAATAATTTGAAAGTACATTGCTGTAATAAGAAAAACTAAAAGTACAATGCTATAATAGAGAAATTTCTGAAAGTAGGTTGCTATTTCTTGCATTTTAAATCTCTATAAAAATTTACATCTAACTCCAACAGCTACTCTATTTTAGCAATTTTAACATTAATTATATTAATAAAATATTTAATTCATCTAATAAAATATTATTTATCTTTCCTACACATTTTATCTAAACACTCTAATTGGTTGGATACAATTAAATATTATTTTCTCTCTCTTTTAACGGCTTTTAGAGGTTTCTCTAAATTTAGAGATTTTTACAATTTCTTTCATCTTTTTCTATTTTAGCATAGTGGATAGCATAGTTGTCGGAGCAACAAAAATGCTAAAATCCTACTTTTTTCTATTTTAGCATAGCTATTGGAGATGCTCTAAGTACCTGGTCCAAGTTCGAATCTAGGGAAGATTAAAAATCCCCTTGTGCCCATGGGGGTTTAAATCTTGTGATTCCGCCTTGGAATTAGTCGACTCGTATAGCGGTTGCATATCCAGGTCAATAAAAAAAGTAAATACTTGATTTTAATGTATATAATGTGTTAAAAAATCGTACTCAAATGTAAATATTAGCAATTATGCATTTTTATAATGTTATGATGCAGAAAACTAATGAGTTAAAAGAGTTTAGAAATAAAGAAGTTGAGAGTTGAATGTGCCATACAATCGATTATTTGACTAGAATTGTAGTTGGCATGGGAAGGACATGACCGTGTGGATGCTCGACAGTCGACACGACCATGACTCCCGGTGCAAGTTAAGTATGTTTACCTATGTATATTTGTAAGGTTTTACGTGGTTATATTATATCTAGTAAGCTCAATATCCATGTGTGTTAGTATCCACTGAGTTTGCCAAGCATTGATGTATTGCAGTCATAATTTGTCGGGATTAGTCGAGGCATAGTTTGGGATACCCTTCATCAAAAAAAATTAATCGGTTTTAAAAACTTGCACAATCAAGTGCATTTTTATGTGAGTTGAAAAATGGGATACATTACTAGCATGATCTCATTATTTGTGCATGTTATGCATTTTAAATTGTTTAAGCATGTGAGTAGTTTGTTTAATGTATTAGTTATGATATGTATGAAATGTATTTTTTCAACATGTGTTTTTGAGCATGTAAATCTCAGTTGTTGGAAGGAGTTGTTGTAAGGATATACATACATCACGAACGCTTCTATAGTGGGTCAAGTATCAATGTATCGTGTGTCATTCACCATGCATAACAGCTGATAGAGCTCTCGGTTCAACATATGCATAGCTGGTTCGTCTATAGTAATAACATACATGTTTTATGAAAGTGATTTAGTGGGCATGATATATCATGTGTATGGTCGCAACATGATTTCAACATTATCCTTCATGATGTTTTTGGTGTTTACATCGTTAAACATGCAATCAAAGTTAAACAGATTAGTATAACCGATTCATATTTCTAAAATAAAAACCGATTTGTAAATACCAGTTATATGCAAATCAACACATTACTTTTCATTGCAAAATCAATAAAGGATGTAGTTATTAATTTCACAATGAGCTAACAACCACTAACAACATGGGGGAGGCCAACAAAATGAGTGAATGTGCATTACTAAACAATCCACTTATTTGTTAAGTTAACTTTGGCACAATCAACTTATGCACTACCTGTCTTTCAGACACTATTCCACTTATTTGTTAGGCTAACTTCGACATAATCATCGTGTTTGTGCACGTTCTTTCTTTCAGACACTAATGCCAGTTAAGCATCTTGCACCTCTGGTGCACGATACTTTGATGTAACACATTTTGGGAGCAATCTTGTTGATCATAACTCCTCTCAATGATTTGAATATGATTCATTTTATATACTTAGTGAAATTCCATAGTATAAGCTTCTGTTCATATTCAGCGATAGCATACACTGATTAACATCAGCGATCTCTGAAGATCAAGGAACAACAAGCTTATCTCTGAAGACCTGAAGATCAGCTATCACACCATAAGACCACTCAACGAAAGTCAAAGACCCTAGCTGAAGAAAGAGATAATCAGCTAAGTGAACTGAAGCGGTTCAGCGTTAGCAACGATTATGTAATCAAAGTGTGAAGTCTTGTGAAGTCTCAGCGATACTGAAGTTCATCCTTGAAGATTCAGTATCAGCGATCAAATGAAGCTTCCTTTACAAGATTAAAGATTGATCTTATCCTCGATGCACAAAAGTTAAACCTAATACCTTGTCAGAAAAGGACGTACGAATTGTCTCTTATGTCCCCATCATATCTGATATGGTACTGTTCATATTCGGCCAAAAGCATGGTTGTCTTATTAGCAAGGACAAGCTTCCTATCCAAGCTTGACACGTGGCATATACTTTTTGTCTTGCATTAAATGCAAACGGGTATAAATAAGATGAAGATATCTTCTTCATCTTAATGCATGCTTCTTTCTAACCTAAACCCTCTTTATTCTTTCTTCCTTCCTCTTGTGCATCAAACTTAGTGTCTCATAGTTACAATAGAATAGGTTTTAAACTTGTTCTTATTCCGCTTATAACTGTAAATTTGTTTATGATATATAAACTAATTTAAAAACCAAAATCTGTGTGTTTGTATTCAACTCCCCCCCCCCCTTTCTACAAACTATTTACTTATTATTGAACTCTTGTAGACCCTTTAGGGACCAACAAATCTATCAATTGTAAGTGAAGCGACCCCAATAAAACTGCAACAAAGGTGGTAGTAGGTTTAGAGTCGAAGCAAACAAATGGCTACAATGCCTTAATTATACAAAGGGTATTTCCCAGAAGTCAAAAATTAATAGTTTGCTAAATTTACAAGATCGACTAGCACATCCAACTTACTCTATCGACAGCCTGGCCAGATGAAGGAACAACATTAATAACCATATTTCATAACATCATTTAGATTAGACATTTTCCACAATACACATTCATACACAAGCAACATTAATTGGTTGTGAAAAAAATCATATTTTGATGGCTTTTGATTTAAGTGCGGTTTAAGAACATCTTGCGTACACACCTTGTTACGTGTATAATTCACATAATTCTCATATTAATGCAACCAATCTGAATCTAGTTAACTTTCCTATCTTTTTTATACTATTAAGAATCATTCAAATTGAATGTATAACAATTTTCATTCAAATTTATGAAAGATGAATCTTCTTCTCCTGTCTCAAAACCGATACATGTTTTAGAGTATGAATTACCGTAGGTTTGTCTCACAAAAAATTGTAATAGACATCATAACATTTCCAGAAATGTATCATAATTGAGTTATGAATAATTTATTATGATCTTTACAATATTAGAGTAACACCTAAAACAACATATATGACCAGACTTTAGAAGTCTTACAGTTGAAACTCATCGCATACATCATCTACCTATTTCAAATTTTGTAGTTCCAACAATATTGAACTCCCCGACTAAATATGCATAGTTACTTTTTACCCAAGTTTATGTCAAACAGCAATGACATTAATTCAAAATTTCCATAGAACTTGTTTTGACAAATAGACTATGTTTAGCAAATAAGCTAACTGTTGACTGATAAGTTAGTTCTTATCTGGAATGTTATGTGATGAACTAATCATATTTGACAAAAACTAACTAATAAATTAATTGACAAATATAAAATAACAACAAAGTAACCTTTAAATAACTGGTTTATTGTAACACCCCTAAAATTGGGAGTTAATTTAAACCAAAAGAATTGCGGAATAACAACAACTACGTAAGACATTACCCATAAAGATGGGGAGAAGGTTAGAGTGGGTTTACAACTTCTATAGGAATATTAAATGACAACCTAGTAATCTATACAATTCAAATACAGATTAAGTTCGGGTGTCACTAAAATCCTCAACATAATCTTCTATGTAACTCCATCCATACACACGAGGTGCACTTCCAAGAATGCCACTACAGGCACCTAGCTTCTCTCATCCCATCAAGCCCCATCCGCTTGATCACCTGATATACATGTCATTTTAAGAAAAAGTGTTAGACTTAAAAGCCTAGTGAGAACAAACAGTTCAAAATATAGAAAAGTCATTTAAACTTCGAAAACGGTAAATAAACATATAACCGAAAGCTTTTCTCAAAACATCTATTTTTCTTTACTTCTGCGATTTACACCTGAAAGATACGCTTTACTTCTCTTGGGGGAAACTTCTACGGGAATGACCCGTCATCACATTAATCCTCACGAGTTCAACCCCAAACCAGGATCTATTACAAGTGCCCTCCCCAAGTACTTCTGACTATATGTGCCTATGGATCCATTACACTAGTCTATCATCTTAATACAATTGTTTCCAATGTATTACTTCTCTCCACAAAACCTGTGAAGTATAACATCTTAATACACTTGTTTCCAAGGTATTACTTCTCTTCACAAAACCTGTGAAGTATGACATCTTGCTTCCCAAAACCTTCCTTCCAAAAATTAGGTCAAATAATCATTTAGGTTTATACATCATATTTCTCATCAAAAACCCATAAGGGTGTTTTAAAACCGTCTTCGTACTCATTTCATCATTTCAAAGAAAAACCATAAATGACACATTTTGACCTAGTTTTTACCAAAACCTTCCAAGTATAGAAATACTTATTTTAAACATCACATTAAGGCAAAATACTTCATTTTGACATGTATAAAGTTTTAAAGGTAAGAATGAACTCACTAGCTAGATTTAGACTAAATCTAGGTTTTATCCCAATACCGAGCTTCATTAGGTGAGGACTTCAAATCCACAAGTTTCCATCTATAAAACCTTCATCTAGATCATAAACAAACCCAACGTATACCAAAATCAAACCCAAATCAGAAATCATAGAACCAAACCCTAGATTCAAGATTTCGGAGAGGTGATCGTACCTTTCGACGTATGGGAACGCCAAATAAACAAGTAAACTTTAAACTTCATTGCTTCCATCTTAAAGAGCTCTGAAATACGAAACCACAACACTTTGAATCGCCCAAATCGGAGTTGAAATGAGAGAGATATGGCCAAATGAAGGAAATCCTGAATTTATGCACTGGATGTCGTCCGCGACCATGACATGCGACCATGCCATGTCATGATCGCCTGGCAAGGTCGCCCGAAGTGTACCGAAACTCAATTTTCCATCAGGTGAAAGCCCGGCGACCATGCCTTCGCGACCTTGACATGGCATCGTCGCCGTGTCATCGTAGCCAAACATGTACCGAGAGTTTTGTTGAATTTCTTGCCATTTGATGCCTTTGCTACCATGCCTTGAGACCTTGACATGGCATCCTAGCCTGTCATGGTCGCCTAGAAGGTACCGAGGCCGAATTTGGTTTCGTTTTTCGCTCCTATCTTCCAATTCATTGCAACTCAGTATTAGACCCTTGAAACACATCATTTAACTTACAGATATCAAAATGTTTAGGATGCGAAAATCGTTATCTTGATTACAAATTTCCGGGTGTTACATTTATGGTTTATGAATTACTCACAAAAGAATACTTGATTCTTCTTTCAAAGTAATGTTTGGATTAAAAAAAATCAACTTGAGATTATCTTATAAAATTTTAATGTTTTCGTAAAACTAATTACATCAAACGTCTTCACTCTTTATATCAAATTTTATTCATATGAACCCTAAAATGGGCTACACCATGTATCTAGAGGTTGAAGACAACAAGTTGGAAATTTAAAAACGAGATCACAACATATCAATTTTTTTAAACCACACACTAATCGTTATATAAATTGAATTGCAACTTAGTTTATATAAATTGAATTGCAACTTAGTTATATGAAATATGTATTGAATTGCTGTCTAAAGACCAAAACCCAAATCTAGGTTGTTTTTTGTACCTCTTTGTATAACAATGGCTACTATTCGAGTTTGTGTATCATTTCAACTCCCAAACCAACGTCAATCCTTCAATTTCTCTATTTTGTTACTTGTTCTTTGTCCCCTCTCTTTTTTCTTCTATCTTGGTCAAATTTCAGATAGTGCCTTCAAAACATTAAAAGGGAACCACAATGATGATGCCTCAATGGTTTGAGCTTGGCCTCCGAAGGTCAACAGTACCAGGAGGTCTCTGGTTCAAATCCAGGGAGGGGTAAAAAAAATCCTCTTGTGGCCATGGAGGTTCAAATGCGGTGACTTCTTCCTGCGAAAACGGATGGTCTTCCTGGAATTAGCCAGCTCGCATAGCGAGTTGAATATCTAGGTTATTAAAAAAAATATTGAAAGGGGTTATTATTTTACACATCTCAAGTTTCAGAAATTTGTATTTAACTACTGATGTTTAAATATCGAGACCATAGTCCAAGACTTATATTTTTCCTAAAATTATTTGATTCTTCCAAATTTAATTAAGATTCATAACACTACTAATTAAATAACGTTAGGGTACTAACACTTGAAATATGTAAGAACATCGTTTCATAACACATTATCATTAATGACATGAAAATTATTAAAATTAACAAATTTTGAGATGTTATATTAAGCGGAATCAATTCAAAAATTGAAGATACATTACAGAAGTTTCAACTCGCATTCCAAATCTTACATTTAAATCAAATACTTTTGAGACCTTTTAAAACTGCTTACAATTTTTTATGTTAATATCAAGATTTAGAGACATTTGAAACATATTTTTTAACTTTTAACAAGTCCTCGATTAGTTTAACATCCACAAACCATTCCAAGTTTATAATAAATAAAAATAGCAATTAACCATTTTTGTGATGACCATAAAATATATCAACATAATGATATCAATAACATATCAAGAAGCTCGGGTATGTAGTTTAATTGGCAAATGGGTAAGATGACTTTGTCCAAATCATTACAAGGCAAATTTTGGGTTCGATTACAGCCCCCTACTAGCCTCAACTGTTAAGTGATTTAAAAAATGTCCCTTTACATTGATGTCATTGGATGTGGATTTTGCATGGAATCGGTTGGAACCGTTAATAATCAACTTTTTTAGCGAAATAACATATCAAGAAAGATAAAGGCAGGAAAAATCTGCAAAAAATACCAAAGATCCAACTGTTCTTTTCCTATTCATGAAAATATACGAGTCATGGCGTCGTGGTTGAGACCTTGGGGATGTGGTGAATATCTCATCTGTCCAGGGTTCCATTTGAGGCCTACACAACAATTATGACCACGGAGTTTATCAGAATTGATTTATTGCCATCATAATTTGCTGAAATTAGTACAAACAGAAAAATTGTATATATACATCTATACACTTAGGACCGTGTGATAAATAAAGTTAAATTGAGAGAAAAGATTTAAACCATCGATCACTTTTAATCTAACGACCACCATAGAGAATTAATCGGTGTATCTCAGTGCACCTCATTCGTATTAACATTCATTTAGGATTGATCTAATGATGGAAATCTCTTCTTAGAGTTCTCACAATACATTACTTTCTCATTCCAACCTAAACCCAACCCTACAAGAGCATCTCCAAGAGCTATGCTATATTTTTTCTAAAATAAAGTACTATTCTATTTTTTATAAAATAAAGTAAAAAAAGTTAAGATCTCTAAAAAAATTACTTCCAACTCCATTAACTATTATATTTTAGAGATTGTATTATTTGTTATATTATTAAAATAATCAATATATTAATAAAAATATTATTTCTCTCAGCTAAACATTTTATTTCAATCCCTCTTATTGATGGAATGATAAAAATATTATTTTTCTTTTTTGAAAAATGGATTTTAAAGATTTCTATTAATTTGAAGACTTTTATCTTTTCTTTTATTTTTATTCTATTTTAACATGCAAGATAACATAACTCTTAATTTTTTTTTCCTGTTTTACCATCACTAAAGAGATGCTATAAGTATGTAACTTTTATATTGTTTATTGTAGGTGAAAAGTTAATAAAAATCCAACAACCTATTCCATTTTGGATGATTAAGTCGATAAACTATTTTTGTGAATGAAAAAACTATTAAACATTTTCATTTTGATTGATAAAGTGTTTAAACTATTTTTTTGGATGAAAATTTCCTTAAACATTCCCATTTTAAATGAAAAAACCATTAAACTTTCTCATTTTGGACGATTAAGTGCCTGGACATTTTTTTTTTCAAAAAATTGAACCATCGAATTTTTAAAAAGTGGTTACTTACGTCTTTTAACCCAAATAAAATACCTGTAAGGTTGTAACCGGTTATCTTTTGATTTTTCCTCTTATGATAGATAAAAAAATAGATCAATAAGAGGGAGATCGAGGGCAGGGGCGAACAACATGTTAGGCGATATGGAGAATGGACAACGTTGGGGTAATGGGGAGTGGAGAGGGGGAATACTGTTTTATTTCGTAGGTTTTGGGGACGGCAAAACCGATTTCAGTTTATTTTTACGTTAAAACTTTTCTAGTCCATTACAAGTAGCTTATTTTTATAAAAAAATATATAAGTAACCAACTTTTAGAACATCGATGATTTATTTGTTCAAAAAAATGTTTAAGGACCTCATCATTCAACAAAATGAGAAAGTTTAATGATTTTTTTTCATTCAAAACAATAGTTTAGGGACTTAATTATTCAAAATATGAAAGTTTAATGATTTTTTCATTCAAAAAATTAATTTAAAAACTTAACCATTCAAAAACAAAATAGATTGTTGGGTTTTTTTTGAAATTTTCCCTTTCTTTAGTGGTAAAGTTTTTAGGGCATCTCCAACCCAAACATTAAAAACATACAAAAAACACTAAAAATGGTGGGTCCTTTAAACACTAAAAAAAACCATTTCCAACCACACACTAAAAAAAACCATCTCCAACCACACACTAAAAAAACAACACTAAAAAAACCCATCTCCAACCACACACTAAAAAAACAACACTAAAAACACTTTTGATAACAAAATAATTAAAACATAATAATTTTGATATATAATTGATTTTTGGGCAAAATGCAAGAAATAGCAACCTACTTTCATAAACTTGTTTATTATAGCATTGTACTTTCAGTTTTACTTATTACAACAATGTACATTCAAATTATTTTTTATTAAGGCATTGTACTTTGAAAAATTTATCCAAAATATCAATGGGTAACTTGTTACCTTTTAAACAAGTTAATCTTCATTTTTCTTTGCTTACATGGATGACACATCATTTTGATTACATGACATTAATAAAAAAATCTCTTGCAATTTTTTTTAAAAAATTTCTCACTTTACCCGGTTTATTTTTTTTCTTAATTTTCTCAAATTTTTAGTAATTTTCTTACATCGTCACTCTTTAAAAAAAACACTATTTTTAAATTGTACAAATTAAATAATTTAGAATAACATTTTTTTAACAAATATGATATTTTTTTTCAAGATAAATATTTTATTTATAAGAAAACATAACACCTGTTATTTAATTTTTATAATTCGGAAAATACTTATTTTGTACTTTTTTAAAAAAATTTAACGATATAAAATGTGTTTTACAAATTTTTTTAATACGGTTATACTTTTATGAATATTTTAGAAATAATCTAATTAATTAAATATGTTTATTGAATGATATATCAATTCATTTTTTTAAAACCAAGTCGATATAATTTTTTCAATATAAATATTTTATTTGTAATAAAACATAACAATTTTTATTTTCTTAGTTAAAAAATACTTTTTAAACATTTTTTTGAATATAAAGAAAATAAATTGTGATCTACAAACTTTCTTAATATTGTTATATTTATAAATAATTTAGTTTCAGTAAATTAATCTACTATATTTATTAAATACTATGTAAAATTAATGTTTTGAAAGTACATTGTTGTAATAAAAATTGTCACATCAGCAATATATTACATGTGGACAACCTACATGGACAATAAGGTGGCATGATGGGTAAATTTAAAAGAGAAGGTTACCCAATGCTATAATGGGTAGATTTTTCAAAGTACAATGCTATAATAAAAAATAATTTGAACGTACATTGCTGTAATAAAAAAAACTTAAAGTACAATACTATAATAAGAAAATTTATGAAAGTATGTTGCTATTTCTTGCATTTTGCCCCTTGATTTTTATAATCAATATATAATTATCACTTAAAACAAGTAAAAAAAACTGCAGAAAATCGGTAAAAAAAAAACATCACAGTACAGCAGAAAAAAAGTAAAAAAACTACAGAAATTAATTATTCAAATTAGTAAACTATTAATATATATATATATATATATATAGAAAAGCCAAATAAAATATTAGTATAATTTTTAGAGGTCTAATTTTTTGCCTTCAAATACAGAGACCAACAATTTATCCCTCTATTTTTTTGTTTTGTTTTAATGGTAGATTGGAGAGGAAAACACCTCAAGTTTTGTGTTTTTGAAGGTGGGTTGGAGATCGTTTTAGAAACATGTTATTTAAGACCATCTTTAACCCACCTTATAAACACAAAAATAAAGGTAATTTCACCTCTAACTTAACACTAAAACACAAAAATAAATGGACGGACAAAATGTTGGTCATTCATATTTGGGTGTCAAAAAAGTAGACCACTAAATTTTTTATTTAATTTTTCTAATTATATATATACATATATAGATTAATAGTACTATATAAATGGTATAATAATAAATATATAGTATTTTATTGTTAAAAGTGTTTTTAATGTTTTTTTTTTTTTTTTAAGTATATGGTAGGAGATGAAAACTTTTTTTAATGTTTAAAAAACCCATTGTTTTTAGTGTGCCATTTGGATGGAGATTGCCCTCAAAGAAAATAGTGTCCGTCGTCATTTGAATTCAAAATAAGAGAAACCCTGAAAAATTTGGATCATATCCGGCGGGAAATTAGAAACCTGTTGCATTTCAATTAACGCAACTCCCTTCAGATTACATCACTGCTCCCTGCCGCTCAAGTCTGATCCCCGGAGACGGCCTTTCCGGTAAATCGCCGATAGCAATTGCTTCTTCACTTCTTGCTACTTGATGATAATTGCTTTGTTCCTGCCTCTTTCAAGACCCCTGAATTCGTTTGTATTTATAGGTTTTATATCGCATCATTAACTTGTAGTAAGTAATCGATCTTCAATTGTCTTTTACAAGTTGAAAATTCTCCTTTTCTTGTATTATCATTGTCTTAGGGTTTACTGTTTTTTGCCGGTTAGGATTCATCATGTCTTCCTGATTTTTGCCATTTGGGATTGGCATCGAAATTACATCCATTTATGAGCTTTATTTCTGATTAGTAAACCATATATTTGCACAAACCATTGTGAATTGTTTCTAATCCTTATCCTGACTTTTTAAACTTATGCAAAGTATCTTTTCACTTTAAACTCAAGCTTGTAGATGTTCAAGGCAAGTTGAAAAAACCCTAATTAACTTGTTTGTAGGGGGTTCAAGAACGTGTAATGCCATATGAGGGTGGTTCTAAAATAGATAAAGAAGTTAAAAGGGTTATAAATGACGAGTAAGACAGATAGTCTTCCGTAACCTCTTATATTCAAGCCAATGAACCTACTCCTAGCTCTGTTCCTAAGAAAAAGGTGTTTAAAGAGACTAACAAATGAAGGAGTTCAATGGTGACTTTTGTTTGCTAAAAGAGAAGAAAAGAAATAGTAGAAAGTTTATTTTTAGTAACTTTTATTGTTGAATGTGTTGGATCTTGGATGTAGAAAGGGAGATCGAGTTCATATTCGATCAACCTCATAAAACAATATCATCATATCTAAAACATGCTTGTTTTTGTTAGTTTGAATACAACTATAAAAATATCGAAGACCAAAGAAAGGGAAAAGATATTGGAGATGGAGGGCAGTGAGAGCGAGGCAATTTTTGATTCCTTGAACCTGAACCCTCAACTGTTCATCAACGCGTCCCTAAACATCGTTGATGAATTGATCGACAGCGCCTTCGATCATCTTCATCAGTCAGTTTCTATCCTCACCTTGTTATTAGTTTCTACTTTCTATCCACCATGCAAAAATTTTACAGTTTTCTTACAGGGAGGCGTCAACTCAACTCAAGATCGATAATTCAGATAGGGCCGAAGATTTAACCAAGGTCTATTACTTGTTTTTGTTTTTTTCTCTTCTTTTATTCTTGATTTTGTTTCAACAGATTTAATCCTCTATTTGTGTCTCCACTTAGTTCAATAGTACTTCGGCTGTTATATATTTCATACCGTGTATTATCTGGTTAACCGTTTTTTACCAATTTATTATCATGTAGGGCTTGAATTATATCCGAAACACAATTCAAACATCCCTGGACAAGCGGCTGGCTATGTGGGAGAAATACTGTTTCCTTCGCTTTTTTGCGGTTCCAGAAGGATTTTCTCTGCCCAAAGATGTACGTCTTTGTATTTGTTATGTTACTATGCTGCATTGCATAACTTCTGTGTGTTGGTTCAATTATAATATGAATTATTTAAATTCCCCTATGTTTGCGATAATCTGCATGGTGATGAAAACTTACGGCCAGTTTTTTTTTCCTCATAGGATATGGATATTTATAATTTGTATAAGGATATCTTGAGAACAGTCATATTTATATTGGCATCTAAATTCAATGCTAGAAGAAGAAGTACCATTTACATTATTCCATCACATGTGCATCGGCAGTTTTTCCATTTTTAACAATCTTAAGGCCTGCTTATTTATGTTAGCATAAGATCATGTGTATAGAATTAACAGAACATTAGAAGCACTTTACTAAGATGCTATTTGTAAATGATAAGGTCGTTAAGTTAAAAGTTGCATGGAATTTTACAAAAGGTCAATCTACCCTTTTAAGTTCTTTAATTTCTTGGCGAATGTTGAAAATATGATGTTTTTCTTCTGCCTTTGAAGATAGGGGCATCAAATAGAATCTCTAGTGTTTGAGGACTTACTGTGGTATTTTGACTACAACAGAAAGTGGATATTTAAGAATTCTATTTATATAGAAGAGTAACAAATAACAATAATATGCGATGGAATAAAAAGAGTCCTCTTTCCCTATGATTTCTGATGCAGGAGCAACATTATCAGTTCATCTCTTAAGATTAAGAGTACGAATACGACAAAACCTTTTATTTTCTCATAAATGTACAAGTATCTTGGGGCCATCCTTTTTTTTTTTCAACTAGTTCTTCCCATTTGCACATATCTTAAACAGGAATGGCACTGCACAATTGATGGAAATTTCGAGCATCGGGAAAAAATGCAAGCATGCCCTTCTCTAGGTTTTAGCAGTTTTCTCCCTCAGACGTCAGAAGTTTAGGCTTCTTCTTGTGCTAAAGTTGACATCTTTAAACTCATGTGCTTGCATTTTCAATTAAGACCTGTACGGATAAAATTGTCTGTGTTGATAAAGTTCTGTATGATAACAGATAAAAAAAAATTTGGGTAAAAGGGGACGGACAGATAAGTTGTTTGGTTGTTGTGCTGAATAAACGTTCTGAATGTCAGAAATGACCATTTTACCCCGAGTCTATATTTTTGTCTGAATAAAACAACTATTTGATAAAAATGTTGAATAAATGGCTATTAAAATAAAAAGATATCAATATAAATGTTTTGATTATCTGAAAGGAAACCTTTTGAAGCTTTTGATTATCTGAAAGGAAACAGGAAACACTTGAAAGGAAACATTGTTTTATGTTTTCATCTGTACAACAAGATCTTTCATTCGTCACTACGTAACCATTTATGGCTCCATGTCATTTTCTTCTGAATCTGATTTCAGAAGCTGAAGTTGCATCGGGCAGACCTACCATTTCGGTTCCTGCATCTGAATTAGAACTTAGAGATAAGGAGAGTTGATGAATTTGAAACCAAATCATCTTTCTTGGTGCTTGTATACATATGGTTCACCACAGAACTTGGCTTCACATCGTCACTTCTAGTAATTTTCACAGATTTTGTGGTCGAATTAGAAGAGAAGTTCATATATTTAAAGATTGGCAATTTGGTAACAGATTCATATTTCCCAGGCAAAAGTGGTCTGAGAATCTACCAGAAAGGATGACCTAGAAGCATTTTCTCCATTCTTGATCGACTCCATACCCTGAATACCATCAAGAGTTGGACTTTTTTGCTCAATTTTTTGAATGAAATACCTTCATTTGAATAGTTTGTTCTTAGATTCGCCCTTTTCTTGGATCCCAATTCCCAGCTTATTGTTTTGTGAATCTTTTCTTGATCTCTTCCCTATAGAGCAAGATTTCTTAAGATAGTTATCGGACAACAGGCTGCTTCCCACCCATCCGCCAACAAGGAAAAACAAAAAAACCATAGGAGATTTCGAAAACACATTTGATTGAAAACCAATCTAATGAGAAAGCCTATCTGATCAGCTAGTTATGGCTGAGCGAATAAGCCATATAGGCTATACAGCCACCATTAAGCCACAACCGAACAGCCCCTCAAGAAACCTTCAAAATATTAAACTGAAGACATTAAAAAGATTAGAAGATGGAATCAACAGTTAATCCATAGTTTATATAAACTTAAAAAAAGGAACTCATCTTTTTCTCTCCAGAAAAAAAGTTTTGATTGCTTTATGTGAATCAAAAGGACTTTGTCTTCCACCTCTCCATCCACAGTTCCACTTGTATTCAGACATTGAAAAAGCTTGAATATGTTACTCATCATATATGTGTATATATATATATATATCTTTATACAACATTCAATATCTGTTCTATCTTCAGAATGAAGCATCTGGTGATGATGATATAATGGATGTTGATGCTGTTTGTAACCCTGATCTTGATGCACAGTTGGATTCCTTGAGAACAAAACTTACTTTGGTAAGAAAATATGCAGTTAGTATTGGTGGTTTTATATTTGTTCCTTTGGTATGGATTATAAATAAGTTTTCCATCTTGTACACAGGCTGAACAGGAGTCTTCTGATCTGAAGAGGGAGATCGAAGCATTGGAGAAACAATCTGTTATTAGTAACCATCAAGCAGCCGCAATTAATGAAGTTATGAAGTTATCTGAGCAAATTCCTGAGGATGGTGCATTCAAAGGTATTACATGGTCCTTATGTCTTATCTTTGGAGAAATAGCATTAGATGAATAAGGCATAGTTTCTTTGTCAGGGCTGTTTGGCAGTTGTTGAATGATTAAGTGGTGCTGAATGATTAAGAGGCTCTTATGATATAGTGCAAAATGAAATATGATTGTTTGGTAATTGTTCAAAATGAAATTAGGCCTTGAACGGTTAAGGGAGGTCCATGATACAAAATGATTCAGAGGGTTTTGGAACCATTAAGAGGCAGACTTATTTTTTACCAAACAAGATTCACCTCTTAGCGATTGAGAGATTGCCTCTTAATGGAACTGTTAAGAGGTAAACAAACAACTCTAGTAAATTAAATTAAAGCCCCAAATATTTAATAAAAGAATTTATCCACGTGAGAGTACCAGCCAATCAATATATTACTTAAAACGACACTTGAAACCTTTCTTATTTTCCAATCTTGGGTGATTTTTTGGGTTTCAGTCACTTAACTTGATTGATAACATCATTGCAGCATTCAGACTATTCCATTTTCGCTCCAACTACCGATGTATTTCCAAGTGTAGACTCTTTCTAGATGTCTATGATAAATTTGATCGAAACTTTTATAGGTGAAAAATAAGTCGAATTATAAGGGGTCGAAAACATATTTTAGGAGAAAAGTAAATGATAAATGTTTATCTTATCCAATTTAATTGGTATTCCAAATAGTTATGTTATTGTAGTAGGCATTCAAAGGGAGGTGAATTTGATAGTATTTCTATTTTAGATCTTAACTTGCTTTTATTTAATTTTTTTTAATGTTGTAAGCGGTTATTCAAAGGTTTTGTATAAGATGTTGAAACTAGTTTTCTGAGGTGGCGTTTGTTTTCTAAGAGGTGCTGAAGTCTTAAGTCTGATTTCAGTTCTGAAATGGTTATGAAACGTCTAAACGAATCAGATATAGGTGGTGATTAAGAGCTTAAAATGAAAAAAAACAAATAAGACCTGAGTGTACCATTGTTTTATTTCAGAGCTGCAAAACCTTGCAACAGAATTACGTGCAAAAATGGAGAAGCTAAAGACGGAAAGGGCAGATGAAATCCAACGAGCTAGGTTTGAGAGATTGTGCTTAGCGAAAGGAGATTTGTTAAGGATAATTGGCGGGAATGGTAAAAAGATCTAGCAATCCATCTATGTTTTTTGGTCTTAATTAAAGTGGGATATATAGTTATTAATTGTATAGTGAAATGGTGGTTTTTAATATAATGCAGGTCTCTCTAATGCAAAACCGGAAGAAATTGAGGGATTTCTTGCGGGTTTCAACACTCGTTGAACTTTCGATTGGTGTTTGATGTGAAGTAAGATTTAATTCTTCTTTCTGTCTTCTACATGTATCAAATTGTATAAAAGAAGGCTAGTAGTTATGCTTAAGAATTTGCTGTTAGCAGAATTTCTTGGATCACGATTTGAAAACCTATATAAGCAGTTGTAAATCATAAGATGTTATATATATATATATATATATACTTGGGATCATGTGAGACCGAACTGTTTTCGTGACCTGTGAGACCATCTTTTTATACTTAAACTTCATAGTAAAACACGAAGAGCCACTAGCTTTTTTCATATCAAGGATTTATCATACAATCACAAGATTGCTTTATCCTGAAAATTTTGTTGATGAAAAATGCATAATTTGCTTATGTTGATATTAAAAAGTTAAATCTAAACCATAAGGGTGGTGCCCGAATGGTTTTTAGCTTGAGCTCCAAAGGTCAAAAGCAGGGGTGTGCAAAAGATCAACCGATCCAATTGGAACCAATCGATCCAATTAGAACCGGCCGACTATAATTGGACATATGGTTGTAATTGGATCGGATTGGATTGAAAATTTCAACATCCAATTTGGAATCGACCAACATCCGGTTACCAATCCAATTAACCATCCAGTTATCCATCTAACCATCATCCAACTATTATTCGGTTAGTTTGTCTTCGTTTTGCTTAAATCAAAATTTGTTTTTGCGATGGTATTTGAATTTTTTAGCTTCACTTGTGTTGGTTTTAACACATGTTAATAGTGATTAATTAATTTGCGTCAGTGTTAAAAAATTGGATTGAATTAATACATTGGATGGACCCAATCACATTGGACCATCCATTAGATATCCAATAGATGGAACCAAACCGATCCAATCATTCATTGGATCGGTTTCGGTTCGGCTGTCCGATATTAATCAGATCGGTTCGGTTCTCTTAACATCCAATGGATGTCAACTGATAAACACCTCTAGTCAAAAGTGCTTGGAGGTCTCAGGTTCGAATCCAAAGAGGAATAAAAAACCCTTTGTGGCCACGGAGGTTCAAATGCAGTGACTTTAGGCTACCTGCTTGGTCGCCCTGGCATTAGTCGGCTTGCATAACGGGTTGAATATCTAGGTTAATCAAAAAAAGTTAAATCTAGATCAATTAAACGAGTTCCAATTTTTTGCATACGACAGTTCTGATAAGAGAAAGAAAATGAATTTTCATTCATTCCAGCTTAATCAAGAATGAAAATTGGACTTATGGGGTATGAACCTATTATATTATATAAAATCAAACAGATTTTTTATAATCATTTACGTTAACTAATGCTTAATAATACCTGTAACCAAATAAAACTATAATTCACTCCTTTATTTTATTCAAATATCATAACAAACTTATTTATTGATATAACACATTAGGTATCTAGTTAGAATATACACCTATGAAATCAGTAAAACGAGAACCCACATAAAGCCTTCCACTCTGCTCTTGAACCAAACTGATAGTTTTATTATTGAACTCCGTAGCAAACGACACCGTTTGCAGTATGACCCCATTGGAATTAATGCGGACCCCATTAGGTGTGATGAGAGACCTACGTGGCACTTGTCCAATTGAAACAGCCATCCAAAACTCTCCTAACCTTTCAGCTCTTTTTATTTTATTAGGATTCCCTAAAACATTTACTAAAAGTTGGGCTGTATTTGCCCTAAGCCCAACCAACCAATATTTTAAAACCCGCATTCCGGTGAGCTCGGGTACTAGAACGAACGTGCTATCGGCACTCACGGCGGGGCCACCACCGCCCGATAGACCACTTAGCAAAATCGAGACTCGTCTTGTAAGTGGGTTGTAGCGTAAGAACCTCCCGGTTGAATCGAAGTTAAATCCTGGTTGTGAAGTATTTCTGCCCACCATAACCAAATAAATAAGTATATATAGTCAGTATAGTGGCGGAACCAGGATTTTTGCCTACCATATAACCAAATAAACAAGTATATTATTTATATAGTCGGTATCGTATTGGAGGCGGTGATGGATCTTGGATTTTTGTCTAGTGGGGTCACCTTTAAGGTGGACTAAAGGCGTGTAAAGTAGTCCGACGTATTTTTAGTCTAATTATATCGTTTTGAGGGATTTTTAAAGTTTTTTTTGTTGATTTTGACGGATTTTTTAGTGTTTTTGTTGCTTTCGAAAGGCTTTTTCGATTTTTTTGATGATTTCAAGAAACTTTTTTGTTTTTTTGTTGATTTCAAGAGATTTTTTTTTGGAGTTGGCGATAATCGACTAAGGTTGCGGGGTCCCTTGCAAAACTTTACTGGGGGAACTAAGAGGCCGTTTACCAAACGCTTACCTAGGTAACTGCTTACTAAGTCATATTATCTTTTTACCGGGATGAATATGGCAAGGATCAAGAATCTTATCCGGTAAGAGCGGTAAGACCAAAGACAATGTCCGAGAGTCTTACCCGGTAAGTGAAAACGACAGCTCTTACCACGGTAAACGTTACCGGGTAAATTGTTGCATACAATATCATTTTGGTAGACTAAAATCTTACCCGATAAGTAAGTGATAGCGTTAAATTTTGCCAGTAACCACTTACCCGGGTAAGTTTTGGTAAACTGCCCCTAAGTGAGAAGTTAAAAAAAATTACATTTAACCCTTGTAAATTTTCTTTTCCTTTTTAAATGGGTTCTCTTTCCCCACTCCCAC
Organism: Silybum marianum; assembly: GCA_036898165.1. Taxonomy (NCBI): domain Eukaryota; kingdom Viridiplantae; phylum Streptophyta; class Magnoliopsida; order Asterales; family Asteraceae; genus Silybum; species Silybum marianum. Next base: position 8,478,021 of record CM072529.1, on the reverse strand, counting down.
TTAACTAAATCCACCACTTCTCGAAGGTAATATGTATGCAGACTTTACTTAAATTGTACAAAAATATATACAAAATGATGGGACTTGAAGTAGTTACCTGATTTCGTAAGTCAAACTAGCATCAATGAAATAAACATAGCCTGTTAACAAGTCAACATCAAGTCCAGTTGGAAACTTGAAACCACCAGCGAGCTGAGTTGCAAGCCCGCCGTTAGGGCCTACAACTAGAAGCCCAAAATAGGCGTCGGTTATGTAGAGAAGACCGGTTGTGGGTTGAAAACTAAGAGCCAACGGCCTTCCGCATATCGGACCTTTGTCAGGATCTGTTGTACCATCGCAAAATTGCTTTGTCCTGAAAAATTATTAAAAGATAATTCAAATCTAGGTAAGTTAAACGAGTTTCAATTCGACATATAAAATTCTAATTATCGTGTATATAAATGTAATTATTTGCAAATGCTGTTTCCCAATGATCACCAGTTTGAATCCTTTTAGGGCCACTGGATGTTTGCATGACTGTTACTTTTAGAGAAAATTGACCTGAACACCCATGATTATAAAAATGTATTTATTTATACATAACAAGTTGAACTTGACCTTGCTGGTGCAGTATATGCAAAATCGACAAAACCAACGTTAGGGCCTTGCCATTTCATAATCCTACCATCGGTGACGGTCGTGAAGGGGCCTTCAGCCGTTAATCCACGAAATGAAGCTGATTCAGGACCGGTGACACCTCGAGGTAATGTCAACTTATTAAATTTGGCAAACTGACCAGAGACAACGTTTCCATAAATACAAAGAAAGACAACAAAAATAGAAAGCATGGATGGTTGCACTCGTGAATTTGCCATATTTGGATTTGTGAAGGGAGCCATGGAAGAGTATTGCACAATGCTTCTATTTATATATATATATATATATATATATATATATATATATATATATATATATATCTGTAAAGGCGGCAATTGCAATCTTTTTATTTAAAAATGTGTCTATTTTCGGTTATATTATCTTTTTGAAGGTCAAGACAATAAAATATAAAATTAATTTTAAAAGAAAACATGTCAAAAGACCTGTTAAAAGCTATCTAAATATATTTTAAGTGTTTATACTATGTCGAATTATTTTACTAAAAAGTTATAATCATATACCCATTTTTTTTATTTTGTGACATTTTGAAAATGAATAATAGATGACGGTATGCTTATAGTATTATTATACTATATATAGTTGGTGTATCAAGTGGATTGGGGAATGGCTATCCAAACTACATCATGCGGTGGTTCTTATCATATCGGGAATTAAATTCTTTCTAATTTTAGCCAATACCATGAAAATAATTATAAAATTTACTTTAAAATAATATTATGTGTAAACTATAAAATTTGTCTTTATGTTACGTTAAAAATAGTACTTTTAATCCTTACAGTTGTTCAAAAAAAAATTCTTACAATTAATTACAAGATAGTTATCGACATTTGCAAAAACATCTGCAGTTTATCTCTCCCTCTAATAATCTTTCGTGAAAAATTATTGTTTATATCTTTTTTGAGTATGAGTTACAAACTTGTTAACACTATAAAGTGTGATTTAGGCTTTCATGTTATTAGAGGCGGAACACAATAGAGGCCTAGGGGGGCCATGATCTCTGCGCTTTATCCCTTAAATACTAGATCTTAGAAATATTATCAATGAATACGTTTAGCTCATGTGGTTATGTATATATGGCCCCTGTATATATGGTGACATATTAGTGATTAGGTTGAAAAAAAAATTATCATATATTTTTAAGATGCATTTGTTAGGTTCGGCCTTCTTAATTAAAAGGCTTTTGTTCCGCCACTGCATGTTATGTCTTAGTGCTTCAATAGAAGAACTAAAAGAAGTTTTAAAGAGTCTGACATTTGGTAACATATGAACGTTTTTTTTAATGAAATGATGATCTATAACCACTTAAATGTGTTAAAAATTAGTGAAATAAGACGTTTTTTAGAATACTATGGTTAATTTATTTACATGACAATAAATAATTATTTTATTCGATAGTTTTTTAGACTGTTATTTTCTTAAATAGTTTTATAACAGTTTTTTTTATAGGAACAAATCATGGAGAAAATTTTCATAGGGAACAAAACCACTATGGATATGACTTGTCGCCCTTTACTTAGAGGTGATTTTTTCAAATTATAGTCTATTTTCCATTAAAAATATATTAATTTCTATTCATCACTTTAACCAGAATATGATTAATACACATCAACCAAATGAAAAGAATGATACTTTCAAATTGTAAGAAGTTTATTGTATATATTATATATTAAATATAAAATTAATGATATATCTTGATTTGGAATCACAATCTGTTACATTTGAAACTTCATAATAATCATTGTTACTTTCATAGTGTATTTGTTGTAAAGGTTCAATTTTTTTACTATCACAATAATATGCTGTGAAATTTTAAATGTAAAAATATGATCTCAATTCAGTGACGGATTCAGGATTTTTGTCCACTGGGGTCCCATTAAAGCAGACTAAATGTGCGTAAAGTCACTCGACATGTTTCGGGATTTTTTTTAAGTTTTTTAGTTGATTTCAAGGTATTTTCTTAGTGTTTTTGTCGATTTCGAAGGATTTTTTCGGGTTTTTTTTAGTTGATTTCAAGAGACTTTTTTAGTGTTTTTGTTAATCGCCGACAAGATAAGGTCCGTTGAAATTTTTTACTGGAATGAACTAAGGCTAAATTTAATATTTTTGATATTTTTTAGTCTGTATAATTTTTTTTTAACAATTCACTGGGGTCCTTGAACCCCCCTCTTTTACATGCTAGATCCGCCTCTCATCTCACGAGTGTTTCTTTTTAATGGGCTATAAAATCGTATGGGCCGGCCCAATCCATAGAACGTGAGACAAGCACGTGAGAAGCACACCCCTCTCCCTCTGTTCCTCCCCTCCTTCACTATCTCCATAAACCCTAACAACAACCTCAGAAAAAACCCTCCTCTGTTTTAGAGAGAGAGAGAGAGTGTGTGTGTGTGTGTGAGAGAGAGAGAGAGAGAGAGAGAGAGAGATGGGAGGAAGCGATAGCGAAGGCGATAGATCAGCGCATAAGGAGAAAGAGAAGAAGAAGATGCTTGCTTTGGCTCCAATCGCTAAGCCTCTAGCCGGCAAAAAGCTCTCCAAACGCACTCTTAAACTCGTTCGCAAAGGTCCGTTCCATCTCTCTATTATATCGCGCGCACACACAATCACACAGACTGTTTTTGATTAGAATTTATGTGTTTTTGATTTCGATTATTAGCTATAAAGTTGTTAAATATCTGAGTGTTTTTTTTACGGTTTAATGTTATGTAGCTGCTGAACATAAGTGCTTGAAAAGAGGTGTTAAGGAGGTTGTCAAGAGCATCAGACGGGGTAATAAAGGGTCAGTCCAAATCTGTGATTGATTTATAGATTATCTGATAAGTTGCTTTCTATGTTCAATTTTGTTGAACATTGTTTTGATTCATTCAGAAATGGATAAACCACTTTGAATTATTAGGAAATTAGTCGCTACAAGTTCAATCTTGTAAACTTTTAAAATGGATACTGAAACTTTCTGTTAATAGGCTAATCTACAAAAGACAACAATTAGATGGTTATGTGGTTGCAATTTGCTTGTATGCTATTCAATGGTGGGTAATTGATCAATGTTTTTATAAACAACTGTTGCTTAATGTATGATGTCTACCTTTTACTTAGTTAACTGCAATGGGCTAATTATTTGATATTTCTTTAACTCGTAGTGGAAATAAGATTGCTGAATGGGTTAATTATTCGATATGGATAGTGTGTTAATATCATGGTGATTCTATGATTCTATAAACCACAACTTGATTCGATATAGGGGCTGGGATCTTGTTAAGAAATAAAGTGTTTCTTTTTAAGTTAAGCTAGAATGGTTAGGGTCCGTTTACTAAACGCTTATCCGATAAGTGCAAACAGCCCTTTAGTTTATGTTTCATGGATCTAAGAACAACCCTATCCCTTTTTTTTTTTCTAACTTTTCAATTGTTTTGGTGAAATGCAGAGTGTGCGTAATCGCTGGTAACATTACCCCAATTGACGTGATAACCCATGTTCCAATATTGTGCGAGGAGGCGGATATACCATATGTCTATGTGCCATCGAAAGAAGTAAGTTTGTTTAACTAATATGGACGCATTCTTTTTCTATTCCCATTTCATCTTCCCATTTGTTTATTTTAGATGTTAGGGGCTGTTTGTTTAATTAAGAGGCAGTCTCTGAATCGCTACAGAGGTGAATCATGTTTGGCAAAAAATAAGTCTGCCTCTTAATGGTTCCAAAACCCTCTAAATCATTTTGTATTATGGACCTCCCTTAACCATTAAGAACCCTAATTACGTCCTGAACAATTACCAAATAATTATATTTCATTTTGCACTATATCATAAGAGCCTCTTAGTCATTCTGACCACTTAATCATTCTGCACCAAACCTTTCTTTTTTATGATTTGGTCAACTAGTGATCTCTGTATATGGTTAGAAAGTGATTTTATCGATTTTGGTAAAACTTAGGATGGTTTTTGAAAACGTTGGTCGTAGGATCTTGCAAATGCAGGTGCCACTAAGCGGCCAACATGCTGTGTTTTGGTTCTAACGAAACCAACAAAAGGGGAGCTTGGAGAAGAAGAACAACAAAAGCTGAAAGCAGAATACGATCAAGTTGCTTCAGAAGTAACCGAACTCGCGGCTACTTTATTCTAAACGCTATGTTTATAGCTTCTTTTTTCTTATTTTCGTTCATATGGTATGGCACACTTTTTTTATTATAATGGTATTGGTCGTTAAAGTCTATGTTTGCAGTATACTAATGTGCCATGAAAATGATCGATAATCTCTCGAAATGTGGTGGTTTGTTCGATGATACAGTTGATGTTGAAAATTTTGGTGTTTAAATTATTGATTTTTGATAAAACATTTTCATCAAGCTCCATTAAGAAGTTGCGAAACAGAACTTAAATCCTGACAGTTAAATTCTCGATTTAAAGTTTGAACCAACGTGCCAGGGACGGACCTAATGTGGTGCATACGGTGGCCTGGTGCGGCCATTTTGTTCCACCGTCAGTATACAAAATTATAGGGTTGTGAAAAATGTCATCATATTACAGTATATATTTTGAAACTACAATGAAGGCATAAGGTTTCCTTGGTAGAGTTGGTTTGCAAGTCTTTTTTTTCACTCCAGACCCGAGTTCGAATGCCAATAGTCTTATTTTATTAGTTTTTAGCTTTTAATGTCAGGTTTTTTATGTTTTTTATTTTTTTGGTAATAAGAGACTTGAATACAAAACATAACGTATGAAAAACAATAAACTAATTAACCGGCCAATGATATTTGTGAAAAATATCTCTAATATTTGGAAAAACCGTTTAGTCTACGCTTTTGTTTCCAAATGTGTAAATTAATTATATTTTTAATGAAGCGATTTTTTAAGGTTCCATTTATTTAAATACACGTTGAACCACTTTTTAACGTATTTTAGACAAGGTTTTAAATGGCGTGAGGCGTGGCGTGATGGTAATGTGAAACTTCAAGCCTTAGAAGTTACAGCAAAGTCACGACGTTTTTCAAGGTGTGCCCTAAGGCGGTGTATATATGTATATATATAAATAAGTACATACAAACATTCATCACACTTATATTGTTAGCATTTTGAATAATATTTTAGGATAAATTAAATTCGTATAAAGTAATAAAATTAAAAAAGAAAAAAAAGCCATTGATACTAAACATATAAAGTTACAGAAAATGATATCAAGAGTGCAAATCAGGATTAAATCTCTTCAAAGACTTCGTGTTCGACTTTTCATGTACGGGTATGTCAATAAACATTTACCTATTTAAGGTTTTAGTTTTTAAGTTTCATTTTTATGTTTATTTAAGTCCTAGTGCTCGTACATAATTATCATTTATCATGTACATTATATATTAAAGTAACTCGCACCTTATAAAATACTGCGTCGTAATGTGCCATAACGTGTCATAACACGTTATGATGCAAGGCAAGCCTTAGAGTGGAACTATAGGGGTTAACGCGACCCCGACCCCAAGCCTTGACTCCATAACGCGCTATAACGAGTTATTTAGAACATTGATTTTAGATGATTGCCAGATTTTTCAATTTTATCCAATTTTACCCTCTAATATAAAATATAGAGAAATTTGTTTGGCCATTTGGTATCATGGGTGAGCATAACCGGGTACCCGATCATTTTCTACAGAATCGGAATCGTTGACACCGGTTTCTTATATTTTGGAACTGGAACCGATGGGAACCAGTTCCGGTACCGGGTACCCGGTTTCAGGTTTTTTTTTAATTTTTTACATTGCATACGATAAAAATATAATTATAAACTACAAAATACCGACTTAAAGTAATAAATACAACAAATGATCAAAACTAATCCCATAAAAACTAAGCATTAGATAAACAAACTATAAAGTTTGAGTTTTTATTTATTATTTATAAATATATAAAATGATTTTTATTTAAAAGTGATGGGTAGCGGGTACCCATCGGGTAACGGTTCTCAAAAAACGAGAACCGGAACCGGAATCGGTCCTAATCGGTTCCGGTGTTTTAGGAACCGGAACCGGAACTAATCACATCGATTCCGGGTCCAAAGGCGGGTATCCGGTTCCGATGCTCACCCCTATCTGGTGTTATGGAAAATCTAAAAATTGTTATGTATTTTAACAAGAAACCAATTATGTATCCGTGCAATTAAACAGAATATGATATTTTAACAGAAACAAAAATTAATGCAATAAATTCTTTAACTTGTGTATGTTTTTTTAACTTTATAGTTCACGTGCCATTGTCAATGTAGGAATGCGATAGTTTATTGAAGCACATGGACCTTTTTTGTAGTTTGATATAAACCATAGGGACTAAAACTGTAGTTTACTAATATTTCTATTTATTAAAGGAGCATCTTGTTCGTTTTCAATCTTGTCATTCTTTTGGAATGAACAAAAAAGGTCTTTGGCAGTAGATTCCATTGGAAACAAGTAGGTAAACGGAAGAAGGTGTTCTTCACAATCTGATGGATATCACAGAAGGAACACCGGCTGTTCATGGATTCCGAATGCCCGCTGAATGGGAACCCCACTCTCAAACCTGGCTTGGTTGGCCCGTAAGTGGCCATTTCTTCTTCATCTTAGTTTTACATGCTTGATTCTAACCTAAAATCCTTTTCACTAATTTGGACTTTCAGGAGCGTCCTGATAATTGGCGAGATAATGGAATCCATGGCCAGCGTATTTTTGCAAAAGTTGCTTCTGCCATCTCTAAGTTCGAACCTGTTACTGTCTGCGCTAGTGCCTCTCAGGTTACCTAGATGTTTTTTATTCTCATCCAGTTTGAAATTTGTTTCTCTTATCTGTGAATGTTTGCCATAGAAATACAAATACCCATGGTTAGATGACTGATCGTATTGAAAATTTCTCTTAAAATGCGCTTTGCTCAAATATCTAGGGCCGTACTATCTTGACGGTAATTTCAAATTTGTTGTTCGTATTGAATGTCAAAGGCAGCAACATGATTTGAAGGACCAAAATGTCGGTAAAGAATAATATTAGACCATATTTGAATTGTGTAACAAGTTTGGGGGTAGTGAAGTGTAATAAGTGTGGCTCATAAATGTATGTTAGTGATACTTGACAATTTTGGGTATGATCACTTTCTGTCATCTTCAGTCACATCTTCTTCATCAAGAATTTGATTCTTGATTTTTTATTTTATTTTATTTCAACTCCTTTTCTGGTATCAAAGCTTCCTACCTATAGATCATGATGTGTTCAAATAAATTATTGAATAAAATCTTCATTAATTTTAAATTCTTGAATCATGGCACCAAATCTAGGTTCATCCACCAATAATGCAAGCCTGCAAGGGATTTGTCAATCAAATCTGCTTTGTATCCCTTATTCATTCACAGTAACTATCATCCAGGACTGATTGGAAATGATAATTATTTTTGTGGTAGAAAAGGTCAATGCAGATAGTTTTGGCTGCAAAAAACAAGTCAGCCTCATAGATGTTAATTACACTGGGACACAGCCAACTACATGATTGTCGGTTGGATTATTAACGCTGTCTCAACTGAGATCAGTAACCCCTTGAGTTTTATGCATATACTATTGCCTCAATATGGTATATCATCCGAAAGATTTGCAGTGATTGATGGATTCCCTGTGTTTCAATTAGAATACCATATCCATTTGTTGAGTCAAAATAAGACCACCGCTAAAGTTCATTTTCATAAAATCAAGGGATATGATATATAGTGATGAATTAGATGCTCTTGATGGATCCAACTTATGCCAAAATTCCTTTGTTCCAAAATTCCTCTGTTGTTCTACCAGTGATACTTTACCCTCCAAAACACGAGTTTAAGGCTAGTCATGAAGTATCCATGATGCTTAATGAAAGCGTTAGTCTTCATGGTACTTTTCCTTCCCTTAATTTTCATTTAACCCTATTTACATCAGCAAGGCCTACCCACTTGACCAAATTTAATAAGAATCGAAGCATGGTTTGGTTTAGGACCACACTATGAAGAAAGTGATGGGAATGATGATGGACATATGCACGATGAATGATGATGATGATCACCTAGTGTCGGTTGCTAAGACAAATGTGATGGAGGTTTGACATAGAATTCTTGATGATGATGTACTACATTTTGTTGAGAAAAGAAGGGCTCATTGCTCTATATATCTGCTGCAAAACAACGTAAACTGCCATTTTCTTAAGCTATTACAAGCATTAGAATTTATGAGTTGATTCATTGTGATCTATGGCGGCCTATGGATATTTCTCGACTATAATGGATGATTGCATTAGAGCCTTGTGGATTTTTTCTTCTCTCGAACGAAGTTCCACCTATCATCGTCAATTCTATGCTCATGTGTAAAACTAGTTGAACATATAACACCCTCAAATCTGGAAAGAGCAACTAATTTAAAAATTTATAAATACATCAATTGAGAGATAAATTCCCTTCTAACGGGCAATAACCGAATCACCTAAAATGACAATTTAAGGTTTAACATCAATGTTTACAAATCCAACCTTACACAAGGTCTATAATAGGGATGGGTGTTACTAAAATTCAAAAACTGTTGCTACCTACAATTGGAAGATGTCCCGAATGACTATTTCGTGCTCATGCCTCTAACTAGCACTCAACTCATCACAGTGTCGCTAGTACCATTTTCCAAAGAGGACCTGATGCACATGCCGGCAAATAAAAAAAAGTTAGGCTTAACGCCCAGCGAGTTCAAACAATTTTCATCTTTAATATAAAATATTAAAACGGGAAGAGATGTTATTTAAATCACAATTCAAAAATAAAATGTATTTAGTATGAAAATAACATCTTTCTCAAACTCACCTTTTTCTTGATGTAAACTTGGTGACTAAACCATCAATTTTACCATGAAGTCAAAACCCAATACTCACCCAAAACGTGAATAAGATTTAGGATTCAAATACTGAAAACATGGATAAGTTCCAAGACACCAACAGTTGATAGTTTAAATGTTAGGTAGTGATACTGCTTAACAATTGTGATTTGTGAATAAGAAATACAAAGTATAGGCTCTCTTTTTGTTTTCATCTTCTTCATCAGGATTTTCCATGTTGATTTCTGTCCTTCCATTTCAATTCTTTCCAGTTTGGAATGGACTATGATCATTGAAATTTCTTTGTTTTTTCTTTTTACAGTGGGCTAATGCACGCAATCAATTGCCTCACAGTGTGAGGGTTGTTGAGATGGGTATGAATGATTCTTGGTTTCGTGACACTGGCCCAACTGTTAAGTTCTTCCATTTCAGCCTTCTTTTGATTCTATGGCCTATATCAAATTTGTTTATCACTTCTTGTTTTATGATTTTTGATATTTTTACTCTTTCACTATATAGTTCGTTGTAAGTGAGGGAAAATCAGGTTCAGGGAAAGTAGAGCACAAAGTTGCTGGTATTGATTGGAATTTCAACAGTTGGGGTGGTAAGTTTTGCAGAACATAACTCTTGTATTCTTAGTGTTTATTGAATACTGCTGTATGCTTTTCATGTCATTAGTGATCAATTACATAGCAAGCTGCTGTCCATTTAATAGTTTTAGGGATTTTATCTGTTCAAAGTTCTCATGGAAATTTGCTTAATATTTTGCATGAGATCGTTTTGTGCTTGTAGTTTGTTTTTGATATTGTTACTTGGGTATTTTAGGCGTTGATGATGGTTGCTACAAAGACTGGAGTCTTGATCTTCTTGTTGCACGGAAGGTTAGCACTGACAGAGATCATTGTTACATACATATCTTTGCAACTTTTAAAAGATTTGCATTATGTTTTAGTGTTTCCGTCCTCTCAAGATGTTGCGTAAAAGTTATAATTTGTGATGTTGCAATATTACTAGTTCATGATGGTGCCTTTTTTCTATCATCACATAGGTATTGTGTCTTCTTTTTGATTTGTCTTTCCTGTTAGATTCTTGCAATGGAGAGGATTCCTCGTTTTCCACAATCCATAATTCTTGAAGGTGGAAGCATTCATGTAGATGGTGAAGGTAACAACTAACAACTTTCATATTATTACGGCCAACTATAGCAATTCATTGCCACTGTTTCTACACAGATATGTACTGTTTATTTGGTTCAGGATCTTCATGTATTGTTTGCATTTTCTCTTTTTGAAACGTGGGATAAATTCATGGAGGGTGTAGTAAGTTAATGAGAAAATGGTTGCATAATTTAAAGTCATTTTTATGAGGTCTGTAATTTTGACATTACATTGTCATTAATATAAATGTAGAATGGTTAGTGCTCATAGTATCACTGATATAATGCATTTTTGTTTTTGTTTCTGAATATTTTTCTGTAGGTTATAGTATCACTGATATAATGCATTTTTGTTTTTGTTTCTGAATATTTTTCTGTAGGTTTTATGGAGTCATGTTGCCAGTAATAGATGAATTTCCCATGTTAAATTTTACGAAATCAATATCTCCTAAACTGTATTTTTTTTCTCTCAGGGACCTGCCTTACGACTGAAGAGTGCTTGTTGAACAAAAACAGGAATCCACATCTGACCAAAGAACAAATAGAAGATCAACTCAAAGCATATCTTGGAATCAAGAAGATTATTTGGTTGCCTCGTGGACTACTTGGTACCTATCGCATATCCTTCTCAAAATTTATTTATTTTTGCATAGATAATTTTCTCGCCCATGTGGCCTCCAGGGTCAGTGTTAGTGTTACCAATTAATTAGACGATTATACGAAGGGTTAGCCGGCTAGTCGGTTAGTTATCCAAATGTCTCTAATTTTCTTCCCCATGTGGCCTCAAATGTCTCTTGTTTAAACAAGCATCCTACAAAGCTACAATCATGTCAAATAGTGCTTGCAAGTTGCAACTTTGCTTAACATGCTACTCTTATATCTACCAGAAATGCAATGGCATAGGATCGTGTGAGAAGGAGAGTTAAAAGTTGAGAACCGTAAGAAGGGATCTGGACCTTTGATCACCTTTAATCTCAAACCCACCCATGAATTGCACTTGATATGGGGATTGATCTGGTGTATCTCGGTGCATATCATCCTAATGTGCAACCAAGGGTGGAGATCCCTTCTTACTTACGCTTCTCACCTTAACACTCCTTCTCACCTGAACCCAACCCAAATGCAATATTCCTTTATCTTTTTCATGTGTGATGTTATAAAAGAATGCACACTAAACGCCTTCCATAATTTTCAACATCTCCGGTTTCAACTCCGTTTTATGCAACTTTTCAACAATGGAAAATTTTCAAGATTATCAGAATCTTGAATGATCTTCCTAATTTTCTCATAATTTTCACATGCACTCCTCTACAGGTGATGATGATACTAATGGGCATATTGACAATATGTGCTGTTTTGTGAAGCCTGGTGTAGTCTTGTTGTCCTGGACAGATGATGAATCAGACCCTCAGTACGAGCGAGCTGTAGAAGCTTTTACTCTTCTCTCAGATTCTACTGATGCTCATGGTAGAAAATTTGAAATTATTAAACTCCATGTACCGGGGCCTCTTTACATGACAGATGAAGAAGCTGCTGGGTTTGTTCAGGTAAGCTGTAGATTTAGAGTTCTTATATCCACTTTATGCACCTTAAGGTGGTATAGATTCATATGGATGTGCTTTTACCAATTATGAGCTATCTCAGCTTAAGACTTGATTTTCTTTTCTAGTTGTAAATTATAATGTGTTCTTGGATCCTGCTAATTGGTTTACGACATACCATTTTACCAGACACTTAGGGGTTGTTTGGCAGTTGCTGAATGGTTTGATGCTGAATGATTAAGTGGTTAGAAACTTAGAATGATTAAGAGGTTTTTATGATATAGTGCAAAATGAAATATAATTGTTTGGTAATTATTCAAAATGAAATTAGGGATCTGAATGGTTAAGGGAGGTCCAGGATACAAAATGATTCAGAGGGTTTTGGAACCATTAAGAGGCAGACTTATTTTTTGCCAAACAGGATTCACCTCTTAGCGATTCAGAGGCTGCCTCTTAATGAAACTGAAACTGTTAAGAGGTAAACAACTTATTTGCATGATGTTCTTACATTATGATTACAGTTTGGTATTGAGTTACTTCTGAATATAACTTATTTGCACTTTTTTTTCTTGTTTATTGTTGCTAATATGTTTAACGCACAGGTTGGTGAGGCTAAACCGAGACTTCCTGGTACAAGGCTTGCAGCTTCATACGTTAATTTTTACATTGTTAATGGTGGCATTATAGCACCCCAGTTTGGAGACCCAAAATGGGACAAAGAAGCTGTTCGTGTCCTGTCTCAGGCCTTCCCTGATCATGAAGTAAGCATCTCTTTCAATGCTGTTATTTGTCTTCATGACTCTAATCAATCAATTAATGATAAATTGGTGAAAGTTTCCATGTTATACTGTCAATACTTGATTAATTGCAATTACCTCCAGATGATGTAAGAATCAATATTAGGATCACTTGGAAAAAACAGAAGAAACAAAAAAGGGTCAATTAGTTTGCCACAATAAGGGGCAGTTTGGTAATGACTTAATAAGCTTTTTAGTAACATGTATGGCTTATTCGCTCAGCATACCTAGCTGTTTGTTTGTGGCTTATTGGTTCAACGGAGGGCTTATTCGCTCAGCATATGGAGGTGCGCTTAACCCACAAAGCTCTCATATTTCCATCTCTGCCCTTCTCAGAAGCTCTCCTTGAAACAATACCCACACTCTCAAGTCTCAACACTTCCCACCTTCTTGTCTTTGCTTTTCAAAAGACCTGTTGAGGTTGTCTTTGCTTCTCAAAATGTTCAAATTTTGTTGTAGGCCGTATTTCCACAGAAGGTTTCGAGATTGCCTTTGCTTCTCTTACTATACTAAGCTGCTGTTTAGGGTTGTAGATTGAAAGTTCTATTTTCAAACCAGATCGATGGAAAATGATGCATATAGATCTGGGTTTCAATTAGATTGGAAGAAAAAGTTTGGATTTCAAACAAATGGCAACCAAGAGAAAATAAGAAAATGGGCAGCATTGAATATGCAAATCTTGAATTGTTAGAAGGTTTAAGCAGACCTTTTGAGTGCTCTTTCTTTCATGAAAAGACTTCAAAATGGTTTCTTTGGGGATGAAAAGAAAAGCTCTGGGAGTGAACGAAAGTGTTGAAGGATGCGAAGATTTTAGCACATATTAAAAAAAATCTATTGAAGTGAAATTTGCCATGTTCCCACAGACTGCAAACAAATCAACCGTAGATTTCCATTAGAAGCATTAACAATAAGAAGTAATTAAAAAATATGATTTATATATATTAATGAAGACAAAGTATGTTCAATGGCATGATGTAAAGAAACGTCTGATTCATATTGTGCAACTTCTACCATCAACCGAATTAAGTTTGTGTATGTTGTTTGACTTAGGTGGTAAAAATTGAAGGTGCAAGGGAAATCGTTCTTGGAGGAGGTAACATTCATTGTATAACACAGCAGCAGCCTGCTGGTCCACAAGCTCAATGACCTTCATACTAATCTTCTTCAAAGTGGCAAAAATGGTGTTTTTTTTGTTAAATCTAAAACACTACCTTTTTCTTTCTTTTTGTTGTTGTGATCGTTGACAGATTGAAAGTTCATATGCTAGACTTCTAAAATGTATCTTTGAAGTTATATCTTATCTCCTATGGTATTGTGATCCATGGATCTTAACCAGTAAAACTACATTAACCTTTCTCTTTTTTTTTAACTTGATCATAAATCATCCCCATTATATTTTAATATATGCGTTTTTTGCATCATTGGTTTCTCTTGCACCATTGAGTTATGAGTTTTGATCTGCAGGAACTAACTAAAGTCAGTTGGTACAAGTGAATACAAGAATGGTCTAAAGTCTAATAATGCACTTTGGGTGCTTCTTTAATCTTCATGGGTTTACCATCAATCGGCTGAACTAAATTAAGTTGCAGCTTTTTTGCAGGACTGAATTATATGCACATTCTTGAGCCTCCATATGCATATAATAATCGTACACCCTTCTAACACGTTACAAAGGACATTTCGGAGCGAGCTGCAGGTTCTTGTTACCCTTCTCCCCTTTGGGCATTTCTGTTTTACATCTATCTAATCTTCACTCTGAAATGGCATGAAGATTTATAATATTCAAAATATTGATAAATTTGCTCAACAAACCAAAATTTAATCGAGTACCAAGATTTTTGAACGCAACCGATTTGAATTTCGTTGGTGATGGTTCTGTGATTTTTTTTTTCCATCAATGTCTTCGAACCACACATAAATTGCATCAAATGATTAGTACAATACAGTCACTCAGCTGCATTTATATGTGTGTAGACAGTACAGGGACCTAGTGACATAAATCTAACTTGGGCATGAATTACATCAGTATTGGAGAAAACTATATATGTATATGTGTTTATATATATATATATATACACACACACATTTAATCTAGCAGTTGTGACTTATTTTCATCCGTGATACCAATTTATCCAGCTAAATGGGACTGATTCTATATCCGAAAACCATGCTCGACCGAAACAAGATGTCTTCTCACCCTTAAAAGGTACAGTACTATTACAAATGTATAATTAACATAATTATATATATATATATACATATGTATATATATAGAGGCCCTTCAAGTGTTAACCCAATAATTTGTGTTAACCGTGTTAACCCATCGTTCACTGGTAAATACCATGCTCGTTAACTGGTGAAACACCATTCATCAATGAACGAATGGTTCCATACATGCATGTTCGTTCACTGGTGAACACCATTCGTCAGTATACGAGCATCGTGTTCACCAGTGAACGATGGGTTAACACGGTTAACACAAATAATTGAGTTAACACTTGAAGGAGCCTCTCTCTCTCTCTATATATATATATAATATAGAGAGAGGAAAATTCAAATGCGAACATAAATTTGGTCGCGCTCTTCTTTGTCCTCGTGTTCACAACCAAATGTGAGTTCGCATTTGAACCCTCCCCTATATATATATATATATATATATATATATAGAGAGAGAGAGAGAGAGAGAGAGAGGAAAGTTCAAATGTGAACTCATTTTTGGTTGTGAACGTGAGGACGAATCTCGCCCACTTATCCGGTCAATAAAGGCGGCTTTGAATGTCACTCTCCTTTAATAATCTCCACCCTCCCATGAATCGCGTCAATCCTCCGTGATCGCGTCCACCATAACCGAAGATGTGTGGCTGAGATTCGTCCTCACGTTCACAACCAAAAATGAGTTCACATTTGAACCTAACCCTATATATATATATATATAGGGAAGGGTTCATACGAGATTGGTACCTATTTAAGGAAATAAGAGAACAATACAAAATCATATATGATTTTGCATGAACGGATAGCGGACGACTTTTGGGGCCACTTAAGTGGCATAGAAAAGTCTCCCGGACTATTAGGTGATGTAGTACAAAATCATAAACATGGTTCCATTCTCGTTTGAACCTCCCTCTCTATATATAATCGTTTAACTAATTAAATATATAAAAAGGTAGAATTATACACCATAAGTCTAGGATGTACCTACCCTCTTTGTTTTCTTTCATTTTTGTTTAGGGAATGTTTAATGAACCTTTTCAAGATGTAAATTAATATCATGCATTGAGAATAATTAAACGATGAATATAAAATACAAATTCAAATAAGTTTTTCCTCTCCATATATCTAACAAATTAAATCCTATTGTGAACCACCCCGTTGCGATTGCATCAACTTGTTGTTCCATCTACTTCCTTCCTCCTTAGTCTCTTTTATCCCTTGGGTTTCCCCTTCCATCCCCTCTCGGGCCTTGTGTCGTATGTTCAACTCTCCGATTTGGTTTTTTAATGCTTCAACCTACAAAATATATGACAACCTAAACGTAATTAATAAACATGATATTTTCATTAGACCAGGGATGAAGCCATGAATTTTACTAAGGAGGTTTCTATAAAATCTAAAATGAAACACACACACACACACATATATATGTATATATATATATAGAGAGAGAGAGAGTGGGGGGAAAGTTCAAATGCGAACTCAAGCTTAGTTGTGAACATGGGGACAAATGAGAGTGCGACACGTGTCATATTCAGACTGAATAAGGAAGCAAAATATTCTGACTGAATGTAGTGTTATTCTTACATTCCGTCTGAATATTTTGCTTCATTATTCAGTCTGAATATTACATGTGTCGCGCTCCCATTTGTCCTCACTTTCATAACCAAATTTGAGTTCTCATTTGAACATGTCCATATATATTTATATGGTTGATTTCTGTTGCAAACCACGTCAATTTGTACTACCAGTCATTTTTTCACTTTTTCTTAATTATGAGGGTTGGTTAGTTAATAGTATACAAAAAAATTCATTAAAAATACATGGGTGTTGATTAATCAAGAATGTGTGAAACATGTTTCATTAAAATTAGAATTTCATGAAACAATTCATTTTCATGAAGAAACAAAAATAATTTCATGAAGAAAAGAATTTTATGAAACAATTTCATCATATTAAAAACTTTCATAATCTTTTTAATTAAACAATGAATCACACGGTTTATACGAATGATCGTGGTTTGTAGCAATCGAAAAAGGACATGTCTCTATATCGTATACGAGAAGTAAAAAAAAAACGCATACGCTTGGTGGTGGTTGTTGTCTTCGTGTAATCAAAGTTACGGAGAAAGTCGAAACAAAATGGAAGGAAAAGGGCTTGAAGATAAAAGAGTAAAAGTCGATAATGGTGGTTGGTGGGGGTGGGTCTTCCGATAATATTTAAGGTGTAAAAATAGTTGGGGTTATTTTTTTCTAAAAATATTTAAGATGACAATAGTTTTTTTTATTGAAATATTAAACAAAGTTAAAATGAAGCGTAATTTCTCAATTATCAATTAATGAAATATAATGTGAAAAATAAACATATTTTTATAAGTTGTTAACTTGCATATATACTTTTAACCGTTTGTTATTACGATGAATTTGTGATATTTCAGTAATAGTTTTGTATTATATTATTTAAAACTCAAACGATATGTCTTACAACCATATTACTATTATTTAAATATAACACAATGCAAATTAGTTGATCAACATGCAAGACATATCTCATTGAAAATCAGGGTAGCAAACTATTATAGTAATTATTTAAAAAAAATATAGGATTAATATCTACTCTATAATTTGTCACAACAAATATATTACTCATCGTAAACTATTTTATACACCCTTTTATTCCAATATTTCAACCTCTCACCCGTGTGGATAGTTGAAACTCAACCACAATTCGTCATTTGAGAATATTTAATTCTCATGGTGTTGCGCTCAAGACCTTTTGTTCTTCCTTTATATGTATATATATATATATATATATATATATATATATGGGGACAATATTTTAGAAACTCTCGAAAAGTAGAAACTATAAAAACCAAGCAGAAAACCAATATAAATATTTTTTATCAAATGTTATAATTTAAGATATTGTTTCACATATGTTTTTGTTAGTAGGAAAAAAATATTATATGTGAATAACAAACCCAAGGTTCACTTATTTGTTTCATCGTTTGAATTTTGTTTCATATATGAAAGTAAATCAATGTTTTCTGTTCACATATAATATATTTTTTATGAATATAAACATATCTGAAACAATATCTTAAATTATAACATTTGATGGAAAAAAAATTCTGAACCTTTTTATTTTATATTGGTTTTCCTTTTGGTTTCCAAAGTTTCTACTATTTGTAGAGTTTCTAAATGAATGAACCTCTATATGAACTATGAAAATAAAGAAAATAAAAGACACGAAGATCCCATCCAAACCGTGAGATTAAGATAATCCGATGAATGTGGTTAAAAACTGGTTAAAACTGTAAGTTGCTAAATAAAAACTGTATCTATATCGTAAAAATTATAATTTAACTAATGGACTATATAACTAATTATGTATTTTGTCCATATGGTTTGTTAAAAATTGTAATTTTCTTCCTTGTGGTTTAGAAATTTTTGTTTTCGTCCCTATGGCTTGTAATTTTTCCTATTTTTTTTTTACTGTCTTGGTCGCTTGTACTTTCATTAGAAATTTAATCAAGGGACGAAAGTAGCAACAAATCACAAACCATAGGAACGGAAATCGAAACTATTAACAAATCATATGGACAAACGTCATCTTTATATATACATTTTGTTAAAAATTAAAGTTGTAAAATGAAAAAAAATTTGGATTAATATTAACGTTTATGATAATGGTTACTTATTTATATATATAAAAAAACTAAGAGTATCGTGTTATAATAATTAATCATAATGTTTATTTACTTATATTATATTCAATTATTATAAGTATTGCATTTATGTATATTGATTGCAATAAGAGGTTTTTACATGTAAAATAAAATAATTATTATATTAACCTGATTAATCGTTATCTTCATTTTATTTATTTATATTCATTATAATCAATTTATTAATATGTAAATAGAAATATAAATATTATTATATTCAGTATCACGTAAATAAAGTTTTACATATTGAGAGCAATTTCATTTACAGAATGAGTTTTTAATTTATTGATTAACTATATTATTAACTGTTACGTAAATAAAAACTTATATCGTATTTAATTATCATAAGTATTGCATTTATGTATAATGACTGCAAAAAGAGTTTTTTTACGTAAACTACAACATATTATTATATTGACCTGATTAATCGTTATCTTCATTTTGTTTATTTATATTCGTTATAATTAGTTTATTATTATATGAATATAAATAGAAATATAAATATTATTATATTCGGTATCACATAAATAAATTTTTACATATTGAGAACAATTTCATTTACATAATGAGTTTTTGAATTTATGATTAGCTATATCATTAACTGTTATGTAAATAAAAAATTTATAGTCCTGTAAAATAATATAAAAGAACATTGTTGGTGGTTCATCCTTTAATATACATACAAATTTACTATGATGTCCCATTTTTCTAACAACTAACTTTCTAATTTTCTCCCATTCAATAAACATCAATTCACCTCCCTCCAAATTATAGAATCATACTTTGAGGTTGTTCATTTATTATATATATATAGCCAAAAGGAGCCAACCTAATGAGTTAAAACAAAAGCATCTCAACAACCTTTTATATATCTACCATCAATAGTGATTATTTATCCATCCATCAATGTGGGATAATAGGATTTAATGGAGGGAACAAATGAATAGTCATAGGTTAAAAATATGAATGAGAAATTACAAAAATACCAAGTCTAATAATAAAACACACATATTTTATTTAGAGTTAAATAAGTCATTTACATATTAAACAATTTAGAAAATCAAAATTTTGAGAAAATTCATACCCTCAATTCCTACTCCACCATTATTCCACGTCATACTTTGAGGTTGTTCCTTTATTATATGTATATAGATTTTTAAAATTTAGCCTTGATAATGACTATAAATCAGAAGTATTCAATTTATGACTAAACAATCTTACCGTATGTCCAACAAATGACAACTCAAACTAGATATATCCAATATATTAATGTTAAAGAATTCTAACTTCTAAGTTTTCCCATCAAATGGCAACACAAGCTACTTGTATACGACAAATTAGAATTGAACAATGTCAAATTTCGCCAAAAAGTTGGCAACTCAACCTCTATATATATATATATATATGACAAATTAAAATCAAACAATTCTAATGTTTGCCTAACTAATGACAAAATAAACTAGATATATATACGACATGCTAAACTTAAGCATTATAACAAGTATCCAAAAAATCTTACGGTAACTTGGCTACATCGGAAAGTGACGTTTTCCCCTTGTGATGTGTTCTCGCTCCCTAGAGAGTACGACTCTAACTCATCCTTTTTTTGTTTGTGTGTATGTCCATATAGGTCAATGTCAGGGCCGTCCCAATCTTTTTGGAGGCCCTGTTACACTTGTATAAAAAAATATAAGACTATTAATGTTTGGTCCTCCCAAGTCCCAAAAGATTTTGATCTGAAGTTTATACATAATCTAAATAAGTGAACCTAAACTAAAGTTTTGACACTTTGAACCGTTCCTAAACAATTAAGAATATGAACCTCAACAATTTTTTTTGAAAGACAATTCTTTATTAAAACCATCAACTTTGTACACGGAGCCACAGACACTTACAACCAAATAGACCCAGCCCCTTACAACCACACAACCAAGAAGCAAAGTGAAATCCAACCTGAGAGAACTAGCAGAGGGGAAATAGAGGCTGCAAACCAGAACTAACACACTGTTTACCAAAACTAACAGTCAAAGACTCTATCGATTACCAGAGATAAACACCCGAGCCTTTAGCGATGTTCCGATCCAACACCCTTCGAGCCTCGTCTATTCCATAACCTGATTCCGTCCTTCAACCAAGCCACCATCACTCTGATCCAATTTGACTATGCTTTCAACCTGTCTACGCATCTGATGGATCATCCAGCCATCGAGCCCAGTCCATTCTTTTGCCGTGTCTACGTTTGCTGATCCACTCGAAGGTTTTTCGTTGCAATTCAAACATTAGATCTGTTATCATTCTAGAAAATAAAATTGTTCCGATGAATCGATATTTGATACAACACACACATCACAGTCTCCTCCCATAGCTGCGGTTGATTACCTCCCCTAAACAGATCATCCATCGATGCAATTCTATCCTTATCAATCTTCCACCAGCGGCAAATTTCTTTCTATACCTTGTTGACATCTTTGCATTGTACTAGAGCAATTAATTAACAATTTGAAATCAATATAAACCTTAAAGATTTAACATTCTTATTTCTGAAAAGTCTTTCTTGTACAACTCAGATTACTTGGATGAAAATTTAAATCAATATTGTTATCATAATCTTGAGTAAGGTTGCTTACTTTATTATTTAAATTTGAAAGTGGATGATGAGCCACTTTGTAGATATGAATCAAATGATATCCATTGCATCCAATTAGCAATTAGGTTTTTAAAATTTGAAGACTAGTTTAGTGCTACTGTGATAACTGATAAGATGACAGCAATCAATATGAAAAAACAAAAAAAAACTTAAAAAAAGGAATGGAATTTACCTTACCTGTAGGCCGTAGCCTGCTAATCTCAATCTACTATGCAAGATGTTGGTCGATGGTTGCTGGCTACTGCCTACTGTCTTGCACAATGCACCACAATCTTGGCTCCAGTCCTGCTCTAATTTTAGAACTCAAGTAGATAAGTACCAAATGAACAACATATTAGGTTGATAGTTGAACTCAACGGACAACAATGGATAGCAGATTGGGAATTAGGCTAAAATCAACGAACACTCAAACATATTACAGATTTTGAAAAGTGAAATATGAGAACTAAACCAAACATGTTATATAGAAATCGTGTAAAATCTAACCGTTCTCGTTGAGTATCTGAAGCCAAATCATTAGCCATCTTTGTATTTTAAAGCCTTTGGAGATCTCAATCGACAATCGGTGTATCGGGAATAGATAGAGGAAGGAAGAGATCGAGGCGTCTTTACTCTTTAAACTTTAAACAATTCAAATAGTAGTTACTTTTAACATGAGGAACAATATGTACTTTATAATCAACTTAAGGCCTTACCATCTGTCTTCTATATTGTAATTAAGATGGACATTAGTCCATCAGTATTCTTTAATATTTGTTAAAATTATCGATGATTAGAGATGAATTTTAATGAATTAATTAATTACCTAAAAACTATCGGTAATTCAGAAAAATCATATTACAATTACCAACATTTTCTAAATAATTAAGTACAAAATTATGTCGGTGGTAATTTATGTGTAATTTTAAGATTAAATTACTAGTAGATTTATGATGGATTTTAAATATTTATTTAAAATTTGTTGATAATTTAAAAGATTTAAGAAAACTAAAAAAAACATACCAAAATTATAAGTGGATTATTGATGGGTTTAAAATAATGATTTAATGATTTAAAACCGGTCACTAATTTTAAAAATTAGAAAAAATAAAACTATTGGCAGATTACTTGTAGATTTGTGACGTAATCTAATAATTTGGTTGAAAAGTCAACTATCGTGGATCCGTCAGTGATCTGCCTCTGAATGAGTGACGGAAAATTCCATTTGTAATTTCCATCGTTAAAAGTTCCTTGAATAGTAGTGGACATTGGACAAAGAAAACGAGAAAAGCGAGATCAAGGCCACAACAGTGCATAATTGACGAATTGTACAAATAATAATGGGTGAACAAGGGAAAAGTCTAAAAAAACCCAATAGACTTTTGTGTTTTGAATGATTAAGTCCTTGCACAATTTTTTTTGAATGAAAAAACCATTGGACAATTTAAAACATATCAAATAAGTCATTGCATAATTTTTTTGAATGAAAAAACTATTGGACAATTTAAAAATATCAAATAAGTCATTGCACAATTTTTTTGAATGAAAAAACCATTGGACAATTTAAAACATATAAGTTCTTGTTAACTAGAAACTTAACATGCAACTTGCTAACCACGTAAAGTATTTGAATTTTTATTTGTTTTTTATTTTTATTTACATATCTTAATAAATCTTTTAGGATGTGTATATTTTTGTGTTTAAATTAGTATTTCTTTTTTATTTTAACATATATTTTTTTATGTTTAATTTTATTTTTTATTAAATCTTTTACATTGTTTATACTTTTTATTTTTATTTAAAATGTTTATAAATAAAAACTTGGGAAAAGTTCAAATAAAAACATTTTTATAAATAATGTTTAGAGACTTAACATTCAAAATGGAATAGTTTGTTGGGTTTTTTGAACTTTTCCTGAGTTTTTATTTACAAATATTATAAATAAAAATAAAAAGTATAAACAATGTAAAAGATTTATTAAAAAAATATAAATAAACATAAAAAATATATGTTAAAATAAAAAAGAAATACTCATTTAAACACAAAAATATACACATGCTAAAAGATTTATTAAGAAATGTAAATAAAAATAAAAAACAAATAAAAATTCAAAAAATTTACCTGGTTAGCAAGTTGCAAGTTAAGTTTCTAGGTAACAAGGACTTATTTGATATGGTTTAAATTGTCCAATGGTTTTTTCATTCAAACAAATTGTGCAAAGACTTATTTGATATGTTTTAAATTGTCTAATTGTTTTTTCATTCAAAAAAAATGTGCAATGACTTATTTGATATGTTTTAAATTGTCCAATGGTTTTTTCATTCAAAAAAATTGTGCAATGACTTAATCATTCAAAACACAAAAGTCCATTGGGTTTTTTAGACTGAATGAGTGACGGAAATTTTCATTTGTAAATTCCATCGTTAAAAGTTCCTTGAATAGTAGTGGACATTGGACAAAGAAAACGAGAAAAGCGAGATCAAGGCCACAATAGTGCATAATTGGCGAATTGTACAAATAATAATAGGTGAACAATGATGATAATTAATTGTATATATATATATAGAAAACTAGAATAAGGAGTCTCTTGATTTGTAACTTCCATCATAAATGAAAAATGGTTTTTAAAAAGAAATGAAAATGGTTTTAAAAAAGACAATTAACCTTTTAGCCATCACATTAATTATCTTGTAATATTTGAACATGACATCAAGGTGGTTTTCTATTGGTTTAAATGGTTAATACGGTTAACAAGAATTTCTTGGTTTACAAATGATCCTTGCTCTCTCTATATATAATAATATATAAACTGTGTGTGCATAACTGTGTGTTTTTTCGGGGTGGGGAAGGTAGGGGGAGAACTTAAAAAATAATAATTAAAGACCATTAAAAAGGTGGATGAATTTGAAGTTATTAAGTCAGTCTGTTGCTTTGGGTTTTGGGGGTGTTATATTACATGTCTTCAATAGTTGTGATCTCGGATACAATATTTTCAGATATAACAATTTTCCCCTTTGTATTTGAGATTACAATTCAACAAATCATCACACTAACAATCTCCTCCTTTGAAGACATTCAAACTTTGTCAACAAAACGAATCTTCATCTTTGAAACAAGCTTCTCAAAATCTTCAGATTTTTCAAATGCTTTTGCCTTTTGTGTCTTTAATTGTCAACAAATCTTCAAAACAATCTTTGATTTGAAATTTTGCTCCCTCTACAGATATGATCATTTGATAAGTTCCATTAGCTCCCCTTTAATATTGGCATACACATACAATTTATGAACAAAATGTCGAAGAAACAACGATGTCGCATGATGCTATGCGATATCCCGAATGTCGCAGATGCCAAGTGTGATATCTTTGAGTTGCGATAAAAGTCAAGTTGTCGCAGACGTTTTATATGATGAGTTTATTGTTCATGTAAGGAATTTCTTGTTTCTCCCCATTATCTCTTCGCGTGTCTTCACGTGTTTGCATGTGTCTTTGATATACTATTTCTACTCCTCATGATGAGTATGGGAATCTTAATATGAACCATCAAATACTAAACAAATCAACTTTACCAAACATGAACGTTAGAAAAATATCTCCTGTGGAACAAATTTATCTCCCTTAAAGATAGATCTCCTTCTAATGAATAGTGGGTAATCGGCTAACATACAAAATCACATTCAACAATTGCTATCACAACAATCCAAATAAATACAATTGAGTGTCCTATATTCAATGTTGGCATTGGGGTAGCACTAATACGACTTCCAGTCATCACGAAAGTAAAGTTATAAAACTAACTTCTCAGACTATTCCGGCAATATCACAAAGATACGCAAGTGGATTCACAAAGATTCGTGCAAGTGTAGAAATGACATATTTGTATATATTTTGGATAAATTGTTTTACTCAATATTCATGAATTGAAGTTCAGAGACCGAAGGTGTGTCTTTTTGTTTCAATATGTAAATTTTTCGAGTGAAGAATAGATAACCTATGTGATCAATCTCTAGGATATATGAAATAAACATCTTTTGTGAGATACTTGAGTATCTAGGTGGCGTAACACGAGTAGTTTACACTGGGTTCATGTCTATTTCAATATTCGTCTCCAAATAATTAAGGATAAATAGACTGTATAGCAACCCAGATGACTGACACGGTTTGGTAAGGACCAAATTTATTTCTTTTAAGTCCTGTCACATTCTCACCATTTTCTTTTAACTCGCAAGCACTCAATCTCTCAACATTTTACCTCAATCATCCCCTTTCAAAATATCGAACCTAGAGATGTGTTTCGTGGGTAATTTCTCCCGTCTCTTGATTGACCATTGAAACTTCTATAGCCTATCACACATATTTTACATTATCTGAATTGATGTTATTGGAAGCTAAAATGTTTAACTCCGGGTCCTGAACTGATGTATTCAGAGCATGTCTATAACTAATATACTATGAAGCTAAAACACTGAAATCTGAGTTCTAAACTGATCTATCTAGAAGTTTGTCACATTTAGAACATGTTCTGAACTGAAGTATTCAAAAGCTAATTATATGTATAAAAAAATGACAATACTCCCCCTAAAAAACATCATAAGCATTGGAATTATCATGTCATGTGATGGTTATATTTCATATTAAAATACACATGACATATCTACAAAACAAATCAAAAAGATTTTGGCATCCAACACAATCATCTGTAGTTGACTTCTTCCTCCAAACCAATTTAAACTTCTTAAAATGATTACCTGAATTAGCAACAAAATCATTATGAAACAGATTAGAATTATGAATCTGATACTTTGAAGAACCATATGATTTGGAGTTGTTAGAATAACTATTTGATTTAACATTTCAATAATGGTTATTCTTACAGATATTAACTGGAGAGAAATGATCAAACTTATAAATTGAACTTGAAGCAGTTTTATAAGAGGACAAAATCAGTATCACTTGAATCATCGTGTGGAGAAAGAACAGTAGTATCGAGACTACGAAAAAAATCGCTTAGGGTTTGTCGCATGGACAGAGCTTTGTTGCACATAAGATTTTGTCGCATGACACTATTCAACGAACAATGGTTGCCGCACGTGTTTTGTGCGATAAACCTAAGTTGTCGGGCAAGCTTTATGCGATAAATGAGTGTGTGGGGTCACCTTGATGCGATGGACTCAAATTTTCACAGTAGTGGGATGCAATAACTTACTGTTCACAGATGAAAGGTATGATATCTTAAGGTTGTCACACATAATAGGTGCGATAAGACCAACTTTCTCGTACAAGCTGATGCAAGGACTATGATGTTGTGTGCGATAACTTTGAACGTTCTAGATAAAATAACTTAAAAAACTTGTCCAAAATATGTGAAATTTTGATATGATGTCCGCACAACACTTACAAACAACTTTAAAACTTGAGGTTTTGGCAAAAAAACGTCAAAATCGATAATGAACAGTAACATTACTTTTGAACCCAAAAACCTGTTGGTCCCAATAAGGGTCTACAAGAGTTAAATATTAAGTAAACAGTTTGTAGAAGGGGGGGGGGGGTTGAATACAAACACACAGATTTTAGTTTTTAAATGAGTTTATAGAAAATAAACAAATTTACAGTTACAAGCGGAATTAGAACAAGTTGAAAAACCTATTCTATTGTAACTAAAGAAACACACAGTTTGATGCACAAGAAGATGAAAGAAAGAATGCAGAAGGTATAGGCTAGAAGGAAGCATGCATGAAGATGAAGAAGATATCTTCATCTATTTATACCCGCTTGCATTTAATGCAAAGCAAAGGTACATGCCACGTGTCAAGCTTGGATAGGAAGTTTGTCCTTGTAAATAAGACAACCATGCTTTTGGCCGAATATGAACAATACCATATCAGATATGATGGGGACATAAGAGACAAGTCGTATGTCCTTTTCTGACATGGTTCTAGGTTTGACTTTTGTGCATCGAGGATAAGATCAAACTTTTAATCTTGCAGAGGAAGATTCATTTGATCGCTGACACTGAATGTTCAAGGATGAACTTCAGTGTTGCTGAGGCTTCACAAGACTTCACACTTTGAGTAGATAATCGCTGCTATCGCTGAACCGCTTCAGGTCACTTAGCTGATTATCTCTTTCTTCAGCTTTGGTCTTTGACTGTCGCTGAATGGTCTTCTGGCGTGATAGCTGATCTTCAGGTCTTCAGAGATAAGCTTGTTGATCCTTGATCTTCAGCGATCGCTTATAGCAATCAGCGTATGTTATCGCTGAATTTGAACAGAAGCTTATCTAAGGAATTTCACTAAGTATAGTAAAGGAATCATATTCAAATCACTGAGAGGAGTTATGATCAACAATCTCCCCCTATTTGATTATGATTAAGCAACATAGGAAAATTGCTTTTAAAAGATTAGCAGGGACTTATAAAATTTAAAATAAATTTTTAAGTACTAATCTGTAAGATCTTTTTCAGCTAATCTATTATCTGAATTGAGTTTCATTTATAAGGATATGAAATCACAATTTTTACATGTAGAAGAGCTTAAAGTACATTCACTAATTGAACTTTCAAAGTGAAGGTTCAGTGAGCTAAGAAAAGTTAAGAAGATAGGACTCTTATGTTCATTGTCCCTTTTTATACCTTTTTTCAGGGATCTTTTCAGTACGAGATGGAGTAAAGTACTCGAGTGTATTTCATTAATTATAATCTGAAGATATTACATAGAAATGAAATTACAATCATTAAAGTGAAAGTACATTTACACTGAAGAAAATATTACAAAGGAATAAAAAGCTACTACCAATCAGAGAGGCTCACATTTCTTCTTTGTAACTCATGTTCAAAAAGCATCTTCTGTCTGATTACCAGAGGGTCATTAGACCAGCAGTAACAGTATAAGATTTTTATGAAACGAGTATAGGCCTTATGAAGTTCCATGTTTCTGAAAAGACGAAGCTGTCTTTCATTATCCAAGAAAATCATGCCAGATTCAGGGAGCGAGATGGCTTCATTTTCTTCATATAATCGATTCGTAGGAAGAGGTATCCAGCATAGATATATCAGGGAGCGTCATATGACTGATGATGCTTTCAAGATCAAATTTGACACTATGTTCATTTCTTAAGCTTGGGCCTTCTTCAGAGGTTGATCTTCTTTTCTTAGATGATTCAGGGAGAGAGGGAACTTGTACATGTTGTGACATTCTCTGCAGCAACTGATTCAACTCATCTTCTACCACATTCTTGAACTTGGATTTGGAACCCTGAATGACATCTCTGATTTCGAGCCATTCAGTGTGTCCATATAACCTTAAGAATTTTGCTTCTTCTCTCTCTGTTCTGGATGGTCTTGTCATTCTTACATATACCTTTGGACCACCTCTGTTGGAGTGTCGCCCTTGGATAGTTGCGTGAATGATTTTGGAATCAGATCTTTGAAAGTTCAGCATCTCTGTGCACCAATCCAGTTCTTTGTTTTTCTGAGTTGTGGCTTCAGTGGTTAGTGCAGTGAGAATCTTCTGTTGAGCGAGAATGGGATCTACATTCAGGTTTTCTTCTACAAGTTCTTTCTGAGCCAGAGCTGTAGCCAGCCGTTCACTCTTTTCCAATTGATCTTTTGCTGCTTTGTCTCTTGCTGAGTCTTCCCTGAGAATCTTCCTTGCTAAAGCAAGATCATTCTCAGTTTGCTTTATTTCTTCATCTCTGATCCTCTGAGCTTCCAAAGCTTGTTCTCTCTCTTCTTTGGATAAAAAGTAGAATTCGTCTACCATCCTGATTGGTACAACGTTTATTGGGTCTTCATGGGGTACCCTTATTCTTTTGGATTCGAATTCCCTTAGGAATTTTATTCGCCTTTCTTCCTCTTCAGGCTCGCTTATAATCTTCTTCTGAACGCGACGTCGAGGAATGAGGCCTTCTTCTTCCTCAGAGTCAGTTTCCACTATGTACATAAACTGCTCTTTAGAAGAAGGTTCCCTCCTTGTGGATGAGTCCTTTGGGGGACAGGGATCACTGAGGGAAGGAGAGAAAGGAGATTTATCAGAGAGAGGTTTGAAGGAGGAAGGGTTATATATGAGGATTCAGAGAGAGGAGTAATATAAGGGATAAGCTGAAGCAATACCTTATCAGCGGTGTCCCCCTCTGATATAGGGATGGTGGCCTCAAGATCAACCACTCTGGCTGAAGGTCCAGCTCCGTCCCCCAAGGGCTCTAGCTGAGATGTGCTTGGTCTGGATAATCTGAAATGCTCCATTGCAAAACCCAAGTCATCATCATCATCATCATCTCCAAAGTGAGGGATGTGTTCCTCTTCTTCATCATCATCTTCTTCTTCATCATCACCAACAAACCTTGCAGAAGGTTCTGGTCTTTGAATGTAAGGAGATATCCTTTCATCTGGAAACCGTCGATTGTGCTCGCCGATAAGTTCGTCAGCGAACTCTTTGGCCACCTTCTCCCCCTCAATGTTATCATGGGGCAGAACGTGAACCATCAGAGTCCGAACATTCGTGTGCACGGCCTCAAGCATGGTCCGATCAGCAGCAGCAAATGAGGGACTAGTCCCACTGAGCCTTGAGAGAGTCTGCATTATGTCAGACTGAGTCTTTTGAATATACTCGAGGACAGTGGCCTGAGCATCAACCTTTTGCTCAATGTTGATGAGGGATTGGTGAAGGTCCTTGTGGTCGTCCTTCAGAGTCTAAACATCAGACACCAAGTTGCTGACGTTTGTCTTCATCCCTGGAGTGCCAGCGACCTGCAAGAAGATCAACTCCGTAGAAGTTTGCAGTGTGTCCAGCCTGGCTCTGGTGAGAGCACACTCATTGACCAGATGGTCAATGGCAGGGAATGTGGGAGCAGGTAGGGACACAGAAGGCAACTTGTGACCCTGGGAGGAAGCTTGGGGGCAAGGTTCTCCATCTTGACATCCCTGAGCTTTTTGGTACTGGGAGGGCGCTGAGGAGACTTCATCGCCGTCTTCGAAGTGGTGGTGGTGGTGGTCACTGTCGCCGAGTAGACAGCAGTAGTGGCAGCAGCTGATGACATTGACAAAGAGGCGAGAAATGAATCCGGATCAGATGATGGATGAAAAATAGCATTATTTTCCTTGAGAATATCATGAGGATTACTCTCAGGGACTACTTTTGCAGAGGTAGTGTCCTGAGGATCACTGACCAGTGTCTTAGAGTATCTGAAAGAGATACTCTGAGGTCCTTTTAAATTGGCTTTCCAAAACTCAGATTGCCTAAACAATTTTGAGGTTTGGACTGCGTGCATTTCAGCATTATCAGATATAGGGACAACTATCACTGAGTCACTTGCTGATGTGAGGACCAAAGAAGTAGAGATGGAAGAGGTAGAGAAGGCAGTGAAAGTAATACCTGATCCAGCTTCAGCAGAGCTGGCTATAACACCTTCAGAGACCTTAGTCCCTGATGGTGGTGGTAGTGCTGATGAAGCTTCAACGGCAGCAGAAACCGTTGGAGTGGCTGTGGATGAGGGTGGTGATTGAAGTACACCAAAATCAGAGAGGATGGTCTGTTGAGAGACCACCTTCTTAGGCTTCTTTAGTGCAATGGTCTTCTGATGACATCAGTGGGGGTTTTCCTCTTAGAGCAGTAGTGCCTTGGGTACTCACTGAGGGGATGGGCAGCGAGGAGGTCACTAAAAGAGGTGCTCCTATAAGTTGTAGCATATAGGGAGTGAGAGGAGCATCACCTGGACGTTCTTCCAGGTCCAGGGACTTCTTCCCTACCATTGAGAAGGCAAAATCACCGACTTTCGGGTAGCTCTCCCCAAAAGCCTCTTCAAGGATGGTGGAGAACAAACGGGGGTAAGGGACAACATGATGTCTGGTGGAGGCGTTGAGGCGGCTGCACATATCGCTGAAGATGTAATCAGCGTAGTTCAGAGGATGACCCGTGCAGAGAGAAAAGGCAAGGTCTTGAAAATGTTTGCTCACCTGATCGTGGGAGCCAACCTTGGACCCTAGGCACTGAATGACCTGGGTGAAAACATACTGCCAGCGAGCAGGGAGTCGCTTCTTTTCCAGCTTTGAACCCACCGTCTTTACTAAGGGGTTCTCCCATTTGTAGCCAATGGATTCCAAGAAAGCATCTATCTGCTGCTTTGTTGGTTCAGCACCCCATTGCTCATTCTTCTTGCGCTGAGGGAGTCTTAGCGCCTTGCGTACAAACCCCGCTGAGAACGCGAAGAAGCCAAGTTCAGGGATTGTGAAGGAAATAGCAGGAAGGACAGTGCCTTTGTCTGTTTTCAGAGTGGTACATTGCGCCGTGTACCAGAGAGCCTGAAGGTGAGAGGCAATGCCCACTGGGTTGTGGACGAAGGCATACATCAGAGGGCACGCCTTGAGGAAGGTTGCAGCGTCCTTGAACTGAGGGCGTTCAGAGGGAATGTCTACCAATGCAATGTAATTGCATGGCTTGAAGGTTGACTTTTCCAGCTCAAATTGACAGGTTGGTGCGGCGACCAACTGGTTAGCAGCAACAGGTTCAGCGACGTTAGAAGCAGAGGCCATTTCTGTAGGAAAAATGGCAACACCGAAGAGATAAATCATGGTTTTAATACATGAATGTATAAACCAGAGTTTTGGTATAAAAAGTACCAAATGTAAGAGCAAAGAAACAAGTATTTTGATGAACAATATCAAAATGTTTGTTGGCAATAATAAAAAATTTAAAGGTAAATAATAAAAAAAATTATAAAACTTAAAAAAAATTTGTTTTAAGAACAGGGTTTTGAAAGAGAAAAAGCTTTTCACTTTAAAAGCAAGATTTTATAGATTTTAAGAATAAAAAAAGATAATAAAGGTGAAACTAGTTGTTTCCAGTTCTTTGATATAAGGTTTAGATCAAACCTTAAACGTGTGA
This sequence comes from Silybum marianum, assembly GCA_036898165.1. Classification (NCBI taxonomy): domain Eukaryota; kingdom Viridiplantae; phylum Streptophyta; class Magnoliopsida; order Asterales; family Asteraceae; genus Silybum; species Silybum marianum. The sequence continues at coordinate 8,445,604 of CM072529.1, read as the reverse complement.
AGAAGAAAAACGCACAAGTGCGTGTTCTTGGAGAAAGCTTGAAGAATCGAAAGTTTCCTTTGCCTTTAGGGAAGTTATGAAAGCGGAAGGAACAAAGTAAGGCAAAAAGAATGCTTAAATAGCATGAGGAGAGAGAAGGAAAGGATTGCTAAACGACGGTTTTAGCTTTTTTGAAAAAGAAATGATGACCTAGCGCACGTTCCAAGAAAGGAGATGGAATGGAAACGTCGTGGTCCGTCGTGTGTCAGAAAAAGGTCTGACGTGTCCTTTTCTTTTATTTTTAAAAGATTATAATGATGGTTATCCATAAGGAAGGTTTATCATTAATAATTTTAGAAAAATCTTCATCACTAATAATAAAGGATTGTTAGTGAGGAGTTTTAAATATAAGAGAGACATTCTTTGATGAGAAAGGATAACAAAAAGTGTTAAGAGATTAGAAGATAATACCTGAGGAGATAGCCTAGATATCGCTGAATCAGAGTTCAGAGAATGGAAAGTTTGAAGTCTTTATTTGAAATCCTTTGTTGGTCACTGATTAATAAATTATTCAGCGTTCAACATACCAAGTTCGCTGATGAGTAGATTGAATCTAGTTTCATCAAGAGGCTTGGTGAAAAGATCAGCGAGCTGATATTCAGTAGGAACAAAATGGAGCTCAACTTCACCATTCATCACATGATCTCTGATAAAGTGATATCGGATCTCAATGTGCTTGGTTTTGGAGTGAAGTACAGGGTTGTTAGCAATTGCTATAGCACTTGTGCTATCACAGTATATAGGAATTTTAGAGAGCTTTAGATCGTAGTCTCTGAGTTGATTTCTCATCCAAAGGATTTGAGCACAACAACTACCAGCTGCTACGTATTCAGCTTCAGCGGTGGAAGTGGACACTGAGTTTTGCTTTTTACTCGTCCAACTTATTAACTTTCCACCTAGCAGCTGACACCCACCAGTGGTGCTTTTCCTATCAATCTTACAACCTGCAAAGTCACTGTCAGAGTAACCAATAAGATCAAATCCTGAGCCTTTGGGATACCAGAGACCAAGATTTGGAGTTCCTTTTAGGTATCTGAAGATTCGCTTTACAGCGATTAGATGGGATTCCTTCGGTTCAGCTTGATACCGAGCACAGAGACAGGTAGCGTACATGATGTCTGGTCTACTCGCTGTAAGATACAATAGAGACCCAATCATTCCTCGATAGGCAGTGACATTGACTGGTTTCCCATTGGGATCCTTGTTTAATGTCAGAGGAGGCGCCATAGGAGTCTTCATCGCTGAGCATTGATTCATATCAAATTTATTCAGCATGTCTTTAACATATTTGCTTTGACAAATAAAAATTCCTTTGTCAGATTGCTTAATCTGCAAGACTAGAAAATATGTTAGTTCACCCATCATACTCATTTTATATTGTTTTTGCATTCTTGCAGCGAAACAAGTGCATAGTTTGGGTCTTGTGGAACCAAAGATAATGTCATCAACATATATCTGAGCGAGAATAGTATGACCTTTATATTTTCTTAAAAACAGAGTTTGGTCAATTTTTTCACGAACAAATTTTTCTTTAAGAAGAAATTTAGAGAGAGTATCGTACCAAGCTCTAGGAGCTTGTTTTAATCCGTAAAGAGCTTTTTCAAGTTTGAAAACATAACTAGGGTGGTTAGGGTCTGAGAAACCAGGGGGTTGTTCAACATAAACTTCCTCGTTGAGTTTTCCATTTAGAAAAGCACTTTTAACATCCATTTGAAAAACTTTGAAGTCTTTATGGGCAGCATAAGCTAAAAAGAGTCTTATGGATTCTAAACGAGCTACATGGGCAAAGGTTTCATCATAATCAATTCCTTCTTCCTGTCTATAACCTTGAGCAACAAGTCTAGCCTTATTGCGAATTATAGTCCCGTTTTCATCTAGCTTATTTCTGAAAACCCATTTGGTTCCTATGACGGTTTTATCAGAGGTCTAGGAACAAGATTCCAAACTTTATCTCTACGAAATTCAGTCAGTTCTTCTTGCATAGCTGAAACCCAGCTAGGGTCAGAGATAGCTTGATCTATCTTCTTAGGTTCAGAGAGAGAAATGAAGTTAACATAAAGACAGATATTACCTGTACCTCTACGTGTTTTGATACCTGCAGTGGGATCACCAATAATCTGATTTATTGGATGGTTTGCAGTCCATCGCTGAGCTGGTGGTTGAGGAGAGAGATCAACGACGGATTCGGCCGACTGTTCTTCGTATCTCGGAATAGGACTTGTTTAAGCAACAGTACTTCATTTAGAATCAATTCGGGGATTGATTTTCGAAGAGGTTTGGTTATTCACAAGAGGAATTTCCAAGAGATGAATCAAGAATGTGAATTTGATTTAAAGGAGTAACATTTATCCCTGAAGATGGATGATTGTTACTTGTTGAGTTTACAGGGATTTCATCATCACATGCATCAGCTGGAGTTTGATTGCTGAAGTATGTTTCAGGTTCCCCATATTGAGATTCCATCCAAGCATTCAATTCCTTATCATCATCAAGATTATGAGAAGGATGAATGGGACGAGATTCATCAAAGTTGACGTGCATTGATTCTTCAACGTGTTGTCTTCTTTTGTTGAATACTCTGAAAGACTTAGATACAGAGGAGTATCCAAGAAATATACCATCATCAGCTTTGGGATCAAATTTACCCAAATGATCTCTGTCATTCAGAATGTAACACGTACATCCAAAAATGTGAAGATATTTCAGAGTGGGTCTTCTCCCATGAAATAATTCATAGGAAGTTTTCTTGAATCGTTTAACAATCAGGGATCGATTTTGAGTAAATCACGCTATATTGACAGCTTCAGCCCAGTATTGAGTTGGAAGACGCGATTCGCTGAGCATTGAGCGAGCTGCTTCGATTATAGTTCGATTTCTTCTTTCAGCAACACCATTTTGATGAGGAGTTCTCACTGATGAGAAGTTGTGAGAGATGCCTTTTTCTTCAAAGAAACTAACCAAAGTACTATTTTTGAATTCAGTACCATGATCGCTTCTTATGGAGCGAACAAGTAAGTTGTTCAGCACTTCCATTCTTTTGATAAAAGAGATTATCATTTCAGGGGTATCACTTTTGGATCGAAGGAAGAACACCCATGTGTATCTGGAGTATTCATCAACAATCACTAAAGTATATTTCTTTCCAGAGATTGATTGGACATTGACAGGTACAAAGAGATCCATGTGGAGTAGCTGAAGAGGAGTGGTCACTGAAAAACTTGCTTTGACCTAAAGGAGGCTTTTGTCAGCTTTCCCTTCTCACACGCTGAACAAAGAGATTCCTTTGTAAATGTGTGATTTGGGAGGTCTCTGACTAAGTCTTTTTGAGACAATTCATTTACCGTCTTAAAGTTGAGATGAGAGAGTTTTTTATGCCATAACCAGTTTATGTCTGTGGATGTTTTAGAGATGAAGCACACGTTCTCAGAGTGAGAACTATTCATGTTTATGACATACACGTTTTCAACTCTTTTGCCAGAGAGGGCAGGCTTATCATTTCCGTCAGTGACAGCACATCTATTCTTTAGGAATAGAACTTTGAAGTTTTTGGCACACAACTGACTAACGCTCAAGAGATTGTGCTTTAGTCCCTCAACGTAAGCAACACGAGAAAAGATGTGGCTCCGTTGGACAGAATTCCATAACCTTTAGTGTATTCTTTGCCATTTCCACCAAAAGTCACTGATGGACCAGCTTCTTCTTTGTAGTCAGAGAGCAGAGATTTTCTGCCAGTCATATGCCTCGAGCATCCGCTATCAAGATACTAGATACCTTTGGCACTCTGCATACAACAAAAGATTAATTGTTTAAAGGTACCCATATTACTATGGGTCCTGCTTGGTTAGATACAGGATTGGCGGATGTAGTACTAGCTGAAGAACTCTCTACAGTGGATATCTTCACCTTAGTTGGTTTAGCAACTTTGGTGGATTTCACTCTCGCTGATTTATCAGCTTGAGCTACTTTCTTTCCATGAGCTAGTTTATCAGCTCTAGTAGCATTAGGACACTTGCTTGCAATGTGGGTTGTTTCACCACAATGAAAGCATTTCCTATACTTAAAAGGTTTGGAGATAAGAGAGGGAGCAGGAAGTTTCTCAGGGATAGGTCCAAGAATTCCTTTATCCATGGTCCTTGGAGGTATTATAACCTTGTCAGGGGTAGGAGTGAGATCGATTTTAATCTTGGGAGTTGGTCTCTGAGAATAATCAGGGACCTTCTTCCCAGATTTAGAAATCTTCTCAAAGGACTTCTTGTTCTTATCTGGACTTTTCTTATTCTTAGGAACATGGCCAAGAACCTTGTTTTTGATCACCTTCTTAGAATAATCCACAGGAAGCTTCTCTTTAGAGGAAGTGGAAGAAGAGGTTGAAGAAGAAGGATCAGGGATAGAAGAGACAAACATTCCAAACTTGAGCATGGAACGATCATTCTCTGATTCTTCCTTTTCAGGGTTATAGCCTAACCCACTTCACACTTTCATAGGTATTTGGGCATTGATGATCTCATTGACTTTATCAGAAGCCTTACACCATCCTTCGATGGTTGCCTTTTCAGACTTGAGATCAGCGATAGCCTTTTCCCTATCAGCGATAGCTTGTTGTTTCTCAATGCTTATTGTTTGATTTGCAAAAACTTGGTCTTTGAGAGAATCCTCAAGTTTGGAAAGTTCTTTGATTCTTATGTGGCAATTTTTTAATTGTTCAGATAAGTCAGTGTTAATTTTCTCAGCTTTTATCTTTCCATTCAAAGCGTTGTAAAAATCAACAGTCATTGCATCGAGAGCCGACAAGTTATCTTTTTCAGAGAGTAAGGAGTCAGAGGGAATGTTTACCTGAGTAGACGGAGACTCAGAGGAAGAAGTTTCAGAGACTTCTTCAAAGATCCTCTATTCTTGCCATTAGACAGAGAAAGGCAAGATCTTCTTCATCTGAACCAGACTCTTCAGAGGTCTTGGCCCAGTCATCTTCAGCATCCCAGTCAACTTCTTCAGCGACAAGGCCTTTGCCTTTTTGCTGGTTTTTCTTCATATCTCTGTATTTGTTTTTCATGTTCAAATACTTCTCCTGTTTATCAGAGGTATGGGAGGTAGTGAGAGCAGCAACTTTCTTCGACCTGCATTCACTTGCAAAATGGCCCTTTCTCTGACAATTGAAACAGATCGCTGAGGCTTTTTCAGCGGGCAACGTTTTCTGTTTTTCAGAGTCAGAGAGGTTAGAAGATTTTCGAAAATTGCTCTTTCTAGCAAATCTTTTAAAGTTGTTGGTTAAGAGAGCTAGAGAGTTATTAAACTCAGAGATGTCAGCATCAGTGAGTTGATCTTCTGAATCAGTTTGACCTAATTCAGTTATGGAGGTGATAGTAGAAGAAGGACCATTTTTAGAAGAAGTTCCTTCAGAAGTCATAAGTGCTAAGGAAGTGCTTTTAGCACCTTTGAGTTCGTTAAGAAGGTTTTTCCTTAGAAGCTGGGATTGTTCCTCATTTAAGAGCATACCATATAATGCACTTAATGACAAAGTTTCAAGATTCTTTGACAGTTTTATACATGTAGTGTACACTGCCCATTGATCGGGCAATGCCTCCATGAATTTTGTCAGAATTTCAGCGTTTGAATATACCCTATCGACTGATTTAAGATCAATCAGCAGACAGTTAAATCTCTAGTGAATTTGAGAGAGAGATTCACCCTTTTGATACATAAAGCTCTCGTATTTTCTTACAAGGTTTATACATCTAGTTACTTTAACCTCAGAAGTTCCTTCATATTGAATACATAGAGTATCCCACATTGCTTTTGAAGTTCTCATTTTCATTACAGAATGATATACTTCATCAGGCAAAGACATTGCTATTTATAGATCGTGCTTTCGCATCAATAGCAACTTCTTTCTTGTCTTCCTCAGTCCATCGATCTGGAGTTTTTACAATACTCCTTTCAGCGACGGCTAGGGTAGTAGCAGTGGCAGGTACAGCTGCTACTATGGCTGTAGGAACGAAAGGTCCGGTTTCTACATAGTATGGGATCTTAGGATCAGATCCCTCTAGAAAAAGTGACATTCTTTCTTTCCATAAAGGGAAATTATCATGGCTGAACCTTGGAGGTTTAGCTAAAGATCCGTTATCGTTGTAGTTTGTATTAGGGTTTGTCATTTTAAAATATGATCTAAAGAAGAAAATTTTAAAGAGAAAGATAACAACACTGCTCTGATACCACTTGTTGGTCCCAATAAGGGTCTACAAGAGTTAAATATTAAGTAAACAGTTTGTAGAAGGGGGGGTTGAATACAAACACACAGATTTTAGTTTTTAAATGAGTTTATAGAAAATAAACAAATTTACAGTTACAAGCGGAATTAGAACAAGTTGAAAAACTTATTCTATTGTAACAAAAGAAACACACAGTTTGATGCACAAGAAGATGAAAGAAAGAATGCAGAAGGTATAGGCTAGAAGGAAGAATGCATGAAGATGAAGAAGATATCTTCATCTATTTATACCCGCTTGCATTTAATGCAAAGCAAAGGTACATGCCACGTGTCAAGCTTGGATAGGAAGTTTGTCCTTGTAAATAAGACAACCATGCTTTTGGCCGAATATAAACAGTACCATATCAGATATGATGGGGACATAAGAGACAAGTCGTATGTCCTTTTCTGACATGGTTCTAGGTTTGACTTTTGTGCATCGAGGATAATATCAAACTTTAATCTTGCAGAGGAAGCTTCATTTGATCGCTGACACTGAATGTTCAAGGATGAACTTCAGTGTTGCTGAGGCTTCACAAGACTTCACACTTTGAGTAGATAATCGCTGCTATCGCTGAACCGCTTCAAGTCACATAGCTGATTATCTCTTTCTTCAGCTTTGGTCTTTGACTGTCGCTGAATGGTCTTCTGGTGTGATAGCTGATCTTCAGGTCTTCAGAGATAAGCTTGTTGATCCTTGATCTTCAGCGATCGCTGATAGCAATCAGCGTATGTTATCGCTGAATTTGAACAGAAGCTTATCTAAGGAATTTCACTAAGTATAGTAAAGGAATCATATTCAAATCACTGAGAGGAGTTATGATCAACAAAACCTTTAAAATTGAAATTCTTGAACACAAAAAATGTTTGATAGCGGAAAAGAAAATAACAGTGATGGATCTTTATAAAACACAAATAGTTTATATCTAAAAAATCAATCAAGAACACGTAAAACTTACCAAGATCACAAAAAGCCTATATACCTTTTTCTTCAAGAAAACTTTACGAATTAATTCAAATTGATCAAGTCTTCTACTCTGATACCAATTAATAATCCCAATACAACCAACTAATAATGTAAATCAACAAGAACAATAATGTGTATTGATGAATGATTTTCTCGTAGAATCATATAAATGAACAATTATGAACGCCCAACATTAAACTTTAGCTTAAGGTAAGAATTAAACCTTCATTGTTTGACTTTTGTTGACTTTCTTGACTATAAGTTTTGACTCTTCATGTATTCAATAGTTGTGATCTCAGATACAATATTTTCAGACCGAACACATATGAAATAATTAACTGATTCACATATAAGTTATGGATTCATACATCAATCAGTTAAATAGTTCAAATGTGAACTAATTAACGGGCTCACATATGAACATGCATAGAGTTCATATGTGAATCACATGAGTTCACATAGGTGAAATCATAAACTCCATAGGTGAAACAATGATTTTTGTTTAAAATTATAGTTAAAACATAGATTTTTATTTAAAGTTCATTACGATTTTGTTTCAAAATAGTAAGTGAATTACGTAATTAAGAAATATAGTACCAACATATATAGAAAACAAACGAAAATACCTTTAATTAACATAGTTTGTACTAACAAAAGAAGCTATCTTTTTCTCTTTATATACTGTTTTTTTTTTTTTTTTTACTGTAGATCAACATATTATGAGCACATTTTTCATGCATGCAAAGTCAAAGATTCAAGAAAGCATGAATGTGGTTGAATTGTTTTTATTTTTTTTAAAGGAAAAAAAAAAGAATGTGGATGAGAGATCTTTACAGCTTGCAAAGGTTTGTATGTCCCCTTCACATTGTCAAAATTCCCCCAAAAGGGAATTTTTGAACACTTTTTAATTTTTATCATATACTTCCAAATCAACACACAATTACAATGACATCATTTTGTCTCGTTAATTTTGATAAACAATCACATATTTTAATAAAAGTTAGATTTCGTGTTCAAGTGTTATTGATTTTATCAACTTTTGTTATGTATAATATACAATTTTGTTTAAAATAAAGGATAGTTTAGGCTGTATTTAAAATTACGTTTATAAATTAACTCAGTTAGTGGCGGATCCAGAATTTTTGCTTACTGGGTTCACCATTAAGGTAAACTAAAAACGTGTAAAATCACCCGACATATTTTTATCCTAATTACACCGTTTCGAAGTACTTTTAAAGTTTTTAAGTTGATTTCGAGGGATTTTCTTTGTGTTTTCGTCGATTTCGAATGATTTTTTTTCGGGTTTTTTGATTGATTTCAAGAGACTTTTTTAGTGTTTTTGACAATCGTCGACAAGATGGGGTCCTATAAAAAGTGTTACCGAGGGAACTAAAAGTAAGTATTGTATTTTTGATTTTTTTAACCCTAATTTTTATTTTGACCACTTGACTAGGGTCCACAAGTCTCATTCTTTGCTTCACAATTCTCTTTTATTCATTTCTTGTTGAAGGATAATATGAAATAGGGATTTGGTGAGTGAAAACTATAGTGGTAAGTATATGATGAGTTTTTATTAGAGTGAATTACACAATTGGTCCTTAAGCTTTTACTACTCGTTTTTTACCCCTAAAATTCATTAATTACACCAATGGTTCTTAATTCGTGTTTCATATACCAAACATTAAATGGCCGTTAAGCCCGTCATGTGTCCCTCATGTGAAAGGCAACTTGGCTTTTTTATTCAGTTTTCATATCTTCCTATAAAAATAGAAGTAAATTAATATTGTGTATCATAACTACAAAATAAAATATCAATAAGTGTAAATCAAAATCCATATTCAAACCCTAAGGGGGCGTTTGGTTCGCAAGATTCCAACGGAATCTGAAGAAATTGGAACTATCAATTATATTGACCAAATTCCAATCAAGCGTTTGGTTTTGGTTTATCTATGGAATAAAATTGAATTCCACATATTCCACCATTCATTGATTTTGGTCATTCCATTATAATTATTAATTAAGAAGAAATTCAATTCCATTTAATCTGTTTTCTCAAAATGACAAAATTATCTCCATCTTTCCTACATGATTCACCCAGACACATATGACGTTTGTCTGAACCACCTCTGACCACCACCCATCTGAACCACCGTCGACCACCATCGATCTGAACCACCATTCTGAACCACAACCAACCATCACCGCAGGGGCAGACCTAGTGTGGTTCACACTGTGGCACGAGCCACCGTATTATATCTTCATCGAAGGGTTTTTATTTATTTATTAGCGATACAACCGTATCGTTTTATGGGTGCTCTTAAATAACTTAAAACTAAACTTATAACACAAACATGGCAGCTGGTGTAGTGGTTTTTCCCATCTAAACTAAAACTCCTTATAGAAAAGGTTCCAGCTTCAATCCCTACTTGATGCTAATAATTAATATTTTTGGGTAACAACTCTATATAACATTTAATAACATATTAAATATTCTATTAATTTCGTATTTAAATAACATTTAATAAACACTCTATCAATTTCATATTTAATCATTCATTTTTCCAAAAGTATTTTTAATTTAATTTTAGTTATTTAAAGGACCATCAATATCAAATACTAAAAACCGAAAAAAAAACACTTAAAATCAACAAAAAAAGACCCGAAAAAAATCTCTCGAAATTGATAAAAAGTTTAAAAATCCCAAAAAACTCTTTATAGCAACAAAAAAAGGAAAAAATCCTCAAAATCGATTAAAAAAATCCTTAAAAATCCCTCGAAATCAATCAAAAAACTTTAAAAATACCCCGAAACGGTAGAATTAGGTTAAAAAGACATCGAAAGATATTGACCGTTAGTAAAAAACGTAAAAGCACGTCGATAAAAACCATATATTTTATAAAAAAAAATTGGTGTCACCGTATAAAAAAATTGAGTCCGTCCCTGCATCATCGTTCTAACCATCATCGAGGCGTCGACCACTAAACCACCACCAACCACTAGAGATGGTGATTTGCCCCGCCCCGTTGGGAACCCGGTTCACCCGCCCCGACCGGGGCTGGGGATTCCCCGTTAAAACGGGTACCGGGGCCGGGGATCCCCTAGATGTTGAAACCGGGGCCGGGGCCGGGGCCGGGTAATGTATTCCCCAACCCGCCCCGTCCCCGTATGTATATATTAACTAAAAAATAAATATTTTTAATGTAATTTTTACCCTTTTTTTTCAAAAAATTATTGTTTAACCAGGGATAAACCGGGGATTGACCGGGGATGAGCAAAAAAATACCGGGGATGAGATTGGATTCCCCTTACCCGCCGGGGATCGGGGCCGGGGCCGAGATAGCAAAACCGGGGCCGGGGCCGGGGATTGTATTCCCCGCCCAATCCCCGCCCCGTTGCCATCCCTACCGACCATTACCTTTCTGAAAAATCAGTCTAAACCACTGTTGACCACTATCGATCAGAATCATCGCCAACCACAACCGTTCTGAACCACAACTAACCGTCACACTTATTAAAAGGTTTTTGGTCATTTTTTGCTTATTCATTCCAATTACAAAGTTATACTCTACCAACCAAACAACATATTTCAAATCATTTAACAGATTTCATTCCAATGCATTCCAACCAAACACACGGTCAAATTCCTTTGACATATTTCATTTTTTTAGAAAACATTCTGCGAACCAAACGCCATGTAAATCAACCCCCTACATATTGGTGACCCCCCCCCCCCCTCCGACCAATCCTTTAGCTCCGACGACTCCCCTCCATCCCCTCCCCTTTCTTCGACGAAACTACCCCTTCCCATCTCTTTTCTTCGGATAAACAATCCCCTCCTATATTCTTTCTCTAGCGTAACCACTTCATTCCCTTTTCCACCCCGTCGAAACTTTTCATCACAAGTAATGATGAAATCCCCCCTTCCTTCCTCTTTTTCTAGCGAAATCCCCTCCCTAGATGTAACACCTAGATTTTTAGTATCGGTAATTTCAAGTTTTGTACGTATTTCGGCCTTCCTGTAGTTATTTAGAAGTATCGTGGATGTTGGTTGGATTGGTTATCGGATTTGACAAAAAAATCAACTTTTGGTCGAAATTTATTTTGCTCGTGCCCACGAGCAAACCCCAAAAAGCAGGCATAACTATGTTTTTACACTGCTCATGACCACACCTCTATTTTGCTTGCGCCCGCCAGCATCTGGGCAGAAACTCTACAACCATTTTTAAATACGATTTTTTCCCTTCTTTTCCCAATTTTCTCATTTGTTTCTTCTCCTACTCACTTTTCTCCCTCTCATTTTTGGTCCTTGACTATTTATTACTCTCAATCGATTTCTTCATGAGAGTTTGTAATATTAAGAGTAGAGATTAAAGTTAAAGAATTGAAGCACAAGATCTTTACCTTCTCCAACTTCCTCATCACCATTGTTGACCTAGTTTTGGGGTTTCCCCTAAAAAGAAATTGTAAGTCACTTAACTTTTCTAAATCTTGATTCTTGTCAAAATACTTCATTTTGGTCTCCTAGAACATCTCTCTTGGTGTATTTTACACATCCATGGATTTTGACCAATTTTAGGTATTTTGGGTGATTTTAGATTTTCAAAGGTTTGTATGGATCTGATTTTGAGAGTTCCTCTTGATATATTTTAGATTTATTTGTGAACTAGATAAAGTTTCTAGTGATGGATGTTTTTGGATCTAAAGTCTTCACCAAAGGAAGCTCAAGATTGGGGTAAAACCTAGGTTTATCCTAAATCTAGCAAGGTGAGTTCAAGTTACTTTGTGAAAACCATGTTCCATTTTAAAGTATTAACATGTTTACTTACTGTTTATCAAATGTGTTGAGTATTTTATGAAATTTACATACATGGTACTCTTGGGTTAATACATCTTGAAAATGCATATATTTGAGGTATTTGCATATTTTGTAAAATAAATCACAGGTGTGGGTGGTTTTAATATCTTATCTCATAAATGGGGATCTTTTGGTGTTATATGCATCTTTGGAGTTTCGATCTTATTAACCATTTGGAAAATACACGTAATTGCATTATGAGATATTTTGAAAATAATGGAGTATGATTTTATTTGGAAAATGGTTTGTCTCAACCAAAAGATGTTTATTTTAGGGTAATAACATGAGTCTTGAGTTGATGAGCTTTTACTCAGTTTTGGCTAAAAGAGTCTTGGGGACATTTGTCCGATTTAAATTTGCATATAGTTATGTTATACTTATTTGATATATTACACTTTTTGGGTGTGTTAGTCATTCAGTTGGAGTCATGTAATTTTATGGCTAGATGCAATGGATCCATAGGCATATATAAGTCAATTTTAGAGATATTGGTTGGGAATAGTTGTTTCTACATTGTAGTTAGACACAGAGGTTATACCACCAGAGGACTCGAACTATAGATTGTGGGTGGTTGAATATGACTTACTTATGTCTTCCACCATTATCAATGGTAATACGGGTTAATTGTTTATGCCCTTCCAAGGGTAAGCGTGAGTTAATTGTTTATAAAATTTGCTTAAAGTTTTAGTTTCTATTTTTATGTTTATAACTTCATTATTGTTCATGTGAGTACTGAGTTTTGACCTAACGTTAAATGGGTATTTTTGGTTAAAGTTATCTAATCATGAAAATGGTGGGTTTTGGGAAAGATGTTGTGTTTACATCTAATATATTTCATTTTGGAAATTGTGAATTAAATAGTATTCTCCAGTTTACTATTTTATATAGATGATGAAAGCTCTTGAACTCACTAAGCGGTAATCCTAACCCTTTTTATTTGTCGGCTTGTACATCAGGTCCTCGCTGGGGTTGGTATTAGCGGCACCATGATAAGATGAGGGATACTTAGAGGGTCAAAATATTTTAGTTATTCATTGACGTCTTTCGCAATTCGAGATAGCGACAGTTATTGGGTTATACTAACACCCGACCTCGACTTAAACTTCATCTAAGACTAAGTTTATCTTTTGTTGAGATTTAATTAGATTGGTTATTCGAGATAACTCAAGTATTAATTTATAGGAAAAAGGTAATTACCCTCTATTTATTGTATAAATGAAAATTTTAAATCAGTCGTTCTTTTCAAATTTGAGGGTGTTACATTAGATCTTCGTGTTCCTAAAGAAACTCGGTCACCATCTCAAGCGACGACATATTTTTGGTGTTTAGCTAGATAAATAAATATATATATATATATATATATATAGAGAGAGAGAGAGAGGGGTTCAGATGAGAACTTTGTAAATTTAAAGGAACAAAGGAACACTTTGTGGACCACATATGATGTGGGTCCCACACATTAAAAAATCATATCTGATTCAATGGTGGCCCACAAGGTGTTTCTTTGTTTTTTTTAAATTTACAAAATTCTCATTTGAACCTCCCTATATATATATATATATAAGGTTGGGTTCACGTGAGACCAAACCGTTTCGTGAGACAACCTTTTTACTCTTGAAAATTCACAGCAAAAACACTGTGAAGGTAAAAAAAATCTGATGGGTTCACGTGAGACCAACCTGTTTCCATGAGACCCGTCGAAGACCTGTGAAACCACCTTTTTACACTTGAAACTTCACAGCAAAAACACTGTGAAGGTTACCTTCACAGCAAAAAAATTATGTAGGTTACCTTCATAGCAATAACACTGTAAAGATTCATATATTTTTTTTCCTTCATAATGTTTTTGCTGTGAAGTTTCAAGTGTAATAAGGTTGTCTCAAGGGTCTCATGGAAATAGGCTGGTCTCACGTGATCCCAAGTCTATATATATATATATATATATATATATATATATATATGTATGTATAATATAGACTTGAGATCACGTGAGACCAACATGTTTTCGTGAGACCCGTGAGACCACATTGAAACTTCACAGCAAATCACTGTGAAGGTAAAAAAATCGTTCGTGAGATAACTTTTTTACACTTAAACTTCACAGCAAAACACTGTGAAGGTAACATTAATAGTTTTTTTACTGTGAAAGTTCGAATTCTTTTTACCTTCACAATGATTCGTTGTGAAGTTTCGAGTGTAAAAATGTGGTCTCACGAAAACTAGTTGGTCTCACGTGAACCCAACCCTATATATATAGGGGTGGGTTCAAATGAGAACTCAAATTTGGTTGTGAACGTGAGGACAAATGAGAGTGCGACACGTGTCCTATTCAGTCTCAATAGAACACGTGCCGCGCTCTCATTTGTTCTCACGTTCACAACCAAATTTGAGTTGCATTTGAACTTTCTTCTATATATAGATATTTATTTATTTATTTATTATATATAGGGAGGTTCAGGGAAAACATTGCACTCATGAAAAACCGAAAAAACACTCCAACAACCTTTAGATTAATTTATCTAATGAGTGTGATTAAATAGGCGGTTACAACTTTATTTTTAACTTAAAAAATTTCTTAACACCCTATATTTTAAATCGAAAGAACACGAAATATGATCAAAATTCGAACGAAACAAATTACACCAAAAAAACAATCATAGTTTCTCATTAATTTGACATCTATTTTATTCATATACTTTTTCATCCATTCTTTCATAGTTTTCCGGTTTTTCATTTATTCAATGTTTTCTATTGAATCCAACCTTATATATGGGGGCAAAATTCGTTATAAACCTAAAATTAATTAGAAATCTAATATTATAAAAATAACCATCCAAGTCTTTTAACCAAAACTAATATATCTTTCCTGACAATTTTTGTAATTAAATGGAAATTTGAATGACGGACATAGATAATTTTATAAATTGGGGTAACTTTGACATCAAACAAATATCTATAACTTCGCATGCTTTTTTTTCTTTTTTCTTTTTAGAATAAAAAATGGACTGTCCATTTCATGAACTAAATTATTTCAAATATAATTAATGTCTTGAGTAAACAAAATATCTCTAAAACGAGTATTTTAATTAGAAGCATACTTGATACAGCAACATAAATCTTAATTTTAATGTTTTGTTTTATTATTTTTTTTATCGTCAATTTTATAATATAATTTTGTATGATTTTAAAAAGCGATTATATTTGAATAAATATAAATTTAAAGATCCCATAAAAATTTATATCGATATTAGTATCAACTTAACAACTTAAAAGTTTTAAAAATAATATTTATTTCAATTTTCTATTACAACTTAATGTAGGTTTAATAACGAGTTTATTTATTTTAAACTTTATAATATAATGTTTTATAGTTTAATTTTTTTATTATAATTTAATTTAGGTTTTATAACGAATTAATTTGTTTTAGATTTAATATTATGATTTTTTTAATTAAGATAATAATTAAGTATTATGTTAGAATTTAATGGTTATCCTAATTCTATATTAAATTATTTGTATTTAAAATGAGATATTTATCGTGTATTAAATTATATTTGTCGGTAGTTATATGAATTCAAAAATATACTTTAAAGAGTTGTATTCATTCATCAATTACTTATAATCTTGAATTTTAAGTTAAATTTGCATCATTAAACAATACTTAATGCATTAAATAGTTTTTAAAAGTTTAACTCAAATATTTTATAATATAGTATAAATATATTTTTATACAAAAAATAACTGAATTTATTTATTCTCGTATGTATTAATTGATAAGAATATATTATCTAAATGACATATACTGATAAAATTCTAGACAATATATGTTTATTCATAAAAATTGATAGTGTATATATTCATCAATATATAGTTGGTGCACGTGAGCAGGGACGGATGCAGTATGATAAATGGGGGGTCCAAGGACCCTAGTGAATTGTTAAAAAAAATTATACACACTAGAAAATATTAAAAATACTAAATTAAACCTTAGATCTTTTCAGTAAAATTTTCCAAGGGACCCCGTCTTTGGCCGCGATTTACAAAAACACTAAAAAAGTTTCTTAAAATCAATAAAAAAACCGAAAAAATATTTCGAAATCGACAAAAACGCTAAAAAAATTCTTCAAAATCGACAAAAACACCAAGAAATTCCTTGAAATCAACTAAAAAGCTTAAAAGATTTCCTAAAAAAGTCGGATGACTTTACGCGCCTTTAGTCTACCTCAATGGAACCCCAGTAGACAAAAATCCTGAATCCGCCACTGGATGTGAGTATATTCATCAATAGTATACATATAGTGTATAGTATCATGTGAACGAATATATTTACGAATCAATATATATATATATATATAAAGGAAGATAAGAAAGAATGGATTAATGAGAGATTTTCATGGCTATTTATCTATTTTCTTAGAATTTTAATTTATTTTTTAATCAAAGCTTCTCATTTAATACGTCAACTTTTCATTTTCCTCATTATTATTAATTAACCAATTGAATGATTTTGTTTAATTTTAATTTTTAATGAGTCGATCTATTTATTTAACATTTAATTAATTTAGTTTAATTTATAATATTTTTGTTTTTATTACTGAATTTTTATTATTAGTAATATAACAATGCTTATAAAATTTGACTTTTTATTTTTTTATTTAAAATGTTTATATTTTTAGTAAGATAAGTTGATTCTTTTTATTTATTTAGTAAGGTAAATTAGTCTAACTATTTTTTATTTAACTCTAATTTTTTAGTGACCTAATAATGGGTATAAAAAAAGTTTATAAATTAAATGACTCTTAATAGTAATGTAACAAATCAATATATCAAAAAATATATATATATATATAAAGGAAGATAAGAAAGAATGGATTAATGAGAGATTTTCATGGCTATTTATCTATTTTCTTAGAATTTTAATTTATTTTTTAATCAAAGCTTCTCATTTAATGCGTCAACTTTTCAACAATAATTAAAATAAATATAAACATTTTTATATATTTATTTGTATATATATATATATTATCAAAATTAATGTATGCAATTAGAAAATTTATACAATCAATATTTGAAAAGTTATGTTTATTAGAGTTAATCTAATATTATATACATAAAAATAGACAAAAAAAATAATACTTTTAATAAAATATTAGTTAATGGATTAAATATTAATTAATTTCACGAACTAAAGTCACATATTAATTCAAAAAACTTTTCATCTTTGCTGATTAAGAATCATAAATATATTTAAATGAATATTTATTACAATCAAATAAATATATATATATATATAAATAAATAAAGGACACAAAATAATTGTATTGTCTTTTTTTTTATTGTTTGGTAGATAGTTTTTTTTATCAAATTGCACACTAACCTCCTTTTTTGGAATTCGTAAAATTATAAATGGGATTTTTCATTAGTTTTGGCATTTTATGAAAAATGTATGTTTAACATCAAACTATCTAATTTTCTTCATCTTTTATAAATCTTTCTCTATATCCATCTTCTTTTAGGTTACTTTTGAAGAGCGTACCCCTTCTTTGCTTTGGAGTCGAATGTTTTCTTTCTTTTTCTCGATCTCTACTTATATTGAAAGTATTTTGATGGATTCGTTGAAAGTCCATAAAAAAATTGTATTGCTGTCTTTAATTTCTGTTTTTTATTGTTTTATCGTTTATATTTGATTGGATGTGTAATATGTAAATGTACATGTACTATGCTAAATCTTTTGTTCTTTTCCAAGCAAGGAAATCATGAACAATGGACGATAACTTGCTTCTCAAGAAATGAATTTTAACACATTAATCGTTGCAACAGTGGCTACGAAGACCGTTGTCATATAAAAAAATCTACATTTGACTGTTAGTTCCTTCCTCTCTCCATCTCCTAATTTCTTCTCTATTAGGTATTATTTTTTATGTTCATGATAGATTTTTTTTTACTTCTATTGGATATTAGTGCGTTATCTATTGGTTGCTCAAAAGTTCACAATTGATTAACGGTAAGAAAATATGGTTTGAATAACTATTTTTCTTTTAATTTTAAAACAAATAATAATCAAATAATTTTTATTTTTGTTTTGCATCTCATGAATTCAAGTTAAAACAACCATACATCTTAATTATTTTATGTTTTTTTTTGCCAGACTAAACTCAATTATTACGAAGTTTGCCTATACTTTATTACCTTCATCTTTTTCGTCAACATGTACCTAAAGTTCTTCGTCCACATTTTCCATAAGGATTTTTTTTATATTGGACATTTTTGGAATTCTACCATTTGAGTTGTATGAATATGATATAGGCTAAACCGAACTTTGAATAATGAGATTTGTTATATTTTATATGCTTTTTGGTTTTTTAATACTTGCTTCTTCTTATTCATTTATTTTTTATTCGAAGCATATGACAATTTCAAGGCATTGTTGCCTAATTTTCGTCGGAAAAAGTTTTTTTGATCCATGATTATATTTATATCAACATCCACATTTGTAAGCAACATAGATGTTACAATCTCAACTAAAAATGGTATTTAATTCAAAAAATATCTAAATGTGATACATCTATTTGGCACCCACTTAATTGGATCGACTTATTATGTTAATAAATTGCATTGTAAAACAATTTTTATAAGTTATCGGAAGATTAATTTTGCATACACTTAGCATAATGTTTAATATTACTTACCATTTTGTAAACTTTAACTTTAACTTCAACATCATAGCATTATTATTGTAACAATAATAATAATAATAAAAAATATGAAACCCCCTTTTGTTAATCAAAAAACAACATAAAATGAAATTGTGAATAAGAAATAATTCATATTAAAAAATAGAGAGTTAGAAAAGATTTCATTTTACAAATTATCAATTAACAAATTGCGTTTTATCTTGACTTTGTTACACATTTTGTAACAAAACATATTTCATCACCGTGCAACGCGCGGTCCAATATACTAGTGAATATATATACACTTGTGACCTTCACAAGGGTATTATATTATGCTCATGGATATACATCAATGAATATACACATATTAGGTTGTTTCGATGATCGTGAATTAGGTATGTGCTTTACACACAAACACACACTAGTATATGAGTTTAATTAATTACACCTATAAAGAGGGGGTTGATTTCAATGATTTTTTTTCTTAGTTTTTTGGTTCATTTCGAAAGAATTTTTAATTTTTTTAGTAAAGGCTAATATAAAGACTAAAAACAAACTTTTTAACCGCAGTGACAGAATTAACATAATCTCTTATATATTTTCAAATACATAAAAAATACATCGTCAGAAGTAATAACATATGATTAATACATATTGAAACTCTAAAAGAAGACATTAAATATTAGATTTGAAAATGTCAAACATGGATTGTCAAAAGTGTCGTAAAAAACTTTTAAGGACATGCAAAAATATTTTATTAACCTATTGCAATGCCCCTTACACAATAAGCTTAACCTATGAACCACAATTGAATTCTTTTATTCTTGTTAATCTATTACTTTTCTTGATCTAACAAAGACTCCAATATCTTTTAGTGGAGGATTAAACTACATTGCTAGAGTAATCGTGTATTAGTTAATTAAGCACTCACAAAATCACCAGGGTCATGGCTCAGGGACGGACCAATTTTTTTTATACGATGACATCATATAACATAGATAAAAGATAATTATAAAAAATACGTTTTTACCGGCGTACCTTTACGTTTTTACTAACGGTCAATATCTTTCGATGTAATTTCAATCTAATTCTACCGTTTTGGGAGATTTTTAAAGTTTTTTGCTTGGTTTCGAGGATTTATAAGTTTTTTTCAGTGTTTAAAAAAGCTCGCAGCAACAGCCGTCATGGCACGCCATGGCTTAAGGCTTGTGTCTCACGCCACGTTATGTTTGTGGCAATTCATGACCAAATGCGCGGTTTTTGTAACGTAATATTTGATTTTCGTTACTCTTTTTAATGTTTTATTTGTTAGATTCTAATAAATAACCTAATTTAAATCATTTAATATCATTAACTCATTGGATAATAGTAGAAAATATATGTTTACATATATAATAATTTGTATGATATAAAGATTTGCCGCTATAAGTCACGCCTTGAAAACGCTGCGACCTCGTCGTGGCTCCTAAGGCTTGAGGCTTGACCTCGCCGCCACGCCACGCCTCACACCATTTTGAACATTGGTTTTTTTTATTGATTTCGAGTGACTTTTTCCGGTTTGTTGGTTGATTTTAAGATTTTTTTTTGGATTTTTAAGCTTTTTATCGATTTCGATGAATTTTTTTGTTGATTTCAAAAGTTTTTTTTTTGGTTTTTAGTATGTAATATTGATGGTCTTTAATAATAAAAGCAAATTATAAATACTTTTGGGAAAGTAAATGATTGAATATTAAATTAATAGTGTTTATTAAATGTTATTTAAGTACGAGATCGAACCTGGAACTCTATAAGGAGTTTAATTAAAATCGAGAAAAATCACTACGCCAGCTGCCCTATTTTTGTCATAACTTCACTTTTAAATTATTTACGAGCACCCTAAAACGATATGGTTGCACCGCTAACAAATCCAAAAAATTTAGCGTTCGATGAAGATATAATACGGTGGGGCGGATGTAGTGTTTAAAAGATGGGGGGAAAGGACCCCAAGGGACCCCCATCTTCCTGTCGATTGCCAAAAACACTAAAAATGTCTCTTCAACTCAGTTAAAAACCGAAAAAGTGCTTCGAAATCGACAAAACACTAAAAAAATCCCTCCAAATCGACAAAAATACTAAGAAAAGCATTTGAAATCAACTAAAATACTTTAAAAATCCCTCTAAATGGCGTAATTTGGGTTAAAACACGCCGGTTGACTTTATGCACCTTTAGTTTACCTTAATTGGAACCCCACTAGACAAAAGTTATGGATCCGCCACTGCTTATAGTCATCTGTCTATGCATACAAACACACGTTGGGTCGATTTTACGTACACAAGAACACACTTGTACCGGACTGGAAGATAAAGATGATGGGTTATGATCACCTTTACACATACAAACACACACTAAAAAACAGAGGGGTTAGTTGTTGATTTTTCACAGACAAACACACATTTTGAAAGACAAATGTGATTGATAATAGGTTTTTCACTAGCAAAAGCATATTTGGAAGACAAAGTGGTGCAAACACACGTTGCGCCAAAACAAAAATGGTGGGTTATGAGAAGAAGAGAGAGAGAAAGAGCGAGTATTCAAATCACATACTCTTTAAAAAAAATAGAAAATTATGATTTATTGTAAATGCTTGGATTAAATGGTTTTTGGATGGATGAGTTTAGTTACCCATTCTTTATATATTTGGTTCCATTTGAACCATCTCATCTCTCTCTTTATTTATATATATATATATATAGAAGGAGGTTCAAACGAAAACGTTAAATATTTAAAAAAACAAGAAAAAAAATTTTTATGTACAAAATCACATATGATTTTGTACTAACATGAAAAATGGACACGGGTGACTTTTGCCGCGGGTTAAGTCGCGGGAAAAGTCGCGGCTAATCATCTATGATTTTGTATGTGAATCATATATGATTTTGTACATAATTTTTTTTTTCTTGTTTTCTTAAATAGGTAGCGTTTTCGTTTGAACCTGCCCCTTATATATATATATATATATATATATAGGGACGGGTTCAAATGAGAACTCAAATTTGGTTGTGAACGTGAGGACAAATGAAAGTACGAGACGTGTTCCATTCAAAGAAATATTATAGTATATATTTAGTCTGAATATACAAAGGAATATTCAGTCTGAATATTGCTTATTTTGACACGTATCACGCTTTCATTTGTTCTCACATTCACAACCAAATTTGAGTTCACATTTAAACTTTCCTCTATATATATATATATATAGAGAGAGAGGGGGGGAATGGTTGGATTATATGGTTTTTGGATGGATGAGTTTAGTTACCCATTCTTTATATATTTTTTTCTATTTGAACCATCCCCCCCCCTCTCTCTCTCTCTCTCTCTATATATATATATATAGAGGTGGCTTCTTGTGTTAACCCATCGATCACTGGTGAACACCATGTACGTTCACTGGTGAACATCATTCATCAGTGAACGAGCATCGTGTTCGTCAATATACGAGCATCGTGTTCACCAGTGAACGAGCATGGTGTTCACCAGTGAACGATGAGTTAACACGGTTAACACAAATTATTGGGTTAACATTTGAAGGAGCCTCTCTATATATTTATATATATATATATATATACTAGAAGACATATCTACTACAATGCAGCGGAATTTAAATATTTCATTAACATTAACTTTAAAAATCTCGAACTCTTTCAAGATATCAAATAGTCTATCGTTATGAACTTATAAATCGACATCTATTATTTTTACAAAACCCAAGTAGAATCATAATTAAAAAGAACAAAATAGCACATTTAGGTCCCATTTGATTTGAAGATATGTTTTTTAATGATTTGAAATTTGTGGAAAGATTTATAAAAAAGAAAGCGTTTTTTAAATATATTTTAGTTAATATAAGAGTGTAAAATGAAAAAGTATAGAAATTAAATAAATAACTATATGGTATAAAATGTAAATTTTTAAAAAATAAACCATGCATATAGTAATATGATTAAATCGAAAAATATTCAATATTAAGCTTATTTTAAAGGTATTGACGACACGATTATAATGACATAATTTATAACAAAAGAAAACGTGTTTTTAATGCATTTTATCTAACTTAAGATTATATTTGTTAAAAATAGAAAAGTTGTGAAATGAAAATTCAAAAAGGAAGGGATATAAACTAAATTAAATAACAAAGTTTAAGGGTATAAAGTGTAATTTAAAAAAATCAAAATTAATTATATTCTAATTCTAAATATTGAAACATGGAGGTGGGACTCATTAAATGGTTGTAACTAATGCAGGATAGATTGTAAGAGCATCTCGAAGAGAATCTTTAAAATTTCTCTAAAATGGAGAATCAAAATCTAAAATCTCCAAAAATATTTACATCCATCTCCAACAAATTCCTCATTTTGGAGAACACGTCATTGATTATAATATTAAAATATTATAATTATCTATTAAAATATTATTTTTTTCTCTAAATATTTATTTTCAAGAATTTTATTGGTTGTTTCACATTGTAATCATTTTTGGAGTGATCTCCATATTTGGAGAAAAACTCACTCTTTCTCCTACTTTTCTCCATTTTGGAGATAGTTTTGGGGAATCTTTTGGAGCAAATTTTTGACTTAAAATCTCAATTTTCTCAATTTTTCTCATTTTAGGGAAGCTCTTGGAGATGCTCTAAGTCTTCATTTTTTTAAACATTAACCGAATAACCGTATTCTATGCTTTATATAATAGTATAGATATATGTTTGTTTTTGTTTATAAAAAAACATTTTGATAATGGCGCGTTTGGTTCGCGGGATTTGGATGGATTTGGATTTAAAATGCAATCCATTCCGGTGTTTGGTTTGCCTAATGGTAAGGATTTAAAATCCATTGATTCATTTAAAATCCCATGAACATTGGATTTTGAAATCTTTGGCGGATGCTCGGGATTTCGCGGGAATTCATAGGATTTGTATGAAATAATGTTTTAAAGATGTTAAAAACATTTGTTTTGTAATAATTGATTAATAAAAATGTAATATAATTATTTTTATATATTTTTATACAAATTATTTATAAATAATAGAAATCCAATTCCATTCCAAATCCTACAAACCAAACATACCTATGATTTTCAAATTCAATCCAATCCAAATCCTTCTAAATCCAAATCCTTCCATGAAATCCAAATCCCTCAAAAGCAATCCCGCAAACCAAACGGACCCTAAGTGTTTTTGTTTTCTTTTTTTATCAAAGAAAGGTAAGGATGAGGTGTCTTCATTAAATTTTTTGAAAAGAGATATGATGATGAAGGAAGCAGGGAGAAAGGACAGAAGAGGTTTCTGCTGTTGGCTATTCTGTATTAGATACCACCTCCTCCCTCATTCACTTTCTAATAATACACACACTTATTTACATCCGTGTTTTACGGACTAAATACGTAAATATAGAAGTAAAGGGACTTAACGGTTAAAACAAATAAAGACAAACAAGCTTCGATTAAAACGGAATAAGAGTTGATGCACATATATAGTAAGACGAAAATGACTAAGAAACAACAATGTATTAGTCACTTGGTCTTGTCTATTTGTGTCTTAGCCATGTTGAAAGCCCACTCTTTCAACATACGTTCACACTATTTTCGAAACAAAAAAAATGGGTATATATCTGATTTAACAATTGTATAATTAACTATATATAGATTCCATAGGATATATCAAACCATAGATGTTGACGAATATACTATATATGATGCTTCCTTTTGTATCTCTTTCTCAAGTCCTCAAAACTTCTTGTTTGAAAAACGGCAAAATGATTTGACCTTTCTTACCAACTTGTGGTGCATGTACGAATAAAAAGGTAAATGGATATAAAGTAAACGAGTTAATTTGTTTTTATGTATGTCTCAACAACAACTTGTTTTTTGATACTTTCTCAATAATTATTTAAATCTTTATATAGATCGATACTTAAATTACTTCTCAAGTATGCATATATGTTATATTTGCATTTATATATACGTATGTATATAGGTATATATGTATCTCATGGATACGGGAGTTTTTAAATTATGTGAGTTATACACATGAATCCAAAATAATAATCACTCTCATATGTATCCATTTGGGCACCCATGAGGGATAATTAATTGAAGATGTCATTCTCGATGACATTTAAGAACAAAAAATTTAAAGGGTCACATGCATATACTCTTTGTCACATCAACACATATACATATATGGTTTGTATGTATACATGTTCATCTGTATATGCATTTATTTAGTCATAAAAAAGCAAGCTTTCACCTTTGTATTAAATGAAAATGCAGGGTAATAATAAAGATGATTGGATATTCACTGAACAACCCACCTCCCCTCTTCTTTCAAAATTCAAGAAACTTGTGTTAATTGTGCCTTTTGCTTTAAAATTATATATATTGTAAATTATTAAAATTTCTTTTTGACAGCTTCTAGCTGTCTTTCTGGTGATGGTAAACAGATAAAAATTCAGAGAAATCATGACCTTATTTTAGATTACTAGATAGGTTGAGGAGTTGGAATTTAATCCACCAAACCAACTAGACTATATGTAAAGAATATAATAAATGAAATTTAAACTATAAATCTTTCTATAATTTACTAGGGTTTTTTTTGTCCAAATTCCAAAAGGTATGTCTGTTCTTTGTGGTTTTATTTTTTATATATATATGGGGTGGGGTGGGGTTGGGGGGTGGCTAACATCCAGCTAATACTTTGTACTTATATATAAAGATGTATAGAAGAGAATAAAAACTCTTCTTTATCTTTGTGTTCTTTCTTTCTTCTTCTTTTTTTTCTGTTTTTGTTTCTTAATCTATTCAGGAGTTGACTCTCTCTATATATATATACATATATTGTTGATCATACTAATTAACAGGTTGAAAAAGAAAAAAAAAAACAAATGGAGTCATCTTCCAAAATATATGGAACTCATGAAGAATGTCAGAGCAGTGAATCTGGGTGGACAATGTACATTGGTTCTTCCATGGATGATGATGATGATATTGATCATGAAGGCGGTGTTGTATATGATGGTGGTGGTGGTGGTAGAAAGAAAGATGAAGATGAAGATACAGATGATTCAATGGCTTCTGATGCTTCTTCTGGTCCAAGCCATCTTCACCTGCAACAGCCATGGGAACAAGATAACCATGATCATGGAAAAGAAAAGCACAAGAAGAACAAGAAAGTAACAGGTGGGAAGAAGAAAGATGAAATGAAGAAGAAAGAAGAAACTACTTCTGTGAATGAAAAGCAAAGAGGTGCAATTACTACTGTTCAAAGTGGCAATAGGGCTTGGTTTTTGGGTAAAAGAAAGTAGTTATAAACTAATTAAATTTAAAAAAAAAATTAAAGCTTTTGATTCATGGCTTCTAGATCTTTTGGTTTTGTTTTTGTTTCTTTGGTGGTGGTGGATGGTGGTGGGTGGTGGTGGCAGGTAGCTAGCTAAAGCTTTTGATGAATGAAGTTGTTTTAGAAAAGAATGAATACTACTAGCTATAAGGAATCATACTGTTATTTTTTGTGTGTATGGTTTCTGCAAATCCAATGAAAGATCAATCCCATCATATGTTCATATTTCTATATATTCATTTCATATTCATACATATGTATTCATGGTTCCTAATTATACCATTCACATGTGCATGGATATTGACTTCGATTATATAATCGAAAGATTATATATCCTGAATCCGAAGCTCAAACCCACTTAAAAGATGCATCAATCGACAAACGCTAAAAACCCAAAAACATCAAAACCAAAAGTGATGATACTGTTTATTATCCGAAACTTACTTTTTACATTCTTAATGAATAATTTAACCTGATTCTGACATATACAGTATCTTTAATTAAATATAAAGGTGTTTGAAATATTGAATTAGGATGTGATTAATTATTTTTGTGAATGCATTATGTATGTAGAATGGGACACATGTAAAGTTGATAAAAGCACATGAGACGAAGGAAGAAGGAAGAAGGATGAAGGAAAGGTGTGTGTGATTATAAGCCAGCCAGCCACCACCATAGCCACAGCTCAAACACCCAATTTCACAGATAGATTACACATGACGGCTGCACATGCTATCCATTCCTTAATTTCTCCTAATCCCATTTTAATTATTAATCTTTACCCAACTTAATATATATATATATATATATATATATATATGTCAAACCACCACCACAAAAAAGATTAAGAATCGTGTCATCCATTAATCATGTTATGAAATATTACTTGTAAAAAAAATACAGTTTTATTTCATAATGTGATTATTTTTTATTTACATGTAAAACAATAGATGTAAGTAGAATAAACATTGTATTTTCAAATGTATTGTTTCATAATATAGAACAATACATGATTACTGGTTTTCACGGTTTTTCTAACATTTTTATAGTTCTATTTGATCATTCTTCCTAGTTTCTCAACGGTTCTTAACTATTATTTTATTTACAAATCGATTTCTTTTGCATCCAATAAGATCCACACGAGTATCTGATCTAACGTTTGGTTACAATGTTTTCCAAACGAATAATAGGTACACAAGACTATTTCGTAGGGACATGGAACGATGGTTGTCCCCATTTTTCCATGTTATATAAAACATTTAAAGTGTTTCTGTTATTTTGTATTTAAATATCTTGATTACGATATATTAAGATTTGGTTGGGTTTTCGTGAGACCAACTTGTTTTCGTGAGACCCCTGAACCATAAAATGATATTGAATATTCACAGCAAAATACTGTGAAGATATAAAACATACCGAACTTTCTCATCGAAAACACCTTGAAAGTGTACATTCACAATGTCTTGTTGTGAAGATTTAGTATTATTTAGGTAGACTTATGGACAAGGTTCTTAATAACGTGAGCCATGACGTGGCGGCGAAGTCACGCCTTAAGCCTTAGAAGTCACGGCGAGCCATGTCGTTTTTCAATTTCTTGTCTTATAGCGACAAATTTGTATATCATATATAATATTATACATATATAAACCTTTATTTTTTACTATTACTTAATAAGTTAATGATATTAAGCATTTTAAATTATGTTATATATTAAAAACGGAAAAATAAGACATAAAAAAGGTAAGAAAAATCAAATATGGTGTTATAAAAATCATGCATTAGGCCATGACGTACCACAAACATAACGTTGTGGCGGTCACGGCGTGCCATGACGGCTGTCGCGACGAGTTTTTTAGAACATTGCTTACAGATAAGATTTTAGTGGGTAAACGTCACCTTAATTTTTAATTCAAGTTAAAAGAGGTTGTATTATTATAAAACCATTTATATTTCGTTAAGATGGAATTAACTAAAATTAGAATTAAAGTTAGAATTAAAATTATGTAATTTAGTTTTTATGAAAGAAAATTCAATTTCAAGAAAATCTTTGGTAATGCCACCAAGTACAATGTATGCATGTGTGTGAGTGCTTTTTATTTATGTATTTTATTAAAAGAAATTTTGGTAACATGGTACGATGCTTGTCGTAATAATGCAAATAATATAAATTTTAAAAAAAAACTAGATATTGTTTAGAGTAATTAAATGCTTTTTGGCCATATCTTGTGATATGGCCTATACTTAATTTCGTTTTTTTCTTTTTAAAATTATAGGTACAATTATTATTGATATGAAAATATTGATATCTTTAGATTATTTCATTTTATATATTGCAAATTATTGGAATATAAATTCTAAAGAAAATTTAATGCTAAAGAATTGGTTGAATTATTGATATATAGTATAATATTAATTAAAGCTTATGTTTGTTGGATGATGTATGATATGATGTTGTTTTCGTTCCATTATAATTAAATAATCAATATAAGAGTTGGGATAATGTAAGATCAGACTGTTTTCGTGAGACCCGTGAAATCACATTTTTACACTTAAAACTTTACAGTAAAACAATGTGAAGGTAATAGTGTTTTTGTTGTGAAGGTTCGGATTTTTTTACCTTTACAATGTTTTGCTATAAAGTGTAAAAATATGGTCTCGCGAGTCTCAGGAAAACAGGTTGGTCTCACATGAACCCAACCCATCGATATATTCCTTAAATATGTCAACTTTGTCAAAGCGGGTACAAAAATAAACCTATAAAAATTGTGTACATACACCGTTAATAATTAAAACGTTTCATATATTTTTCTTTCTTTCTGGCTTAAGTCCCAAGAAACGACTAATAAACCTGTTTAGAAGAGGGTTGTGCCTAAAAAGCTCAAAAGTAGATAACTCATTACAACGAAATATTAGATCCAAATGAGCAATAGATGACAAATCTTGTTAGAAAAACAACTCATGTAGGCTTACCGGTTACCAGTATGTATGTATGTCTTCTGTAGTTGTTGTTGCCACCACTTACTCAAATGATCTGAATTGATGATACGTACCTGACATACATATGTATAAACAATTTAATTTTGTGTATAAAAGTCACAAAGTAGATAACATCAAATACTTTTAAATGTTGAATTATAACTAGAATTAACAATTAAAATTAAAAAAAAAACATGTTCTACCTGAAGTAATGTTTGGTAGGTAAATTTATTTCTATATAAATCTTCTCTATATCTCAATCTCAAGAGAACTCTCTTCTAGAAAAATCCACAATTTAAGTATCCAAGTTTCAATTTTATCAAGGAAAAACATTCCATGTACTTCTTTTAATGAATCAAATGGCAATTTTTGGGTCAACAATCATGGAGCCGGCCCAACAAAAGATGTTCCATTTCTAAATTTATAAATGGATTAGAGATGGTAAAAAAACCAGTTCTGACTGGATGAGACGAAATCGATCCTAGTCCCAAAATGACTTTCTGTAACAGTTCTTGACGTAACAGATCTCGATCATGACCAAAAATCCAAGGCTCGGTTTAAGGTTATCCATAATCAGTTATGAGAACGGGTCCCGAGCAAGGCCCAAAGCGGTCCCAATTCTTTTTTTCTAAACTCAATTTTGAATGAAAAAAAAGGTTTGAACATTTTCTGTTTGGGGGACAATATCTTATTGGAATACACTTTAAAATCCCTAAATAAGTCATTCAAATATTTTTTTTAAAATATTTTTTTAAATCTTTCTTATACAAAAATGTTATAAATGTTTTTATAGTTATGATTTTTGCGATTTAGTATTGGAACACTTACAAAAACTTGAAAAACGAAAAAAAAAGAATCGAAAAACATGAATAAAAAAAGTTATTGGTAAAACAAACTTGAAAATCTTGTAGAAATATTGAAAAACTTGATATATAATTTATAAAAAAAATTTATTTTTTTTTAAATCGGGCCTATGTACAGTTAATCGGTCCCAGGTTAGGCCGTAAAAATTCCTAAAAATCACAATAGGTTAAGGACCGTTAGACCGGTCTCAATCCCAATCAGTCCCGGGTTAGGTTGGGGCCAAGTTGGTCCCGATCCTTCGCTCTTCTTGGGTTGGACCGGACCCAGTTGGCCATCTCTAAAAGGGATTGTGTTCCTCGGGTCGGGGTCTCTTGATTTGATCGTTGATGTTATTCAACTTTTGGTCATTTTGTATTGGGTTGGGGTCATATCTAGAGTTCCTCGATTCGGTTTTTGGCCGAAACCGAACCGAAAATCGGACCATTCGGTTTTTGAAAATCCAAACCGTTCGGTTTTCGGTTTTTATGTTCGGTTCGGGGTTTTCGGTTCGGTTCGGTTTTAAAACCGAATAGTATAAAATGTTTTGGTTTTCGGTTTTTGGTTTTTATATATTATATGTAATATTGATTGTAGTATTAATCATGTAGGGCGGGTTCAAATGAGAACTCAAATTTGGTTGTGAACGTGGGAACAAATGAGAGCGCGACAGGTGTCATATTCAGACTGAATATATAGTATTTATTCAGTCTGAAGAAGCATTATTCAGACTGAATTTTTCTTTGTTTATTCTGTCTGAATAATCTAAATTCAGACACGTGTCGCGCTCTCATTGGTTCTCACGTTTCACAACCAAATTTGAGTTCGCATTTGAACTTTCCTCTAATCATGTCTATATTATATATAATATTAATTTTAGTATTAATCATAAATTATTATATATATAATAAAAAAATTAAAAATAATTATATTATTTCGGTTCGGTTCGGTTTTTAGAGAAACCGAGCATTTTCGGTTCGGTTCAGTTTTTTCGGTCAGTATAGAAACCAAAACCAAAACCGAACCGTTTGAATTTCCGCTTTTCGGTTCGGTTTTTCGGGGTTTTTTTTGTTTCGGTTTGATTTTTACTCACCACTATCAACTAGAGATACATAATTAAATAACAAATTATTTGCAAATTATTATAAATATTCCACATGTATGTAAACTTTAAAAATAAAGATATAATTTATTTTGGTTTTTACTTTGTAATGATAAAGTATATGTAAATTTTATGTTCACATATGTGGCACAAAAACACTATTAATGAGTTTGTAAATTTATAGCATGGTACACAAATAATAGCATATGCTTCTATAATCGAAAATCGGAATTATGTCATGTTGATGGTTAGTAGTTATTTTTATAGAATAATTAAAATATATTTTAAAATGTAATTATAATAGTAACATGGTTTTTATTTGTAAAATATATTGTACGTATCATTTTTATTTTGATTAATAAATAAAATAAAAATATGTATGGGTTTATTCTATTTATGGGATTAAGAATAATCATAAGTTCAATACGGCATTATGTATTTATGTTTTATAAGTAGTCGATTATTCCCTTAAATCTCAATAACACATCTTCGTCGCTTGCCAACCACTATGGCTTCCATTTTGAGAGTCATACGAGAGCTTGGAATTACACCCTAGAAGGAGTTGGTCAAAGCCTTCCTTTCGTCCTCGTTTTCCTTCATCTCATGCATCTGGCCAACTAGGTGCTTGCCGGCGAGGGGAACTGTGAAAGGTGTTATGCTTTTCTGCAGTGAAATTTAAGATTTTGGTTTTGAAAACAAAATTAGGGTCTAATATTCATGGGGATGAAATGGTTCTGATTTGGCTTTGTTATCTTTGGAAATTAAATGGTTATAATTTGGGTTTGAAATCTTTGGATATGAAGTGGTTTAGAAGTAGGTTTAAAATGGTTATTTAATCTTATAAAAATTAGACTAATGGGTAAAATGGTTATTTTAGACATTCATATCGTTATTCAGTACAACAACGAACAATAATTTAATTTATATCATACGGACAATTTTAGCAATATAGAACTTAATGGATACCAAAGGAACAACCTCTAATCCTAAAAGGTTAATCATCTCATCTTTTATCCTATGTTCTCAAAACTCATTTTACAATAGAAAGGAAAGGAAATGGAGGGAAATGTGAGGAACGTGGGGGAAAAAAACTGTGTTTTCGAAACTTTTTTAAGAAGAGAAAAGAAAGAAATGAAAGGAAATAATGATTAGTTTCCTTCTAAATGTGGGAGAAAAAGGAAGGAAAGAAAAGAAAAGAAAATAATGATTAGTTTCCTTCCAAAAAAGGAAGGAAATGAAAGAATAGAAAATAATGATTAATTTCCTTCCAAAAATAATCTTCCAAATGTGGGAGTAAAAGGAAGGAAAGAAAAGAAAATAATAATTAGTTTTCTTCCAAAAAAAAAAATCTTTTAAATGTGGAAGGAAAAAGAAGGAAATAAAATAATGATTAGTTTCCTTCAAAACTTTCCTCCCCAATGTGGGAGGAAAATAAATTAAAATTATCAAAATTACAAAACTGCACAATCTTTTATTTTAAATGATTTGATTTTAAATGACATATTAGTAGAAATGACATATTTCCTTTCCTTTCTTTCCAAATTCGAGAACACGACGTTAGATTAGAGATTACCAAAAAAATAGAAAATCTGTTCGTGCTCCCTTGAGAAGCACTCTCTGCTCTAAGATACTCCCCTCCTTAGGAAGGGGAGCACCAAAAAGAACATAAAACAGATATATTTATGCTTTAAGTTCAAACTAAAATACCGTGAAGCAAAAGGATAATGAATGATTATACACTTATACCATATGATTGATTAAATTAATCAAATTGCTCAAGGAAAGCACATTTACATAGTCTTGGGGAGGTGACATGTTGCTAGACACTTATCATCGTCTGTGTTACTATGCATCATGTACAAGTGGGAAAATTTAAGTTTTTATATACCCACGATACGTATCAAAGAAGCACACTGCCAATGACTATGTAAACCTATAGCGTCACACAAAAAAATGTGTATGCTTCTATAATCATAAACCCGAATTATGTCACGTTGTTAATTAATAGTTACTCTTGTAGAATAATTAAGGTATATGTTAAAAATATAACTATGATAATTATGAGGTTTTATTATGATTATTAAAATTAAATAAAACATTTTTTATGGGCTTATGTTATTTATTGGCTTAAGGATAATCACAAAAACAACACAACCAATGACTGAATTTTGTTTTATAATTAGTCTATAACTCAGATAAGGTTAATTATAAATGTAGGATAAGTCTAAGCCTAGATAGTTAATCAACTTATCTTTTAAATTACGGAATACCGAAAAAGTAGAAAAGAAATATTTTCGTTCTTTTTCTATAAACACATACTAGTTTAGGGTTTTGAGCTAGCACCCAATAGAAGGTAAAACATGTTCATGTGTGGATCTACAGTAGAACAAATCTATTTTGATTTCTATGTGCTCTGTTAGAATCAACTTCAAATCTAAAAGGTAAACATTCTAAGCACAGTTTGTTTAGAATTAACTAAATGCGTCGTTCGATCAAGTTAGGGTTTCTTTCCTAAAAGTTTTCTAATTAATGTAACCTAATTAATTTTTTCAATGCGCTTAGAAAGGTTACAAAATCGTTCTGAAACCCTACAGTGTGTGTATATAATAATAATAATAATAATAATAATAATAATAATATAATGGTGGTTGAGTATTCTCTCGTATTAATATAACATATTAATTTTTTGGAATGAATGGTTGCTCCACATGGTTTGCTCAAAATTTCGATGTGGTCCTGAAACAAACTTTACACTAGAGATATCTAACTTTTCATTTTCATTGCACCCGTGGTCCCTTGAATTTACATCAGTAACTTGAGGTCCATGTGCCCCTCACATGAAAGGCATTTTAGTCTGTTTACGCTTCTTTTGTTCCACCCACCTCCTTCGTCATCAACCACCGTCACTCGTCGCCACCACCTTCCGTTTACACAAATCTAAACTCAATAACATTTTAAAAAACATTTATAGAAATCTAAAAAAGAATCTCAAGAGCATTTTACATATTTGGGGGAAAACATCTACACAAATCTAAACTATATAACGTTTATCATAAACAAACTCTAATAAGAAAAATGAAAACCGTAAATCTAACACAAATCCAAAAGAAAAAATAATACTAGCTTCAAAATCTACAAACCCTTTGAAGTTCTTGACACCTTGGAAATCACAACATGCATTTTGGCTTTGGTTCCAAAAGCAAACTTGAATCTACAAACCTTCTAAAGTTCTTGACCCCTTCATAAATAACATTGTTCTCCTAAAGTTCTCTCACATGCCTCCATTTAACGTAAATAATATAATGGTGTGAACTTGAGGGATCATGGGTGTAGTGAAATAAAAAGTTGGGGATCTTCAGTTTAGATAGTTTGTTTGAGGGACCAAATCCAGATTTTAAACAAACCATAGGGACCAATAGATTACTTTACTCTATAAAACTTGTATCGAAATTTGTCCTGACCAGTGTAGCATGTGTGTAGCCCATAGCATAAGGGGCATAATGACCTGATGTAATCCTCACCTTTATTCGGCTTATGACTGATCGTCTATTCAGGATTTCAAACTCAATGATGCAACTAAGCATGGGGGTTACGCTCGTTGCGAAACTTACCCAACACGTTACGGCTTGAGGTGACAACAACCATGCACCGCCTATGTTTATGATCCCAAATGCATCCCTTTATTTATCATGTTATAATTACTTAATTTTATGTTCAAAGAGTTTTAAGAAATTATGTGTGCATTTATTGTTTATAACTTAAAATATAATACTATATATTAACAAACGGTATCATGTTTATGTGTCATAACTTGTTTTAATATTTTTATTTAAATGATCTATAATATAATGAAAATAACTATAAAAAACTACGTTATAGTTTATAACTTGATTCTTGATTCAATTAAAAAACCTTCTATTAAAAAATCAAACTGAAACAAATTGAACTAGAGTTTAACTTCATCAAACTAGAATAAGAAAACTTTATCCCATCGAACTTGGATTCAGATTCAATTTTATATTCTTTTTAAGTTTCAGACCAAACATTAAACACCTAAATTTATTATGGTTTTGAGTTAATTACGCATTTGGTCGGTATGTTTTGATTGTTTCTAAAAAATTGGTCATTGAACCATAACTTTTTTACGAAATTGGACTTGTCATCTGCACGTTTGTAACAATTTGGTCCCTCACCTTTACAATCATCCATTTCCTTCGTTAAAATTAAGGGTATTTCCGTCTTTTTTGTTCTCCCTTTATTTTTTTACAGTAACCATTTTGTTTCTTTTTTTACTATTTCCTTTACAATATTTGTCCTTTTCAGATGAAAATACTCTCAATGGAGTAAATGAATGCCGTCAGGGTGAACGAGATCAAACTGTTATAAAAGTATAAACAACAAATCTTATTCCATAATAAATAAAGTTGATGAGCCAATTTTGTAAAAACCACCAAACTACAAGGACCAAATCTATTTTTTGTAAAAGAAGGAATTTTTTACACCCATGTGAAAATAGTGGTTGCAAGGGGGATTATAAATAGCCCCAGGAACGATCATGCAATTTTCCCCTTTTCCTGTTTCGAAATTTTGGTGACACTGCCGCTACGCTACTTACGACTCTCCTCCAACTTCTACTCTTCAGGTATCTTCAATTCTTCATATAAGATGATGGATTAATCGATTTTCTCTGCTTTGATATCTGTAATTGAAGTGTTTGATTGAATCCGATTTTGTTTTCAAATCAATTTAGTGTTATGTTTGTTTCTTAGATTGTTATTGGATAATTACGGAGGAATTAGGGTTTTGGTGGTATGAATACTGATGGTGATGAGAAAATGAGTAATTTATTCGTAGTTTAATCGATGATTTGTTACGAGTTGATGACAATGTGTTGTGTGTGTGATAGGGACAATGGATAGCAAGGAGCAAGTTGTGAAATTGAAAAACTATGAAGCTCAGTACGCCAGTTACTTGAGAGCAAAGTACTTCTCGGATAAGGATATTTATGGAGGTAGAAATTAAGTTATTTATATTTCATTGCGATTTAATTGGCGCACGATTCTACTTTTATGTATGATTGTGTTTCTTTGTGTGTTCTCCTTTCAAATGGTGGATTATGGATATTGTTATTTACATGACCAGAAAGTTGTATGGATATGGAACCAAATGGGGTAAGAGCATCTCCAACAGATTCTCTGTAATTTGCCTATACTTAAAAGCAAAAGTTGAAATTTCCAAAGGGTTTCTCCCTTTTGAAATTTCAATATAAAATATATTATTGAAATATTCAATAGATTTAGTATCACAAAAAAACTTTCAAATAAAGTTATATAAAATTCTAATGCATTCAACTTCATTGTTAAAAATGATTAGAACCCATTTCTCCATCTTCAACATTTAACTAGGGCGAGTTCTCCGAATTTAGAGGTTTTTATCCTTTCTATCCTACTTCCTCGGTTTTGGAGAAAAGTTTGAAGGATATGTTGAAGCAAAAAACAAAGTTAAAAACTCCAAAATCTTCATTGTCTCCATTTTGTGGAGATCTGTTTTGCTCTTAGTTCCAATGATATGGGCCATGATTTAGGCCTTGAAGGTCATGGGGGGGAATCTCCAAGCAAAAACAGTAAACATGCTTTGATTTGGTGGCTTGCTGTGTTTTGACAGCATTAATTTTGGTTAAAGATTCGAGAAAGTAGAAACGTAATGTTTGTTATAATCTAATTTGCGTCTGGTCCTGAATAATAAAGTTAATTATGGTTTAGTGTTAATTTTTCATGTAATTATCTCTCCTATAAGTTATAGATAATTATACCTCTGTATTTGTATAAATATATGATGATACAAAGAGAAGATCACGTGGTGACTTCTGTAAATAAATATTGTGAAATACAAATAGAAGATCACGTCGTGACTTCTGTAAATAGATGATGAAACGTGCAACATTTGTGTGAGCCTAGGAAGTTATTTACTTTTCTATTTTATCTATGAGACAATATGTTGGATTGTTCATTGATTAGATACCCATTTTGATGAGCAATTCCCCTTCTCTTCACATGATCACATCGTAGTTAGTTGTTGTTATCTTATTTATATGATCTTCCATTCATTTTGTTACCATTTACCAAGCATCTAAAAAACATTAAGTTTTGGTTCTTGATTTGAGAAATATTTGTTGTGATCACATGATTTGCCTATAGTTGCATAACAAATAAGATGGTTTTGAGCCTTGTCAATTATTTACACTTCTATTTTACCTGTAATTTGTAAACCATTAGGTTGTATTATATATATTAGATAACTTATGTATTGATTTGATCCTTATTTTGATGAGCGATAATTATAGGTTGTGAATCATAATTTTAGTAACGAATTGATTAAGAAGGTAACTCCATTAGTGCAAATGTAGACATGTACTGCAAATAAGGCATAAAAGCAGGTCTTTTTGAAGGTTAGTCAGCCGGTTGAGTATCGTATTTACCTTAATAGATACTAACTCATCCCAAAAGGAATAAACATTTTGCTCAAAAATCACCATAAGTCGTTAAGTATCAATATTATTTATAAGAATGGAAGCATTCCTAAAAGATGAATTAACGCCTACTGATCTATGATACAATCGAATTATTAAATGATAAAAATAAAATAAAAAAATAAAGGGCGTGGAAGAATAGTTTTCTCAAGTTCCAAGTGCTGAACAGCCATTTTCTTGCAGGTAAAATATTTGAGAAGAAGGTAATTATAGATGGGATAACCATCTTGGCAGGCAGGTAAAAATTGAATAAAAACCACAAGTTTTATTTTTATGTATAAATAAATTGCAGCAGTCGCTAACCCATTTGTCGGTTTTTTTTGTTTTCCTTTTTGTCAGTGAATGTGGCACAAAATCTTACGCTGATCCGTTAGCTTTTTGGAATGAGAAGGTGGCCCGTTCAGAAGCTCAAACAGAAACAACAACTAATCTTTCAAATGGAAAGCAGCCTTCTAAGAGAAGTGCATAAGTTTCCTTTAGTGAACAACTGTAATTGTATCTTTTAGTCGATATGTTAAAAGATATGCTTATTTAGGCCATATTCTTGTAGTTTCTGATGATACCAAACAGATTATGCTAAGTTGAACCATTCTCTTTCAATATATATTTTGGAACTTTCCTTATTTCATCACGGGCTCTTTTGAAGGGTAATCTAATGAGGTTTTACATATTTTTACAGGGTTTTTGTATGTTCAAGTCTATAGGAATTTGATCATGTTTCAATCTTTGTTTTGAGGTATATAATATTTATATACATTAATTGAACTTTTAGAGACCTTCCTCGTTTTTGGTGAGGTTTGAATACCTGACCTAATAGGAGGTTGTGCTCTACCAGTAACTTGGATACTGTTAGGCTAAATCGTTCATTGGACATGTAAAAAGAGGACTTGATGTTGGTGTGTGAAATTGATAGGAGGGTTTTGCACTAGAAAATTCTTATCCCGTTTGATTTGAATGGGTTTGGAGGGATTTGTAATTAAATTTCAATCAAATCATGTTTGGTTTGAAGGATTTCATGGATTTGAAATCACGGGATTTTATTAAAATCACATAAGCATAAGATTTTGAAATCTCATAGGGGTGGTTGGTACTTCATGGGATTTCATAGGATTTGTATATAATAGTGTTTTAAAATATGTTAAAAACATTTGTTTTGTAATAATCAATCGATAAAAACGTAACTTAATTGTTTTTATAGTTATAATTTGGTTTTTATAAATTTATTATAAATAATGGAATTTAATTCTAATCTAAATCTTACAAACCAAACTGACCAAGATTCCAAATCCTTCAAAACCATTTCATCAGATCAAACGCTACTTAGGTCCCGTTTGGTTTGCAGGTAAGAATTGGAGTTAAAAGGATTTGGAGTTGAATTCAATTATAATCTCATGTTTGATTTGAAGGATTTATTATATTTGAAAATCTCGGGATTTTGAAATACTACGGGTGGTTAATATCTCACGGGATTTATATGTAATAATGTTTTAGAATATGTTTAATCATTTATTTTGTAATAATCAACTAATAAAAAGGTAATTTTATTATTTTTACAATTATTTACGATTTATAGTTTTAAATTACTTAGAATGAAATTCAATTACATTCAAAATCCTATGAATAGGCAAAATGGTTATACTTTTGCACACTTCGTATTTCTTAAACTTTGATGATTTGATAAACACTCATGTACTTTATTACCAAAAAAATTAATATTATTGAAGGTGGTTATAATCATATAAATAGACTATAATTGTATGAATACCTTAGTTTTTCTAGTATGATTATAACTGTATAAATATTTTAGGAGATGTTTGATTCATGAATTTTGATGAAATTGGAAGTAATTGGAGTGGATAATTCTTTTGACCAAATTTCAAATCTATGTTTGGTTTACATGAAGAAAATGATTGAATCCTTTGAATTTCCTTGAATTCCTTAAATTAAGGATTTCAACATTCCATTGGATATCCTAAAGAATTAAATTTCATCCAACCAAACACATGATCAAATTCCGATCCAATTCCTTCAAAGTCAAATTCCTTTGATGGATTCCAATTCCATCAAATTCCATTATGTGAATCAAATGCTCCCTTAGATTATAACTGCATAAATAGCTTAGTTTTTCTAGTATAATTATAATTGTGTAAATATCTTAGATTATAACTGCATAAATAACTTAGTTTTTTCTGGCATGATTATAACTGTATAAATAGCTTAGATTATAACCACATAAATACCTTAGTTTTTTTTTTCCAGTACGGTTATAATTATATAAATAGCTTATAGATTATAACTACATAAATAGCTTAGTTTCATTTAGTATGATTAAAATTGTATAAATCCAATCACTCAAACAATAGACGAAAGAATAATCAGACAAAGGTTGGAAAACGCTTGACTAACGGCCACTAATTAATAGAGCAAGAATATTTGGGAGAGCATGCTACCATCGAATAATGAATCTAAGAGCAAGAATCCCCACCACGATCGGGACATGTATGATACTGAATGTATAAACCAATGCTTCCATAGATTCGATCGTGGTTTACAATTATAGCGCATCTAGCATATTTTTTCACAGTAACAAGATCTATATTTTTAAACATGAAAGATGGTTAAAAATAAATATTTGAAGCGGATAAGATTTTGTTATAGAATCTAAGTTTTCTATTCAAAGACTTGGAAAACTCCATTAAAATATTAAAAATGAAGAGTGAGTATGAGTTTAATTTACCTTATATAAATATTATATACTTGAAAAAAAGATCTCGGATGGTAGATTGTGTCTCGAGGCTATACATCGTGTTTTTGCATCTCTTCTCTCAAACTACTTATATTCCGTACCAATGGTTGTATGATTTAATTCGGAGAGCATCTTGCAATTTACGTAGAATATATGCAGGTGCAGTTTCAATTGCAAACCTAATTTCGATTGCAAAGACGAGTATAACAAGAGAACCACCGTGTCGAGGATCTTCATAGGATATTCATCATGAATGATTAAAAAATTCGCATCCATTATTCACAATGAATATAAAAAACACATATCACACTCTTGTTTGTCCCCTAGTTCGTAATGGAAAACATGTTGACAACTGAACTTTCGTATATATACATATACACAATGACTGACCTATAGGTGTGCATACGGTGGCACGTGGCACCATACTATCTCCCCGTCGAAAGGTTAAAAAATTTACCTTTATGAAATGTGCGACCATATCGTTTTAGAAGGTGCCACCTTATGATATTCAGAAGTTCAAGAAGGTGGAACCGTACCTCATAATCAACAAAAAAAAAGCCTCTTGAAATCAACCAAAAAAAACCGGAAAACTCTTGAAATCAACCAAAAAAAACCAAGAAAATCCATCGAAATCGATAAAAACACTTAAAACTCGCTCGAAATCAAGCAAAAAACTTTAAAGATCCCTCCAAACAGTGGAATTAGGCTAAAAACATATAGAGCGATATTGAACGTCAGTAAAAAAACACGAAGACACGTCGATAAAAACCCGTGTTTTTTGTAATTACTTTTTGTATGTATTATATGGTGCTACCATATAAAAAAAATTCTGGATGGTCCCTACACATACATATATAGATGCTTTTGAATTTCAACATATAAACACAACCCTTTCTACCTTCCTGCATTCATGATCATGATCACATATCTAAACACAAAAGTTCATAGGAATAAAGACCAATTTGCAGGACTTCCTTCTCTCAAAGATGACAACTTTCAACAACTAACATCCCATTATCTCAATCATCTTTACCCAAAACACAAAAAGGAAAAAAAAAAAACTGAAGGTATTGTATTCAAGAAACCTATCAATCATATGATTCCAACAAAACCCACATTCAAAAAAACAAAATATCATCAACTCAAAAACTGTATCTACATTTCACTTTCCCAATAACCAAAAACTTCAAAAACATCATACCTTTTTCAAAGAACCACCACCCTTTCAGTCTTCCTGAGTTCATAATCAACATCATCAGTTGGCAATTCATGTCGACAAACAGGACAAGTGTTCCGAATCCCTAGCCAAGCCCCTATGCAATCTCCATGATAACGATGGCTGCAAGGAAGCAACGTCGCCATTTCTCCAATACCCACTTCATCTTTACACACAGCACAAAGGGCGTTGTTATTTTCGACATCTTCTTGAGTTATTGCCACAGTTGAAAGATTTTCAACCACTGATTTGGAAGCAGGTGGACGACCTAAAGATGAGATATCAGTTTCTCCAAATTGTTGCCCAAAGAACATCTCATATTCTGTGTAATTGTAATCATCATCAGCTAAATCTGCTTCTGGGGTTGGTTCGAAATTGTGAACATTTGATAAAATTTGCCATTCGAAAGCTTCTTGAATTTCTTGAAATTGTTCACCACCAGGAGGGATTCCTGGTAAAACAGAGGCATCATCATCATCTTCATCATCAATATCGGCTTCGAAAAACATACTTAAAACTTCCCTTTCTTCATTTCCATTATTATGCACTTCTTCCCATTCAAAATCTTCATTTACATTTGGGTTGTTAACTGGTATGTTATCATCTTCTAGACGGAATGCATCCCAGCAGAGATGAATACTCGATTCGTCGTCACATCCTGCATCCATTTCGAGGTTGAAATCATCATTAACTTCGACGATATCGGTTTCTTCGGCTTCATCTGAATCATCAGACCCTAAATCAGTCACCGTCAACCCACCGACGAAGAATTCCGGCGGACCTGATTCGTAAGATGAATCGCCGGATTCAGATCGAGCACCATGGCGATTCATTGTCGTACTGGATACAAAAAAGTCGTCTCCAGAACCAGCGACCGTAAACCCAGAATTGTTATTATTATTATCATCAACAGCGGCATTAGCATTAGCATTAGGGTTAGGGTTATCATGATTTTCTACCAAAAACCCTAACCCTGACCCAAATTCCAAATCAAAATCGATATCATGGTTCTGTTCTTGAACCCTAAAACTACGATCAGAACGGCTCTCTTGAATAACACGCGACACAGAATGTGGTTGCGATTGAGATTGAGATTGATGGAACATATCGATTCCGAAACTTAATTGGTTATGTCGATCGAAAGGTGAAATCCGAGGCGGGTTACGATGAAGAAGGCGAATTGGGCGACAAAGGAAACCTTGGGAGGAATTGAAATCAAAATCAAAATCAAAATCTGAAACTGAAGGGTAAGCGTGGAGATCGTTGCAGGGAGAAAAGGATGCTAGAAAATCGTCTTCATCATGATCATGAAGATCGGCCATTGATGTTATGGATCAAGCTTTTGTGGGCTGTTCGTTCGGCCAAAGGAAGAAAAGTCTGTAAAAATGGAACGGATTTGTCGCTTTGCTAACAAATTTGTTGGACGGTTGAGATCTTTCTCTCAATTTATCCCCCTTTGACTTTTTATACTTGCAGTCAACATTTTTTTTAAGTTACACGAGTGAATTACACTAGTGGTCCTTTAGGTTTGTTCAAATTTTGGATTGGTCCCTAAAACAAACTATCGACATTAATGGTCCTTAACTTTCTAATTCCACTACACTGAAGGTCCCTGTCTTTTAACACAATGACCTTAAACCTAACATGTGCCCCTAACATGAAGGGTAAATCGGTCTTTTTTTATGTATACCCTTTTTCTTTCCCCCTATTTTATTATAAATCAACAACCATTAGAGATGTTGATTCCAATAGAGGAGGGAAGAACCATTGGAGAAGGTTGAAGATGATGAATAGTAGAGAGGGACGATCAATGAAGGGTGCTTCACAGACTTACGATTTTGGAGGGATGCTGATTTCTTCGAGATCACGTCAAAGGGTTTTACATAAAAAGGAGGTCGTTGTTTTCTAATAAAACAGGGGGAAAGAAAAAGGGTTTACATAAAAAGACCGATTTGCCCCTCATATGAGGGGCACGTGATGGGTGTAAGGTCGGTAAGTTTATAGCGTTAAAGGACAGGGACCTTGACTACCAACATAGATAGTTTGTTTTAAAGACTAAATCAAAAATTTGAGCAAACATAGGGGCCACGGTGCAATTCACTCTTCACACATTTTAGTTTTTTCAATAAGATATGTTTCATGTTATTTTTAACCATTTTTATTAATTAAGTTTTCAAAAAATAAATTAAAATTATAAATTTGATTTCACTACAATGTCTTCAGAATCAATATTTATTAAATCCGAGTTTTTCTAACCAAATAAAATTAATCAAGATGCATAGTTGATACGGAAAATATATAAAAAATGAAGCTAACCGAGTAACCACAACTTATGTTTTCAACCCATTGGTGCATTTTCTATTATTAATTCACATTCAAATAGTCGATTATAGAATTCAAACTCAAAACATGTAAGTTATAAAAGTAAACAAACTTCATATGATATGATTAAACTTTAAAGCCTAATATTTGAAGTAAAGATTTCGAAGATTGTTAATACCCACAAGCACGTTAATG
Source organism: Silybum marianum (assembly GCA_036898165.1). Taxonomy (NCBI): domain Eukaryota; kingdom Viridiplantae; phylum Streptophyta; class Magnoliopsida; order Asterales; family Asteraceae; genus Silybum; species Silybum marianum. Next base: position 8,401,532 of record CM072529.1, on the reverse strand, counting down.
ATATGATTAAACTTTAAAGCCTAATATTTGAAGTAAAGATTTCGAAGATTGTTAATACCCACAAGCACGTTAATGATATGATTAAACTTTAAAGCCTAATATTTGAAGTAAAGATTTCGAAGATTGTTAATACCCACAAGCACGTTAATGATATGATTAAACTTTAAAGCCTAATATTTGAAGTAAAGATTTCGAAGATTGTTAATACCCACAAGCACGTTAACAATAGGTAAAAACTCAAACATTATATACAAACATCTTGTAATTCTTCCTATTTATTACCCATCATTCTTCTTCATCTTCTTGAGAGAATCTAACAATGATGTTCTTTCCTTATTGCCCGATGATTTCGCAAATGGATTACTTGACTTCTGAAACTCCACCTCACCCGTATTCTTCTTAACACCTAAACCTTTACTATTTTCTGATTTTGTAACCACCTTTTCTGCCTCTTCTGTTGTCTTTTTCTTCACAAATGAAGGTGATGATAGTTGTCCAGATTGTACCTCATTCACAGATTCTATTGTCTTTTTCTTCACAAATGAAGGTGATGATAATTGCCCAGGTTGTACTTCATTCACAGGTTCTGTTGTCTTTTTATTCACATATGAAGATGATGATAATTTCCCAGATTGTGGTGCATTCACAGGTTCTGAAGCCTTGCTTCTCTCTGTTGTTTCTTTAACTGTGTTTTGTATAGTCTCTGTGGCTTCTTTAATCAACCTTTCCTGGAAAAAAGAACAAAATGGTTAACATATAAAGCGTTTCTAGCTAAAGATAATGTTAAATAGAATATATTTTACGGCTTACCTCCAATATGGTGTTGAATCTTTCTGCCAAATTTGGTAGTTTAAGTGCGGTCACAAGCTTTATCGCACCTCTTACAGATTTCTCCAGTGAAAGCAGCTTAACAAGTTCAGTAGCCCTCACAAGTTTATCCCCTAATATCAACATCATAATATACCAATTACAATCATTTTACAATCGAACGAAATGTTGAATTCTTTCTTTTTTGATTCCATAGCATTAATGAAACGTACACATTCTTCTTTTTTTCTATTTTCTTGTTTAATTTGAGTTACATTCTTGATAAATGTGTTAGAAAAAAAGTAGCATCTTTTTATGTTGTTATTATTATTATTATTATTATTTGTATTATTACCATTACAGCAGGATGCAATGAGCCTCAAGATGCATCTATCCAAAGCTGCTTCAGTATTGAAGGCCTCATCTTCAAGTGAGGTGGTATCCTGACCCACTACTTCTGTTTCTTGAATCCTTCTTTGAATCTGTAAGAAGTCTCATATATAGTAATTAATTTGTGAATCAGCATCATATCATTTACATTTACATCTAAAAAAAAGACCCAAAAACAATTTTTTTTTCCATATCTTTGATTGACTAGAACTAGAGAAACAAAACACTTTGTATAGCTTGAAGCAATTCTGATATATATATATATATATATATATAATGGTCAATCATAAAGATGATTATTTTACCTGGGAGAGTTGCATGTTGCTAACGATGAATTCATTCTCAAGAGTTTCTGCCCCCAAATCAGATGATGCAAGAGGGATTGAATGATCTAATAGGGTGAGAACTGGTTTAGGGATGGCCTGAATAATGAAGAACGCAATTTTAGTTTCAAACAAAAATTGCAAAAAGAAGAAGCAAAATACACATGAAAAATGTATTTTTTCTTGTTAATAATTACCTGTGGGAATTTATCAGGGGATTTGCATAGAATGCAAAACAACTTGCTTGAATTCAATCCGACCATCCAGTAGTTTTCCTCTTTCTTCTTTAATTTACAAGCACTGCATGCCATAAATATAAAGGATCATCTGTAATAGCATAAACCAATGAAGATGAAACATTTATAAATAGATGTTAAAGATTGCTTACGTGAAGAGTGGAAACCAACTTCCTCCATACTGACTAGTGAAAACTCGGAGAACACCCTGTCAATATAAAATCAAGATTTTCTTATAGTTCATTATAAATCATATCTTAATGGGCATGATTCATGAAGTCATGAAACTGGATTGAGGCATACCATGGAATCAAAGGAACTTAATTGACCTTCTTCACTAAAACCGAACCATGTTAAGCAAGAACCAGGAGTCAATGGCAACCGTCCTCTAATAGGTTGGGTTCCGTTAGAAACATTGAATACTCTGAACTCTAGCATCTGCATATTAGAATACCCGTTAAGCCAACAATGACTGCAGTAAAAATTTGTATTCACCAAGTAAATTTAGATCCAGAAAGCTTTTTTATGTAGATAAAAGTTATCATCAAATACTAAAGAACAACACTTCTATCCATCTCCAAGAAGTACACATATGTATGCATAAAAGAAAAATCCATACTTAGTGCAATTCTTTTTGATGGCGTTTAAATAAAAAAAACGATTGAAATGAAACCAATAAACAAATCCATGCCTGCTCATTTGAAGGGAGGGAAGGAGAAGAATGCATGACAACTGCAAGTTCGTCCCCAAAGCCGCATGCAGTCACTACCGGTCCATCAAGTGAAACAACATGCCTCTGTGAAAAATAAGTAAATTATCAATTTTTTATCTTTCCACTTTTAGCACATTGCAAGATGATGTTTGATTATATAATAAAGTTTAAGATTCAGTGATAGATATCGACAAGTTGATCTCAAAAGCATGGAAGAATATATATATATATATACACAAATATATGCAAATGACAAAAACCTGCAAGCCACCCTCTGTGAAAATGCGAAGGAAATTTAAACTTGTAACAGCAGCAACCCAAGAAGTGCCAAGTGCTACGGCTCTTACTTCTTCTTCTTCAAGTCGCATAGACCACTAAAATGTATATAAGATAACAGATGTAAATATTTTAAAATTAATTCGCTTATTATAATGTCACAGTTTTAAAGATGATGAAAAGATATACTAGTGATTTAAATCATGAATGAACTAACCTCACTGTTGTTAGCCCAGCTTTTGAATGGACGGTACATGAGGGTGCTCATGTTTTTCTCCCCTTTGCAAGGATTTGCAAAAACACTTCCATTTTCATTCAAGGAAGCCATAGTGAAACCAAAATAATCAGTCATCGCAGGGACTCGTGGCCCCCTGCCAGTGTCATGAAAATCGATCTGCACCCAACGCATATATGTGAACACGTAAAAATATATATATATATATATATATGGTTCTGAGCATCATTGATGTTCCTTCTGTTACTTATCATGTTGAATTGGTTGTTTTGGAGCACAATAATGTTTGAAATCAGTTTTATTCAGCCATGATGGCACACATGCAGACTCAGGGGCTGTTTGTTTACCTCTTAACAGTTTCATTAAGAAGAAGCCTCTGAATCGCTAAGAGGTGAATCATGTTTGGCAAAAAAATAAGTCTGCCTCTTAATGGTTCCAAAACCCTCTAAATCATTTTGTATCAAGGACTTCCCTTGACCACTAAGAGCGCTAATTACATTCTAAACAATTACCATACAATTATATATCATAAGAGCCTCTGAATCATTCTGCACCAAACCATTCAGCAACTGCCAAACAGCCCCTCAGACACAATTGTCTACTTGCATAGAGCACAAAAAGTAAGATTTTATGGAACTTTCTAGCTCATAGATAAAAGCCACTTGGCTCACAGTTTTGAATCATTGGCATTATCTTTCCATTAAGACAAATAGACTTTCATAAAGAAAAGATGATAACCATAACTATAGATTTGGAAACAGATGAATACCTCTATATGGGAGTATCCATCATGCTCCATTGTGGTTATACTTCCAAGCATATTATAACACAAAAATCGTCTTTTACCAGACTGTAAAGGAGTAGCACCTGGCTGAAAAGCTTCCTGCATTGTTGATCCCGTTAAAATAAGTGGACCTGTTGGTGTCACCTTACCATTTTTCATACCATCCCTGCCAGCAATGGAAGGTTTTTTACGGGATTCAACCTTTGGAAGCAAACTTGTTCCATCATTCATATCCTCATCTGAATCTTCATCATACTTAAAATGTTTACGTAACCTCTTTCTGGTAAGTGGTTCAGAACTGATAAGGTTATCTTCACCATGATCACTTATACTGTCAGATGTACTAGGCTCCTGTTCTTCTTCATCAAAAAAGAGTAGACCATCACTTTTTTTTGAACTCAAAGTAGGAACTCCTTCTGTAGGAGATTTCATAGATGATGGCACAACCGAGTCCCAAACACCATATTTCCCCATAACATCAATAACAGCCAACGCATTTCCATGTGGCTTCCATGCCATGGAACATATTGTTTCATCAAATTTTTGTCTTTCAATATCTTGTTTCTTATCAACATCCCATATCAAAACTTGCTTATCTAAGCCAGAAGTAGCAATATATTTTCCATTAAGTGACCAAGCCAAAGAGCACACTGGTGTGGTGTGATCACCTCTTAATGTAAAGAGTTTTTCAGCTGTATCTCTATCATACATAACCACATCATTTTTCAAACCAGAAACAGCTACCATCTCTCCATCTGGACTCCAGCCAAGTGCGCTTAAGGTTGAAAAGTCAGAGGAAGTATTAGGAGCGACATTTCTGAGGGTGTGGATTGTTGCACCAGATTGGAGCTCCCAAATCATAACAGTTCCAACTGAATCAACAGAAGCCAAGTATTCACTCTTTGGATCAAAAGATATGCCTGTGATAGACCCTCTATGTCCTTTTAAAACTCTTGCAATTGAACCATCTATCGTGTTAATAAGTTTGATACCATCATCATCACCACCAGCTGCCAGCATGGTACCCGATTTATTGAAAGACAGTGCACGGATTGGCAGTGTAAATCTGGTAATATTTGTCTCAAATTCTCCTCCTGGTAAAAAGATGATCAAAATGCTTTAATATTAGATATGTTTCCAGGATTAGCTACAGCATTATGCGGAAAAGAATGATCAAAATGACTCGATCAAACATAAAAAAATCTTTATTTTTGACCCATGATGCCAGGGATGACACATAATCATGTAAGAAATAACTCATAAATTATAATGAAAAGAAACAATTTATGTAAAAAGTGGATGCAAACGATAAAATTTAAAAGCATGCTACCAAGTTGGAACTCAAGGATAACTTGCTCCTGCTATTCCTATGCATAGATAGAGAGTCCTAGTGAAGAACAAAAGGATAGTGCAATATTATTTTTACTGAAGAGTGTGAGATGATAATTTGTTGGTCTATATATTCTCTGTAAATTGAAGGATTCAAGATGTTCTAAAGTGCAATATACATTTATACTAAAGCCTCTATAAGTAACATATCCCTTTAGTAAATGCAAGATACTTGGAGTTGCTCTAAACTACCTTACCTTCAAAATACAAACTCTAGTCACTCAAGCCCTTTAAGGGTCTTTTTATGCAAAAAACACTAAAATCACTTGTTAACCATTAAAGTTTCCCATCATCAAATATAAAAGTAACTTTAAAATAAAGCCTATTATTTCTTGAAAAAGGAAAGATACATGGCAGGTGTTTCATAGTTGGAATTTTCTTCAATAGATAATGAATCTGGTTTACATGATGTCACTTGTAAACTTAGACCCTTTTTATCATTGAATATCAGCAACTGTAAGACAAAATAAAATTATAAGGGACACTAATTTTCAGGACAGTGCAGTATGGAAGCTATCTAAAAGATAATATATTCTGCACTATAATACAAAGAAAATCCATATCTATCTCCAATATATGAATAGACTTCTACTGTACCAAGAACAAAATCAATAAAAACCACAAAACTCTGAGAAAAAGAAGAGCTCAGACTAAATTTGAAAACTTTGTTTTCATATTGTGAATATAAAAAAAGCCTCCAAGAGTGCTACAATAGAGCATAAAAGAGTGCTACCAAATAGAGGTATCTGTTCAGAGTGACTTTTGAACAGGCAGCACCTTCTAATATTACTTTTAAATTTTTTAAATAAACCACAAAGCTTGTGGCATACTGGTTAAGACTTGTGGGGGATGAGGCTAGATAACCCATCTACCCCATGTTCGAATCCTGGCGCAAACAACTTGTGGCCACTGGGGAATTATCTCAGGGTTGCATGCTTTAGCGGTCTTAAATTTGCCAGGGATTAGTCTAGGCAAATGCCTAGGATACCCTTTCCAAAAAAAATATTACTTTAAAATAGTGACTAAGAACTCCATAAACAGCTAGCATCATATGTAAGGCCTAACGACTAGGAAGGATGAATACAACAATCTAAACCGTCACTACTACTCTTTGTTTCTTTTATATGGATATATGTGTGAAAGAAAACTCAAGAGAAAAGACGAGCTCCTCAAGGTACCCCTCAGAAGTGGATACTTTATACAGGTAAGATGAAATGTATTAAATACACTTTTATTTATGATTTTGAGAACCTGGAAGATAAGAAAGTTAAACGGCTGCAAGAAGAGGAAAAAATACAAAGCCGAGCAATGTGGCATCACATAAAGGAAAAGGATTCTATTAAATGATTTACACATTTATAGGTAAAGATGAACTTGTTAAATTAAGATTCGTTATTATGGATATACTAATAATTAAAAAAGTGATATTATCTATTAGACTTCTACAGAATGGATCTAGCAAAAACTGTGAAGGTTGGACAGATACAAGGAAACAAGAAGCATCAAGCATGAAAGGTTAAATGAGTACAAACGATGGAGCAATATATTTTCTACCATATTGGCATCATCAGTTACAAGCTAGGCAGTTAACAGCACGCTATACCGTATAGCGGTCTCTCAACAAATAGCGGTCAAGGGTTTGCGGTCTAAAATAGCGGCCGCTATTTTGGTGGTAAATAGCGGTCGACTATTACCGCTATCTTTTTTACTGTTTTGGACCTTTTTGTTGGACTACCTTTTTTTATTCGTTTGGGTTTTTGTTTGGGCCATTTGGAGTGAAGCCTGCAAACAACAAGACAGATTAAAGGAATAATTAAATTAGGTCAAACACTCGTATCTGTTCCAAGTTTCCGATCTGTCTCTAAAGTCCAAACCTCTGCTCAAAAGTCCTACTCGATTAAGAAATAAGAATATGTTCGATTCCACAGATTTTTCTCGACAAACACTCTCGATAAACATGCTCGATTAAGAATCTGTTTGATTCCACAGATTGTGTGGTTTTAATTGTTTGACTTGAATCAATTGATATGTATTAGGCAAACAATATTTTAAGTGTTATATATATATATATATTCGTATTTATTTGATGAGCATATTTTTTACCGCTATTTAAAATCAAGGTCCCGATCGCTTTTCCGCCATCGACTTTGTTAATTGCTTAGGTTACATGTGCTTTCAGTGGATACAAATAGACCAGATATAGTGTGTAGCCCAGAGATGATTAGCCCTCTGTTGCACTGCGGTTAGGCCTCATGGAGAATTAAAGAAATGACTTGTCTATAGCTATGTGCGTCCGTCCCTACACTATCCTCAATTCCATGATGAGTATTATCTTCAACATGCCTCGGATTTGCATTAGGCCATGTGGATTGTAATTCAAAATAGACATGTCAACAAGGATATCGAGCATATTAGTGTTGTGATAAAATTTTGAACTTAAGATGCATGAGAATAAGTCAATTGTAGATCAAATCAATCAGCCCTGTGCTCTCATTCTCACATGAAACAAAATCATTGAACCAATTCCAAAGACTTTTGAAGTTAGAACTTAATTTGCAAACTCCTTCCTTTGTTGAAAGATTATCAAAGAAAGTTGAAAGATAAAAATTGCATTAACACATTCAATTTGGATGTAAATTAAAAGATAGATGCTTCCTAATAATCAAGGGAAGTTGAGATAAATCCATAATATCAAAATATTTCATGATTGTAACTCCACAATTAAGTCAAACAGTAACAAAGTGAGTACAAATAAAAAACAACAAATGACACCAAGAATAGGAGTGATAACAGCTTTAGTTGTATAATTCATGTTTTTCCCTCAAGTATACAAAGTTTAAAATGCTACGGAAAACAATTTTAATGTAGTAATCTACTCCTCTAATGGCTTACTTAAAACATCATCTAATGCTACCAAAAAAATCCAATGCGTGTTAACTTGTTTTCTCATGAATTATCAATTCTTTTTGAAGCATTCGACCAAAAATATCCCAACATTGGTCCCTTTATTCGTACGTAGTCCAATAAAAAATATGTTCTAAATGATTGCATTAGAAATGCAAAAATAAAAATCTTCGTATCAACAATGATGAATACCCACGTTACAGTTGTGAGCGTGAATAACACCTTAAATCAAACTGAAACGTTCATAAACAGTCAACCAGCTATGTGACAATCTACAAGCATACAGAAAAAGAAACGCAGGAGAAAACAAATATTACCAGGGAACTTATAGAGTTTGACAGAACGGTCACTGGATCCAGAAGCCAAGCATGAAGAATTAGGGCTGAGAGCCAAAGTGGTGACTCCATCTCTATGATTACGAAGAAATTTCGGAGTATTTGAAGGTAAAAGAGCATCGTGAATGGAAATGGAGGCGTCAGAAGAAGATGTAGTAACAATGTGCTCGGCACTGAGGTCCCACAGGATCGTACAGTAGGAGCTTACACCATCGTTCTTGTGAGCTTCACGCAGCTTCATTGATCTGATCTTCATGGGCGCTGATTTCTGGGGATCTTCTTAGGATACGTTAGCAGCGTCTTGAGCACAATGTAGTTGACGTTGTTGCTGGATTAGGGTTCGAAATAGGATCAGATTTTGGCGGGAAATGTTTGGGAATTTTGGTGTCGTTTCGCGGGAGATTTTTTTTTTTATCACCCGCTTATGGTTGAACTTGAACCCGATTAAATGGTTTTCTTGAACCGCAAACCCATCAGATTTTGGGCTTTGTTTTTTGGGCTTTATATTTTGGGCTTTGTTTTTTGGTCTTTATCTCGAATAAAAAACAGTTACCAGTTACCACATGTATTTGCACTTGCACATGTGGCCATCACGAATGATTTGATGCAGAATGATTAAGAGGCTATTATGATATAGTGCAAAATAAAATGTAATTGTTTGGTAATTGTCTAGGATGTAATTAGAACTTTTAATGGTTAAGGGAGGTCCATGATATAATATGATTCAGAGGGTTTATGAACCGTTATGAGGCAGACTTATTTTTTGTCAAACAAGATTAACCTCTTAACGATTCAGATGTTGCCTCTTAATGAAATTGTTAAGAGGCAAACAAAGAATCTCTTACATTTTTTTCGTCCATCTACTGCCTAACCACTAGAAAACCCCCCGTTAAAACACTATGTGGGTCCTTTGAACGTTTAAAAAACTCAATTTTAGCCGCACAATAAAAAAACGTTAAAATTATTTTTAATGATAAAATAATATATATACTTATTATTATACTATTTTATTAATGTATTAAGTTATTAATCTATCTATAAAAATTAGAAAAGCTGAATAAAATAGTAATATATATTTTTACAGCCTTATTTTTTATAGAGGTCAACGTTTTAGACCTTTATTTTTTAAATACTAGTTGTATGCCCGCGGAATGCGGCGGGATGCAAAATTCGAATAAATGTAAACAAAAAATGCATTATACACTTGCGTTTTGGCCAAATAAAATATTTAGTTTGATTTATATTATATAGATTGTGGAAACAAATAAAAAGTAAGTTGATGATTTGTGTGTGAAAAACATATTCCATGTTACGCATACCACTTCATGTATTAAATTGTATTATGTTTTTATGAACACGAATTTCATGATACAAATTAGAATTTGATTATGCCACAACATTAAGCCATGAACAATTATTAGAAGAATGAACTTAATAATGGTGAATTTAGAATTATGAAGATTTTTGTAAAACATAGCGTTATGCAAAGGATTGTATTGTTGAAGTATAGATACAGTAACCATCCACTTGAAACATCAAATTCTTTTAATATCTCATAAAGCCTTACAACATGTGTACGCTATGGTAGATTCAAGTAACCATCCACTTGAAACATCAAATTCTTTTCATTTTTGTTGTTAATAATGGTCGACATACGACATCATCTAGAGATAGAATATCATCTAGCCAGAATCCAAGACAAATATATCAAAGGAAACTCCCACAAGGCAAAGGAACCATGCCAAATCTTATTAGCATTTTGAGAAGAAACTAAAAGGCTATGAAATATAACATACAAACCAATAGTGTGTATCTTCGTTTAACTATTTCTAAATTACGAAAGTAATATACAACATAAATACTTATACTCATTTCTCTAGAACCTTCTTCATCTTCAAGAAACAAATTGTGGTGGAAACTAATCAAGAAGCCTCCTTTAACCTTTATTGAGTGTGCACCAAGACAACCAGCAACCCTCTTGGGAAGAAATAAAAAGGGAAGAGATAAACCTACAAGTAGGAAATAAGAAAAGATGAGTTTTATTAATCTACAAAATGTCATCAAAGAGAGAAATGCAACTTGATTTTAAGAAATATATAAAATCTTACATTGAAGCTTGATCCAAGCTACTGTCATGGTCAATTTGTTCTTGAATATTCATAATTAGGAGTTTATGTTACATAAAACAAGAAATCTGAAAATAACCTAGCTACACGAACTGAGATGATTCCAGCAACACCTACAATTGCAAAACCACAAAAGTCGAAAAGGAAAATAAAATTAGTTGCATGGTCCTTCATAAAAAAACACTTCAAGAAATCCTGGAGATATTTGTAATGCATACTCTCAGGATTACAAAATGATTGCCCAATTTCTTTTCGAATACAAAATTAAAGAAGACCTACCTCTTAAACCCACAAAAGAGATAAAAGCATAAAAAACCATTTACAAAAACAATTAAGAAAACAACCTATCATGAAGAAGTGCATCTTGAGCTCTAAACTGCAAAGGAATATGACCAAGTTACCTACCAAATTTTAAGCCAAATCACATAATAGCAACTGACCATGAAATATCTACAAAACCCAAAAAAGAAAAGCTTCAACAAGTATTTTGAATTTTGGTTTGCGTTCATAACTTCAAAACCCACCATCATCTTTGACCAATAATCAAACCTGATTAGGAATTTGTAGTGACGAAGAGTGAATCATGGAGAGTGAACACTAACCATTTACATTTTTTTGGTAGCAATGGGAGGATTCGAACTGTAAAACTTTAAATTCGGAAGAGGGAGGCCGAAAGGAGGATGCACACCAAAATAAAAACTAACCGTAAGGAATCTGGAACAATGGAGTCACCACAGGAGCGATGATCGAATGAAAAAAACCCTAACCGTATGGAAGCAGAAGTGATGATCGAATGAAAAAACCCTAACCGTATGGAAGTAGGAGCGATGATCGAATGAAAAAAAGAATGGAAGCAGGAGCGAAGGAGCGAATGAGCCATGAATGAAATCTAACCATGTATTTACAGTGTAATCATCATACCAGAGTATTGGAATCGACATCTTGGAAATCTAACAGATAAAGAGCGTTTATGAGAGAGAGGGTGAACAATCACTTTGGGGGAAACGATAAGAGCTGGAAAGGTAATTCAAATTTTAAGAGCATAATTTGGTAGTACATTGTCCAAGAAAAGTTGTTTTTAAGACTTTTAGGAAATTTGATTTATAAAGTAGTATAGATATAGATATAGATAGTTGTATACCCGCACAATACGACGGGATGTCAATTTTTTTTGGAGAATTGGAAAACATAACCAAACATCAAGATATATCTCACTCAAAATCAAGGTATGCATGGATAATTGAGAAGGATGTGTTACAGACCAAGAGCGACACAAGGGATATCAAATAAGACTAACTTAGAAGTGTGTTCATCATACAAATGCACACAAAGGGATTTTTGATTGTTTTATCCATTAAGTTCTTAATAAATAAAATTTCGTATAGATTGAACTGTTTTACCTTTATATTTAGAAAAAGATAAAATTAATGGTCAATGTAAAAAATAAAATCTTCCGTCACAACTCATATACATTAATTGTTAAAACCAAAAAGAGTATTTTTTTTTTCATTCTCCCAATTCACTGACTTCATAAAAGAAACATAACAAAATCTTGAATGGTAAAATCCTACACGTTTATTTAAATAAATACAATGAATTAAAAATAAAGAGAAGGAAACCACTTTATATGTGAACTCTGCAAGTCTTTTACCATTGATGCTGTAGAGAAGCTTCAAATCCAAAGGAATCCAAGTTAGTGTCAGTTTTAAACCATTTCTTTTACTTTTAAATAATAAAATAAAAGCCAATGGTTAAAACAAATTAAACAATGTTGTTCCAAAAAGGCATGCACATATGACAAGGAAAACTTACTCAGTTGAATCCTGAATGTAAAAATAGACTTTCTCATCCACATTACATAAACCTTTGTAAATTACTATATTTAGCAAACAAACAACAGGTTTGAAAACCAGAGAGCTTGCAAATAATTACTGTATAATATGATTTCATCTCTAAAGTGATAGACAATTAAAATTCCTCAAAACCACAAGCTTGCAATAGAATGAACTACCTCAAAACCATATAGAGGGTACAGAGAAACCTCTGGCTGTCATCTTTGTCGATGTCATGTCTGCCATGTTGTTCCTCAAAACCACGATCAATCTCTATGTTGTCAAAAGAAATTTAAGTAGCTAAATTATTTGGAGTTTCAGGGACTGTAAGTGGGGGTGCAAATCCATAAAAAAGATACACATTAGCTGATTTATGATAGATGATATTGATCCTAGTCTGTTAACCAAAAACGAATTAAAATATGCAATTGAAAAGGTCAAACCAATTTCAAACTCAATATCGATTTTAATGAACTCAATAGCAAAAAACGTAAACTCACAGGTGAGACATTTGAATAGCATGAAGGAAGGATGGTAAGACATATCGGTAGCAAGAAAGTTGAATTACAAACCATGCATCTTTTAGTTGATCATATCTCCTTGGAAATATAAGCATGTAAAGTTTAAATACCAGTTCCTTGTACGCAATGGAGGGAATTTCTTAGAAAACAAAACATGCATTCAATTGTTTCTCAACACCAAAATATTCACCTGCATACTTGTTTGAAGTCCGAAATCAAGATCAACATTGTTTCCTTCCCCAGTGAAGAAGGAAAGTGATGTTTAATGGTGCAATTGGCCAAAAATCAAACAATGCCAAGCTCCTCCAGTAATGTAAAACTGAAAAGCATTTAGATTGTCAATGCTGTCCATTTATTGTAAATCCATAAAAGGTCACGTGAAATATTCATATATGCAATCCAGAAGTTTACAGATATACATGTTAGAAAAATAATGGAATTATATAGTATACCTGACCGGATTGATTTGAGAGATATTCATAAAACCCTTGGAGTTCCAATTACAAGCATAGAAAATACAACATCATAAACCCATTTGAAGCAAAAAAACATAGAAATTAAGAACATTGCAAACACATAATTACCTCGAATCAGGAGAAGATTGAGCGAAAATTGGAGAGAACCCTAACCTTTTGATTAGAAGAAAATCGAATCAAGCCTACTTTTTCAGCTTGACAAAATCCCAATTTTGCGTCATCTCCGTCCGTTTCTACCCGTGTACTCAATAAGAAGATGATCAGTTGAATTTCTGGAGAGAGAATGAAAGGGTTTTCTGATGGCTTGTGAGTGATCGGAAAATGAGGGAATTTGAAATATGTTTCGCCTGAGACGATGAGAAGGAGTTTGAGTTGAGTTGGTGGCCAACTGGAAAATCATAGTATGAATAGTTTTTTAAACTATTGGTATGAATGGTTGTTGAATCACGAATCGCCCTCTTGGGCAGATGAACTCGTGAGAGAGTTTTGTTATTGGAAATCTAAACTCTGAGTTCAGCAATAACAACTTGTACATCAAGCTTATATGGTTGTAATTAAGAGTTTTTAAGACTTACTACGTGCATAACAAAGGAGTACCTTATGCATTTTAAGATGTTTTTAGAACTTTTAATAAATTTGGTTTATAAAGTAGTATAGATATAGATATAGATTTGAATATTAAATTAAAGATGAAAACACCCTTATATTTATATTTTTAATGTTAAATCGAAGATGGTTTAAATCATCCTCATTTTATCGTATTTCTCTTCAGAATTTCCATTTTATTTTCAATTTCGTCTCTAAAGGAAACGTTATTTATTTTTGGGCCATTAAATTCCCACAAAATGCACACATCAAGGGGGGAATTTATGAATAACATAAAAGAGTTGGGTTCCGGTAAAAAAAAAAAGTTAAGATAAAAAGTGTAAGAAAGGATTTCTACCATTGAATACATATTATGGATGAGATGCATCGAATTACACCGGATCAATCTTCATATCAAATGTAATTTATGGATGAGTTTGAGATTAAAGGTGATCAAGAAGTCCAGTTCTTACACTTCTAATCTTAACTCCGTCTAATATAAAGTATAGGGACAAAAAATGACAAAGTTAGAACACATTGGGGGCCAAAATGTAATTAACTCATACTCATTTTATCGTTCTGAAACCTCGATTGCAGGTAGATCCTGATGGTGGTCCGCCCAATGCCCTTTGCTCTGCGCAGATCATCCTTTCATCGCGATACCGATACACCACTAAGAAACTGCGACGCCACCGACGACGACGATGCCTATCAAACCCGAGCCTATCGAATTTTCGCCGGACGTGAAAAAGAGGAGCGTCGGATACCTACCGGATGTCAAATTAGAGGCCATTTGTTGCCCAGAGGATGTGAAATCGGAGACCATGGGATACACGCCGGATAGTCCTCCGACCAAGCGTCTCAAAACCCTAAGCTCAGGTTCGCCTTCACCGTCCTTAAAAGGAAAATCCAAAATTGAAGAAGAAGAAGAAGAAGATGATGATGAGCAACAGTTGGATACTTGCGGCGTATGTTTGTTAGAGGAAGGGATGTCTCTTCGAGGTTTAATCGACAGTTGCGAACATTATTTTTGCTTTGTGTGCATCATGGAGTGGGCTAAAGTCGAGTCTCGTTGCCCGATTTGTAAGCGTAGGTTCTCTACTATTCGTCGCCCTCCTAAAGATGGAGTCTTCTTCTCCCAGAGAATCGTCAACGTTCCTGTTCGCGATCAGGTTACTATTTTTGAATCATTCTATCTTATCAGTTTAATTCTTTCTCAACTGTTTTCTACGAATCTGACCTATAATTGGTACTAAAGGATTAGAGATTGAAGTCTGGGAAATATGGATGATATACATAAATTGATATTTCACTTGGTTCTGAAAAATAGTATTCAATTTACTCTAAATTTGTAACAGATACTGCAATAAACTGATTTCTGGTTATAGTTGCAAATTAGTTCAAATTACTAGTGCCTTTAGAAGTAGCAGAGTTCATCTTGGGGATAGAGAGGGGGGAGGATTAAGAGCAGTTTTAAGTTGAACCATAAAATGGTAATGAAACATTATTCATGGTGGATGAGAGTTTGCTAAATTGTTTTAAACTAGTTGTGTACCCTTGAAATGATCCGGATATAGAATTCGAATAAATGTAAGCACAAATGCAAAGAATAGATACGAATTTACCAAATAAAATACATAGTTGTGTGCATCTTATGTAGAACACGTTAGATTAGGTTGGTTTTTGCTATAGAAATTTGTTAGACAAAAATGGTTGAGAAAGGGACCATTCATTAAAAAGATGTTTGGAGTACCAAAACCCGCTACTCATGGTGGCAAGTCAATTCTCAATTGATTTCAATGACAAATTACGTGCATCTGAGAGATACTCAGATACATATTACAATGGATAAGTGCTTTTTTGTATATTATGAAGGATAAATTCATAACATCCATATAATTGTACCAAAGTTTTATGATGTCAACCAGTGAATTCACTTAAACACAACTGCAAAATACAGTACTAAATAGGCAAGTAGAAAAGCAATAAGAACTAAAATGAACCATATTGTAAGCAAAACCTTGTGAACGAATTCAAAGCAAAACCCATAGTAGTGTTAAGTATTGTTACCCGATTGATGATCAAGACACCTATTGCAGTTTCTTTTCTCATTCGGACTCTCACCAGGCCCAAGTGTCCAACTATTCAATATAATTAGTTTAAGAAGAAAAAAAAAGAGTTACCTAAGGAAAAACAATGATAACATTTGGAAACATCATGTTTTCACTGCTTTCAAATGTGCATATGCCAATGAATCAGATAAATACAAGTACATCAAGGAAGTCGTAATTTTGGTTTTGATAAATTAACAAAATCAAGTTAGATGGTACTACTCTATCTCTCTATTTTTTATCTTCATTTTAACGTTTTTTATATATTTATTACCATTTCTGTTTTCAATTTTACCATGCTTCATCTTAGAAGCAACATACCAAAGTAATATTGTAACAGAGTACACAATGTGGAAGATAATATATCATAAAAACAACTCTCAAGTGAGTAAACCATCGAAAAACTTAGATTTCTTTTTTTCAATAAGTACATCAATAGTCAATACATGACAATATTCCAATTAAACACGCTGGTAGGCTATTCAAATAAACTGTTATAAGGGATCACAATGCGTTGGTAGTATTTCATGTCGATTCAATTGCGTTTACTATGATTTCCAGATAAGGGGTCCACCATCTATATAGACATGAATCAAGTGTTCTATGAGAGAACTAAGGGCTTGTTTGGTAGTTATTGAATGGTTGGTGCAAAATGATTAAGTGCTCAGAATGATTAAGAGGCTTTTATGATAAAAATACAAAATGAAATATAATTGTTTGTTAATAGTTCAAATGAAATTACGGTTTTGAATGGTTAATGGGAGGTCCAAGATGCAAAATGATTCAAAGGGTTTTGGAACCATCAAGAGGCAGACTTATATTTTGCCAAACAAGATTCACCTCTTAGCGATTCAGAGATTGTCTCTTAATGGAACTGTTAAGAGGTAAAGAATAAATGCGACCCTGTGTTCTTCTACAGATCCCCTGCTAAAAGCTGCATTAGGGACTTCATATTTGTTGCATCATAATTTACACCATTCTCCATATTACAGATTAATAAATATAATACACATGATATTCCTTTTTTGCAGGTTTACTGTCACAATGGCAATGCAACCATAGGACCCTCTGATCCATATTCACAAGTGAAGTGTAGCATTTGCAGCCTTTCAACAGATGAGGAACTTCTTTTACTATGTGATCTGTGTGATTCAGCTGCTCACTCATACTGTGTTGGTCTTGGTGCCACTGTACCAGAAGGTGATTGGTTTTGCCAAGACTGCACCCTTTCCAGAGATGAACACGCTAAGGTCGAACCAGATGCTACTTCTGATACTAACCCTTGCCCTTCTACCTCTAATAAAGTCCACTTTACTAGACCCCAAGTATCAATCAATGATATTATAAGGGAATCTAGCACGCAATCCCGTGAGCCCGAATGCTTAACCATTCAGCCACCAACAGTTGACAACCGTACTTCAAATACATCAAATGCTAGAACCTTGCAGCGCTGTCTTAATGTGCATGCTCGTATAAAAGTATTACGTGAAAATTGGGATGGTTTTAGAGGAGGGTCTTTGAATTTCACTTCTACTTTTGGAGATCGGATTAAAGAAAGTCAACCACAGACGTCTTTATTAAATCAGGAGTCAACTAATGTATCACCAGGTAGAGGTCCATATAATATCGATAAAGCATGGAAGATGATGGATATTGCAGCAAAGGCTTTAGGAAGGAAATGTGGAAATAAAAGCTCTAAAGATAAAGACTTAAAACAAGCCGTTAAAAAAGGAAGCTTACCGAGTGCAGAAGGTATGGTAATAAGGCCAAATAGCAGATATTTTGGGAGAGTTGATACTTCTAAAAATAACGTTAAAAAACATAGGTTTCAGATGCTAGAGAAAAACAATAGAAACCATGTGGAACGTGGTGAGCTTCCATCTTCTAGGAATCTTAATGGGGCTACATCAAACGGTCAGAATCTACTACGAAAAGATCATCTTGGGGCTACATCAAATGTTATTAGATCACCACCATTGATGGCTACTGATAAATGCCGTGCCAAAAAGGAGATTGATGCTGCTTTCGAGAAGAAGAGGAGCGTAAAGAAAGACCCACAACTTGATAGCAATATAAAGAAAGTTGAAGATGCGAAAAGTGAGATTCAATCGCTTGTTAAGCTCAATTTAAAGATTCTAAGCAGGGACAAGAAATTAGGTACGACTATCCTCACCTTAACTTTCTCGTATATCGCGTTAACCGAAAATATTTTGAGAATTGTGAGAACCAACTATTCATGAATGAATATTTCATGATGAATAATGAAAATGCACTATATACAATACATGAGAAGAGGGAGGTTCAGGGGAAAACCTAAAAAAAAAAAAAAAAAAAACTGAAGAACGCCTTGGGACCTCCATCTTGACGGTATGTACAAATGCATACAAGCGATTGAAGTTATTTTTTCTTTTTATGCACGAGTGCATGTTACAAATTACCGGTATGCATTTGTGCATACCGTCCAGATGTAGAGCTCCCTAGGTGTTCTTCAGTTTTTTTTTTCTTTTTGAGGTTTTCCTCCAAACCTGACCCTACATAAGAAATAATACTCATCCTGAATAATTCATAAATAGTTGAGTTCTCAAAATATATATACAGTTCCTAAATGAACTTCCCCCTATCGCATATTTGACTTCATTGTTTATATGCGGTTCTTAAGTGTCTCAATTTTAGAATCAGTTTGCATACAGTATGATTCTTTGGCGGTTGATTTAAAGTAAAGATGTATATTATTAGATGACCATCTGAATGTGTATGTATGTATGTATGTATGTATGCAGAAGTTGATGTATTTAAGGAAGTTGCAAGACATTCGACACATTCAATCATGGGTGCATGCGGCATTGAGCGTCCAAAGCCCGGATTCCGATCCTTCCAAGGATCGGTGTGCAACCACCACGAAACACATAAACGGCCAAGGTCAACTCTAATGCCCAATTCCTGTAGAGAATGTTTCTTTGTTTTTGTCAAAGATGTTGTAACCACCATTGCATTTGATACAAGTTGTAGAACCCACTCTTCTAAACCATAATGACTAATGAGGATGAGGGAGGTTATTTATTATTTTAGGTTTAAATTTGTATTTTTAGATTGAACCTCAAAATTAGGATGTTGTATTTAGAGCATTTATGAATTATGATGAGATTTCATAAGCAATTGTTTATTTACCATATCACTAAATTATGCTGACGTGGACTGAATTTTAAGGTGTCGGGTATGTTATGTGGAAATATATGGAATGCTGTTAGATTGGTATTCGAAAAAGGTCTTTAAAAGAGAATAAATGTTTTTTTAACATATGTTGAGGGTAAGTAATTTAATTTATTCGCTTTAAATTATTTATGAAGTCACATACTTTTATGTATTGACGAGAGAGGTTCATGCGACGACGGTAACAATTTACGAGAATACGAGGACAATCCTCATGTACAAAATCATATATGATTCGGGCGATTTTCCATGCGACTTAAAGTGGCCCCAAAAGTCGCCCGTTACCCGTTAGTGTAAAATCACATATGATTTTGTACATTAAAATTTTTTCTCATATTCTCGTAAATAGTTAGCATTCTCGTATGAACCAGCCTCTAATGATGTTTGTAAACGAACCAACATCTATATATATATATATATATAGAGGAAAGTTCAAATGTGAACTCATTTTTGGTTGTGAACGTGAGGACAAATCTCAGCCACTTATCCGGTCAATAAAGGCGGTTTTGACCTGGTTCCCCTCCTTTAATAATCTCCACCCTCCCATGAATCGCGTCAATCCTCCATGATCACATCCACCATAACCGAAGATGTGTGGCTGAGATTCGTTCTCACGTTCACAACCAAAAATGAGTTCACATTTGAACCTAACCATATATATATATATATATATATATAGAGAGAGAGAGAGAGAGAGGGGAATGTTCAAATGCGAACTCAAATTTGCTTGTGAACGTGAGGACAAATAAGAGCGCGACACGTGTCTGAATGTAGATTATTCAGACTGGATAAGCATTATTCAGACTGAATAAATACTATATTCGTCTGAATATTTCTTTGTATATTCAGACTGAATAAATACTATATTCAATCTTAATATTTCTTTGAATGGGACACGTATTGCACTCTCATTTGTCCTCACGTTCACAACCAAATTTGAGTTCTCATTTGAACCCGTCCCTATATATATATATATATATATAGAGGGATGATCAAATACAAACTCATATTTATATACAAATTATACAAACCGGTTCAAATCAATATAAAAATAAATTTTTTTCATGATTTTTTTTCATTAAATCCTATTGTTTAAGATATTATTGCACATATGTTTGTTTCACCTTGTGAAAAAATTACATGTGAAAGTTTTACATTATGAAACAAAAACATGTGAAACTTTTTCATAAACAAATATATGAAAAACTTTCAACTTATGAAAACAAATACATGTGAAACTTTTACATTATGAAACAAACATATGTGTAATAATATCTTAAATCATAGCATTTGATGAAAAAAAATCATGAAAAAAACTTAGTTTTATATTGATTTGAACCAGTTTGTATAGTTTGTACGTAAATATGAGTTTGTATTTGAATCTTCCTCTCTCTCTCTCTCTATATATATATATATATAAAGAGAGAGAAAGTTCAAATGTGAACTCAAATTTGATTGTGAACGTGAGGATAAATGAGAGGTGTGACACGTGTCTGAAAGTAGATTATTCAGAGAAAACTGAATAACCATATTATTTATACAACTTTACAAAGTGATTTTCACGTATTGTTTTATATAAATAACAACACCAGTAAAAATACAGTAAATATAAAATATTGTTTTGTATATGAAATTAAAAGTCCAAACAATCCAATTGAAATATTCCAACATGTGAAATTGCAAACTGTTACAAACAAAACCAGGGGTATTTTGATAGGATGGTATATCAATCTATCCGGGTTTGAATTCAAGGGGAGTCAAATTGAGGGCATGAGGAGTACCCAGTTCTTGGGCTGGTCCAGTCTTTGACTGGGCTGGGGGGTCCAACCATAGACTGTGGTTGGGCTCTAGGTCCAGCGGCAGATTAGTGGGCTGCCCTTGGATGTCCGATACTGCCGGAAAGACGTGCATGCGTGTGTTCGTGGTAGTCGTTCGTGGGTTCGATGCCGCTATGCCTTTAAAAAAAATCATTAGTAAAATAAGTTAATAAACAAATAGTAGGGATTATAATTCCAGAATCAAAAGTCGGTCAACATTTTATTGCATTTAATAAATTGTTTTTAATTTAATCAACGTCGCGACTAATATACATGTTTAAAATTATAATATATCTAAAATAAGGTTGGATTTTCGCAAAATCATCATGTTTTTGTGAAAAATCATGACTTGTGAGACAACAAAATAACATTGAATCTAAAAATTAAAAAACATAAAGCTTTTAAAACAAAAACACTGTAACCGTTTATCTTCATAATATTTTATTGTAAAGATTCAGTGTTTTTTTTTTTGAACCGACAAGTTAGTAGTTAGAGGTTCGAACCCACAGTGACATCCAATTGCGCAGTATGCGGGACCCGAACCTACGCCTTAGGGGATAAACCCCACACCTTTAACGCCTCAGGAGAAAAACCCCCACGAGGAGGCTCGAATCCAAGACCTCCTACATGTGGTAACAATCTCCTGACCAACTCTGCTAGAGAAGTGTTGACATTCAGTGTTATTTAGATGATATTACAGATCCCACGATCGAATTAATGCTGATGAATATTTGTAAAATAGGCATATATTTTACAATAAATGCATGGTATTTGTTTTCAAAAAAGCTAAAGGGTCCACCAGCACGCCGTAGCGGGGGGCCATGTGAGGTGACCTGTCTCTAATTGCTCCATTTCTTTCTCTTTCTTTTCTTTAATCAAAAAGTCCTTTCCTTCAATAATTGAATTCATTTACATATATTCATAATTTTATATATATATATATATATACACAACCATTAGATTCTTTTACACATATTATCACATATGATATGAGTAATGTTTACGAATTCATAAATTTAACATACTCGTTTTGAACCCACTCCTATATACAAAGAGATTCGGGGATCACGTGTGAAAAATATTTTGATGCAAGTGGTCAATGTACCTATATATTGTTTTAATATTGCATTATATATTTTGTGGAGGTGTTGAAGGCGATGAGACCCAAATATGTACATTCACGAGTTTTCGTGAAGGTGAATCACCTTCATAAGTGTTCGCATAGCT
This sequence comes from Silybum marianum, assembly GCA_036898165.1. Lineage (NCBI taxonomy): Eukaryota > Viridiplantae > Streptophyta > Magnoliopsida > Asterales > Asteraceae > Silybum > Silybum marianum. The sequence goes on along the minus strand of CM072529.1, from coordinate 8,379,236 downwards.
GTTAAGATAGTTGGTAACTGATAGCAAAAGATCGTATAGGTTTACACTATGGGCACGAAGCCCCAAAGTGGCGGTGTAAGTGCACGCCGACACTATGATCGTTGTTCAAGTAATAAAGTGGTACAAGTACCAAGTTCGTTTCCACAGGGAATGGACTTATTGAGATTTAGAGACTGACATGAACTTCTTGAACACGTTTCGAGAATAAAGTTTGAGGTGATTTGAACAGTTGAAATAAAGTTTATAATTAAAAGATGGGTAATGGGTGTAAATTTTCCTTAAGGTATTTGTGGAAACAAATGGTTAAATACTTTGTAAATCACAAGAATGGTTTATAAATATTCCAATCTCTCGAAAGTGAATAAATATTGACCGTGCTTTTACAAAGTGCTTATAAAGTTTTCATAATTACCGATTAATAAGCTTGTCGATTTATCTAAGTTTGATATGTAAAATCAAGTTCGATTAGTATAAAGTATTTTACCCAAATCTCTTTGTGATAAAATACTCAACTAAAGTTTGAACCTTAGTAAATCATACAAAACCCGTATCTCTACGTGGTTATCAAAGACTTTCTCAAATCTTTGTGCATCACTTAAGCCGTATTTCGAGCCCGCCTATCTCTGGGTCCAAGGTCTAATATTAACACTTCAAAGTGATCGGCTTATCTGCATTGAGTTATATCTCGACTTAAGTGATCAAGCTTAAAAATTAGTAATTATAGCAACACCCAAGTGTTGCCAACTAACCTTAAGTTTGATTCAAACCCACACCCAAAGAGGTGGTTAGCTCATAATAAAAAACATAATATATAAATACTTGAAGAGAAATTTCATTTAATTAAAAGTGACAGCTTGTTCACTGAGAACAGTCTTGTGGACAGAACATAAAATTACAGAAAATTAAACTGCATAAATTAAATGCAGAAGATAGTCTTCCAACAAAGATGAACTTTGATGGAGAAGAGAGAGTAGATGTTGAAGTGAATTTGTGTCTTCCTTTGCATCCCAAGGCTTCCTTTTATAGTCCTCCTTCATGAATAGCAAGAAATAAAGAATTAATATTAGTCCCATACCTCCCATATTTCGACCATGCTGAAATCTGCCAACCATTGCTTCCAATGACAAGCAAATAGTGTATTTAAATACTTATGAACAGCAGTAAGTGCCCACTGTGAGCATTTTGGTGCCCACTCTGCACAGTGACGACCTCATTTTGCAAAAAATTAACTTATTGGCTGTGTATCATCATTTTCGAGTGAAATAAACAAAATGAAGGGATAGAGGCAAAATGGGTATATAAAAATATAAAAATCCTAGAAAAGAGTAATTAATAACACTCATATTTGAAAGTTATCAGTAATCTATAAAATTAAATGATGAATTAATCATGTTTGACAAAAACTAGTTGATAAACCACCTGAAAGATGTAAAATGACAAAAAAACATGTTAAAAATTAGTCAACGTTAACATTTTATAATATTTAAAAATAAAAAAAATTATTAATAATATAATATATTAATTAATACAATCAATTGGATGGTAAATATTTAAATATATAATGTATTAATTAAAATTTTAAATTATATATATAGTATTATAAAATTGGAATTTGTATTTATAAAAAACGTATCAAATCATAATAAAATAATTACAAAACTAAATATTTATACAGTTTTTTATTAGTTATGAAATAAAATAAAATAAATATAACTTTAATTTTTATTTAATTTATAAAAATATTTTTAAAGTTGTTATATTTAAGTTTTGACGATTAAATATGAATAAATATAGTAATAATAATAATATAAAAATAATTTGATAAGGTTAATGAGAATTTAAATAATTAAATTAATAACAATTTACAATAAATTAATAATTTGTAATTACTATTAATTAATAATAGAAATAGCCAGGGTATAATTATAAGAAAGTGATATAAGTCTCCTGAAACTTATTGGAAGGACACTTCCATTAACATTTCAATAAGTTAGTTTATAAATTGTTTTACACATCTAAATAAGGCTTAAAAATAAAGTAGTTTATAAATCAATTTATGCTTACCAAGGGCCTAACACATGAAACATATGGGACATAAACGGATAATGATGTGAAAGTATGAGTTAAAGTGAGAATTGTTAGTAAGGGTTTGGAAGTTGGAACCTTGATCATTTTTAATCCCAAAGCAACACATGAACTGTGCTTCAGACGTGAATTGATCTAGTGTATCTCATTACTGTTGATCTAGTGGTTCTTCTCAATTAGGATTAATTCAAGGATGGAGATCTCTTCTTACATTTCTCAGCATAACTTTCATTTTCATTAGAACCCAACACATCAAACATAATCATATATAGAAGAATGTTCGGCCTTGTTTGTTTTTTCATTTTAAGCTCTTAATCACCACTTATGTCTGATTCGTTTAGGCATTTCATAACCATTTCCGAACTGAAATCAGACTTCAGACTTCAGACCTCTTAAAAAACAAACGCCACCTTCGTGTGAAAATAGAAGTTAATGTGAGAAGAGTAAAAAGGGACTTGGACACTTGATTAGTTTTAATCTCACCCCCACCCAATGAATTGATCCTGTCACATGAATTGATCTAGTGCATCTTGGTGCACTGCATTTATGTTGATATTCAATTAGGATGATCTAATGGTAGATATTCATTTTTGTCTTTCTCACTATAACTTATGTTCTCACGAACCCAACCTATCATATATATATATATATATATATATAGAGAGAGAGAGAGAGAGAGAGAGAGGGAGAGAGAGGAAAGCTCAAATGCGAACTCAAACTTGATTGCGAACATGAAGACAAATGAGAGCTTGACACGTGTCCCATTCAGTCTGAATAATGAAGAGCATTCGGTATGAATAACGAAAGTGAAGTTCATTCATTATTCAGTATGAATAACAGGCATTCAGAGTGAATAACACAACATTCAGTCTGAATATATTTAGACTGAATGAGATATATGTTGCGCTCGTCTTTGTCCTCACGTTCACAACTAAATTTGATTTTGCATTTGAACCCATCCACACACACACACACACACACATATATATATATATAGGACAGGTTCAAATGAGAACTCAAATTTGATTGTGAACGTCAGGACAAATGAGAGCGCGACATGTGTCATATTCAGACTGAATAATCAAAGAAATATTCAGACTGGATATAATATTTATTTAGTCTAAATAATGTTTATTCAGACTGAATATTTTCTTGAATATTCAGTCTGAATAATCTACATTTAGACACGTGTCGCGCTCTCATTTGTCTTCACGTTCACAACCAAATTTGAGTTCGTATTTGAACTATCTTATATATATAGGGGATATTTCAAATACAAATTACGTCAAATTCGTACAAACCGTGTGATGCATTGTTTAATTGAATATTTTTTTTCTTTATGAAAGTGTTTAATATGATGAAATTGTTTCATATAATTCTTTTTTTAATGAATTTTTTTTTTGTTTTTACATGAAAATGAAATTGTTTCATGAAATTCTCATTTTGATGAAACGTGTTTCACATATTATTGATTAACGAACCTTCATGCATTTCTTGATGAAATTTTTTCATAAATTATTGGCTAATCAACCCTCATAATTAAAAAAAGTGTAAAAAATTTAAAAAATGATTGATGAAATACAATTTGTACGAATTGACGTGATTTGTAATAAAAATCAACTTCTTATATATATATATAGTGTATATATATATCTAATTTATAACACATCTTAAAATACAAACCAGTCAAATGTTTAAAACTCATACAAACCAATATAAAAATAATTTTTTTCATGAATTTTTTTCATCAAATGTTATGATTTAAGATTTTATTACATATATGTTTGTTTCACTTTGTAAAAAAATTAAATGTGAAAAAAAATACATGTGAAACTTTTATATTATGAAACAAATATATATGAAATTTTCAACTTATGAAAACAAATGCATGTGAAACTTTTACAATAAAAACAAACATATGTGAAATAACATCTCAAATCATAGCATTTGCTGAAAAAAAATCATGAAAAAAATTATTTTTTAATTAATTTATACGAGTTTGTAACTTTTGACTGGTTTGTATTTTAAGATGTCTCTATACTTTATTTTATTTTTATAAATATTGAATTGAAGGAAAGAGGAGACAACACACATGCGGGTGGGCGTGGTGTCCCGTTACCAACTACACATCTCTTTCTTTGTCTTCGATTCATGTGGACCATCCATTTTTTTTTTCATTTTATCTTTTTAATTAACACATAATTCTAATAAAACTCTCTCTCAAATATCAAACAAGATATTTCTTTAAAATAAATATTTATTTTTTAACCGATTTAAAATATAGATGTAAACTCTAATTTTGGTTTCAATGGTTTAATAATTGTTTTGAAAGTGAAGCTTAAAATTGATAATTCTTTAAATACTCTTTATGGTTCTTATTTTGTTTTAAAAATAATGGTTGGTTATTAATTCTATTAGTTTTCTACGTTGGTGATAATGACATTTTTGCACACTTAGGCTATGTTTAAGAAAGTAATGATAATCTAAATTATGATCGATAAGTTTAAATGTGACTTATAATTTATGATGAATAAGTTATGTTTGGCAAAAACTAGCTTATGAGCATGTGAAATGACCAAAAAGGGCGTGTTGAAAATAAATAAAAAATATTAGTTAGGGGTATAATTGGAAAAAGTGTCAAAAAACTCCTCATAAACTACTCCAAGTAGCTTATCGATAAGCTGGCTTATAAGTTAGCTTATGTGCATCCAAACGATTACTCAGAAAATAAGCTAGCTTATAAGTCACCTTATAAGCTAGCTTATTTTTACCAAACAATGTCTTAGGCATTATTTGGCAAAAATAAGGTGACTTATAAGTCACCTTATAATCTACCTTATTTTCTAGATATATGTTTGACAAACTAACTTATGACTTATAAGTTAATTTATAAGTTAGCTTATTGATAAGTTAGTTGTGATTGACTTATTTAGTGACTTATTGAACTTTTTATCATTTTATTCCGATTATACCCTTAAATAATATTAATTATTATTATTTTGAAGCTACTTTTTGGTCATTTTACATGTTTATAAGCTATTTTTTGCCAAACATGACTTATTCATCAGCTACCTTATAAGTCATAAGCTAGCTTATCAGCTATAAGCTACCTTTGCCAAACATAGTCTTAAACTATTTTTATAATTTCCTTTAAAAATAATTATATAATATATCATATTTATTAGGGAAAATTATTGTTATAACCATTTCAGAAAATTGTATACCCAAAATAACCAAAATCTCTCCTAACTTACCAAAATAACCAAAATTTTCATGAATCCATTTAGTATCATACGAAATGCAATTGCATTTCGTACACACACAAAAAAAAAATCATTTCGTATGAAATTACAACACACACACAAAATAAATCATTTCGAATGTATTAACGAGACTATTATAATGGTGTAACTTGTTAAAATAAAAACGTATGTACGATTATGTATGTTAATGTGATAAGGGTGTAAAATTAAAAGTTAAAATGTAAATGACCTAAAGTAAATAAACTATGTAACAATAGGGGTTTAAACTGTAAATTTACAAATGGGTCTTTGTTTGGATTTTATATGTTAAGAAATACATGTGTGTGTGTTGTAATTTCATACGAAATGATTTATTTTTTGTGTGTGTGTAAGAAATGCAATTGCATTTCGTATGATAATAAATGGATTCATGAAAATTTTGGTTAGTTGGGAGAGATTTTGGTTATTTTGGGTATACAATTTTTTTAAATGATTAAAACAATAATTTTCGCTATTATTATATGTAATTAAAATTAATCATAATTATTTTTCTGATAATTATTTTTTGATAGAAAATTAAAATTTGCATAAATATAATAAACTATCCATAAATATTTTCCATTTATTACAAGAAATTAAATCTGTAAATTAAAATAAAATATTGTATAAATTACCATAATTTTTTTTGATGATTAAATGACTAAATCAGATAAAAAAATAACATAAATATTTTTCAAAAAAATAAAAAACTTAAATTAATCATCAAAAATATTTATGGATGATTTACGAAATGTTTTATTTTAATTTTCAGATTTTAATTTTTTATGGTAAATGGAAAAATATTTATGAGTATTTTTATTCATACCAATTTTAATCTTCAATCAGAAAAATATTTATGGAAAAACATTTACCAGAAAAATATTTATGAATACTTTACTATATTTACGGATTATTTTAATTTATTATAATAAATACAATATATTATATAATGTAATTAGTTTTTTGAAAAGAATTAGGAAACTAACTTAAATGAACATAAATATCCATGTCAATTTGTCAATTTTAAAAAAATATTAATGGTTGAGACCACTTTTAAAACAAAATAACAACAACAATCACTAAATTAAAGTTATCAAATTTAAGATTCCACTTTTAAAAATTTCACCAAAGACCAAAATTAAAGTTTATTCTAAAATATATATTGTTTTAGTATTTAAACTTATAATAAATAAGTTATAAAATATGAATTTAATGTTTATATTTAACTGTTTATAAAATGATTTAATAACACACACGTGAATTGTTTGATCTCGACAAATTTGATCTTTCGATTCCAACTCTTACGTCAAAAAACAATTATTAAATTTTAATTTTGTTGTCAAATAAATAGAATCAGAATTCACATATTTTTCAAGAAAAACCATAAAACATAAAACATTTTAAAATGAAAATTTGCCGCTAGCCACTAGACAAGCGACACGTGTACCAGGAGGGGTGGGGTCACGTGTACCTCACGAGGACCATTTAAAAGTTGTACGAGACTGCTCAACACGTGAGCTTGCCTTGTAGGAACGTTCTCCAATTGCTTAAAATAAAGTACAAGTCATTATCCACTTCTTTTTTTCTGTTTTTTTAAATAAAATATAAATAAATTTTGTATTTCTAAAAAAACGTTTCTTTTCAATAATGTTTACATACGTATAACAAAAAATGAAGTAACAATCGGAGCAAAAACATGTATTTTTCGGACACGCAAACCAGCTCACACAGACTGTCAATGGGAATGTGAGGGGCATACCTGACTCACTCAGCGGCAAGACGATTGCAAGGGGATCTGGGATCGAACCTAAGACCAACAGCCTATTGGAGCAAACATCTTCTCACCTTTTAAATAGCACTGTTCTTGACATAATCAAAACATTTTAATGCGAAGAGTTTTCTAACAATCTACAATAACTTTTTCTGATTGACATTTAATAATTTGATGAAAATATGTATATACAGAAAAGTTAAACGCGACCGTTCATGAAAAAGATATTTATGAACTTTTTTGGAAGGACATAGAATTACTTATAGGGTGGAAGAGCAAATCAAGGTTGTTTATATAATTATTGTATTAGTTTTATAATCATTGATAATATGTAATTACTATATAACTTATAATTATTGTATTATACTAGTATAACTTATATACTTTTTTTCAAGAAAAAATGAAATCAAATAGATAAATAACTAAAATTGCCTTCACTAAATGAATGAAAGTTAATGACCCTATTTGAAAGGAATAAAACCGAGTAAAAATGCGTTACAATTTTGAAATAAAAAATTGTACGTGTTAGAGTCTCATATCGGCTACACTTTGACTATTTCTCTTTTATATATATTGGAACCTTCCATTTCTCCTTAAGGGCTCTTTTAGAGATTCATCTAGGGATTCCACATATCATAATCTGGTATCAGAGCTAAGGTCTACCACTCTAGGGACTTGACACTTCTGGATAACCCCCTCTGGACAATTCAATGTCCATCTAGCCTCGTTGGAGGGGGCGTATTAGAGTCCCACATCGGCTAGACTTTGACCATTTCTCCTCTATATATGTTGGAACCTCCGCTTTCTCTGGAAATCGAACTCTCTCTGGAAATCGAATTCTTCTCTGTTAATCGTATTCATTGCTGTGAAGAACTTTAGTAATCGGATTTTCGATTTCTGAAACTAAATTGTTAATTCTGTTTTTTCAATGGAGTCTGCTTCTTCATCAGGAAATTCTATTGAGTGTGATCCAGTTGAAAATTCATCTCTGATTACGATGTTGTTATAGATTTCGAGAATACATACCGAGAATTTTGGCTCTAATTTTGACTCTGTGTGACTTGCTCTTCAGACTGAATATATACTACAATGTTATTCTTATATTCAGACTGAATATAAGCTACAATTACACAAACATATAATTTTAGCTTATATTCAGACTGAATATAAGCTAAAATTATACAAACCCATAATTGTAGTTTATATTCAGACTGAATATAAACATGACATTGTGATACTAAAATGTTATGCTAATATTCAGACTGAATATAAGCTACAATTATGCGAACACATAATTTTGTCTTATATTCAGACTGAATATAAACATGACATGGTGATACTAAAATGCTATGCTTATATTCAGACTGAATATAAGCTACAATTATACAAACACATAATTTTAGCTTATATTCGGACCGAATATAAGCTAAAATTATACAAACCCATAATTGTAGCTTATATTCAGAATGAATATAAACATGACATTTTATGCTTATATTCAGACTGAATATAAGCTACAATTATACAAACACATAATTTTAGCTTATATTCAGACTGAATATAAGCTACAATTATTCAAACACATAATTTTAGCTTATATTCAGACTGAATATAAGCTACAATTATTCAAACACATAATTGTAGCTTATATTCAGATTGAATATAAGCTACAATTATACAAACACATAATTTGAGCTTATATTCAGACTGAATATAAGCTACAATTATACAAACATATAATTTTAGCTTATATTCAGACTGAATATAAACATGACATTTTATACTTATATTCAGACTGAATATAAACTATAGTTATACAAACACATAATTTTAGCTTATATTCAGACTGAATATAAGCTACAACTATTCAAACACATAGTTTTAGCTTATATTCAGACTGAATATAAGCTACAATTATACAAACCCATAATTGTAGCTTATATTCAGACTGAATATAAACATGACATTTTATGCTTATATTCAGTCTGAATATAAGCATAACATTTTATGCTTATATTCAGACTGAATATAAGCTACAATTATACAAACACATATTTTAGCTTATATTCAGACTGAATATAAACTACAATTATACAAACCCATAATTGTAGCTTATATTCAGTCTGAATATAAGCTACAATGGAACCAAAGGTTTTGAAAAGCAAGAATTCAAGCAAATGTGTTTCACAGAAGCTTCTTGTGATAAAATGATGAACAATCATATTAAAGGGAAAAAACATTTGAATACTTCTTACACTTTATCAAGAAAAAAAATCTGGATCTGAAAAGACTTTGTGATTCAAAGGAGGAACACAAAGCAAAAACAAACTTGTGCGAAAATTTATTTTAGGGAAGATGATGAAGAAATTTGGGGGCGGAACTGAGGAAGATGATGAAGAAATTTGGGGAAGATGATGAAGAAGTTTGGTGAAGATGATGAAGAAATTTGAGGAAGATGATGAAGAAATTTGGGAAAGAAGATGATGTCTGGTTCTTATTTAAATCGTCAGGTTATATTTATGATTTAAGCCATGACCTGAGATTTCCACTTAATTACAAAAATGCCACCGCGAATTTTATCCCTTGTATTTTGATCTGGTTTAAAATGGATGATTGTGATTCGTCCTCATGTTCACAATCAAAGATAGGTTCACATTTGAACCCACCCCTATATATATATTATATATATATATATATAGGGGCGGGTTCAAATGAAAACTCAAATTTGGTTGTAAACGTGAGGACAAATGAGCGTGCGACACGTGTCCTATTCAATAAAATATTCAGACTGAATATAGTATTTATTCAGTCTGAATATACAAAGAAATATTCAGACTGAATACAGTATATATTCAGTCTGAATATTTCTTTGTATATCCAGTCTGAATAATCTATATTCAGACACGTGTCGTACTCTCATTTGTTCTCATGTTCACAACCAAATTTGAGTTCGCATTTGAACTTTCCTCTCTCTCTTTCTCTCTCTCTCTCTCTCTCTCTATATATATATATATCTATATAGAGGTATGTTCAAATACAAACTCAATTGAGACTACAAACTATGCAAACCCATCATAACCATCCAATCTAGAGATCAACGGTTGAGATTTTTTTATTTTAATTTGAATTTAAAAAAAATAAGAAAAGGGTAGTTTTGGAAGAATTAAAAAAAAAACTAATTTTAATTTAATCAATAATTAAATTACTATTCCTTAATTATCTAACCTACCATGATTATCATACTAACCGCCCTAGTGATCTTCTTCCTCATCTCTTTCTCCTACCTCCAAATCTCTCTCTCTCTCTCTCTGTGTGTGTGTGTGTGCAATGTATTTCATCTTCCTCTTCCTCTTTATTGACTCCTTTTGTTATCATCATGTATTTCTTTTGTGGGTCGTTGTTCATGGTGGCGCTCCCCTCCGACATGCTCTGGAATAATAATAGGTTTTCAGATTTCATTATTTTACCACAAGAACCCAAACGAGAATGATTGATTGGTTGAGACTTTGTGGTTGTTTCTGTCATCGGTTAATATATCGGTAACTCTTAACGGAGATAAAGATCATGATGCTTTGTGTTTGCTGGCGGTGATGGTTGTTGTTCTTTCTCTTCTGCATGGAGATGCATTTTGGTTATGAAAAGTTATGAACGAGTATGAATAGTTACGATTTTTTTTAATAGTTCATGATTATGAAAGTTATGAACGAGTATGAATAGTTACGATTTTTTTTGAATACTTAATGGTTATGAAAGTTATGAACGAGTATGAAAAGTTACGAACAAGTATGAATAGTTACGATTTTTTTTGAACAGTTCATGGTTATGAAAGTTATGAACGAGTATGAATAGTAATGATTTTTGTAGAATAGTTCATGGTTATAAAAGTTATGAACGAGTATGAATAATTATGAATATGTACTACGATTGTTGTTCATTGTTACGATTTTTGTTCACGGTTATGAATAATTTTGAAGGATTATAGATATGAATGTATGAATTGTTCTTGTATTACGATTACGAAATTTTTAAATTGTTACGAATTTTTTTGAATGATTATAAATATGAACTAATCCTAAAAATACGGCATCGGTTTCATATGGTAACCGAATAAGATATTTATGGAACTATTAATTAATACAAAAATCAAAATTATTCCTAAATATACGGATTTGAGAAAAAGACCACTATACCCTTGGTTTGTAAGTTTGTACTTAAAGTTGAGTTTGTATTTGATTTAGACTCTCTCTCTCTCTCTCTCTCTATATATATATATATATATATATATATATATATATATATGGGAGCACAATCAAATGAGAACCCCATAAAAGTTGATAACCATGAGATCCATTAATTACCATAAATATAAAAGGATAATTTGGTAATCTAACAAATTTATTAATTAAATATTTAAATATATTTTTTTATTTTTCAAATCAGATAAAGATTATGAAGATCTATTTCCTAAATTATCTAACTAACTAATATCAAAACAAATCGTCAAATTCATTCAGCCGATTCCTTCATAGTCCGGATTCAAAATATTTGAAGATATGTGGTACCTTTTATGAATGTGTATAGTACATATTCTTATGATATAGTTTTTGATCAAATATTTTAAATGTGTGGTATGAAGATATGTGTATGGTACCTTTTATTCCTTTTAAAATGTAGTAAGGTACTATCAGAGTTACAAAATATTTGAAGATATACGTTACCTTTTATGAATGTGTATGGTACATATTCGTTTGAAAGTAGAGGATTTTTTATTATCATAATAGTATCATAATAGGGTTTTTGAATGTGTATGGTACATATTCATATGAATGTGTATGATATATATTCTTGATCATGGAATAAGTTTGGGAGAAGAGAGGAGAGAGATTTATTAAAAGACTTATTTTACCCTTAAATATCGAGAAACAATAATATATCCATTATTATGATATTATTCATAATTATACATTTTATTTCCAAGCTCTCACAATTTCTTATAAATAATGTCTAATATTTGCTCATATCTAGAGGCTCATATCCCTAGACTAAGGGCATCTTCAATCCAAACAATAAAAAAGGACACAAAAAACACTAAAAAATATAGGTCCCTTAAACACTAAAAAAACCCATCTCCAACCGGACACTAATAAAATAATATTATTTATTAAAACATAATAATTATGATATATAATTGATTTTTATAATTAATATATAATTATCAGTTAAAACTGCAGAAAACCAGTAAAAAAAACTATAAAAACCAGTAAAAAAACTGCAGAAATCCAGTAAAAAAATTGCAGAAAACCAGTAAAAAAACTGTAGAAAACCAACATATAATTATCACTTAAAACTGCAAAAAACCAGTAAAAACCTATAAAAAACCAGTAAAAAAAGCAAAACAGCAGTTGTTTAATCTGATTTTTTTACAGCAAAAAAAGCAGAAAACCAGTAAAAAACTGCAGAAATTAATTATTCAAATTAGTAAACTATTAATATATATATATATAATTAGAAAAACCAAATAAAATATTAGTATAATTTTTAAAGGTCTACTTTTTTGACCTTTAAATATAGAGGCCAACAATTTGTCCGTCTATTTTTTGTGTTTTAGTGGTAAAACATCTCTATTTTTATGTTTTTGAAGGTGAAATGGAGATCGTCTAAGGATAGAACCAAACCTCTATAGATCAAAACCAAATAAATAAACCCACACAACAACAATGTTTTCTTTGCATAGCTACGCATTAAAAAACTAAATATAACACATGATACTATTTTTAATTAAATTACAATATTTCAAATTTGTTTAAAATCTTAAATGATAGAATACATTAAATAAAGTAGAGTTGTTAAAACTTCAAACTACAATTAATAGTAAAATAATAAATGATATTTGATTGATTATTTAATTGTTATGTTTATGACATGAGTTTTGATAACTACTTAATAAATTTTATTTAAAATTAATTTTTTGATTTAAATTTATTAGAATTAAATTTTTCTCGGACAAGTATTTATTTTATTTTAGAGTAAATTACAATTTTGGTCCTTTATCTATGCTCGCTTTTTGGTTTTGATCCCTCCAAAGGTAAAAGTACATTCTTGGTCCCTCAAACGAGTTTTTGATAACACCATTGGTCCCTTCGGCTAACGCCGTCCAAAATCCTGCCGTTAGGCATCCCATGTGCCCCTCACATGAGGGCATTTCTCTTTTCACCCTTTCTTCTTCTACCTCTAGCCTCTTTATTTTTTAACCAAGAACACCACCACCAACTTACCATGACTGCAAATCCTACTCTCAAACATCAATCTAAAATATAAAACACAATCAAAACCATTCATATAACTCAAAATCTCAAGAATATTTATATAATTATACAATCCAAATATCAAAAACATTTATACAAATTAATACAACTAATATATCAAGAACACTCAGGTGTAAATCTAAGCTCAAGAACATTTAAAAACAAGTTTAAAAATCGGATTTATATTATATTCGAAATAATCAGCTACATAAAAATACAAATCCCTAAATCAAATGTCTAAAATTATCAACAGAAATTACAACCCTAAACCTATCAAATATAGATCTGTCATCGCCACCGCCACTATCAAGACCACCACTGTCAACCACACACTACCGCCACCATCTTCAGCCGACTCACTAACCACCACCATCACCGTCTTCCGGTCAAAAATCAAACCTAAATCCAGTAAAAAATAACCCAAATCCAGTAAAAAAATAAAACCCCTAAATCTCTCAAATCAATACCCTAAATCAAATCTCTAAGACAAAATAAAAATCAAAACACCAAACAAATTTACACAAACACTCGGATCCAAATTTCAACTTCAAACCCTTAACAGATCTGGATTTCGACTTCAAAATCCTAAACACATCTGGACTTTGATTTCGTGTACGTTGACAAACATGGATTTGAGTTTCAATTTGAGAAATAAAGTTGATAAGAAATTGTAATCTTCAGCAAATCTAGAACGAGTTTTGCCGGAGAAACAGTAGTGGGAGAAAGAAAGTTCGTCGGAGAAGAAGAGGTTCACAAGGTTCTTCATATAATCTTTTCCAAGGACGAAGGTTGTTTGCCGGTTGACGAAGGTTCACATGTTGTTGATCTTTATTTATATTTATTGATAGACAATTTGTTGTGTCAATCTCGTTCCAGAGGTGAATGAAGATTAAGTGGTGGTTGATGAAGATTCACAGAAGTGGGTGGCGATGAGAAAGGTAGGTCATGAGGTGGATGAAGATGAAGTGGTGATGATGGTTAGGTGGTGATTTTGGAGAAAATTAATGATTTTGGGAATGGGTGGTGGTGGGTAAATTAATGGTTTTTTCCGGCGATTATCATTTCAACCTACTTTCAATTCTTGAGCTTTTCCTTGTAAATTATTTATATATCTAAAATATAAGCAACAGAATAAAATGACCAAAATGCCCCTCACGTGAAGGGCACGTGGGATGCTTAACGGCAGGATTTTGGACGGCGTTAGCCGGAGGGACTAAGGGTGTTATCAAAAACTCGTTTGAAGGACCAAGAATGTACTTTTACCTTTGGAGGGACCAAAACCAAAAAGTAAGAATAGATAAAGGACCAAAATTGTAATTTACTCTTTATTTTATGAAAAATCAAAAAAAAGAGTAAATTACACTTTTGGTCCCTATGGTTGCCTATTTTAAATTAATTACAATTTTAGTCATTGTGGTTGTCAATTGGTTTCAATTTTGGTCATTATGGTTACCATTTGGTTTCAATTTTGGTCCCTCTCATTAACTTCTGTTAAAAAAGTCTGTTAACTTAGGGTCATTTTGGTATTTTATTATTTCTTTATTTTTTAATTAAAAATCAATTTTTTTGAAAGACATAGCGGCATCGAACCCACGAACGACTACCACCAACACATGCACACACACGCCTCCCCGCGGTATTTGGCATCGAAGAGCAGCCCACTAATCCGCCGCTGTCCACGCCCTACTTACGTTGGACCTAGAGCCTAACCACAGTCATAACCAACCATAGTCTATGACTGGGCTAGGGGGCAAAGATGTTGTTCAAGAACTCTCGGTCACTCATCCATCCATAGTAACCTGTCTTGATCTTATTCACTTGGATGTTTCTAATATCGGAAAGGAGGTCAAAGCCAATAATGATGCAGTCTCCTCAACCGTTTCTATTCTTAAACAAGAGTCGATGAAGCAAGTTTCCGACATTGCTTCTCTTGCCAGAGACCAAAAAGCAATTTTGGATTCTCTCACTTCTCTTCATACTAAACTCGACAAGGTACCGACTTCTCCTCCTTCTATTAAAATTGATACAGGTGATACTTTCTTCTGGGCCGACGATTGTTTTGTCATACAACGAATCGAGAAGAAACTAGGTGAGTTAAGTGTCGATGTTACATGCATTAAAAATTTTCTCTCTTCCTTTGGTTTCAAGAGTTCAACCACTGAGGGGGAGAAATCCAGTTCACAACCCAGTCATTCAGTTGTCACCAAGCCAGTGATCTCCGAGTCAGAACCACCAGTGGTCTCCGAACCATTGGTTACCCAAGTTGTGGTCTCCGAACCATTGGTTGCCGATACGGTTGTCACTACAATAGTCTCCGAAAGAAGTCCCATTAATCAACCACATGCCAATGAACCTCTAGTACCGGTTAACTCTGGGTCAACTAGAGATGAGGCCATCAAAGAAACTGGAGCATCAGCTCAGGGGGAGGAAACCAGTGTCCGAACTCTTGAAGAAATTGAAGAAGAAAAGAAGAATAAGGCAAAAGCTGAGGGGAAGAAACCGGTATCATATGCACAAGAGTTAGCCAGAATTCAAGCAGAAAAGGCCGAGAAGAAAAGAAGAAATAGAGGTCTAGATGCTGATATTCTCAAGCTAAAGCCTGCTGTCAGACCACTCTCCGAAAACCCTCTAGGTTTTATTCTCTCCGAAGCTGAAAGGGAAGAAGCAATAAAAGCTCAACTTGAGTTTGACCAAAGAGATGTGCTCAAAATAGCTCCAGAAGAGGCTACTCAACCAAATGTTGTCGACCCTCTTCAAGCCCAAAAGGATGAGATTGAAAACTTGAAGAAACTAACAGAAACCAAAAAGAGTGAAGTAGAGTGGTTCAAAAGGAGATTCAAGAATCGGCAGAGTGACTCTCCGATTATTGGTGCTTCCATTCACCCTCCGAATTCAAAGTCTTCTTCATTTCTCATCTCCATTAAAAGGGAAGATACTCTTAATCGAGTATATCGGATTGAATGGTTGGAATTACTTGGGATCACAGAATGGCTTGAGCTCGGCAATCACATCTCCAAAAGCAAAAGCAAAAGCAAACATAAGGAAACAGTACTCAATGCTCTCCGAAAACTCTTTATAAAGCTAGTTAACATTCAAAAGGTATACGACATTACTATTTCTCCTGTATAAGGAGAACCGTTGTATCTTATCCAGCAAGACCTAACAGGAGAGGTGACTCAATATCCAAGGAACAAGAGGAAAGGTCACTTATACTATATGATGAAGGAACCAAAATTGATGCTTCGAATATCGACCTCTCAATTCCAACACCGGTTGCTTATCCTGTGCAGACTATTATATCAGAACCTGAGTTTGGAATATTCTTTGAGGACATTTTTGTAACCATCGGATTCTTCCGAATCAGTGACATTTCAAAGGCCGACACTTCTTTCCTTAAAGCTATCTTAGGTGTGCCACAAAGGACTGATGATGGGATGCAGATTTGTCGACTCATTCTGGATGAGCTAAAAAGAAGAGAACCTGCCAATCCTCCTGTTTCCAACATCTAGTCTTTTTCTTTATATTGAACTCTCTTAATCATGTAATTTCATGTGTGTTGATTAATAAGAGTTCATATTTTCAGTATCTCATACTTAGCACATATTTAACTTTTGCACATATTTTTTATATACTGTCCATACTCAGATAAAATACATATATATATATATATAAATATACATATATATATATATATATATATAAATATATATATATATATATATCTGAGTGAAAAGAATCCAAAAGAAAAGAGAAAGGGTCAAAATAATTTTTTTTTCTGTTTCTATCAAAGATACAGGTATCATCCTCAAATAGGGGAGATTGTTGGGTCACCGATGATTTGGTGATGAACCCTCTCTCTATCTCTCTCTCTCTCTCACTCTTATCTTGTATATCTTTATTCTAGGTTTTTTTAAGGTCTGGAAAATACTCCTCATGTTCGGTGAATCCAAGACTAGTCGATTAAAAGGCAGTGCATCAAAAATGTGGAATTAGTGATGCACTAACCAATATTCAAATCCAGACCACTTGCCGAAATCATGAAGAAGTTGCAGTCGCCGAAATAAGGAACAGAAGTTACACTAGCCGATACATCTCTTGTATTCGGCTAGTCTGGTACACTTGCCGATCACACAAGTCAAATGTTCACTAGTCGATGCGATCCTTACATTCGGCTAGTTGTTCTCCTTGACATATTTCAGAGACAATTTTCCTTGTCACAATAAATGCAAGAACGCGTGCATCAAGCCTTAAATTCAAACATTCTCTTTTATTCTCATAAAAGGATTGTTTGTATTTTTGCTAAAAGGTTTGATATGACTTCAGAAGACATGGAGAAAAGATATACAGTAACCTGACTTCTCCTATACTATAAAGAATGGTCCAGCCATTTATCTAGTACAAAAAGGAATGACATCACCTTTTATCCATCAAACATACTGCAAGCAAATGAAACTGTGACAAATGTCCCCATGCATTTAATGCATGAGCACTATAAAAGGAGATGAAACCTCAACCATGCAACTCACGCTTTCAACAAATCCTCTAAGTGATCTTTTGTTTGATTCCGACAAACTGAGTATTTTAACAGTACTTTTTAGCTTACTTTGTGTTTTAAGTTAACAACTGTTTTTATGTGTTAGATTGTTAGAATAGAGATTAATCTGTTCTTTTCCGCAACAATCTGTTCTCTGTGTGTAAGTTCTTAATATTTTATATTAAAGAATTTAAAAAGTAAAAATCTTGTGTATTTATATTCAACCCCCCCTTATACAAATCTTTACTTGTTAGCCATTACTTCATTAGGGACCAACATAGGTTCATAGTTAAAATCCAAAATCTTAAACCAAATCAATTCATGTATCTAAATTTTCAACCAAAACTGAATCTTAACCAAAACCCATCCTTGAACTTTTTGCTGATATGACACCTTCACAATCTTATCCTACAAAACATTCACTTCCATTTCTTAAGCTTAAGTTCCCTGTAGCACCAAAATCCCTCATGCCATTACTTTACATGAATGATTCTTAAGAGAAAGTATCCTTTACTTTTGTATGCACATCCCAAGGTCCATCTGATTGCCTACAAGATGAGAAAGACAAGATCAGTTCACATGCTTCATAATTAATTATCCTTACAAAATACGTACATACATAAACATACATATATATATATATAATGATTACTTATAACTAATGGTGAGAGAGAGAGAGAGAGGGAAAGAGGAGATAAGTCTAGATCTTAAAATGCATAAAACTGAGATTGAAACAAACCCACCTTCAAAATTAAATCCAGAAAAAAGTCCATAAAAATACAAAAATCATTTGAGATTTGAACAAAGTATAGATATTGTAACAAAATCCAAATCCAAGTTTGGAATCTATAAATCCAAACCTGGAAAGACATTAAAAAAACCCCCAGAAAGTAAAGATAAAGATAAGAAGAAAAAGAAAGAGAGAACCGACGGTGGTTCTAGCGGGCAACGAAGGTACGATGACGGAGCTGAATATGAATTTATGGCCGTTTTTTAGGAGTAGATCGGTTGGGAACGAAGGAAGATCTGGTTTTGAAAAACTCTTTGGCGTGACCCTGCTTTCCCCAAGAACATCAAAGATATGCTTTCTGAAAAACTCTCATTTTCGAAGTGTCAAAATAAGATCCAGATCGAGGCAGACGATATGTGGCCTCTATGAACCATCGGAGGGTCTAAATAACCTTGTTTTGAAGGAGAGAGAGCAGGTGCCTGGTTTCGTCGACGAAGTAAACCGTAGGTGAAACAAAACAATTGCCAAACGGAAAAAGCAGGAGTGAGTACTAGACTTGGAGTAGGGTTTGAGTTCATATATGTTTATAAATATTTCTTTATTTTTGTATTTAAAATTTTAATTAAAAATTACAAAAATTATAAAATGACCAAAATGTCCTTAAGTTAACAGATTTTTAAACAAAAGTTAAACAGAAGGACCAAAATTAAAACCAAGTTACAACCACAGTGATTAAAATTGAAACCAAGTGGCAACCTTAATGACCAAAATTGTAATTAGTTTCAAGTAAGGACTATTCTTAATAGTAAGTGACAAATACAGGGACTAAAAGTGTAATTTACTCTAAAGAAATGATTATGTAGTTTTAAGAAGAGATAGGGTATAGCCGTATAGGAAAACGTGAGGAAGTGTTTGCGGCGGGGCCTAACAACGGTAACGGTAACGATAACGGCGTTTATCAAGAACCAAACGGAGATCATATATAAACGAGCGTCTCTTCATCATAAAGCACACACAACCAACACACACACACACAATCCTCTTCTTCTTCTTCTTCTTCTTCTTCATCATCTCTGCTTCAATTCTTGATTTGATTACAAACATTCCGATCTGTCTGCAATTTTTCAACTCCAAAATTCTTAGTTGTTGATTCTTCCAACTGTCGAATTCTGCAACTTCTTTTGGAAATTCAGATCAAAGGTATGCAAATCTATGGATTCCGTAAGTTTTTTCTATTGTTTGTTGCATATCATCTATCTCTCAGGATTGGTGTTTCTTTGATTCTTCTTTTTGTTCGTTTTCACCAAAAGCTGTAGATTAATCACTCTGCTTTTTTATCTATGTGATTCTACATTTCTACTGGTGTAATTGTCTAGACCTTAATTTACGTCCGTTGTATGATTAAGTTTAAATTAATCAATCAACCAAAAGTTACGTATCGTCAATTTTAATTCCCGGTGATTATGCGTTTCGTCAAATGATCTTCTCCCTAGTTGAATTCAACATTTTATCCATTTTTGGGAGCTTAAATTGTAATCAATTTACAGTTAATTTGTTATATGATTACAGAATTCTGATGGTTATGCGAAGGTGGTGGAGTCTAATCTGAGGAAATTGGTGTAGGTTGAATGCGCCTCCGAGATCCAAGCGGAGGAGGAGAAGGAGGCGCAAACGTATAGTCACGTCATCCACATGCGCTGGCTACTGCTAGATCCGAGCAACTAATTTGAATCTGAAACGTATCCTTTCCAATTCCGCCTACAGAAATTAGGGAAGGATTTGTGATAATTGATTTGATCTAACTAACCTACATGGAGCTTCCTCAACCCCATTCCTTTGGCACTCAAGGTACCATCATCTCACTTGCAGAACATATATATATATATATATAAGCACAGATTCAGAGGTGGAAGTGAGAAGTTGATCTTGATTTTAATCTTTCAGGTCGGAAACCTACGCATGATTTTCTTTCACTTTATTCACCTGCCCATCAAGATCCAACTCTCACTCCTCCAGGTAACTTCAATCCATTCATCTCCAATTCTATACAAATTATTCATTTTCTTCATCCTTTTTTCAATCTTGAATATATTTTTTACTATTGTTACTATTTACTAGTTGTGGTAAGTTTTTCCATAAACATTTTTTTTACAAACAATAAAGGAAAAGCGTGTGCGTATTATATTTTTTTGGACACTATTTTTAGTGGGAAAGTCGCCTGCTCGTATGGACTTACAAAAGTAGCTTTGTCATGGTCGGTTGAATACAAATATTTTCTATATTTCATGTATACTAAACGTGTTGTAAAGTTGTATTTGTTTGTTAAAATATAATTTGATAGATAGAATGAAAATTAAGAAATTAGCGTTCTACATAAAAAAAAATCATGTTCTAATGAAAGTTACATCAACAATTGCGATGGTTGAAAAGCAGAAAAGGTATTACGTATTATAGTCTTTGTCAAAGACACGTTCCAGAAAACAAATAAGTTATGATAAAGATCACGTGATTATCTTCATTAAGTATGACATATTTGACTATGTTGATCGTATTTGCCATCTTATTCTTGGGTTAGTTAGTTGACCTAAACAAAAGTAATTTACCGTCGTTTCTTAAAATTATGTTAATTTAAAAACCAACCAAGGGTAAATGAAAATATTTTTGTAGTATAATGACTACACAATATTTAGGCTATAGTACAATGGCCAAAGATATATGTAATGTGTTACATCGAGTTTTGCAATTATCTTAAGAAAATGAGTGTGTGTTTTTGCAATTATCTTAAGCATATGAGTGTGTGTTTTAACTAACAAGTATAAATATCGGTTTGTCTTATATTAGTTAATTCATTTTTTTTTCATTTCCATCATAAATGATCACATATATATCTGCTGACTTATTTGTTTTCTTTCACGACATATACAAAAAACACAAAACAAGAACGTTAAATGAACCTAATAAATTGAACCTCACTAAATCTTTTTAATCATATTTTCAAAGATTCTCATTTGTTTTGTCTTTATTTTAATTTTTTTAATTTTAAGGTGGAGAGAATTACTTTGTCTTGTGGTGGGAATGGATCAGAAGTTGGTGTTCATAGATGTCTGTGTGTGAAATGATATATTAATTTATGCCTTATGCTATGGTGTTTCTCCCGTGTTGGTAATTTATTTGCCTTTTTGGTGTATGTGTGGGGATAAATTTATGATAATATATGTTGTCTGTAGTCTGTACCCACGAGTGGTGGGTGATACCCGTGACCCCATGATGGATCTGAGCAAATGGGTCGGGTGGGTGGGCCATGCCTTTTGGATTTTTTCTTTAAATGGTACCATCACCCAGATTTGACATCAATGAGTTTAATTGGGACCCATCCATCCAGACCTTCCTTGTTTATATCATGAAACAAGATAGGAAGTGTTAAAAAGAATCAAGTAGTTAAGAACACAAAAGTAACATATGCATGACAAAAGATATATAGGATATAATTAATGGCTCTATCTGTCTATATATATATGTATACCATTCTTGTTTGTTGTTAAAGAAAATACAAGTTCTTTTTATCTAATCATATCGGCATGAATGAAAATAGATCGATACCTTAAAACATACGACTTATTGCAACCACTTGAACGAGTGGGGAAGAAGAATGGTGATGAAATAACATCTAGTGAAAAACTCATGTCCAACATTCTTCCTGGTGGGATTGGGAGTTACAGCATTTCTTATATCAATCAAAGCCAAAGATCATCAAAGCCTGAATCAAACAGTAGTGATAGAAATGACCAAAACTCAAACTGCACTTCATACAATGCTAATGGGAATGGGAATGGTTTCACACTGTGGGAAGAATCTGCTGGAAACAAGGGAAAGACAGGGAAGGAGAATATTGCTGGCAATAGGCACATCATAAGGGGTAAATTAGTTGTAACTTCAAAATTCAATCTTATATGTATATATATATATGGGTGTAAGTCTTTTTAGAACTTATAGTGTTTGCTTAACAGAGGGGGGCATGAAGATTGGAGGAGTTCCATGGATAACATCATCGTCATCATCACAGTCTTCATCCATCCATAACCATCCGACAACAAACATTAGTTATCGGTTGGTTAATTTTTTTCTTGCTCCTACTACATATCTTGTATAAAGTCTTGGCCTTGTTTCTTGCTGCTGAATTTAATATCAGTATGTTGGTATTTTTTACAGTCATTCAGCACAAAAGAATCAGAGTTTTGTTGAAATGTTAAAATCTGCTAAACCTTCCCAAGAAGATGAGAATGATGATGGTGGTGGAGTGTTTGTTATCAAGACCGAGACATCCTCCCACCGCAAAGGTCCCTCCCTCCCTCTCTCTCTCTCTCTAGATATATATATATATATATAGGGTCAGCTTTAGGGAAAACCTCAAAAAAAACTGAACAACACTCTGGAGCCCTCCATCTGGACGATATGCACAAATGCATACTAGTAATTTGTAACATGCATTTATGCAAATGAACTAATGAATATATATGCACTAATGCATAGAAAAAAAAACAGCTTCAATCGCTTGTATGCATTTGTGCATACCATCCGGATGGAGGGCTCCCTGAGCGTTTTTCAGTTTTCTACTATTTAAAAAGTTTCTGAAGGATTATCCCTATTTATATATAGCCCTTACAGTCACACACAATGATATTCCTATTCTGGGACTGTTTTTAAATTGATTGATATATATAGTTTCAGTTAAAGTTGAACCAAAACCTGATGAAAAGCCTAACATCCTGCGGTCGAAGCACTCCGCTACAGAACAACGTAGAAGAAGCAAAATCAATGACAGGCATGTTTATCCAACCCCGCTTCTAAAGCTTCAACTTTGTTTAATTTCATTCAAGTTTTTTATGTTGTTCAACAAGCCTGTGTTCTGTGTTTCTGCTTTTACCTATTCTTTGGTCTTTTTCAGTAATGGATTATTAGTTATATCTGGTTCATCATTCTATTTCAGAATAGGATATATAGCTTTATTATTTTCTTTTGGCATTGCTGCACAAATATAGAAGAAATCAGTCCTAGAGATCTTCTCATAATCATTAGGGATACAAACAAAAGTTACCAAGATTTATAAAAAAAATGAAGTATGAAACTTAATTATGTAGGTTTTCAATGTTGCGAGATGTCATCCCTCATGGCGATCAAAAGAGAGATAAAGCATCATTCCTGTTAGAGGTATAGCCCACAAATTCTTATTATTATTTTTTTAATCATTATCTAAACCAGATTCAGAGGTTTTACTTATATAGCATCCATCTTAATATTTTATAGGTTATTGAATACATCCAGTTTCTACAAGAGAAGGTGCACAAGTATGAAAATTCATGCAGTGAACCACCAAAGACAATCCCTTGGGTACCATTTCTGTTTCAATAACCAGTTAATTGTTATAGATGACTCCCTTAACATTATTATACTTTTTCTTTTTTTGACCTTGGCTCAAACAGAAGAGTGATCAACCACAAGTCCCAAATGGTGGACCAGCATTGGTGTATGCTGCTGATTCTAGTGTTAAATGGGATAATAAGTTGAAAGAGCAGGAACTAATAATAGAAAATGGAACAATTAGCATCTCAACCATCTACTCTCAAGGGTGAGCATATATTCATGTTTTTTACTTTTTACCAATAATAATAATAATAATAATAATAATATGTGACTATAAATTACAGGTTATTGAGTACTCTTACCCAAGCATTACAGAGCTCGGGTGTGGAATTGTCACGAGCGAGTATCTCCATACAAATCGACTTAGGAAAGAGAACAAATCCTAATTCATCAACACCCAACTTTAAGGTAAGGTTATCTTTTTTAATTTCTTCAACATATATATATATATATATAGAGAGAGAGAGAGAGAGAGAGAGAGTGGGGGGAAAGTTCAGATGTGAACTCAAATTTGGTTGTGAACGTGAGGACAAATGAGAGCGTGACACGTGTCTAAATGTAGATTATTCAGATTTATTGAATAATCAAAGAAATATTCAGACTGAATATAGTATTTATTCGGTCTGAATAATGCTTATTCAGACAGTCTTAACTATTTTCTTTGATTATTCAGTCTCAATATGACACGTGTCGCGCTCGCATTTGTCCTCACGTTCACAATCAAATTTGAGTTCTCATTTGAACTTCCCCCCCCTCTCTCTCTCTCTCTATATATATATATATATATAGGGGAGGGATCAAATGAGAACCACCCTTCTTAAAGGAACAAAGGAACAAATTGTGGACCACATATGATGTGGATCCCACATAATATTAAATCAGTTATGATTTAATATTAAATCATAAATGATTTAATATTATGTGGGACACACATCATATGTGATCCACAATTGTCCCTTTGTTTCTTTAAAAATGCAAAGTTCTCATTTGAACCTTCCTCTATATATATATATATATATATATATATATATATAGGGGCGGAACACAAACCTTCTAATTAAGGGGGCCGAACCCAACAAAACATCTTCATTGATAAGCTCAATTCATTATAAAAAAAACTGTGTGACAGGAGAATAGAACCTATGACCACATACACAGGGGCCATATACACATAACCACCTGAGTTAAGCACAATTCATTGATAATATTTCTAATATCTAGTATTTAAGGGATAAAACGCAGGGGCCATGGCCCCCCTAAGCCCCTATTGTGTTCCGCCTCTGTATATCTAGTACCTAAATGGTGATCAAATAACGTTTTGTTTGCATCAGAAAACTCAAGTTCATGGTGTCGATGAATCGATTGAAAGAGATCCAGAGGATGAGAATGATGATAAAAACTTGAAGAGGTTGAAAAGAAGCTTAAACTAAAGGCTGGTATTGAATTGATTTACTGTACATGTAGTGTTTTATTTTATATAATTAATTATTATCTCAAGTACAGGAATCCATTGATATAGAGGCTGCTAATTCTAGTGAAGCTGAATATTTTTGTTTTATAGTAGTATTCAATGAAGAAAAATTGCATATCGATTTGGGGTCTGTATTTTTGCTTCAAAGATGAAAACATATATGTTATATCGTAAATATACGTACGAATGGTGACAATTGATTTCAATGTGTATCGTAAATATACCGTCATTTCTCCAACATTTAAATTTTCTATATTTATGTTTTTTTAATGCTTGCCAAAAATAAAAATCGACAAGAATAAAAAATAACGGTAACAACTTATTAACCCCTCTCTAGGTTGTCTTTTAACGTATTGTAATAAATACAGAGTAACAAAGAAAGGCCACCGGGAAGAAAATATAACTGACAATTATAAAATGATAAAAGAAAATATTTTGAAATAAAACAGAGTACACTTGGAAATTGGAATTTGCCACTGGTTATTTAATCGTACATGTAGCATTATATAAATTGGTAATCTTTTTAAATGCCTAGCACATCATCATCATCATCATCATCATCATCATCATCATCATCAATGTAATATTATTTATGCCAACCTCATAACATCACAACATAATGTTACACTAAAACATAAATCATCTTCATTTATATATATATATATATATATATATAAATGGAAACCATCATCATATCTTTGTAAATAGCAAGTGTAAAATTAGGTCAACTCTTGACCTTAATTTTATGTTTCTTATAAATAATCGTACAAAAACGAAGGGCTCGTGAAAAAAGTAAAGTTTAACTTTTAAAAAAAAGTTAAAGTTTTGAAATACAAAATTAGGACTTAGTTGCTGGTTTTTTTTGGGTAACTATGGGTGCAGCGGTGTACCCATGATATTCGTCGAGTAGATGTAACCTTAAGAAGGATTAAAGGCCCGTAAAATCATTTGATGTGTTTTTAGCCGAATTCCATCATTTCAAGATATTTTAAACATTTTTTGGTTGAATTCGAGAAATTTCTTTTTCTTCCTATTTTCTGGTTGATTTCGAGGGCTTTTTTGGTTTTTCTAATATCACAGAGCACCCCTCAAAGTTATATTTACGCACCTTTCATACCATAAAAGAAACCCTACTTATAAAAATCAGTTAAATAAATGCACAAGACACTACTAACATCTTCATAGCCCTACTTACCTCAATTAATCATCTCCCTAATGATTATGAGTAACTATAAAAGCCAGCATTTATTTAGCAGTTAAGAGTTAATGGTTTAAAGTTGATCCATGGTGTGGTTGACATGAAAGCCACCTTCATACATGCCTTTGAAAATCCAATAGTTTAGTGGTTAATGGTGCAAAACCACCCCTCTTTGTTTTCTTTATTATTATTATTTAGTGGTTAGTGGTTGTTTTAGTACCCAAAGTCAACAACAACAACACATTTTCCATCTCCCAAAATCATCATGAATGACAGATAAAATGGATTTGAATAATCCCATTAAAGAATTTTCATCAATCATTCCCCATTTAACTCTCCACTAATTCCCAAATCAATCATCATTTTTTTCAATGGAATGGAATGTATGCATTATTAAACAATTTCTAAAACAATAATTTATGTTATTATTATTATAAATAATCAACCAACTTTCCAAACATAACAAATAAAAAAAAACGTATTTTGTTTTGATTCCTATATCAGTAGTTTTGAATAACCCTGCAATGTCAGGGTGGTTTTTCTATACACGAATGCCAGTTATTGACAATAACCATACATATGAAATCAAAACAAAGACATTTAATATTAATAATCGACCGCCATTTCTATTCGTGGAAACATCTCGTCTGATTGCGTGTAACTCCCTCCCACTCGTTCCACCAAAATCACATTTTTTTTAGTCTTATGTCGTTTTCAGCTTCGTATTTTGGACATATTTGCCCTTGTACACCGATACCCATTTTGAGGCCATGGAATCATAATCATTCAAATTCGGACCAAATTCATCCATAAAAAGCCTCAAATATCATAGGATGCTCACAGGTTCATCTTCTGCTGATGCCTGCAAACACTCTTCTGGATTCGCATAAAAGTAGTCTTCTTCTTTTGGTCTATCTGAAATCACCAATCTTTTTGTCGGGTTCCCCATCCGTTCTGCGTGTGCTTCCTTTACACCATTCGAGAATTCATCCCAACTCAAAAACCCGCTATTATATTTGTCGATTAATTCAACCAGAAGCTTCCTATCCAACAATATTGTCTTCTTGAAACCCAAGAATCTGAAAAAAAAAAAAAAAAAACCATTTGCAACATTTAGGTCTGCTTCAATTGCTATAAAGATTCAAACAATCAACACAAGAAATTGGATCTAAAGACTATTTTTCTAGACTAAATCCATAATTAGATAAAGTTTGCATTTTTTTTATCAAGAATTCTAAAAGGTGTACCTGCGATGGCCTTCTACAACTTTGGCCATGTTGCCATCATAAGTAGGTACAAAAATATCGCTCTCCAGTGACACAAGATAGTCCAATGCTGCCATTTGTGACGAGTGATTCTGAAAATACTGAAGATCATCTGGACTTAATAAAGTCTCCTTTCTTACCTGTTAAAAAAACGTATAAAAATTTCACATTTAAGGCCAAGAAAAGACGTAAATTGTGGTCAAGAATAGTTTTTTAAAACAAACCAGTTTCGGATATGCATCTGCAAGACTATCCATTCTTCTTTTTCCACCGTATATTTCACCAGCAGCAATGTAAATCTGGATATCATGATCAATATCCAAAGCTCTTAGCGTAAGAGCAGTTTCTTCGGGAGTCAAAGGGCATAAACCATCTTTCCTTTTCAAATCAGAATTTATTATCTTTTCTTTCCACCATGGGTACGCATATCTAACCAAAAACAGAGAGTTATGAAAAAGGGTTTTTAAGTTTTTTAACTAAATTTCACACTGCTGAAATTGCAGAAAGTTCAAACCTCATTCTTGTCAACTCTTCCACCTCTTCGGCATTACATCCTTGCGTACACCCAGAAAATGCTAACATGTCCATTTCGTATCTTAAATGAAGCACAAGAAAAGGCCCATTTTGTCTCAAAAGTTGAACAACCCGTCTGCCCAACTCTTCTATCTGAGTCGTAAATCTGAGAGCACCAAAATTTACTCGACACCTGAGCTTCTGAAGTTCAAGGGGCTGACCGTTATTGGCAAGGCGCGCATCAGTTCTATTCAAATGCACAACTTTATATTTTTGAATCAGAGGAAGTATCTGCAAGAAGTGAGAATAAAAGTATATAACTATTGTGTAAACATATATAAAACAAACATTGTTAAAGACTTTGAAAATTGAAATACAGAAAGAATATACACAGTACCTGGTTTTGATAGTAAGAAATATCAGACCAGCTAACGGGCGGCATAGTATGCACAATTCCTAATTCCACTCTCTTTTTAAGCCTAGGAGGAAGCTCTTTTAGCACACGGACCTCATCTCTCAAGGATGTAATGAAATGATCAACATCAAAAATATCCTCAAACTCACTGCCATTTTCAAGAATCCAAACAATCAAAATCAAGAAACGTTGAAACTTAATAACAAGTGAAAACCTACAAAAACTCAGCGTACCTTGGATCAGACCAGAAAGAAGTTTTATCCAGCTCGGGAACTATAAGAGTAACGTTTAAATATCTAGCAATTGCAACCATATCACAAATCTGCATAAATGAGGAAAAAGCTTAAGATAGAAAGCAATTTATTTGTTTCTACTTTCTACAACAAATGAATTTAATCTTGTGGGATTGAGTTATAAAAAGAAAAAACTCACAGCAGAACGCATTTGATTGAGTCCTCCATTACATGAAACCACTAAGTAACCATTGTTCTTGTAAACCCCTATATTTTCAACAACACAAAATCAATTTAGATGTCAAATTCATATAGAATACAGCTTTATTGATCTCAATTTCTTTGAAACAAAACAATTAACCCAAAGATAGAATTAAGAAATCATTAGTGAAGTTGATATTATCATCCAAATTTCAACAGTATACTCTTTGTCATATTGTTATTGGTTTCTTTCATCATTACAATTCATAAACATAAACACAAACACATGGAAGCAGATACAAATAATGACAAAAAGAAGAAACAGAAAGAACTCACTCTTGGGTGGAAGAACTCTGGCAGGAAGAGTGGGCAACAACTTTATATCTAAAGCAGCAGAAGAAGAATGAGAATCTTGAGTGAAACAAGAAGGCCAACCTTTCAAAACCCTAGGTCCCCATGTACCTCCTAATGCTGTCAGCTGAACCAAACAAGTCCACAACAAAATCGTAGTAGTTGCCCTAATCAACCACACCTTCATTTTCGAAGACCTTGCATTCGCCATAGAACTCTTCAACTTTGCAACCCTAGTTTCACCTAATGTCTTCAACCCCATTGCTCCAATTGCAAACCTCCTCTTGTTCTTCTTATCTCTATCGTCTACCCTACACATATCTGTTTCATACATCCACAAACTCAAAAACCCTAAACAAGAAGCGGCAAGGAAGGATCTGCTAAATTGTCGGTGAACCGATGAATGAATATAGTATGTGAGAAAAGTAATCAAAGATCCGAATTATGTATAGGGAACATAACACAATTAAGCCCGATCCAACTAGAAATTTAATGGCGGACTTGTCTAGCAGAAAAGAAGCAAGTTATTCGGTGAAATTAATTGAGATGAAAAATGCACCGTCATTACTCTCCTCCAAATCCAAATCCAAATCCAATTTTACACAGAACAGAGAACCATTAATGGCAGAAATTAGAAAAGGAAAAAAAAAAGCATTAAATCTTCATCTAGATTTTGAAATCTAGTGACAACTGATAATTGTTTGAAAGAAGTGGCGATTTTTGTGGCAAAAGATGAGATGGTTGCCGGAATGTGGAACGGAAAAAAGTGTCGGTGGCCGGCGAGATGGAAAGAAAGAAAGAAGGAAGAGGAGTTGTGTTGTGATGATATGAGTGTCTATGGGAACTTATGTACAACTCTCTAAAATGGATCCTCTAATCTCGAACTTTGTAAACATTTAATTTAGTTATACATTACTACAAACATATATTTATATATGTATATATATATAATATATTTTTATTTATTTAAATCACAAATAGAAAAGATTAAATAACAACCCAAAGATTTAAGAAGTTTTTATGAGATCCGAAAATGGATATCACCATTTCTTGTCAAAAAATTAAGTTTTACCCTTTTTTTTTCTATATAGAGTATAAATAAAGATAGTAAAGGTCACTGTTTTTAAAGACTTGTTATAATAATGATTAAGGCACGTCGTAACTTAAGGCTTATGTATCACATTATGTTAAGTCTATGACATGTCATGCCGTAATGTGCGACTTTTGTAATGCGACATTTTTTTTCGTTTTAATGACTTATTTGCTAGTTTTTGAACATATATATATATATAACATAATTTAACTTGTTTATTATCATTGTCTCATTGAGCAATAGTATAAAACATTTGTTTTTATATATAATATACGAAATTTGTAGTCATAAGTCACGTCTTGATTTTTTTTTTGGTATTGTTATAACTCCTAAGGCTTGAGGTTTGACTTCGTAGTCAGGTCACGTCACGTCACGTCACGTCAACCCTAACATCATTAGTATACTAATATTTGTTTACTCATATTTACTATTAAAATAAACCAATCTTCTACTTTTAACTATGCCATTTTCATTAAATGTGTTCATCGATTGGGATTTATTTTCATGTTTTCTATTTTTTTTATTTGAAATTTTCTTTTAATACTTAAATATCATAGTATGTATTATATTTAGTGCTCTTTTAACGTGATTTTTCTCGAGATATAAAAGTAGAATAACGGAAAGAAAAAAAAAAGAAAAAGGGAAAATCGATCATGATTAAATAAGAAAACTTTGTTTATAGTTAAAATATGTTTTTGATAAAAGATGAAAGTAAATATGAACAAAGAAGGGTTGTACGTTGTGCATTAGTAGGGTTGTACATAAAGATTCTTTGTATGGAACGTGAGTTGGAGAAGAAGAAGGCAGCCAATAAATGATAGCCAGGTAGACCAAGGGAGTGGAGGTATTCAATGAGCAACAACCCACCGTAAGCACCACACGTGTCAACCCCTAAGATTCGCGTCCCATTGTTTGATCGCCATGTCGGAACTCGCCGACAATATCTCGCGATACAATGCGACTTTCCCGATATTTTGGCCGGCTCACATGAATCATCACTTTGGAGTTGGACGGCCCGGTTCATGGAGTAAACCGCAAGGTTTTTTTTTCTTCTTTTATCTTTTAATGAATTATTTTGTAAATAATACCTTTTATTTTTTGAAACCGATAAATGTTGTGTTTGGTAAATTGGTAAACATACAACTATACAAGTTTAGAGTTTAGACTAGTATTTTAATAAGTTTTAGGAATTTTTGTATTTTTTAATGATATTTTTTATTAATATTTTGTTGTTTATTATAATATTATTGATAAATATTAAATATTAAAAATTAAATCGTCTCTTGTCATATTTTTTTCACTTTAATTTTTTTGTTTTGGAATAATTAAGTTTTTAAATATTTCTTATTAGCAAAAAAAAATTAACTTTGTAAAAAAATTATCTGACCAAAAGAAGTTACTAATAACTATTATATTTATTGATAAAGACGTATTTATTTGTAAAGCATTAAAAGTTTGTAAACTATGAATTGGAAATAGATATTATTCATTTTTTGATCTCTCCCTATAATAAATAAATCAAATTTGGTTGTGAACGTGAAGATATATGAGAGCGTGATACGTATTTGAATGTAGATTATTTAGACCGATAATCAAAGAAATATTCAGACTGAATATAGTATTTATTCAGTCTGAATATGACACGTGTCGCGCTCTCATTTGTTCTCACGTTCACAACCAAATTTGAGTTCTCATTTGAACCCGTCCCTATATATATATATATATAGATAGATAGAGAGAGAGAGAGAGAGAGAGAGAGAGAGAAAGAGAGAGAGAGAGAGAGGTTAATCATTTTGCAAAAAAGCGATAAGTTTTAATATAACATATGATTACATGTGATACGAACGTTTAATCATATGTGATTAAATTACATTCCAAAGGGAGTAAGGGATGCAGACAACTTGTGAACATGACCAAAAGTCGCCCACAAACTATGTGTCGTTTAACACAACATGCGTTTAATCATATAGATTAAATATACATATCACATGTAATCATATATGATCTTAAATTTTTTTGCTTTTTCATAAATTGATCATCTTCTCGTTCTAACCTATATATATATATAATCAAATTGAAATTGTATTAATTAACATATTATACTATTTAATATATTTTACCATTTGATTATATTAATTGACCTATTATATTACTAGTGAATTTGTTTAATCACGTTTATAAAAACTTAGAATCAACTAATTTTTGTCAAACGTGATAAGTGCATCAACTAGTTTCAGCTACCAACTACTTTATTCGTTAGTTCGTAAAATATAATCTAACTAAATTAAAATATTCATTTTTCCATTGTTTTCAACTTTTCGTACTGGGGAGAGTGTTACATCTTCCCGCAAAAGTAGTGTGCTGATTAGAAGCAAGCGCCATTTCATTTTTCATAATATGAAGAAATATACATCCACAATATAATAGAATAACAGTAACTAAAATGGTAACATTACTTCTTCTTATTATCGACTTTGTGGCGTGGGAGATACGTCAACTTTAAGGTCATTGATTAATGTTGAAAGGTAATATACATCTACATCTATTAAATAAATAACATAAGAGACACAATGTTAAATCACATCATGACGCTAGAAAATATAAGTTATATCAAATTAACGCAAGTTACGAGTCCAAGATCATGTAATTTCTAACAAATATAACTATATAAGTAGTTAATATTTATTTAATACAAGTAGTAACTCCACTTAAACTACACTTAGAAAGTAATAATAGTATATGAAGAACCGTGTTTGTACCATTTTTTTTGAATGAAATACCTGTTTGTAACAACCACAACAGCATATCATCACATTTAAAGAAAATCATATTGTGGGTATTATTTTTCGTAGTAACATTATATCCGGACGCAAATCTTTGTAGAGTTGAAAAGGGTCCCATGTACCAGCTTAACATAATTTTTTTGGGTTATGAAAGTTACATCCCTTAATTGAGGGGTGCTTCACGATTGTAGAAAATACAAGGAATATCAACCAAAAAACAAAAAAAGTTCTTTGAAATCAATCAAAAATGTTAAAAAATTGACCGAAATCAACAAAAAACTTAAAAAGTTATTGGAAAGTGGAATTTGACTAAACATATTGAACGACTTTGTGGACCATTGATTCACCTTAAAAATACGTTGTACACCCGATCAACAAAATTCCCAGGTCCACTAAAATGATGAGGATTTTAAAAATTTATGAATTATATATTATTATTTTTTTACTGAATATTATTTAAAATTTTAATTAAAAAATATGTTAAGTTACCTTATTTCGCGTTACTTTTGTTGCATGCTATGGGGGTGGTCCAAATGCTTTCAAATGGACATCCTCCCACGTTTTATTGGTATTAAATATTCTCATAAATACAAGAATTAGATGATGTAATTTTGAACACAATTTAAATATAATTTAAAGTTTTCTGATCAACAAAGATGATCTTCTAAAAAGTTGATAGCATTACATAGAATTCAAATTAAAAGTACATGTATGTAATAACAAAAAAATCTTGCTTGTTTATACAAATACAATTTTTTTTAAGAAAACATTAGGTTTTTAACGAGAAATGAAAGAAATTGTTGCCCACCGACGAATATATATTTACCTGAAAACAAAGTTGGCATTTCAAATACGAAAGATATGACCGTGATGCCATAATTAATGATTAGATATAATAAAGTATAGAACCACACGCACATCATACGGAAAAGATATGATTTAAAGGAGTTTGTAGGGCCAATCCGACGATCTGTGGCTCACATAATCTCTTTTGCTGGTTTTTGTACTAAGCACTGAAAGATCTCGTCGACTTTCTACAATGATTATGCAATAATTTTGTTTGTGTAACGGTAAATGAGCAAAAAATTAAACATCGGTTACTCAAATCTTGTATGAAATAATCACATCACATGAAAGTAGGTATACACATCAAATATTTATTTCATGGTGACCACATAATATCATTTACATATTTCTTTTGGGACAAATTTCATGTATAACATTTGTGGTTGTCATAAATTCACTTATTAAAAATATTCTTTTTGAGTTTGAATATTTGAAATAGAAAAGTCTTAACTCATGATTCGAAGACAGCAGAGTGCAACTGGAATTTGGCAAAATACATACATACTACATATGTATGTACATATGTGTAGAGGCAAGTTGAGGACCACGCGTCGGTGTAACCAAGTTATCACGCCAAAATAAATGGTCCTAACAAGAAGAAACTCGGAATTGCTTGTGAAAGATATAGCCTCATATTTTCCAAGAAACCCTTGATGGGTTTTTGGACTTTAGATGTCTACAATGCTCATTGGGAACCTAACTCAAGTTGACATTTTTGGAGTTGGATGTGGGGTTGAAGGTAACAATAGAGTTAAATAAATCTATGAAATGAATAAAACTTATAAAAAAAGGTTTGGGATAAAAGTAAAATAATTTATGAATTTAACATAAAAAAAATTAAACAACTTTATTAACTATACAATATCATAAACGAGTGACTGTAGCCCTTTGGGATTAGATGGAAATGAATTGACGGCTAGTTGCAGGTAAGATCTGATATGAATGACATGTTTAATAGTCTTTGTCTCGATCAAATAGGATATGGCTTAGCTATGATATCCTTGCAAGCTTTAAAGCCTCATTGAGAAAGAACTCTGATATAACCTAATTATTTGGTAAGCTTCGTTGATAGCTTGCTGACGATTTTTGGCTAAGGTCTAAGCTCGTTACCAAGAATCTATGGTTGACGAATGAATTATTCGAGCTTTTATTCTTTAATGTGATAAATCCGATATAAGGGAATTGACGAAATTGTGAACGAGTTGATTGTAACTTTCTTCAAAAATAGTTGTCAAATTCACAAAATTTATATTCTCTAGGCCTTCATTCGTACACAATGGTGAAGTTAGGCCCACGCCCACTTCAAATTCAAAAATAAATGAGAATCAAGTATATATGATTTATTTCTTCTTCAATATTGTAACACCCATGTTTTCGGTTGCATTTATTTGAATAAGTCATTTCTAGAATATCTATGGAATTCTTGTATTCAACCTTGGACTATGAGGTTTACTTGTGCAAGTTGCCTATTCAAAAGATGGAATTTTAGAAAGTTTCAGGGTTCTAAAAGGGTCCTAGTGACTTATATGGAGGCTAAGGCCGCATATCAAGCCGTCTTGGCCACTGAAATATGGCCATAGTGGTTCACGTTTTTTGGACGACGTGAGGAAGGCCAGGAGACGTGTGGACGATTTAGGTCGCACGGTTGGGTGCCGTGTGAGGTGTCTTAGGACGCACCAAAAGTCACATCAGACACTCAGATCACCTCCCAACAGTAGTTCTTGAGTTTAAACCTCATTTTCACACCCAAACTTCTCCACAATCTCTCTCCATCTACTTTGAGCATTTTTTAGGGGTAATATTTGAAGCTCTTGGAAGGCTAGCTTGATGATTTGAGGTTCCAAAAAGTGGAAGGTGTGATTTAAGTTCCTATATCCTAACCTAGGGTTTTGATTATTTGCACCTTCAAGCCCTTCGTGAAAGAGCGTTCTCGGGTTTTTGTAAAATGAATGTGTTTTCGTTTGAACTTTTCCATATACATAGGTTTAATCATTTGAGAACTCCAAAATTTATGATATTCGTGAGATAATTAATGTTATTTATTAGATAAACATTAATGCATCTTTCGAGGGAATTATATCCCATAGTTATATCTTCCTCCTATCTCCATAACATATGCACACACACAATTAACCACACACAATTAAGTGTGCATACAATGTGAACAACTTTAAGAAATTTCTTATTACTGGTTGTTCACAATATGTTCACAAGGTTTACATGGTGTTCACAAGTGGTAGGTTTAGATTTAGTTTTGTTGTTCTAGTTTGGTGTTCACAAAATGTTCACAAGCTATATTAGATCTCGTAGATACAAAATATGCTTACAAACTATAATAGTGTTTCTAAGAAAATGTTCACCATACGTTCATCTTGTTTTCACATTCAACTTTGTGTGTGTACGTTTATGTTACGAAAAAGGAGAGAGGAGATGGCAAGGGAGGGAGGGAGGGGAGAGAGAGAGAGAGAGTTAGTTTTAAAATTATATTAGATTTTTTAAACTAATTTTGTTCTAAATTAGACCTTACGGATCTCATAAATTAAAAAGTTCTCAAAAGAAGCCCCTATACACAAACATATATATAACACATATACAATATATAGGCATGTTCATATGAGAATGATACATATTTAAGAAAATAAGAAAATGACCAAAATGCGTACAAAATCATGTGATTTTTCGTTAATGACAAAAAAAAGTGTGCGAAAAACCCTATGGCCGTGTGGCAAGGTCGCCTGAATCATGTATGATTTTATAAGTGATGTTAGTGTAAAATCACATTTGATTCGGTCATTCTCTTATTTATTTTTAAATATATATCATAATCGTATTAACCTCACTTTATATATAGACATGAGCAAATGCAAACTTCCCAATCATACAAATTAAATTCGACCAATCACATTTTTTCCCTTTTTCTTTTTATCATTTTACTATTAAAGGGTATTGTCTTTTTCACATTTTATTTATTTATTATGACGATTATCTTTAAGTGATCCACCGGATTTATGGGAACATTAATTATTTTTTATGATAACCGTTTTAATATACGATTTAGTTTGCGTTCATGAAATCACAGTTTTTATTCCATGAAATCATATTTTTTTTCATCATGAAATCTTAAAACTATTTTTATAAATCATGAAATTATGAGTTTTTTCATCATGAAACCATAAAATTATAAGTTTTTTTTTATCATGAAACCCTGAAAATATGAAATCATGAGTTTTTTCTTTGGTACTAGATTTTTTAATCAAATTTTTGGATTTTTTATAACAAACAAATTAGATAATGGAAAGTTTTTTTAAGAATTATTTAGGAGTTCCTTTAGGATTTCTTTGACTATTTTAACCTACTAGTACCAATTCATTTAAGGAGTGTTTGGATGAGCTTATTGACTTATAATTTATTACCGGTATGGAAAAGTACTTATAAAAATCTGATAAGTTAAAAAAATTCATTTTTTAGAAAACAACTTATTTCCGGTTTAACACCGGATAAGTTGTTTTACCCAAACACCCAAAATGACTTATTACTGGTGCCACACCGGAATAAGTCAAAAAGTTGTTTTGATAAGCTCAAACAAACACCACTTTAATATTCTAGAGTAAACTCTAATTTTGGTCCCCGTGGTTTAGTGAAATTTTTGAAAGTGGGACATAAACTTTGATAACTCTAGAAATCATACCCGTGGTTCTTATTTTGCTTTGAAAATGGTCCCCCGTTATTAATCCTGTTTATTTTTTCTGTTAGTAATGGGTCATTTTTGTCTTTTTATCTATTTTCTTAATTTTCTTTTAAAATAATAATTATATATGGAGTAAATTACACTTTTGGTCCCTGTGGTTGCCACCTACTATCAAGAGTAGTCCCCATTTCAAACTAATTACAATTTTGGTCATTATGATTGCCATTTGGTTTCAATTTTGGTCATTATGGTTCCTACTTGATTTCAATTTTGGTCCTTATGGCTAACTCTGTTAAAAAAAAACTCAGTTAAATCAAAGGGTATTTTGGTCTTTCATTTAATTTCATTTTTCTTTAAGAATTAAAAAGATACATTTATCATATTTTATTGTATTATAGATATTATATATATATATATATATATAAACAAGTTATTTATATAGATTTGGGATCACGTGAGACTAGCCTGTTTACGTGAGACAACATTTTTACACTATACTTCACAGCAAAAACACTATGAAGGTAAAAAAAATATGAATTTTTATAGTGTTTTTGCTATGAAGGTAACCTACATAGTGTTTTTGCTGTGAAGGTAACCTTGACAATATTTTTGCTGTGAAGGTTCAGATTTTTTTTTACCTTTACATTGTTTTTGCTGTGAAGTTTCAAGAGTAAAAAGGTGGTCTCACGGGTCTCCGACGGGTCTCACAGAAACAGGCTGGTCTCACGTGAACCCATCAGATTTTTTTTTACCTTCACAGTGTTTTTGCTGTGAAGTTTCAAGAGCAAAAAGGTGGTCTCACGGGTCTCCGACGGGTCTCACAGAAACAGGCTGGTCTCACGTGAACCCATCAAATTTTTTTTACCTTCACAGTGTTTTTGCTGTGAAAGTTCAAGAGTAAAAATGTGGTCTCACGGTCTCACGAAAACAGGCTTGTCTCACGTGAACCCCTATTTATATATATTCAACAACCCTAATCCAACTCCATCCCCAAAGAAGCAACCAGCCACCGGCATCTCCTCTCTTCTATTTCTTTGCAATTGAGCCCCCATCTGTCTCCAAAGATCACAACAGCTTTACCCCTCCCAGTCCATCAGAACTCCGCGCGACGTTTACATCTCGAGATTCCTTCGGTCGCCGGCACCAAACCAAACCACTGGCACGTCTTTTTATCTGATGAAGAACTCGACCCTCATTTTCGATGAAAAAACTGACTTCCTATCTGGGTTTTCTATTCCAACCACGACAGTCGCAAGTGAGATGTTGGGGATCGATAGCAACATCGAAGAACCTCGATTTGTTTCACCATCCTCGAAAAACACTCCATCTCTCTCTCTCTTTTGTTTGAACAACTTCATTTGTTTTGTGTTTGGGTTTCGATTTAGGTTCAGATCTGCTTCACGGAGAAGATGATGTTTGGTTTCAATTTAGGCTTTTGATTAAGATTTTTATTAGGGATTGATTTGTGTCTTTAATTTAGGTTTGATTTGTGTTTTGATTGAACATGAGATCAGTGTATTTTGTTAATAATCAAGAATTAATTCTTGATCTAGGCTTTAAGTTTTTTTGGTTTTTTTACCATTCTTACAAACACAGATCCACAATCATTTTTCTATTTGTCTTTTAAGAAATAAAAATTGTTTTGATTTAGATCTACATTTGGTTTGTTTAGGGTTTTTAAAGTTTTTTTTATTTGTTTAGGTTCCGGAGAGCTTACCGGAGAAGACGATCGGAGGGGATGGTTCGTCGGAGAAGATGACCGGAGGGGATGGTTCGTCGGAGAAGATGACCGGAGGAGATGATTCGCCGAAGAAGATGACCGGAGTTCATGTTAGCCTGAAGATGTTCATATTTGTCATATGTATCTTTGTCAAATGTATAAATGTATATAAGTATTTGTAATATATACATAATACAAAAAGTGAAAGACCAAAATGCCCCTTGAGTTAACAGATTTTTAACAGAGTTAGCCATAAGGACCAAAATTGAAATCAAGTGGCAATCATAATGACCAAAATTGTAATTAGTTTGAAATAGGGACTACTCTTGATAGTAGGTGGCAACCATAGGGACCAAAAGTGTAATTTACTCTTATATATGTATATATACACGTCTGCACACAGAAGTAAACTGTAAACCCTATTTTGAAGCCCCTTTCGTCGGTGCTCTTTCCCAGCCATTCCACCACCGGCGTCAACTTCATCGTCAAAATCAACAAACCATTGACATCGTTTTCCTCTTGTCGTCTCCCTCACTCCTTCCGCTGAACAAACAGAGACAAGACGGTTACGGCTCTCCTTCTCCTCACCGGCCACCGGTAAATACGAATGTAAAGATACTGATAATGTGATAAACATACCATATTAGCATTTGGGACCGGTTATGGATTTCATCTGATCTGCATTTCTCTCTCACTGCATCTGTCGAATTCCGGTGAAGATAGTGATCAGAAAAAATGGAAGAAAGATAAAACTAAGATTAAGATTAATGGGTGGAGACTCTTGAATCGATTCTCCCCGTCTACCGTACCAACAAAAAAGTAATTCCATTATTAATCAATCCAATCATCATCGATAACCCTAGGAAATTTATGAAATTTTGGTAACCCAATTACAAATAGAAATTAATCAAAAATCACAATACAACAAAACTGAAAGAAACCCACCTCAGCTTGGTATTCATGCTTCTCACCAGAAGCCTTAGGGGCTTCTTTTTCAGCAACAACAGAAGCCTCACATCTCACTACCACACTAGTACCTCTTTTGTCCACTTTCCACTTCAACCTATAGCAAGAAAAGGTGATGCTTTTCAAACCATTTTGATGCAAAAAAAGCACTTCTCAAAGACAAGCGATTGTGGGTATTGGTCTTTGAAGATAAGAGTGGAGAATAAGGGAGTGAGGCTATAGAAGCATATGTTAAACTTCTGCTTAAGGCAGGAGCCATAATAGTGAAAACCCAAAAGTGGTTTTGTTGGATTGAGAGGTGATTGTTTGAAAGGAGGGGGGGGGGGGTGAAGGATTGAAGGAAGATGCAAAAAACCCTTGAGGTGGATGAAGAGGGGTTTTAGGGAGATTGAAGAGGATTCTAGAAGGAGCTGTGTGTTTGGAAGTTTTCTGATGGTGGTGGTTTGTTGACGTCGACGATGGAGTTGACGCCGGTGGTGGAATGACAGGAGCACCGGTGAAGGGGTTTCAAAATGTAGTGAATAGTGATGTGAACTGTGACGTGTATACTTTTTTTTGGAAACGGCGGAAATTTTATTAAAAAACCACTGCTTTAAGAGAAGCAAAGCAGGGCAAAAAAACAAAATGCAACCAACTACATACAATTAAAAGGAGAACGAACCCAGGCGTCCCAGTTACAATTACCGAACCTTCCCCTAAATTTTACCCCGCCAAAAACTAACAAGAAAATATTATCCAGAATCTTCTGTGACGTGTATACATGTATATAATTATTGTTTTCTTAAAAGAAAATTAAGAAAATGGATAAAAAGACAAGAATGCCCCTGCAACTAACAAAGAAAATAAACAGAGTTAGTGACGAGGGACCACTTTCAGAGCAAAATGAGAACCACATGGACGATTTTTAGAGTCATTAAAGTTTAGGTCGCACTTTTAAATATTTTACTAAACCACGGGGACCGAAATTAGAGTTTACTCAATATTCTATTACTATTTTCTATTAACATAATTAGACTAAATTGATTGGAGTCATTGATCAATGAAATCTATGGTTCCAAATGACTTGTAAAGTTTATATAAATAGGTAGGCTTGCAAATGAAACCATCTCTCTCTCTCTCTTTATATATATATATATATATATATATATTGGGGTGAATTCAAATGAGAACTTAAATTCAATTGTGAACGTGAGGACAAATAAGAGTGCGACACATATTCATATTGAATAATCAAATAAATATTCAGACTATTATTCAGTCTGAATAAATACTATATTCAGTTAGAATATTTAATTGATTATTCAGTCTGAATATTTCTTTGATTATTCAGTTTGAAAAACCTACATTCAGACACGTGTCGCACTCTCATTTGTCCTCACGTTCACAACCAAATATGAGTTCACATTTAAGCTTTCCTCTCTCTCTCTCTCTCTCTCTATATATATATATATACATATATATATGTATGTATATTTTAATTAAAAACTCATCAATATATATTGAAGATGGTAGATTCATTAATTATGATCATGGTTTTAAATTAGAAAACAAAATAAAATTGACTATTTATTAGACTAGATGAACGGCCAAGATTGGTTTACAAAGTTTGTTTGAATTGTCGACAATTCAAACAAACTTTGTAAACCAATCTTGGCCATCCATCTAGTTTAATAAATATTTGATTTTATTTTGTTTCCTAATTCAAATCAATGATCATAATTAATGAACTTATCATCTTCCATATATATATCTGAACCATAATTAATGAATTATGATAATTATCCATAAATATTTCAATTGTTTCTTAATATAATGGTTTGCAAAGTTTGCATAAATGGAGGAGTCTGCAATTGAAACCCTACACACACACACACACACACACACACACACATATATATATGGTTGGGTTCTTGTGAGAATGAAATTTATGGTGAGAAGGGTTATAAGGGATCTCTATCTTTGAATTAATCATAAATGAAGATTAACACTAATGAGATGTACCGGATCAATCTTCATGAGAAACGTAATTCATGAGGTGGGGTAAAATTAAAAGTGATCAAAGGTCCATAATCCTTCTTACGTTTTTCACCTTAACTTTTATTATCACACGTTCATTCATCTATATATATATATATATATATAGGGACATGTTCAAATGAGAACTCAAATTGGGTTGTGAACGCGAGGACAAATGAAAGTGCAACACATGTCCCATTCAAATAAATATTCAAACTGAATATAGTATTTATTCAGTCTGAATAATCATTATTCAGACACGTGTCGCACTCTCATTTGTCCTCACATTTAGAGATGGAAATTTTACCCGTTGCGGCGGGTACCCGCAGGTACCCGGCCCTAACGGGGCGGGGATTCCCCGGTTTAACGGGTAACAGGGCGGGGACAGGAATATAATTTCATACCCGAAACGGGGTCGGGGCGGGGTCGGGGATGACATTACCGGCCCCTAATGTACCCGATTAATTTTCTTTATTTTTTAAAATATATGTATATAGTATGTGTTTAAATAAATAAATATGTATATATGTATATATTTATTATTAAATTGATAAATACATTTGTTTTTTAATATTATTAATTAATATACTAATGGTTTATCATAATTTTAATTTTAAAATACGTCGATTTTTACTAAATGGGTACCCAACGGGTTTCCCGTACCCGTCGGGGATTTCTTCCCCCGAACCCGTCGGGGTGGGATCGGGGACGGAGGGTTTAAAAGGGGGTCGGGGACGGGGGGTTTAAACGGGGGTCGGGGTCGGGGACGGGAGATGCATTACCTGCCCAATATCCGCCCCGTTTCCATCCCTACTCACGTTCACAACCAAATTT
Organism: Silybum marianum; assembly: GCA_036898165.1. NCBI lineage: Eukaryota > Viridiplantae > Streptophyta > Magnoliopsida > Asterales > Asteraceae > Silybum > Silybum marianum. The sequence continues at coordinate 8,335,516 of CM072529.1, read as the reverse complement.
GAATTCGCATTTAAACTTTCCTCTCTCTCTCTCTCTCTCTATATATATATATATTTACTCGTCTAAAAATTAAATAGGTCTGATTTCATCTTATATGTGTATCATTCCGATATTTAAGGCCCAAAAATCCACGTCATGACAAAAAAAAACATCTATATACTTGAGTAACCATTGTACCTCTACAAAATAATCAATCATAACATTAATCTAAAATTTTCAAGACTTTTTTGAACTTGTTTTATCCCATATTGTACCGTTAAATTTACAATGGGTATGGAAAAATACACCACCACATATAGACTTCACACCCAACATTAATTTTTTGAACACATGACCCATTATTAGATATGTTGTCAAATAAAATACTAATTACTTTATTCGTCAAATTATAAAAATCTATGATATTTTTTTAGAACTTTATATAATTCTGATCCCAAGTGTGGAAAACCAACTTGCTCAAATGCAACTGTATGTTTTATCATGGTCCACATAGATGGATCAATCCAATAAATTGTTACGAAAAAAAGTGGTGAATTGTATTGTGCATTCCAAATGCCACATGATAGAGCGACACAACTTACTAAACATAAAAATAAGTCTTGCTTTTTTGTTTGTGTATTTTTCTACGATCTAAATGCATGACGTTTCACATTACTAAAATGAAAGGCTTTTACCTACAAATATTTCCCTAGGAAATCTGTCGCTAAAGAGTGATCCGTCACAAAAGTTGGTGTCTAAATTGTTGAGGGTAAATCAAATTAGCGACGGATTAACCAGGAAATTCCTGGGTAATCCGTTGGTATTTTCTTGAAAACATCGGATTTTATCGGAACCATTAGTATTTCCTGGGGGATCCGTGGTAATCACCCACGGAAATTTTCCTGGATATCATTTTATGGGTGAAAGTCAATTTTTTGTAGTATCAAGCTTTAACAGTTTACATCTCGGTATTTTTGTCGAGAGATTATTGGATCCACCTCGTAATTCTTGAGTTATCAAAGTGACTGAATGACAACCCTAATTGGACCACCAACTTCACTTGCATCATCCTAATTAGTTTGCCAATATTAGTCCAAAGTCTATTTGGTTGGGCCAATTCAAACTCACATTGAATCCATTCTCTTCAATGCCATACAAGATATCTCCATATGAATGTGGAATTTATTCTTTGCACATTTCTTTTTCTATTTGACAAAGTTTCCCAATAGGGGATTTTTGGTTATGGTTGGTAATTATGCATACAATAAATTCGAGAAATGGGAACGAAAGGGCTGATTTTAAAAACCAAAGACTTGAGAACCGTAACCTTGTGAGGCAAATTCGACGGATATAGGTCTTTCCGTCACCGAAAGGAGTTATTTCTAGATAGTATAATATCCATGTTTTCGGTGTTGTTTTGGGTATGGAGTGTATCCATAATTTATGGTTTTGGTACATTGGATTTCACCCATGTTTTGATGTTTTGGATAATAGAGTCTCATCCATGATTTCAACATTCGATTATTAATTAAATCTCATTTATGTTTTATGTTAGTATTGGGTTTAATTTCACGTCAGAATGGTTGTTTTGGCCACCAAGTTTTCATCACGGAAAATAGCGAGTTGTATAAAGGATGTTGTTTTTATACTAAACACATTTCATATTGGAAATTGTTATTTAAATAACGTCCTTTTAGTGTTACCGTTTTATTATTAAATATGAAAATTATTTGAACTCACTAGACTTAATCCTAAGCCTTTTTATTCGTCGCTATGTGCATCATGTTCCCGTTGGGGAATGGCACTAACTACACTGTGATGAAATGAGTGGTAGTAGAGATACGAAAAGGAATTACCGAATTAGCTATCTGGAGTATGTTGGGTTTTAGTAACACTTGTCCCTAATTATAGACGTGTGTAAAGTTTAGAGTATTATATATTGATGTTAAATATTGGATTGTGGTTATAGGTAATTAAGTGTTAACTCTTCGAAACGAACTTTATTTCATATTTAATGTTTTATTAAAAATATTAAATTAATCGCTTTTTCCAAATTTGAGGTGTTACATTATACAATCAACAATAACAAACTCTCCTTAAGATTCAAGTGAATCAAATAATGTGCAAGAAGAATGTGTCATATTTCTTTACCAAATCATTACCTAAACCATATTTGGAAAACATGTAGAAAGTTTAAAATGCAAATGTTTTCTAAACTTTCTTGATTAACGCACAAATTAGGGGGAGTAGTAGACAAAAGGGAGAGTCTACTATATGTATATATATATATATATATATGTGTGTGTGTGTGTGTGTGATGTTGGCATGTTGTACTTTTTCCTTCAACCAATGTTTTATCTTTCCCATTGGGTTTAGTTCTTTGGTGTAAGATTTTAGTGAGACAACAACTTATATATCATCCTACTTTCCTAATTGTCATGATTATTATACAAATTTGGGAGAATATTAGTTAAAGAAAAAGTTTATATATTACAAAAAACCGGTTCTTTGTACTCTCTCTTTCGTCCTATTTTTATTTTTTCTCACGAGGTTTTATTTTGGCGTAAGGTTTTAATGAGATTACAGTTATACACCATCACTCTTTTCACTCGACACAAGGAAAAATGTTGTAGGATAAGTATGCAATCGTTAAAAGAAAATGACGTTAGAGATAGAGATAGACATGTCAAAGTTAGATTAGAACTGAAATATCTCTCATAGTTATTTACTTATAACTTATCTCTATTTAAAGACAGGGGTGGCCCTAGTGTTGGGGGAAGAGGGCATCCGCCCAGGGCATCACAACGCTGACAGTCAAATAGAGTTTAGTAGGTCCATCATTTGATTTTTTTCCAAAAAATGTTACCGCTCTTGGCCTATTTCTCACCTTTGCCCTCACGATTCACAACTGGCCTCTGCCCCTCCCCTATGACGCGCACCACTGCTAATGCCCAATATTTCTCTTGGCATTCGTCTCTCAATCTCTCACCTTGACTCAGTTTCTAACCTCCGGTCATGACTCTCACTCTCAGTTCTCAAGTCGCAGTCAGTTTCTTTCAAGCTTGAACCTAGATATGTCTTCTTTCTTAGTTTCTTGATGTTTATATGTTGTTATGTTGAGGATATGAGTATTTGAGTTATTTCCTTTTGCTTTGGATCTACTCTCTCCTTCAAGAAAAGTAGCATCCCTTTATAAATCTGTATGAGCGTCCAACTAGGTTCCAAAACTATTAAAAATATGTTATATGACCGACCTTGTTTAAAGAGCTTATGATAAATGAGAATTACAGACTATCTCTTATATTGTTTCTTTCTTTTCGTTTATTCTATAACAAATTTGAATTCTTTTTAATTTAATTTGTAAGGTGGTTTATTATTTTTTATAAATTTAACTTTATAAAAAAAATTCGAATTTAAAATTTTAATCCCAAATGTTTATCATTGTTATTTTGCGAACATTGCAATAACGTATTTCGTAGCACACTTGGTTTTCTTCGATTTATAAGAAACTAGCTTGATCTCAACCTAGCATTTTAATTGGTTTAACTTATTTTCTTAATTAAAGAGAAAGGAAAACACGATTTAATCAACAAATATGTTTCAAAAATTCAAAATCATTTTTCCACAACCCCACAAGGACATCAACAATTCAATTAACGATCTAACTTTATGAATACTTTATGACTTCACGTGACTTCACATGTAATTTTCTTGCATTCTTGGCTTTATATCAAGAAATAACATCTTGATATTTGTTGCACTGAATATTTACTACTACTTTTGTGTTTGTGTTTTCGTTTGGAGATCTATACGTTCCAGCAATCTCGGATCCATTACGTACCATGGACAAGATAAAGTGAGACGTAGAGTTTTTGATGCAAGTTAGTATGTCAAGTAACTGTAAACTGATCAATGCATCTAATTAAGCTGTAAAAAACAAACATCGTAACATTTTTCGGGTTTTTATCCACCTTCAGTGATAAACGATTTCAACACATGAACTAACATTCAACTAATGTAAAAGACTAGTCAAGGTTCGTAACCGGAATTCTCATATTTATAGGATAACTGACGAGCCAGCTCAGTAATAAGATCAGGGTAATCCTTTCATCAGGATCTTTGCCCTAGACCTTATAAGATATGTATTTATTTGCACTTAATTGGGATTTGTTAAATAAAAAAGCAATAAAAAGTCATTTTTTTGATACAATTATCTAAATATTTCTTAAAAACAAGATCCGTATAGTATACATATCGATATGAACCCTAAATGAGAAAACGATTACAACATTTATAAGCATAAAGCATATATATATATATATATATGTGTGTGTGTGTGTGTGAGTGCGCACATGATCCACACATATATTTATAGTAGAACGTGGCGCTTTTATGTGGTACCCTAGTTTTTTTCTCCTTTTTTTTCATTTATGTTAGTGATAATATTGCATCAATTTCCGTTTTATATATTTTATCAACATATAACTTTTATTTCTAGATTTTACAAAAATATTACGTGTTATGGTTACTTTATAACAGTTTTGACACCCAACGTTTTAAGATAACCGAGTATTTAGTTATCAAACACAAAGATGTATTTTGTTGGAATAAGATACCAAAACAGGTTAAATCTCTAAGCAAGACCGTAATAAATTCATACACAAATGAACTTTGCATTACTTATGGTTTTTGTTATATGTTTTAACTTTTAAGTTGATTTCAAACCCTACTTGAAGCTACAAGATCTAATTAACATTATCACATACATTAAGGGTAACTCTAATTAAGAACTCGTTACACTCACTGTTTAAAGCACAGAAAACTAATCCTCCACCGTTGGCGATGTTTCCGATCAGCTTCGACCATCCTCACTGGGCTATGATCTGGCCATTCTGACCTTAATCTACATCAACATTTCACTATCAAACATATTATGCACACTATTAAATTAAAGACTTTTGACTACGAACTTTTTCCTGGAAAATATGTTGTTAAAAGGTGATTTGTCACAAAACCTTCACAAAAGTTGGTGGCTAAATTGTTGGTGGAAAATTCAAATCAATGAGAGATGACTTAGGGATTTTCTGGGTGATTCATTGGTATTTTTTAGAAAAACATCGGATTCTAGCGAACCATTGGTATTTTCTGAGTGATCCATCGGTATTCACCCACGAAAATTTTGTTGGGTGATTTTTATAGGTAAAAGTAATTTATTTTGTAGTGGCAATTTGATATCAAACAATGATATACAAAAATCAGGAAGAATCAAACCTACATTGGAAACGCAAAAGATCGCTTGCTACTTGAGATGCTATCACATTTCGACAACCGATTCGTATATGTTGTTGATCCTTCAACTCTACTATATGGGTTATCTTCACTTGAATCATCATCCTAAAATCAGGATCAAATCTTTGAGTCTTTATATGTAAAGGGTGTTGATGCAAATTAATAAGCAAATTAAAGTTTGGTTGTCAATGTTGTAGTATAATTAATAGTTACCTTGTGATCTTGATAGCCTTCATTGTAGTTGAATCTTTTCATCTCAGAGCTCAATAAGCAAGCAAGAGTCTTGTGATCCAATTTACAATCTTCGATGGTGCAATCATCATCACTTTGGATGACAGGTATCTCTTTGTGTTCTTGCTGGTTTTCTTCAAGACGTTCTGGCAATGAATAGTTTTCCAAGAAACTTGCGTAGCTTGAATTTGGGGCGGTTGTACTGTCGTCACCGATGATCATGTTGGGATTGTCTTTTGATGCGTTCATGGCTGCATACTTGCTTTAGTTTATGTAAGAATGTTGAATATATAGATGATTTTGAAAACAAGTTTCTATTTTGAAATCTTTTGTAAGCTAAACAAATTAATAGGAAAGTGATATATTAATTAAACGAACAAAACACAAAACCAATGATGATAAAAGAGGACCAGAAGAATGAGAAGTTTGCTTTCGTTTAATTGAGTGTGTCTTATAGATGGATAATTTACGGTGATATAATAAAGAGTATTAAATTCAGAAAAAGTGACTTTTTTATAAGACAAATCGTTGTCTTATGAAAGAAAATAAATGATTTTGTTCATGTTTATAAAATACATAAAACAAAACTAAAACAAATGAACTTTGTTTATCGTATTGGAAAGGAGAGTCTAAAAAATAAAATATATACAAACCTGTTTCCTACCTTAAAAAATTAAAGTAGATATTTCTTTGAAGACCCTAATTTATTTATAAAATACATGTATCAAGTAATTTTCAAAATATGAAATGAAGAAACAAAATTGAAGAATTAAATTATTGTTAATTTTGAAAGGTGTAGTCAATATTTGGTTGTTAATGGTTGGGAAGATACATAAAATGGGAAGGAAAAAAATACTCATAATTAATGTGTGCAATAAATTAAATAAAACAATAGTTTGTATTTTAATTATGGAACATGACTTTTTTTTGTAATGATTGTTTGTGTTCGATATTTCTTTTAGCATTTACATAAAGTTCGACAATGATAAATGTATACCCTAACAAAATTAATCTTATACGACGTCTAAAACCTAATAACATCGTAAATAGATATTTTATCATACTTAAGTCTAAAAAAATTCTATCTAAATATATTATAATAGGTTTATAACACACTTTTAGATATAACGTTTTTTGGTTTGGACTTAAGTCCTATAAATTTTCTTTTTAGAAACTAAGACGTTTCTAGGTTTTAGATGTCCTATAAGATTAATATTGTTATGGGGTGCTTGGTTCATGGAATCCGATAAAAATAGAAGGAATTGGAATGACCAAATCCATTGACCAAGTTCCTTTGCCATGTTTGGTTCACAAAATTAAATTGGATGGAATCCTTTCAATTCCAATGGATTTCTTAAGTTAAAGAATCCATCATTCCTTGACATAATTGAAGAAATTGAATTCCAGCTCTTTCCATTGAACCAAGCGCAGAAACGCTTGGTTAAGTTCTATTTCAATTCCTTTAAAGTTAAATTTTTCTGATAGATTCCAATTCTACCAAATTCCATTATGTGAACCAAACACTCCCTTATAGTGTGAATTGTTGTCTTAATGTAAATGCTTTATAATACTTTAAAGATTTTATAATGCTTTAAAGATTAGAGGGAAAAAAATCATTAAAAAACGGAATGTTTCACAATTAACAAGTTTTTAGGACAATTTTAAAATAAACCGTCATAATTATTTGAAAAAGTATTCCATAAACACAAGTGCCTTATAAAAAGATGACTTTATAAGACATTTCTAAAAAATATCCTATAAAATAGTTAATAAAACACTTAATTTTAGAAGCGTCATAAAAAACTTGTTAAAACATCCTATAAACTTATTGTAGCGTTTTTAGATAAGATGTTTTATAGTTTGGTATTATAAACCAAAGTTTTATAAGCTATTCTATTAGGACACTCAGATAATCTGAACGTCATATAAAACAATTTTGTTATAATATTTTGTGTCTTTGAAATCATCGATTTTTTTAAAGGCATTGCATCCCATTAAACCAAAACAGAGCAACAGTGCCTTACAAAGATAAGAAAAACCAGGGTCAATGATTGCAAGGAGCAATCTGTACCCCAACTCACGACCAATGCTTTTTACACCTTAAACACAAATCATTACAGGATCAAACAGATGCAGAAGGAAACAAAAGCTTCGAGAGGCCAGACCTGCACCGAGCAGCCGATCTCGATTGTAGATTACAGGTAATTCCTTGGATCTGTCAACCACACGTTCCACTCTATCTTTTTACTCCGGCTTCTTCTTTCTATCCATTTGTAACTTCTGTAATGGAACTCAGAAAATTATTCTTCTAATATCTTATTCTCCCATTTGAATACGATACGGTTATGGTGCAACCAAATTAGATACATGAAGGACCAAATAACGTCCGCCTACAGATTCAATCCGTCCTCATTTGAAAAACATGTATTTGGTTTATTCTACTGACATAAGAAGACATACCCGTAGAATGAATAAAAATGGGTGTGTTGGCTTTTCTCTTCAATAGAGTTACCAGGGAAAGTTGTACTTAATCCGTTTACATGAAAATCGAAATAAAGTAATCAAGGAACACTTATTCTGATACGACGAAGTACAGTTAATAAATAGAGAATAAAAATAAAAACATAAACATAGTTTTATATTGTTATATTTGCTCTTTTTTTTTCAAATCCCATGCCACATATATAGAAATAATATTAGGTGATTGAAAGTTAGAAATAATTGCACATTATAACAACATATTCTATATTGTTGTAGAACAATCAATAAAGAGAGAATCAAGAGCGGTTTTTCTTATTAACAATAGACCCTTTAAATAGGGATGAATTTATATGAAAGGAAATATACAATATGATAACTATACTAATTAGGAGATATTCCCTCAGTCATTTCCTATTTGAAGAAGGCACAATATCCTTCAATATATATTAAATTATCATTTGAAGCAATTAATTTTTGTATATAAAATAATACTATCATATTGTATTTTCCAAATTAATTTGTGGCGAGTTGTGATTAGGAGTGTGCAAAATCAGAATAGTCTAAAACCCGAATTCCAACTCGAACTGAAAGTAGGTGTTTGTTCAAAACCCGAATACCTTGAAATCCAAAATTTTGAAACCCGACTTTTTGGGAGATATTTGGGTTCGGTTTGAGTTTGATCTTTTGTCACCTGACCCGTCCGAAATATATATACATATAAATTTTAAATATTAGGAGGTCATTCAAGAGAAAAACTCAGGAATTTGTAATAACTGTGAGATCTCATTTTAACCACAAATCAAATGATAACTTAGGAAATTCATAATTTTGGTAACTTTGGATTAAAATTTTAATTAAAGGCATTTTAGAAATCTTCTCTCTCGTCTCTCCTTTCTCCTCTTTTCGTCGAACTTTATTCCGGCGAACACCACGTGAACACATGATGCATATTGTGACACCCTTCATAAAACAAATAAAATAATGAAAATTCATATTGAGAGTCCGTGACATTTCGTAAAGCAATAATACCTGATACACTATGGCACACTTTGTAAAACGACGAAAATACATATTGTGACACTTCGTAAAGCAACAATTAATACTTGATTTACTGTGACACACTTCGTAAAATGACGAAAGTACATTGTGATACACTTCGTAAAACAACGAAGACACATTGTGATACACTTCGTAAACAGGTAAAATATTGTGATACACTTCGTAACAGAACGAAGACACGCTATAATACATTGTAAACAACGAAAAATACATTCTGATACACTTTATAAAGCAAACGCTACTTGATACACTTCGAAAACACACAGTATGGTGCACTTCATAAAACAAAAACAAAAAAGAAAACATATTGTGATACACTTCAAAAATACACATTGTAATGCACTTAATCAGAGTTGCAATTTGGTTTTCTTCGAGATCCGAGTTATGATCATCGAGATCTCTGTCAAGATTTAGGTTATAGTGCACCATCGAAATCCACATAGAGACCTGGACGACGACGTTGTAGATGGCTGATTGGGAGCAAGATCGAGAGAGGAGAAAAGCATGTGAAGGCCGAGGTTTGTTGGAGTTTGAGGGAAGTGACGATGGTTGGTCATGAATTCGATATAGAAGAAGAAAAACATGTAAGGGGCGGAGCTTCTATACACCGATGTTCATCGGAGTTTGAGGATGACGACATTGGTTGATCGGAAGTTAGAGAGAGAGACCGTCAAAATTCAAGTGTTTAAAGGGTCGCATCGTTTTTTAAAAAATTTTGGTCTAAATTTTAAAAATTGGAGTACTTTTGTTAATGTTTATTAAGGAATTAATTAAAATATTTGTTAGTAGTGATTTGCCTATCACAATGGATAAATGAGTTATCAAAAATCAAATTATTAAATTACCCTTTTTTATTTAATTAAATAATAAAATTAATTAAGTCAAATGGATGATTCATATGGGATGTCATAATTATCACAAATTATGATGTTTTGATCATTTTATTAGACTTCTTAAATATGATATAAATATATTTATTTATCTAGTTATCTTTTGAAATTCCTAGATTTTAGGTGGTAGAAATACTTTCTAATTTCAAAATTTACTATGATGGAATTCATCCTAAAATCGATTGAATTTATATATTTTTCGTATTATAATAATACTCGAACCCAACTTACATCGACCCAAACCCGACCAATCCGAACCTAAAGCAATCCAAAAATCCGAAACCTAAAATTCGGATCTTGATTTTGATGTCCAAAATCCATCCAGTTTTTGGTTTCTCCACCCAAACCCCTCCGTCTAGGGGTGAGCATTTGGCCCGAACCGGACCGCACCGGCACCGAACCGGTTTGGAACCGGAACCGGAAATAAGAGATTGTTAGGACCGAAAACCGGACCGTATAGGTAATACCGGTGCCGGTTCGGTGCCGGTCCCGGTCCCGGTTTTCCGGTCAAAAACCCGGTTGGAACCGATTGTTAATGCATTTGCTTTTATTGAATTTAGTATTTTTTTTTTTAATCAATAGCATCGCTATATAATTCATGCAATCCCTTTTATTATTTGACAACTTTTTTAACATTAATATATAGCGTCACTTTTAAACAAAATTTATGTTAATCCATGGTATTACTGTGCATTAATCCGTGAAGACTTTTAATTAATGGCATCACTGTGTAGTAATCTCAAAATATTCATAGTTTAATAACAAATCAACCAACAAAAATCATACTATAATTTTCCATTGTCTTCTTCCCCAATTGCTTTGTCATTTACTCTGTTTAAAGTTTGTGAAATCTCTATACAAACACAAAGCCGAAAAGATTGTTTGTATTTAATAAAAAATAATACCCGTTTAAAAAAACAAAAACTGAAAACAAAATATACCCAAAGTTATTCATCGTCCTTCAAGATATCGTACTTGTCGTATATTATTGACTTTCTAAAGTTTCTAACCCAATCTTGGGTGCACAACAAAGTTTCAACTATCAACATCGACAAGCTAGCTCGATACTCATTTAAAACTCTACCACTAGTGCTAAACGCGGACTCGGACGCTATGGTTGAAATTTTTATTGTCAATATATTTAACAACAAAAGAATTAAATTATAATGACATTATTTATAAACAAATTATAAAGACTAAAAAAAGAAGTAATAATTACCTTAAATTATAACGAAGTTAATTGGTCACTTAAACTTCCGGGCCAGTCCCGGTTAATTACCCGAAAAACCGGCACCGAAACCGGTTTGAAACCGGCACCGAAACCGGTTTGAAACCGGAATCGAAAATGGAGGATTTGGAGAACCGAAACCGGACCGATTGGACAATACCGATGCCGGTTCCGGTCCCGGTCCCAGTTCGGTTCCGGTTCGGACCGGTTTTTATGGGTCAATTGCTCACCCCTACCTCCGTCACGTCCAATACACATCCCTAGTTGTGATCTTAATGCCTAGTATGTAGAGTTCCTCAAAATAAATGTTTATAATTAAGATTCTTTTATCTTTATAATTTAATATTATATTCAAGTCCTTCCATTTTGTAAGTTTCATGATTCATGCTCATTTTCATTCTAAAAAAGTTGAAAAAAACCCTTAATGAAATATATGTTTTTTGAGTTATTTATTTTGTAAGATCTATAATTTGAGATCTAAATTATTGGTAACCATTTTGTAGTATGTTAGTAAATTTATTATACCGTACTTGTTTATTATCATATTAATCAGTTAATAACACTGACAGTTTATTCGATTAATTATATATGATTGTTTGGTATTGGCTTAATGATATAGAAATGAACATAATAATATAAAATTTCAAAACTTGCACGTCCAAATAAAAACAAACACACTTTTTTCATCCATGAAAAACTTTCTAAAATAAAAACTTTTGAATTTATTATAGACAAAATTAATTCACATAAACCACTTTATCCATATAGGACTTAATAAAAAATCAACCAAAAAACAGCCCCATAATCAGTTGATGATCATGTTCTCAATAAACTTTGGGATGCTTTAACTTTTGACTCGTAACTTGAATTGAGATATTTTTTTAAGTTGCTTATTTTCTGTAAGATCTACTAACTCATATAGGTTGGGGATTCAAGAAGTTTGTAATTTGTTTTATAATCATATTGGTAGTAAACTTTAAGAGACCATAAATTTTTTACTGGTTCTAAAGTTGCTTAATTTTAAAGTGGGACTTGTGATCCAGATGTTTTTAATAATTTCATAATATATTTGTAATTAGTGTTGTAAGCGTACGAGTATAAACTTTTGGATGTCATAATTGTTAACTCATGGCTCCAATCGAGATGAGTTGTTAAGCTCATTTTTGTAAAGATATACAGACTAGTAAAATTTAAAAATTGAAATGTTCGTAACCTTTTGCAATGAATTTCAGGAAACCATAATTTTTTACTTAACTCAGATTGAGATGACTTTTTTATTAAATTGTTTATTTTTCTTTGTTGTAAATACCATAAACATTTGAAGATCAAGTTGAACACAAAAAAATTCCTAATAAATTTAAATGTTAAGCTTAATGTATTTGTAGGTATTTAATAGTCTATATTCATATTATTTTAAAAAACATTTAAGTAAAACTCTTAAATATGAAATTAAAACATGCATTAAATACCAAAAACAAATTAGTAATGCATTAAATACAATCAATAATCTATTAAGCATTAATTACCAATTAGTAATCCATTAAACATTAAATACAAATAGTTAATGCTTTAAATAGACAATATATAATTATTTTCCATCATACAAAATAGATTATTTCTTTTATAATATAGGTTATGTATTAGAATGAACTACAAATTTGGTCCCTACAGTTTGTCAATTATAAAACTTTTTGTTCCCATAATTTGAAAAATACAAAATGGATATCACAGTATGCAAAAGAGTCTAAATTTGTTCCTTACTTTAACAGCCGTTTGAAAGATTCAATTCAAGGTATTTTAGTCTTTTCTAAAAAGTTGTGTTTTTTGTATTTTTCTTTGTTAAAATTTCTCTATTTCCTTCACCCCACCCCACCCATTCCGCAATACATTGTGATTGTGACCCTTGCGAGCAATCATTTCTATCGGCAGCCACCACCCTCACCATCGAGATACTAACCCAAATCTAAAAATCAAGATACATAATTTATACCTAAATCGAGATTTAAACCCCGAATTTAAAATAAAAAACTCATGCCTGATTGAATCAAAATTTAAACTTACATCCCCTAAAATCAAAACAAAGGAGACAAGGTTCATTTGAAATTCATGGTTTGATACCTAAATCATAATTAAACAATCATCATGTATATTCTAGCTCCATAATGCTAGGGGATTTCTTGAGAAGTTTTTGAAGAAAGAAAAAAAAACTAGAAAAACCCAATCTTCTCCTTCACTACCCTCCTAATTTGATTTTTAGGGTTTGATTGGTTTTTTGTCTTCAATTTGAAAATTAGATTGGTTTTCTGAGGGAGAAAAGCATCGACATATGAAAAATTGTGATGTTTGTTGCTCGGATAAATCAACTTGGGGGGATGATGGGTTGGTGATTGTGTCAAAAACAATGAGTTGAGGAGGAGATCGATGGGTGGCTTGTGCCTTGTATGATGATCAACATTGGGGTATGCTAGGTCAAAAATGATAGGGAGTGGAGGAAGGAAGGCGAACTAGAGATGGAGAAGATCAAAGACTGATCCAATAGTCTCACCTTAGAAATAGTGGTTTGAAGCTTATGATGGTTTCTGATGTTGATTCAAGGTTCAGTTAGTTGGAGATGGTGACCATCATAACGGTTTTTCTCCTAAAGCAAAACAAGAGAAAAAAACTCGTTGAGGAACCAAGGATCATTATATATAAGTTCTTTCATATTATCACAAGAAACAAGCCATCCATCGAGCTCTTAAAGCAAAACAAGAGAAAAAAACTCGTTGAGTGAGTAGCATTAAATAAAACTCGTAAACTTGCCTAATACCCATTTGAATATGCCTATATATCTTGTATGTGTCTAAACATATTAAATAAGTTCATTAATATTACGAATGATCATTCTATGTATTGGTGTTAAGTTTCACCAAACTACATTACAAAACAAAGGGGTTTCACTACGGATTTTTCCACTAGTAACTATGATCATCAACAACATTTTCTCCGATCATGAGATCTAACGGGGATGGCTTTTTTCGAATTACCGACAGAAAAGTGAAGCCTGTTTGTTTTGTAGTAACACTACTCAGTTTGAAACTCATACACAACCCTATTGCAAATTAATGAATCAAAGTTATTAGATATGTCAATTATCGATAAAAAGATGATCATCAAAAGTGATCAATAGAGACTTACCATATAACTTGTTCAAACAAAAGATAAACATACTAATTAAGCAAATTCCAATAACAAGTAATCCAGTTCTAGTAAACTAAGAAAAACCGACTAAATCAAAGATAAACCAAACCACAAACTACCAAAATAAAAAACACAATCTTCAAAAAAAATTCAAGGTAAAACTAGGGTTAATAAAAAAGAAGTTACACTTGGAGACAACTTGCAAAAACAACTCCAAATATATTAAATGGATACCATTTAATTTCTTCTAGGGTTATAATATATCTAAATGCTTGTTAATAGATGATTGTTGCATGCCTTTGAAGATTACCACTAAAAGAGAAACCTCCATTGCCATGACTGCATTCCTCTACCAGCTTCCATTCCTTCTGAAAATGTTGACCAGTTTCAAAGTCAACATGCTTAAAAATGTGGTTATAAGTTCTCTGATCAAAATGAAAGAAGCTAGAATTTACAACATTGAATACAAACATTCCTTGACTTGTTGTGTCCTTCTGGCCTTGGCATCAGTGCAGGGCTACCTGTCCATTCCCTTTGGATTCTGCAAATTTAATTATTAATTACCAAACAACCCCATTATATAAATCACCTATAACTTTTTATATATATATATATATATATATGAAGGTTAAAATGAGAACTTTGTTAATTTATATATGGTTTTGGTTATTTTATAATATTGCATCCGTCCTAGACTATGCGTTCACTTTCAAATATAAGTGCATACTACTGATAAATTAATTACTCTCTCTGTTATTAAGAATAAAATCTTTCAAATATAAATGCATACTACTGATAAATCAATTACTCTCTCTGTTGTTAAGAATAAAATTATGATTTAGTTAAATTATAAAAATGTAATAACTAAGAATACTGTGTGCCTTTTATAATTTTATCTTGGGAGAGAGGGAGTATCATGTTTTGAAATAACGGAGATGCTTGTTACTTACGCTGGAAAGGCGAAAGAGCTTGTGCTTGAGTCGCTTGATTCACTTGATACGGTGTGTTCCTTGGACTCACTCGGCTCTTCAGTTCCTTGAGAAACATTCAACTTCACATCAGCTGGCATCTTGCCCGTTTCACGTTTCTGCAAAATGCCATGTTATAATTGTCGTTATTAAATAAAACACGATTATTCCATTGATTATATAAAATAATCTTGAATGTTGAAAATGAAGCATTTAGACAATTAACCTTGTCGCTCCAAATAAACCCGATATACTTTTATCGCATATAATAATCAAGGAGATTATTTATACATAAAATGTATGTAAGATAAGATGTATATACACCTGACATCTACCATCTTTTCGATAAAACTTATGAAGAAATATATCTATAAAAGCATAAATGTAGGCCACAATAGTAAAGAAACAACACACTAATAAACTCTATTAAATAAATAGTTATTTTTGCCCTAAAATCTTGTTTGCTGAAAAAAATATTAATAATACACAGTGAATATTATCCATTGGTCGGAAAATTAAAACAAACCTTCCGGTGATTGGCGTCTTGCTTCCGGCGTAAGGAGCTCTCTGAGGCTCTTTCCTCAATCACATCCTCACCGGAGTTTTCATCCTTGAAGTAAAACACGATATACTCATCTTCCTCAGACTCACGCGATTCACATCCCGCCGGCGACTCTTCTCCTCCTCCTCCTCCTCCTTTCTTCTCAACCGTCGTTCCAATTTCCACTTGTTTCTTCTGTTTTCGCCGTTTCCGATCATCGTTAATTTTTGATGATGGTTTTGGCTTCTTATGATCACCAGGTTCATCGGAATCATCTTTGATCGAAACGTTACAGGCGTTGAAACACGAAATCAGATCTTTCATCCGACCTCTGATTAGCGTATAGGGTGTACTCATGCCTGGTTCTAGAGAGAGAGAGAGAGAGAAGAGGGAATTGGTGGATTTGAATTAATTTTTTCTCCTAATGAATATAGATTGAAATCGATCGGTTATTATGTGTAAACTCTTTGAGCACAATATGGAGGATATATACATGGCAACTGCTCCATAACATTCCTTCCTTTTTTAACCCCCCCTCTCCCCCAAAAAGAATACATTTAAAAAAAATGAAGAATACTTTTTTTTTTAATTTCACATATAATGTAATAATAATGATTAAACTCCAGATCCAATTTTTTTTTGAAGTTATTTTACAATTTTCTTGTATGGTATTAAACTTGGAACTATATTACGAATGTAATTTATGTAATAATTTTTTATAAAAGCGAAAATTCAGACGGAACTACGGAAGTAGTATTAGGCGGGAGATTAGTGCTTTAAATTTATCCGAAGAAAAACACAAAAGCCTTAATGATACTCATCATGTTATATATAAAATCGCCAATAAAGATTTAAATTTAATTTCCATTCATATATAGATACATGCATATATGGAAATAATAAACAGAAATAGTGAATTAATGATATGGTGGCAAAGGGTTTGGTGATAATTAACTATGAAATTAGTATGTTATAAAGTTTATTTCTTACAGAAGAAGCTAAACATTTACATATTATTTCGGATTTGATCCTTGACTCTAACGTTCGTTGAAATTTTTGTTAAGCATTTTAACTTTTTTGTCGTATATATATATATTAAGATTTTTAACTAAATACATTCGATTTTTACAAATTTACCATTTAAAAAATTAAATATTTTATAATATACAAAAAAAATCCCTAAATCACCACCTCTGCTACTCGTCCCTAATCCTGTGATTTCACCATCGTCGAATGGAATTCACCATCTATGGCTCCCTCAACCCCCAACCCCCAATTTAAAAAATATGAAAGAATATTTTTTTTTAATTTCACATATAATCTAATAATAACGATGAAACTCCAAATCCAAAAAAAAATATTTGAAGTTATCTAACAATTTTCTTGTATGGTATCAAACTTAGAACTATATTAAGAATGTAATTTATGTAATTACTTTTTTATAAAAGCGAAAAGCCAGACGGAAATAATATAAGGCGAGAGTTTAATGCTTTTTAATTATCCAAAAACGAACACAAACGCGTTAATGATACTCATCACGTTATATATAAAACCGCCAGCAAATTAAGACTTTAATTTAATTTCCATTCATATATAGATACATATTAATGGAAATAATAAAAAGAAATAGTGAATTACTGATTTGGTAACAAGGGTTTGGTGAGAATTAACTATGAAATTAGTCTATAAACTTCATTTCTTACAGAAGAAGATAAACATTTGCATATTATTTCGAATTTGATCCTTGATCCTAACGTTCAACGAAATTTCTGTTAAACATTTTAACTTTTTTTTGCCTTATATATATGAACATTTTTAACTAATTACTTTCATTTTTTTTTATAAATATGCCATTTAAATAAATGAATATTTTATAATATACAAAAAAGGAAATCCTAAATCACCTCCTCAACTCGTCCCTCATTCTGTGACTTCACCATTGTTGAATGGAATTTACAATCTATGGGTCTCTCACCTTCGCAACTCGTCCCTCATCCTGTGACTTTACCGTCGTCGAATATGTAATTCACCATCTATGGCTCCCTCACCTCTGCAACTCCAAAATCACCACCTCTGCAACTCCGACACCTAAGCATCAGATCTCAGGTGAATTGGACCCCAGTAACACCACCTTTGCAACCCCATCTTTGTTTTCTCTTATTCCCTCTCTTGCCTCTCCCAAACTGCACCGCCACAAGCCATGTTCGTCCCTCTCCCCGCCATGTTGTGCTCCTTGCTTTCTTCTTACTTGAGATTATAGTGGCTAATGAGCTACACTGAATGCAAGAAGTGGCCATTGAGATTTTGTCGTAGATGGAGACATGATTCAAGGAAGGATACACTAAAGGACATGGGCCGAACATGGGTTTCACCGAAAGAAATAAAAAAGAAAAAACATATATTTTGATTAAAAAAAAAGAAGGTATCAAAATATTT
The DNA here is from genome assembly GCA_036898165.1 of Silybum marianum. NCBI lineage: Eukaryota > Viridiplantae > Streptophyta > Magnoliopsida > Asterales > Asteraceae > Silybum > Silybum marianum. Next base: position 8,317,234 of record CM072529.1, on the reverse strand, counting down.
TTAAATAAAAAATGCTTATTTTCTTCAAAAAAAATGGATTATTTTAGTTTAGAGTATTAACGAAAAGAAAAAGAATAAAAATTATTAATGAAATAAAGAAAATTGATAAAATGATCATTTTGCAATTGTACTCAAGGAATGTAGATACCAAATCCAAAATAAAAATACAGATATTAAGGATTCATCTGTAATAAATGAAATTTATATCCCAATTTTGTAGTTCTCACCAAACCATTAAGACCAAACCCGTATTTAGGATGTTTCATCAATCTATGTAAAGTTATAATCGTAATTGTTTAAATTTAAATTATTAATTATTTAGATTTAGGTTTAAATTATTAATAATTTAAATTTAGGTTATGTTTAACATATAATTTTGTTATCTCATTTATGTAATGTAATTAAATTATTGATGGGAGCTTATTGGCAAAAACGAATCAATTTAGGTATACATAGTTTTGTGACAAGTAAGATAAGTCAAAAAAATTATGGGGCTTCCCCTTGGATAAATGAAGGGAACAAATATTTCTGGGAGGGGTTATTCGTCTTCCTAGTCTTTCCCTTCTTCCTTACTATGGCAAGTCTTTGTGAAATAACTTCGATATTTGAATTTAGGTTCAAATTATAAATAGTTTAGGTTTATGTTCGAATTGTTAATCGTTTAGATTTTGTCCATTTTTGTGCTTAACATATATATCTTTGTTATCTCATTTATGTGATGTAATCAAAAGATTCACACGTAACAAGGCCTTCAAAAAATTAGAACGACCATGTTTATCACTGCAATTTTGAAATTACATTACACCCCTTATCATTTTGATTTGACATGATTCGACCGGGTATTTTTACAAATGATAAGTCAATCTGGATATATTTCGGTCATTTTTTTTCCTTTTATTAACTTTTAGTGTATACGTTAATTTTTAAAGCTTTTGTAGAAGTTGATGTCAACATTTCAAAAAAATAATAATAATAATAACCTACACCTTTCAGCAGCCCTCTTCTTCAACACATCAACAAATATAAAATCAGTCAGGGTCGGCCATGGACATAGGCCAGGAGGGTGACTTAATTAGCCAGTTAGCCTGTTAACCACTTAGGTTTATATTTTATTTATATTAAGTCTATCGTTTCCACTTTCCACTTAGGTTTATTTTTTAGTTAGATTAAGTTTTATCTATTTACTATCAACCGACTTACGTGATGATTTATTGATTTATTGTTGTATAAGTACTAATTTAGTTGTATGCAAGAAGCATATTGTAGGTGATGGTATTTTATATTTTCTTATAAGGGATTTTGGTTTATGTCTACCGCGTTTTTGTTATATTTGATAATAATAAGGGAAGGGGATGAGCCGCCTAGATTAACCAAGTTCCAGACTCCTTCAAATAGTTTGTTTTGGTCTTTATATATATATTAGGGGCATTTTTTGGCTTTTCGCCATGGGCATCCGGAATCTCAGGGCCGGCCCTGAAATCAATCCTAATTAACACCATAAGAGCATCTCCAACAGCTTCTCTAAAATGAAGAAAATAGAGAAAATGAGATTTTTAAGCCAATTTTTAGCTCCAACAGTTTTCCAAACCTATCTCTAAAATAGAGAAAGTACGAGATAAGAGCATCTCCAACAACTTCTCTAAAATAGAGAAAAACTCATTTTTTTTTCTCTAAACTTATCAATATCTAAAATAGAGATTTTTTAAATATAGAGATTTCTCTATATCTCTAAAATGATGAGAGAAATATTATTTTAATGATTTCCACCAATAACAACTCTTATAATTTTAGAGATTTTTGGAATAATAAATTTATTGAATATTTTAATAATATAATTTTTAAATAGATTCTCTAAAATAGAGAAGCTGTTGGAGATAGAAGATAATAATTTTAGAGATTTTGACTTTACATTCTCTATTTTAGAAAAGCTGTTGGAGATGCTCTAAGAAGTTTTTTTCTCCAAATTTGGAGAACACCCCAAAAATGATTACAAGATGAAACAACCAATAGGAAAATTTAAAAACAAATATTTTGAGAGAAAATAATATTTTACTATTATAATGAATGTTGGTTTCTCTAAAATGGAGAATCGGTTGAATATGAGTGCAATTTTTTTAAACATTTTACATTTTGGCTCTTCATTTTGAAATTTTTTTGAAAAATTTGTTGGAAATGCTCCAACATTCCACTTCGAGTCTTATATATATATATATATATATATATATATTGGTTTAATAATTTAATAACTCTCAAATATATAAGATCCCTAAGATTTATTTTAAACAACTAATTTAATAAAATATATATTATTACTTAATAAGATAGTTAAAAAGATTATTATCATTATTTATTAAATAAAAATTGATACATTTTTTAGGAAATTTCATTTTATCTCTTTCTCTCTCTCTTCTCTTCTCTTCTCTTTCATATCTTCGTAATAACATACACAACTTAAAAAAAAAGGTGAATATATTGTGAACACAATTTAAACAATTTTAATAAAATTTTTACTTGGTGTTCACATGGTTTACATTGTGTTTAAAAATAGTATATGTAGATTTAATTTTATTGATTTAGTTTGTAATTATAATATATTCACAAGCTATATTAGACGTTGTAAATCTAAAATGTACTTACAAACCATAATAATACTTATGAAAAATGTTGACAATATGTTCACCTTAATTTTATATTCAATTACGTGTATATATCTATAATTTATGGAGAGGGCTAAAGGAAATAGAAGGGAAAAGTGAAAAGGGATGGGATAAAAAAAGGAGAGAGAACCGGGGGTTTTTAATGTATATTGAAAAAATTAATTATTTTTTTATGATTTAAATTTGATCTCATAAATTAATTAGTCCTTAAAAAAATCATGTATATTTATATCTATACTATTTATAAAGCATGCTTGTTTAGAAATTTAAGAGGTACAATATATATTATGTAAGGTACAATATCTAAAGCTATAAATTAAATCTCCCCCCAACCTCCCACGTTCTTTATATATATATATATATATATATAAAGAGAGAGAGAGAGAAAAAAAAATTCAAATAGAAACCAGTTGAATGGTATAAACTATACAAACTGGTAGAGACAGAACACAAGCCTTCTAATTGAGGGGGCCGAATCTAACAAATGCATCTAAAAAAATCTTTATATATATAAAAACAATAACCTCAATATATGAGATGGCATAATGAGAATTTAGTATTATCAAACCTTGAAATGTGGTAGAGTTTCATCATCCCACATTGGTGAGGAAATGCAAGTTTGAAAGTACGAAGTGAGTATAAGAAAGGAGGGGATAAACCATGGATGATGATTTGACAATTCTCATATCTTGAAATATGGTGGAGTTCCATCATCCCACATTGGTGAGAAAATGCAAGTTCAAAAATATAAAGTGCGTGTAAGGATAAAGAGGTGAATGCATTTGTGTCAACTTATATGGTAGAATCAATTTGGCTTACTTTATTTTTGCAAAATAAATCAATTTATATAAAAAAAAAGTAAAATTATGTTTTTTTTGTTAACTATAAGATTTGACTAATTTTAGATCACACAAAAAATTACCCTTTTATGTGGTTGAGTTTCATCATCCCACATTGGTGGGAAGATGCGAGTTTAAAAATGCAAAGTGAGTATAAGAATAAATGCGTGAATATTTTTGTGTCAACTCATATGATTATATTAAAAGAACTGTAATAACCCGGAATTTAATGTTTTGTAATAAGATTTGCAAGTTGGTGGTTGGAGTCTAATTTTTTCTCAACTTCAGGGACTGTAGTTGCAATTGAGAAAAAGATGGTCAATAAGGGTTTGGAAACTCCTTCATTTGGGAGAACATCAGATGAAATGTGTGTGTGTGTGTAAATGGAGGTGCGATTTTGAGGAGAGTGAAGGAGAAAAGAAGAAATCTTGAAGGAACAAGGATTCATCATCAAATATCAGGTATAAAACTTCATCTTCTTCCTCTTATTGCTATGTGGGTCTTTGAATGATTAGTATATTGAAGATTGATGGGTTGGGGTTGAATGTTTGTATGAAACCATCAATCATATAGTTATGTGGAGTTGTAGTGATGATTTCTTCATTTTTGGTATTGTCACTTTTGCATATTGGGTTTGCAATCAATGAAAATCCACCATGGATGGACCTTGAATCTTCAATGAGGTTTTAATCCATGGATTCCCATGAAAGGAAATGGATTGGTAAATGTTTGGGGATGATTCTTAAGTGTTTGGGATGAGTTTTAAGTCATAAAATTGAAGGAAATCGAATTGGGTTTTGGTTTTGGGGTTTTCTTCACGAATTGGGTTTCTGCAGGTGAACCAGTGAAGAAAGTGGGTTGCTAGTAGGGGTGAGCAAAACCGTGTACCCGGCCATTTTCCATGGAACAGGAACCGGAACCGGAACCGGAACCGCTAACACCGGTTCCTAATATTTTGGAATCGGAACCGGAACCGATGGGAACCGGTTCCGGTACCGGGTACCCGGTTTCAACTTTTTTTTAAAAAATATTTTATATTGCATACAATAAAAATATAATTATAAAGTACAAAATACCGACTTAAAGTAATAAATACAACAAATGGTTAAAACTAATTCGATAAAAACTAATTATTACATAAAAACTACTAGAAAGTTTGAGTTTTTATTTATTGTTTATAAATATATAAAATATTTTTTATCTAAAAGTAGCGGGTAGTGGGTACCCAGCGGGTAATGGTTCCAAAAAAATGAGAACCGGAACCGGTCATGATCGGTTCCGTATTTTAGGAACCAAACCGGAACCAATCACATTGGTTCCGATTCCCGAACCGGCAGTTCCGATTCCAAAGGCGGGTACCCGGTTCCGATGCTCACCCCTAGTTGCAAGTGCGTTTTAGTTTCCTGAAACCCACTTTGTCGGCTGTTTGAGAATGCTCAGTTTTTGTTAAAGTCCAGTCAGGGGTTGTAGCTTGTGTTGTTATTTGAGGGGTTTGTAAATGAGCCTTTTGGGGCTACTTTTGGGTTGGTAAACTCATGGTTTGGTAACCTCAATTCAGGTGTTCGGTTGGAGAATCCTTAGGACTCAAGTGTGATTAATGGTTGGCAAGTTCGGGTGAGTTCCCTTCGTGTGCTTCTTTTATAAAATGAATGTTTTAAATTAAAATGTTTTAAATCATTCAAATTGGGCGGCGTGTGCCCGTTTAATAGTCACGGTGTGGGCGGCTAATCTTTTGTGCGGCGTGTGCCCGGTCAATAGTCACGGCGTGTGTGACTAAAAGTGTGAAATACCGTTGCAACAGGTACATAAAAAGGGTGTTTTTAAAGCGTGAGTTGATATTCATGACTAACCGTTTTCTTTTATAATTGTCATGCATATTAACTGTTGTTTTGGGGGAATGCACTAGGCCTTATGGTCTAACCCTCTCTTTTCAAAAACTAAAATCCCTTTCAGGTAAGCAGGGTTGAGGGCTCGAGTATGAGCAAGGGAAGTAAGGAGCTTGGAAAACTAGACGTGAGACGCTATTGCGTTTAGATAGTTGCTAGTTGCTGGTTGGAATGTAATAAATCTCAGTAGTTACATTTTATTTCGCTGCGAACTTATGAGATTAAGTTATAGTTGGGGACCTTTTGGTTTGTAATTGCTACTTTTAGAGCAATGGTATGTTTTATTGGTATTTTAGAAACGTGGTTGTTACAAGAACAACATAGGGAAATGAGGTGGCATAAGGAGAGTTTAGTATTATCAAATTTTGAAATGTGGTAGAGTTTCATCATCCCACATTGTTGAGGAAATGAGCATGAGAAAGGAGAGAATAAACCATAGATGATGACTTGACAAATCTTAATTCTCAATTCTTGAAATCTTTATCTTTATATTGTATTATATATATATATATATAGAGGAAGGTTCAAATGAGAACTTTGCATTTTTAAAGGAACAAAGGGACAATTGTGGATCACATATGATGTGGGTCCCATATAATATTAAATCATTTATGATTTAATATGATTTAATATTATGTGGGACCCACATCATATGTGGTCCCAAATGAGTTCTTTGTTCCTTTAAATTGGTAGTGTTCTCATATGATCCCTCCCCTATATATATATATATATATATATATAACAACCTCAAGACATGACGTGGCATAATGAGAATTTGGAATTATCAAACCTTGAAATGTGGTAGAGTTTCATCATCCTACATTGGTGAGAAATGCAAGTTTGGAAATAGGAAGTGAGTATAAGGAAGGAGGGGATAAACCATAGATGATGACTTGACAATTCTCATATCTTGAAATGCGGTTGAGTTCCATCATCCCACATTGGTGAGAAGATGCAAGTTCAAAAATATAAAGTGAGTATTAGGATAAATGGGTGAATGCTTTTGTGTCAACTTATATGGTAGGATCAATTTAGTCTACTTTATTTTTGCAAAATAAATCAATTTATATGAAAAAATAAGTAAAATAATATTTTTTTTGTTAACTAATAGACTTGACTAATTTTAGATCACACAAAAAATTACCCTTTTATGTGGTTGAGTTACATCATCCCATATTGGTAAGTAGATGCGAGTTTAAAAATACAAAATGCGTGAATACTTTTGTGTCAACTCATATCTTTATATATATAAAAACAACAACCTCAATACATGAGATGACGTAATGAGAATTTAGTATTATCAAACCTTGAAATGTGGTAGAGTTTCATCATCCCACATTGGTAAGGAAATGCATGTTTGGAAGTAGGAAAGGAGGGGATAAACCATAGATTATGACTTGACAATTCTCATATCTTGAAATGTGGTTGATTTCCATCATCCCACATTGTCGAGAAGATGCAAGTTCAAAAATATAAAATGAGTATAAGGATAAAAGGTTGAATGCTTTTGTGTCAACTTATATGGTATGATCAATTTGGTCTACTTTATTTTTGCAAAATAAATCAATTTATATAATAAAAAAAAGTAAAATAATGTTTTTTTTGTTAGCTAATAGACTTGACTAATTTTAGACCACACAAAAAATTACCCTTTTATGTGGTTGAGTTTTATCATCCACATTGGTGGGAATATGTGAGTATAAGAATAAATGCGTGAATCTTTTGTGTTAACTCATATGATTATATTAAAAGAAAAACATACGGAAATGAGGTGGCATGATGAGAGTTTAGTATTTGTTAACAATATAATTTCATCTGTATAATTTCGTTGAGGTGGCATAATGAGAGTTTAGCATTAATCTTATCGACTTAACGTAGTTACGTATTTGTTAACGTAGCAACGTGTGGTGGCGTACACTAGTATATAATAAAAAGAGTTTCCAACCTGATCACTAGTGTATCTTATTCAATGGTGAATGAAAAATATAAACGCATCTAAGCATCTTCGGCTTCCTGTATTCACATTCTAACAATTGTAGGGAACCAAATTAATAAAAACACAATTCCAAAACTCCCTACCCTAGTTCGCAATATCTTTCTTCTTACACTGAGGAGCTCCCTAAAATATATCTATTAAGCATGATTGAAGAGTATGGTTTCAGGTCACGAGTTCATAAAAAGCTTCGTACAATATTTCTAACCAAATAGCTTCCTACAAAAATGTAAATGTAGAGAGTATGATTGGATATCTTTTACATAATTCATTATAAAATAATTAATTAGAAAAACAAGTTTTGTTACAATTAAATTGAAGAATTATACATAATTTATATGTAAAAGAAAAAACATTTTAATATAAAAAATATTAAGAAGCAAATAATATGTAAAGAAAAACCATTTTTAGTAAAAATATAAAGATTAAGCATCATTGGGTCTATGATTAAAAAATGAGTAAATTACGATTTTGGTCTTTGTGGTTTAAAAACTGTTTTTTTGGTTTTTTTGGTTTCATTTTGCTTCCATTTTCGTGCTTATATCTAACAGAGTTAAGGGAGCTGTTAAAAAAGTTTTAAATTTTATATATTTAGTCCTTGGGTTATGTAAATTTTAAATATTTAATCCTAAATTTCATTTATTATATTACTAACTATAATTTGGCACTTATATATATAAATTGTCATTTTTGTTTTTCCTCTTTAATATATTTTAATACTATATAGATATTATTTTTTATATATATTTTGGTACTTTTTTTATCTACCTATAATTACTAAAAGAGTGAATTATATTGGTGGTCCCTGTGGTTTGCTCAAATTTTGGATTTGGTCCCTAAAACAAACTATTTACACCAGTAGTCTTTAACTTTTCCTTTTCATTGCATTCATGGTCCCTCCACTTAACAAGGTTAGTTAGTAACCGTTAGGAAGGACTAACCTATCTTTAAACATACTATAGGGACTAAAAGTGTAATCTACTCTAAAATTTAATTTTATTCACTTTTTTTTAATTCTTTTTATTAGAAAATATTTAATATATTCAATTATAAATCAAAATTTTTAATTGTTTTATATATTTTTATATATCCAATTATAAAGTTGAGATTTAAAAATTTTAACGATAATTTTTTTAATTTATCTTAAATTTCTTTGTGATTTTTATAATTGTTTCATATATATTTTTATATCAAATTTCTTGATTTTCAAATTTTTTTGTAAATTTTTCTTATCAAAAACTATTTTATATATCCAATTACGAATCAAATTTTATAAAATAAAATATATATTAAAAAAATTAATATATATTTAAAAACTATTTTATTCACGCACAAAAATTAGCGTTAAAAAATCTCAAGTTTTCAAAAACAAAAAAAAAAGATAAATTCACATAAGTCTTTTTTAATCTGGATATCCAACCCGCTATGCAAGCCGACTACTTCCAGGGCGACCACCCGTTTTACAGGTAGCCCGGAGTCACTGCATTTGAACCTCCGTGGTCACACGGAGATTTTTACTCCTCTATGGAATCAAATCTGAGACCTCCAGGTACCTTTGATATTTTCCCACGTAGTTTGTCGGTCAACAACCAAGCAAATCTATCTTTCAGAAGTCTCCCCCTTCATTTCATGTTGGGGTAGAGCCTGAGATATCATCCCATTTTCTCATATGAAGTATATTTTTGGAGTCCAAACTCAAACCATTGACGCATCACCCTTATGGTTATAAATTCACATATTTGAAATATGTGAGCAAAATGTTGAAAATAAAATTCGGTTAGCATGAGATTATTAAATACATTTAAAGATTTTTATGTAATATATATTTTATTTTAAAAAAAAACTGATTTGTGATTGTATATATAAAATATTTTTTTAATAAGAAAAATTCACAAAAAAATGAAAATCAAGAAACTTGATATAAAAAATATATGATACGATTAAAAAAATTACAAAAAAATCAAGATAAATTCACAAAAAACAAGCGTTAGAAAATTATAAATCTCGAGTTTGTAACTGTATATATAAAAAATATATAAAAAAACTAAGAAATATAATTTATAATTAAATATATAAAATATTTTTTAATAACAAAATTAAAAAGGGTGAATAAAATTAAAATTTAGAGTAGATTATACTTTTGATCCCTATAGTATGTTCAATGACCGATTAGTCCTTCCTAACGGTTGCTAACTAACCTTGTTAAGTGAAGGGACCAAGGGTGTAATAAAAATGAATAGTTAGGGACCACCAGTGTAAATAGTTTGTTTCAGGGACCAAATCCAAAATTTCAACAAACCATAGGGACCACCAGTGTAATTCACTCTTACTAAAAATAAATAACTTTTTTAATATTTTAATTAATAACTCTTTTTATTATTTAATCAAAGTTTTATTATTTATTTTAAAACGGTTGATTTTTTTTTAATTTTAAAAACAAACGGATTGGTTTAAAATGAGAAAAATTGCGAATCATTAAAATTATTGATAAATAAGTAATATTTTTTTTCAAAGTTTTATATTTATTTTAAATTATCATTTGAATTAATAACTCTTTTTATTATATAACCGAAGTTTTTTTATTTACTTAAAACCGGTTGGTATTTTTATTAATATTTGGGTTTTTTTAGTTTTAAAATGACATTAACTTTAGACTTCATTGGTTTTATAAATGAATTAGTATTTTTCTTATAAATTTATAAATCTTATAGTAAGTATAAACTTAACACCCTCGATTTACAAAAAAATTAACATCATGGCGTATTGCATGGGTACACATGCTAATGTATATGTATATATATACACACACATAGAGAGAGAGAGACAGAGGAAAATTCACATACGAACTCCATTTTTTTGCGAACATGAGGATAAAGAAGAGCACAACACGTATCCATTTAGTATGAAGAACCAACGACATTCAATATGAATAACGAATGTGGAGTTCATACATTATTGGGTATGAATGACACGCATGCAGAGTGAATAACACAACATTCAGTTTGAATATATTCAGACTGAATGAGACACGTGTCACGTTCTCCTTTGCTCTCACGTTCACAATCAAATTTGAGTTCACATTTGAACCCGCCTATATATATACATATGATGTGGGTCCTACATAATATTAAATCATTTCTGATTTAATATTAAATCATAAATGATTTAATATTACGTGGGACCCACATCATATATGGTCCACAAGATGTTCTTTTATTCCTTTAAATTTATAAAGTTCTCATTTGAACCTTCCTATATATATATATATATTATATAGGGGTGAGTTCAAATGAGAACTCAAATTTGGTTGTGAACGTGATATTATATTCAGTCTGAATATTTATTTGATTTTTCGGTCCGGATAATATACATTTAGACACGTGTCGCGCTATCATTTGTCCTCACGTTCACAACCAAATTTGAGTTCTCATTTGAACTTTCTCTCTCTCTCTCTTTTTTTTCTCTCTCTCTCTCTCTATATATATATATAGGGTAGTGTTCCGGTGAGAAGAAGAGTTATGGTGATTGGTGAGAAGCGTAAAAATGGATCTCCACCCTTGGATGCATATTAGGATGAGACGGACCGAGATGAGGTGCATCAAAATACACCGAATCAACTCTCTTCTAAAGCGTAATTTATGGATGAGTATGAGATTAAAAGTGATCAACGACTCAGATCTCTTTAATTAATAAAATAGGAAAATGACAAAAAATATGGTGTATGGTGTATGGTGTAAGCAAATTTAAACAATAGGTGTATGGTGTAATTTAAAAAATAAAGTGACAAGTTGTAAGCTTTTAGCAAACAAGAGGGGCGATTGGTGTAATTTACTTTAAGCAAACACAATGAAAGTACTGCATACTGGATTATTTTTGTTGGTACTTATTGTGAAAAATGAACTTTTATTAAAGTTGAGGGACGAATGTTGAGTTTTTTTGTAAATAATAAAATGAAATTGACAAAAACAGATTTTAGAGAAGTTACCCGCCAAAACCCTAATTCGTCCAACATGTCTCAACTAACCGCTGACACCAGAAGAAAACCCTAAAACCAGTTGAGAATCGAATCAACTCTATGGATTTTGCCTTATAGACGAATCATTCATTATTCACGTCACGGGCAGAACGAACTGCTTCTGGACTAATGGGCGAAAGAGAGACGGAAATTGAAGTCCGAACCCTAACCGGTGAAACGATCACAGTCTCCATTTCATTGGATAGCACAATTCATGAACTCAAGCTTCTCCTCAAACAAATCTTTCCTCCCTCAATCACATCCTCGAACTTCCATCTTTTTCTCAAGGTATTGGCTTGAGTTGTGTGGACTTTTTTGATGTAGAAACATATGCATAGTGATGAGTGTGTAAAGTTTGGTGATTGGGGGCAATGTGAATGTGCGTTTCCTTTGTTTTTGATAAAAGACTATAATTGCTTCTTATAACTGTCTTCCTGTAATCTGATTTGCAATACGTTGGTTCAGGGCACGAAACTAGGTTTGCAGAGTCAGATAAGTAGTAATTTGATTAACCATGGAGAATTTATCGTTCTTATTCCATTTACAAAGAAGGACAAGCAGCAAACCGTGGAGCCAGGGGCGAGTGAAACAAATGCTCAAAATCTCCATCAGTGTTCCACCTCGAAATTTGCTGAATCAGCTTGGTCCGATATGATGCAAGACATATCATCTCTCCGGGATCGAGAGAGTGATGGAAATGAGAGTCATTCTCATGTTGACTTTGAAAGCACCAATTCCAACAATCAAAATGAAGCAAATAAGAGAAGTTGTAAGAGCTTGTTTGATGAGGCAATAAATGAGTTTTTAAGCACATTGCAGCCATGTGATAATGATGAGCTGGATGAAAAGAGTTGTGAGAGGTTTATGCAGATTTTGGAGTCAGTTAATTGTTTATCTGATCCAGGAACGGGGAATTGTATGTTAAGGACTGCAAACATACGATCCAGTGAAATCAACTGTACTGCTCACAGTAGTTATTCATGCTTCTGTCCATCATGGCTGAAGGTTCTATTAAAGGCATTTTATTTCTTGAACATTTACTGTACTTTTCTTCAAGTGCAGCAGAAAAAAGTTACCCTGCCTAGTTTGGAGGGACTACTGAACCAGCTACGCAAATTTGGACTTGGATTTGAATATGCCGATCTTGAGAATCTTGCTGTGCTCTGTCCTCAGGTAATTGGATGTATTATAGAACTGTATTACTAAGTAATCACTGAGACTTATTAGCTAAGTGAATACTAGAACTGTATCATCCCGCCCTTGGGTTTTGCATAATGAATTACCAGGGGTGCATCAAGAGATGGAGCAAAAAATTTATTCCGTGGGATGTGGTTTCCTGGGTCTCTCTAAAAACTTATTAGCGTAAGTACTCATGCAACTTATAATGACCACAGCTTCCTTTGAAACAACAGAGAGAAGCTATTGCTAAGAAGTTTAAAAATCATGTATTTGGTTTTGTCTCGACTCTCGACATACAAGCAGTCATCTAGGTGCTTCAGCTTCTCATAATTGATTATGATCGGAATTTATTTTCTTAATAACACTAACTTGTTGAAAATTACCAACATGGTCGTCATAGCCGAATAGTTGAAATGTCCAGTCTGCATAGTCTTCCCCAAGTATAGACAGGGTTTCTTTTATGGAAAAACTTATAGGCCTGGCCCTATCTAATTTCTCTTGATAATTATAGTTATATCTCTATGGACTAGGAAGGCTGTAAAATGGTCAAAATTGTGGTGGCATTGTCCAATCCTTTTTTAGCTTCAAGCCCTCATTTTAAATTTTAATTGAACCAAGCATCATGAAAATCTGGTCAACGATGATGCTGTTCACATTACAGTAAAGAATATGGTGTTTCAGTTGCTGACCCATGGGGGATATCCTAGTGTCAGTATCATGCAATGGTGTAGATTGGGACGGTGGTGAACCTTCAGTTGAACTGATGCATGTGTGCATTGATGAGATTAGTATCTTAATTGTGCTAAAAGAAATAATGGTGTCATCCAATTGGTTGTTTATGAATGTTAATCTTTCTATTTTAATAGTTGTTATTTTTGAATTGTTAATAGGGACCTGTGTCTTACATGTGCAATATGATACTGTAACTCTTTGCAATTCATATGTTAAATTTTATTATTTAATCCTCTATTACACATATGCATGATCCTTGAAGGTTTTCTTTGCATATGTTATCCAAAACTTTCAAGTTGTACACTTGTACTTGTACATAATATATCAGCTTGAGAGCTACGTTGTGATGATTTTGAGCGTTCTTCCAGATTGATTCACAGAAATATACACATTGTACACATATAGTCGTGGATGCAATCTATTCTGTCAGTAGTTCAATTATCAAGCACAAAGTGGTTGGCCCATGAAGTTGAAAGAAGCACAAATTTAAACTGGAAACCTACTTGAGATTCACGTACTATCACATCAAAAGAAAATTCCCTTATTGCATTCATCTAACACATTGTGATTCTAGAAGTGACCTCTACTTGATGTGGCCATGAGAGAAACCAGAATGTTACTGGCCATAAAAAAATGATAGGATAAATGTATTTGATGTGGCTTACTCTGTGTACTTGCTATTTTTATATGCACTAGTTTTTTTTTCAGGTTAATTTCACACCCTGAAGTCAAAATGTTGATTCTAATAACCGTTTGTTCTCCATTCTCACAATCAATAACAACATATGTTTACTATGTCAAAAGTTTAGTGCTTAATCCTATGTTTCCTCGTCTTTATTTCCATCATGTTCTCTTACACATTTATGTTTCATACTTTGAAATGTTAGTAATATCAGTGAACCATGCATTTATTAGTGCTATTATTGTAACTTTTGGCTGGTCAATATTAGCATGTGAATTGTAAAAGATACATCTATGCTGCAACGTTCACATGCTCAACACGTCTTTTTTTGCAGGTTATACAATTTATTAACAATGAGACAGAGGGTAGAAGGCCAAACAATGCCATTGTTGTCATTAAGTCGAAATTAGATCCTAAATGCCAAATTAAAGGTAGACCTAACCATTGCCTGTCATGATGGTTTTATTTTATTTTATTCTTGTTTTAGGTTCACTAAGGTTGCACATTTCTTTACAACTGAGTGAGCTTCTTGATGTTATCTTAGGTAAGAGAAAAATGTCTATTGCAAGAGTAGTTAATGCTATGAGAAAAAGAGAAGGTGCCTTCAAAGCAGGTTTATTGGCAGCTGTTAAATCATTTATGGTATGTGTAGATGTGGGGTTTTCTTTCTTCAAATTCTTGTCGGTTCAGATAACATATCTTTCTTATCTTGCTATGGCTAATGCTAGGATCATATAATGCTTATAGCAAATCAATGACGGAAGATAATAGAGACAGTTGGGGGAGGGATTTTTCATGTATTACTTAGCGCATGTGGTGATATGGGCCTGTTATCTGAGTTAGCCCTTCACTTTCTATGTTTTAGTCATTACTTAATCCATCTGAGAATTTTGGGAAAATCAAAGGGTCAGTATCTAATCAATTAAAAAAAATTCAATTCTTCATGGTAAGAGACTAGGAGAATGAAGCAACGAACAAGAAGAATTGAAGAAGAAAACAAATCGATCCATCATCCATCTGCCATGGGGGAACTTCGTTTTTGTTTAGGATAATTAACCGGATCATGGGATATCGGTAAATTGGTAACAAGATTTGCATTACTTTTATCTCGCTATCTGATTAATTATTCTGTTCAGAAACGAAGTTCTTTGATGGCCGATGGATGATGGATCATTTGTTTTCTTCTTCGATGTTTCTTGTTCGTTGCTTCGTAGGCTTGTGCTTTCACTTTCACATTGTTTTCTTAGCTAGAGTTTGGTACGCAAACAGGACTGACTGGTCAGGACAAGACAAGAGAACAAGATTGGTGTTTGGTATGGGACATGACAGGACAGGCTGGACAAGTTTCCCCTGGATGTTATTTAATGATTTTATACATCATATAATAGTTATAAATGACACAAATCAAATATATATTGAAATAATTTAATTTATAAACATTTATACACAATATTTTATATAAATATGCACACATAAATACTTACATATATCTAATAGTACTAAATTTGAATGAAAATTTTGATACAATTGATTGTAATTCGAAGGAATCCGGTTTGTACATGGGGAAAAACTATGTTTTACTCCGTTTGAAAGGTCCTCATAAATCGGCAGAGGCGGCGACGGTGGTGACCGGCGTCCGTGGATGTTGTTGCAGCGACAGTGGTGGATGTGGCGGTCGGAGGTGGTGGTGGAAGTAGAGGTGGTGGTGTGGCGGAGGTGTAGGTGGTCGATGGTGTTGGTGGTGGTTGTGGAGGACATGGAGATGGTAGTGGATATGGAGGTGGAGGTGGTGGTTGTGGAGGACATGGATATGGTGGTGGATATGGAGGTGGAGGTGGTGGTTGTGGGGGAGGGGGTAGTGGCGGTGGTGGCCGACGTGTTTGGAGCCTTGGAGGTGGTGGTTTTGGAGGACATGAAGATGGGACAATGATGGTGGCTGACAATGGTGGATATGGAGGTGGTGGTGGTGGTGGGTAGAGCTAGTGGTAGCCAATGGTGGTAGAGATGGCCTCTGGTGGTGGTCGCGGCGGCAATGGGGGGTGGTGACAATTAAACCAAATACCATATTAGGGTTATATCCAATTTGGGTAGATTGATAATTTTTTAGTTTTGTCCCAGCCTTGTGATTTTTGTTCCACCTATTTTGGTGAAACAAAGAAAAGCCTTTTTTATCCCATCAGGTCCACCCAGTCCCATGTCACACCAAACATGGAACTATGAGTTTTGTCTTGTCTAGTCCCATGTACCAAACGCAACCTTAAAAGATGGTTTGTATCATCTTTCTATATCTAGCTTTCTAGGTATATTGTATATTTCATCTTCTATCTCCCTTAGGTTCTTTTATAGTGTACCTCCTATCATCTCTTGTTACCCACACCAATAAGTCAAATTGTCAGTCAATTCTTGGTATTATGGATTGCATGTCCTCTAGTCATTTTTCTTTCAAGTATTAATAGGTGGGCTGACCTTGTTGATGACCTTCTTTTATCTCTTCTGTAATCTTTTGAAAACCGTGGAGTTCATAAAATTTCGGTTAGCTGATAAGCAAAATGTTCTGCAGGAAAAACGGAGTAACGAGACAATCAACTTGAACGATCTTTTGCTACATGTAAATGAAGGAGATCATAAAGCAACTAAAAGTGATGCTAAGCGAACAAAGAGAAGCTTGTCTGAACCCTCGGGTTCTTTTTCACCTGTAGCGCAGTGTAATGTAGGTACCATTTTTGTGTTTCATTTTTCAGTTATTCTTGAAAATTCTATTGCATTTTTTATCTTCAATTATAGGGTGCTATAAGTTCATTTACAATATAAATAATGAAAGGGAATTAATAGAAACAAAAGAATACCACTGAAGTTTCAAGGCTTAGGTGTATTAAAGGCTACATGGCACCACTATTTTGCTTGTATATTTGTTGATGAATAAATTCACTTCTAGGAATTTGTACCTGGTACTTTCATTGAAATATGAATTTTGAATATGTATGTGGATGTATTTGAGAAGAACGGAATTAAAGATAATACACAATTAAGATGCTCTAGGATCAACGAAAAATTCATATGATTTTGCTTCCCCGAGGCCTGAAGCTGCCTGTGTCGTTTTTTACTGGAATTTTGTGCTGGCATTTGAAGACTTCCAAAAGGTTCTAGATCTCTTTAACAGCAGTATTCCTTAGGCTCTGCTATTGCTGTTAATTTCTAGTCTCCTTGGTCATTCAATCAGCCACAGCTGAACCTGAACTTTTCATTTGCTAAATCTTCTGTTACCCAAGTATATAATTTTACATTAGTATTGCATAGATCTCTTTAACCACTTGCGTTCTCCTTGGAATTCTTCTTGTTCCATAATATTTTTCTCTTTAGGAGACAAATCCTTTGCTACCTACAGAAATGGTTGAGCATCTGAGAGCAGGCATTGGTTCCCAAGGACAGGTTTCATCTTTATTCCCACTCCTTTCAATTTTTTTTATCAGTATATGCTTGTAATTACCCTTATTATATTCCCTGACCGCGATCGTTTTAGTTCTGCACTCTCTTATTACTGCTACTTTATGTTGTTTTGGTTGACTTGGGGTTGCTTTGAGGATGTTGGAAAGCTCCAGTGGTCTTTTGACAGTGCATATTAAACACAATATTTCATCTTTATGACTCCTTATGGGCACTGCCTGGCTGTCAGGCGAAGTATAGTTTTCTAAGCAACCATCTTATGCTAGATGATGTGCTTTTTATTATGAAAATTTCAGATGGTACATGTTGAAGAAATTAATGGACGAGTAGCCGATTTTGTGGAGATTCCAAGTTATCTATCTGAAAGAACACAGTCTGCACTTAAATCTTGCGGGATCTCGAAGCTGTATAGTCACCAGGTACACATTCTGGCATCTTTATACACACACATGTACTTATATATACATATATATAGGGGATGTTTCAATTACAAACCCAACAATTCTGACAAACTTTACAAACCAATCTTAGTTGTCCATCTAGTCTAATAAATATTTGATTTTATTTTGTTTTCTAATTCAAATCCATGATCATAATTAACCTATCATCTTCCATATATAACTTAACCATAATTAATGAATCATGATAACTATCCATAAATATCTCAATTTTTTCCTAATATAATGGTTTGCAAAGTTTGTTGGAATTGTTGGGTTTGCAATTGAAGCTACCCCTATAAATATATATTCCAAAGTCCGATGTTTCCACCTTTGATCTTGTTGTATCTGTAGGCAGAGTCAATTCAGGCATCCCTTGCTGGAAAGAATGTTGTTATTTCCACCATGACATCTAGTGGAAAATCTCTGTGCTATAATCTACCAGTTGTGGAAGTATTGTCTCAAGATCTTTCAGCCTGTGCCCTATACCTCTTTCCAACAAAGGTCCATTCCTTCACTTCTATCAAATGTCAATGCCTCATTCACAAACAATGAATTGTTCTGGCTTAGTTCTTGACGGTATTTGAAGCTATCAACCGAAATGCATTTGATTTAACTGGATTTTGTATGGCTTATTTCCACTCTTTAATCAAAATAAAATGCATGCAGGCCTTGGCACAAGATCAACTAAGAGCATTGTTATCTGTTACAGAAGGTTTTGATGTAGGGTTAAACATAGGAATATATGATGGAGATACTTCCCAGGAAGATAGACTGCGATTGCGTGATAATTCTAGACTGGTACTTCCGTAATTTGTGATCGTACAAGGCAATCATATTTCAGCTGGAAACTGGCTTCTATTTACCAAGTTTTGTCAAACTTTTTGTAGTTGATCACAAATCCAGATATGCTTCACATGTCAATCTTGCCATTTCATAACCAGTTCCAGCGATTCTTATCAAACCTCAGGTAACCTTTGCAAGTTATATGTGAATTGAGTTGCGGTTTGATGATGGTAAATAACCATATTATTGCCTTTATTCAAATAAACTAGAGTTCTCTTTCTAATTTCTACTTGATATTAGTCACTGTTTACTTTTAGTAGTTTTGCACTGGCATTAGTTATCTTTTAGGTTCAAGAACCTGTTTTTATGTGTCAGGTATGTCATCGTTGATGAAGCTCATGCCTATAAGGGGGCGTTTGGATGCCATACTGCTCTTATTTTAAGGAGGCTTCGGCGTCTCTGTGCTCATGGTATGTGCTTGTATGTGATCGTGCAAATATCCTCCCTGATTTCCTTACTATATTCGTATAAAAGGTCCGACTAGATGGTATCGTTGAACCAGCTAAACAGTTGACCAGTTTAGCAAGTGAAATCCATATTTAACATTCACAAATGGCGGCCTGAGAGTGTACAGCCAAACTGCTCTGCTACGTATAATTGCCATCAACCAACATGCTAGCATCGATATATTATTTAAGTTGTTAATCTTATTAAATCACTTGATTTTTCTCATCATATATTCCATTATTTTGGTGCTGTAGAGCAGATTGCTTACTATTTTATAATTTGTAGCTCTGTTTTTTCTATACAAGTGCATGGATCTCCATCAATGTTTGAAACCATACAATGTGATAGTTATAGAATCAACCCCTATTTTTCCGTCCATCTTCTGTGATACTATCTTGTTCCAACTTTTAAGGAATCAAATTTCTTAATAGCACTTTAACTGGATAGGTATTCCATAAACACAAGGTGCTCAGATTTCTCCTTTTTATGGCACATTTCAACGTCCTTTAACAAACGAAGTTCAGCATTATGCACCAACAGATTAGCATGCATTTTATCTCTTACTTATGTAAAGTAATTATCATGTCAGAACAGATCAGCAGAAGAGCCATCTCCTCGTAGAGTCGTAGTATAATGTGGGATATATTCTCGCCTTAACATCTCATATGAATTGAACAATTTTTTGTTAGTCTTTATGGTGTTTATAATTGTAATTTGTCCTCTATCTCACTTATCATGGTGAATAATAGATGTAGAACAATAGAGGAATCCTTTGTGTGCAAATGTATACTTTCACATTCTGTTTTCATATTTGCAGTTTATGGGAGTGATCCTTCTTTTATTTTTTGCACTGCAACCTCTGCCAATCCCCGTGAACATGCAATGGTAAGATGGTATGTTCATAATCAGATGTATCTGTACACAGCATTTTCATGTCATCACTCAGATGGTTTTTTTAATTCTAGTCTCTAGAGACTCACTTCCCGGTTCTCACATAATGGAACTGCTTTCGTCATACTTTTATGTTTGTGCGAGAGTACTCCTCAATATGAAACTAAAGATTGTATTGACACATGCTTGTTATAGTAGCAATGGACGGTTTTTATTCCAATCCGTTTATAAATGGGATTTCATCAATGTCCTATGCATTAACAATGCTGTAGGTTGCAGTATAGTTATCTAATTTTCTAATGCTGCAGGAACTTGCAAGTTTACCAACAATGGAACTAATTCACAAGGATGGCAGTCCTTCAGGCCCGAAACTGTTTGTCCTCTGGAATCCTCCTTTACGCATGAAAACTGTAAGATTTGTTGATGTTTTGGTGTCTATCAGATTCAGGTTATGAGGTAGTGATTGTTTTTTATCTGTTGTCTTTGCCAAATTACAGGTAAAGAAGAGAACTAGAAGTAGCATACATACTGACAAATCTGATAGAACAATATTTCTTGGACGCTCAAGGTATAGGCCTAAATGAAGCTTTTGTCCAAAAGTATATTTCTTCTTTTTCTAGGTTACTTTTTAGCATGTGATTGAGTATGATCTACATGGTATTAAAAGTAAACTTAGATGGGATTTCAACTCTCTCTTGATCTAAAACTACCCTGTTGTGGAGTAACATGACGAGTAAGCATAACAGCTGGTTGAAGTATGGTGCTGTAAATTTTCCGAACGCTCAATTATAAATGGAAGAGTTGATATTTTGTTAGGTAATTTCAATCCATGCGGGAGAAACGTGCATGATCTGCCTTCTGCTCTTGGGCTTTTAATTGTCAAATTTGTAACTGTAAAATAAAAATCTAAAATAAAAATTTGAATATGTTTGAACATTTTTACCTTCGAATGGGCTCCTGGATGATTATAATATTTGTTTCTGCAGTCCAATCTTGGAAGTTTCATGTCTCTTTGCCGAAATTGTTCAGCATGGACTTCGTTGCATTGCATTTTGCAAAACACGCAAACTGTCTGAACTCGTGTTGAGCTATACGTATGTATCCTTCTCCCTTATATTTAGGTCTTCCTTTATATCGTGATCATTATGTACCTGATTTTAGGAGTGACCTTTGTCTGTTGTAAGGCGCGAAATACTTCAGAAGACTGCACCCAATCTTGTAAATTCTGTATTTGCTTACCGGGCTGGTTATACTGCTCAGGTTAGTATATATGCTTTATGTACTTTGTTTCCAAAACAATAACTGAATGTATGATTAGATAATACAATTAACGAGAAAGATATCTAGATAAAGCTTCCTATGATATCGACCATCCAAAATTCCATTTGGGAGGTCAGTGGAGATTTTTTTTTACCTCCTTTGAATTGTCAGGTTTTGTGGAGTTATGCTGGAAACTTGCAGTTTTTCATCCGTAACCAGTGTACCCATGTGTTAAATTTATGAGTACATATGTACAGACATGTGGGTTCCACTATCAAATACAAATATGCTGTTTGATTAGTACATACACCAGGGACCTATCAGTGCGCCTCAAATAGTTTTTTAGGGACTCTACCACCGGCATACCAAGCAATTGAAGTTATATCTATTGTGTGTCTTCTAGGTGCCAATGGTCATTTACTCATTTTAAAAACGACATGTTAAAGCATGCATGTTCTGTAACTTCTACTTAAATTACCCAAATTTGGTGGTGACATCAGCTTAGGGATACAGTAGGGTTGGATAAATCAATGGTGAGAGTCTGTTAGTATCTTTAGTTAACGTCTTACTCATGTTTCACCATCTTCCATTCAAATAAAAAGAAACATGGTAATACCACAAAAGAACAAACATATACAAAAAAGAAGATACACTTAGAATATTATATAAGATGATATAGACCACAGAATGGCATGAATGCACGATATTCTTCATTTTCAATTACCATTCATTATGGTTAGGCGGTAATTGGTTATATTTTGTGGTATACTTGGCACCATAATAATATATTTAAAAACCCTTTCCACTCACATGTAAATAAGCGTTGGTGGAATCGGCAGGGAAAGGGTCATAGGAGAAGAGAAGGGTATAAGCCTTTAGGGAGACTACATTCTGCCTGGAGTATGTCACACAAGCTGATATTTTTTCCCTGAACCTTTAACATATCTTGTAATTTAGAAGTTCTGATTTCTTACCCAACTCGGTATGGTTTTCTTGCTCTTTATAGCTTAATTCTTCATTTGATTTGCTTTAAAGATGTGACATTTATTTAACCAAATTATAAAACAGGATAGGAGAAGAATTGAGAGTGACCTTTTTAGTGGGAACATTTGTGGTGTTGCTGCTACAAATGCACTTGAATTGGGCATTGATGTTGGACACATTGATGTCACCCTGCATCTAGGGTTTCCTGGTAGTATAGCTAGGTACATGACTTGATTCTATTTTTGTATGGCCTTTCCACCCTTTTTATTATTTATTCTCACCAAGACAACCCATCTCAATTTGCAGCCTATGGCAGCAAGCTGGGAGGTCTGGAAGAAGAGAACAACCATCACTTGCTATATATGTTGCATTTGAAGGACCTCTTGATCAGTATTTTATGAAATATCCTCAGAAACTCTTCAGGGGCCCAATTGAATGTTGCCATGTGGATGCTAAAAACCCACAGGTTCATTTATCGACAATTACTATATTGAATTTTGTGTTAAAGAATAACATCCTCATTATTGGAATCCATCGTCTATATAGGTTCTTGAACAACACTTAATCTGTGCATCTCTTGAACACCCACTAAGCGTTCTTCATGATGAGAAGTATTTTGGTCCTGGAATAAAAACTTCCATACTGTCACTTAAAAGCAAGGGATACGTTAGTACTGATCCATCACGTGGGCCCTCTTCTGAAATTTGGAACTACATTGGGCATGAGGTATAAAATATGCAAATATACTGCTGTTAATTAAATTCGTATTACCAACGTGTTTTTCAGTTCTTGCTATACTCATGGTTTCCCATGTTACCTATTAGAAAATGCCTTCTCATTCTGTAAGCATCCGTGCAATAGAGACAGAGAGATACACAGTAATTGACATGAAAAATGACCAAGTTCTTGAAGAAATTGAAGAGAGTAAAGCTTTCTTTCAGGTAACTCATTTGGATGTTTTTTGTTTGATTAATCCCGAGTAATCATTTTATTGAACTTATGTTCGTAAACCACAGTGGCTCTGTGCATTATGATTAGGACCAATGGATTATGCTAATTGATCTCAGGTCTACGATGGTGCTGTTTATATGCAGCAGGGGAAAACCTATCTAGTCAAGAATTTAGATTTATCGACTAAAGTTGCTTTGTGTTTGGAAGCTGACTTAAAGTATTACACCAAAACTCGTGATTACACAGATGTTGAAGTTGTAGGTGGTCAAATTGTAAGTTTAAACTAAGTAATTATCTGTCGCTTCCCTCTTGTGCAACTACTTACAAAGATGAAACCACTTGATTTGCATATATACTATCTTTTGCATAGTTTTGGAATTTCTGCCTTTTTGTTTCCTCCATTCGTCACATTTTACGTGCACCTGCCTACTGTTTTAGGCCTATCCAGCACAGATTTCTAGCATCCAGTACTCAAGAGCAACTGCCCAATCAAACCCGTGCAAAGTGACTACTACTTGGTTTGGATTTCGACGTATATGGAGAGGAAGTAATCAAGTATTTGATACCGTTGATCTCTCACTTCCTAGTTATTCATATGAGTCACGGGTGCGTGTTTGCCTGTACTTACTGTTGTTTTCAATCATTCTCGTTGACCATCTCATCATTCTGTACTCATTTTTGTTTTTGAGTAGGCTGTCTGGATTCGGGTCCCACAATCGATTAAAACAGCTGTTGAAGCAGAAAGTTATTCATTTCGTGGAGGCCTGCATGCTGCTGGTCATGCACTTTTGCATATCGTGCCTTTGTAAGTCTGAATACGTCATAAATATTGATTGATGTTTGCAGTTTGCAGTTTGCGTGGATTTTTTTTTACGAATATAAGCATGAATTCAGCTCTAGTTTCATTATGACTTGAATTGTTTCTGAGCTACTATCTTCATGGTACCTTGAATGCAGGTATATTATTTGCAACTCTTCTGATTTGGCTTCAGAATGTGTAAATCCTCACGATACTCGTTACATTCCTGAAAGAATTCTACTTTATGATTCCCATCCTGGAGGAACAGGCATTTCTGCACAGGTGATCCTAAATTCCGCCTCCTTTCTGTTTCGTCTTTCAAATACATGGTATCTAATCAGGGCCTTGCCTGAGGCTGTTCCAACTTGAGAGATGAACCCAGTTATATAGGTTTGAGCCTTTACCCAAATAGAGGGAAGTTCAAATACAAACCAGTTGAAGGGTTCAAACTATACAAACTGGTTCAAATCAATATAAAAATAATTTTTTTCATGATTTGTTTTTCATCAAATGCTATGATTTAAGATATTATTACACATATGTTTGTTTCATAATGTAAAAGTTTCACATGCATTTGTTTTCATAAGTTGAAAGTTTCTCATATATTTTTTTATGAAAAAGTTTCACATGTATTTGTTTCATAATGTAAAAGTTTCACATGTAATTTTTTCACAAGGTGAAACAAACATATGTGCAATAATATCTTAAATCATAACATTTGATGAAAAAAAAAATCATGAAAAAAGTTATTTTTATATTGATTTGAACCGGTTTGTATAGTTTGTACTCTTCAACTGGTTTGTATTTGCACCACCCTCTACCCAAATATTATATATATATATATAGAGAGAGAGACAGTCCCCCTTCTACAAACCCAATAATTGGTATAAACTAGCAGGGGCGGAACACGACCATTGTAGTCTCGGGGGCCGATAATGTATTATTACAAAAAATTTAGAGATCTAAATGATACGAACGTAACTTTTTTATTCTTTTTCTTCTATGATCTAATATTAAAATTTAGAGAAAATTTGTTAATAGAAGACTAAGGGGTCGTATATCAAACGCTTACCCAATAAGCGTTTAACAAGTCATTTTACATTACTGGATGGACATGACAAAGACCGAGAATCTTACTCGGTAAGAACAATGGTAACGATCAAGAGTCTTACCTTGTAAGTAAAGGTAACGACCTTGCTCGGTTTAAACTTACCGGGTAAATTGTTGCATATGATGCCATTTTGATGGAGTAAAAATCTTACCCGACAAAGTAAGTGATAGTATAAAATTATACTGATAAGCACTTACTGAGTAAGTATTTGTGTAAGCAACCTATAAAACTCGAAGCCTTTAAACTATTAACTAAAAAATAATAGTATATATATAATTGATATTAGTATTAAATAAATAAAAATGTAATGCATAAAAGGAAAAAATAGAAATCATTGATATTAATATTAAACAAATAAAAATGTAGTGCAGAAAAGAAAAAGTAGAAACATTTGAGATAGTAATATTAAACAAATAAAAATGTAGAGCACTATTAACTAAAAAATAATAGTATATATATAATTGATATTAGTATTAAATAAATAAAAATGTAATGCATAAAAGGAAAAAATAGAAATCATTGATATTAATATTAAACAAATAAAAATGTAGTGCAGAAAAGAAAAAGTAGAAACATTTGAGATAGTAATATTAAACAAATAAAAATGTAGAGCAAAGAGCGGGGAGGCCAAGATTCGATCCCAAGACTTAAAGGTTGTGATTGCAACGTCCTTGCCACTGGAGCAACCTAACTGTTTGTGTCTTTTTATGACATACATAATATTTGAGTCCAAAGAGCGGGGAGGCCGTGGCCCCAAAGGCCCCTATGGGGTTCCGCCTCTGTAAACTAGTTTTCATGTGTTGTTTTACGTATGAAACAACTCATGCGAAAATGAAGTGTTTATAAAGTGTTGTTTCATATGTGAAACATTCAGGACTGTCTTTCTCCACACACAAAATAGCCCTGAAATGTTTCACATAATAAAATGATAATGTATAAACACTGAATTTTCACATGTGAAACAAAACATGAAAAATGGTTTGTAAGTTTGTACGATTCATTGGGTTTGTTAGTGATTATGCGTCTCTCTCTCTCTATATATATATATATATATGTATGTTAGCATGTATGTATACCTTTATCCAATTATAATGTTGTTTTAATATATGGTTTGCACTTTTATATTTTGTTTAGAATTTATAGTCTCGGACTCTCGGTTCATGTGTAACATGACCTCCAAAAAGATGAGAACATCCATGTATCTAGTAATGCTTCTAATTTGATTTGCAACTTGATTACAACCATTTGTAGGTTCAACCTATTTTCACGGAGCTTTTAGCCGCTGCATTGGAACTGATAACATCGTGCTGCTGCTCTGGCGATGCCGGTTGTCCCAACTGTGTTCAAGTCGGTTTTCATTTGTTGATATTTACAACCAAATTTTGTTGTTATTTGAAAGAGTAACCTCATTGTTTTACGGATATATTTCAGAATCTTTCTTGTAACGAGTACAATGAAGTTTTGCATAAAGAAGCAGCTATGATGATCATTAAGGTACTAAATGTTACTTAAAACTTTTGTTATATGTTTAGTAATTAATTAGTGATATGTTATTGCAGGGTGTTTTGGAACTGGAGAAATCAAACTTACGTCCATAACTTGTTGAGGTTTGTAAGTTTTTTCTTTGTTAGATTCTGTAAATTGTAGTCACTTCTTCATTATTCATCTCTTATAAAATGCTATTAATCTTGCTGGTGGTTATAGCTTTTTTTTTTCGTTACAAACCCTCACTTTTTAAATCTTCCTTTTTACCTCTAAATGTATTATTTTTAATATATAATTAGATTGGTTTCTTTTTTGTTGCTTAATAATTATATATATTTCTATTTATTTTAAACTGTTTCTTTTTCGTTGCTTAATAATTTTATATATTTCAATTTATTATAAACTATGATTAGATTTGTTGGTTATTGAAACTCGAGGCTTATTTGTTTGTTTTAAAAGTTTATTAACTCGTTTTTTTTTTCATTTCATTTTAAAATATATCTACTTGTTGCGTTTATAAATAATGAATTAATTACTCCATATAATATTTCGAGTAAACTATGCTTTCATCTTATGGTTTGCTAAAAGATGTTTTTTTTAGTTTTGAATCGAGTCATTTACCTTATCGGATAAGAGAATTTTTTCCTGTAAAAATGGTGATAAGGATGAAGAGTCTTACTCGGTAGGTGAGGATGACGAATTTTACCGGTAAGTGCTTACGGGGTAAAGTGTAGCATATGATGCCATTTTGACGGTCTACAATCTTACCTGATAAAGTAAATTATAGCGTTGGCTTTTATTGATAATTGCTTATCGGGTATGATTTTGGGTACACATCCCCTAAGTCAAGAACAATTTTGTCGATTTACTTCTATTTAGTTTTCAATTAAAAAAATTAAAAGTGATTCATTTAGAAAAATTTTATGTGTTTTTTTACCAAACAATTTTTGAGCAAAAAAGGTTGAGTAATGGCAACCATGACTGGTCCCACATAAAACCCAACCTCCGAAGAATCTAGTCTAAATGGCTATCTAAGACTGATCCAACGACACATGAGGGGGTAAGACTTGAACCCTAAACCAACTGCTAGCAAACATCTCCTCACCTCTTGAGCCAACTGGGCTTAAAATGCACACTCCTTGCATCACGTTTTCTATTGAGAAAATTAAAAAGACACTCCATCCCAACCCCTTTCAACATCGGTGGCTCATCTCCACCGTCTTTGGCACCTCTTACCCTTTTTCAATTACTGACGATTAGAGTATTGAATCACCATAAGCACCAACACCTCCTAACCAACCCCAATTCTCCAACATCAGTCATTTCACCCAAGCTTCATCCTGATTACGGAACATATGTAACCCTCGAAGCACCATCTAACCACGGTCTTCTCTCTTTCTCATAATCGTCGTTTTTATGCTATTGTCTTTAAGGAACAAAGACCCAGACCCATTTATGTATTTCCATCTATTTTATTTTAGAGCCCTGTTTTCGTAATCAATTATTAATAAATTGGTTTATATTAGATGGAGTTTGTATGTCATGTGTGTGTTAACTATGTGTAAATGGGGATTTTGTGTAAAGTAGATGATGGGCTTTTATTGTTGGGGACAACCGTTTGTAGAGGTGGAGGGGGTGGGGCATAAGTAATATTCATGTCTACATCTACAAATAACTCATATAAAAACATAAAATAAACCATAACATGTAGTTTTTATCTTGATTAGACATTCGAATGCATAATTTGTAATATGATGACGGATTCGGTAAAACAAAAACCGAAAGGTTTGAGACTTTTATGACTTAGTAAAAGATAATTAATATAACCAACAAAAATATATAAAAAATCAAAAATTCAAGAAAAAAAGAATTATGAAATAATTTTAAGTGGAAATGTAAAAAGAGTATACAATAAATGTCCGTACAAGTTAGGTAGATTGAAAAGTTAAAGGTAATTATATTGAAAGTGAAGTTACCAAACTAGTATTCTTACCATGAAATACATTTTTTTCATTTAAGGGTAGAATATTCTTTAACTTATTTATTATTTTAAAAACTCAAAATGATGAGAAAGTTTCTTTAGACAAATCCTACTCTAAAAATGTGTCACATCATTCTTTGTAGGTTTTGCTTATATATACAGGGGCAAGTTCAAATGAGAACTCAAATTTAGTTGTGAACATGAGGACAAAGGAGAAGGCGACACGTGTTATATTCAGACTGAATAATGAATCGAAAAATTTAGACTGAATATAGTGTTATTCAGTCTGAATAATGTATGGACTTCACCTTCATTATTCACTCTGAATGCCCTTCATTATTCAGACTAAATGAGACACATGTGGCGATCTCCTTTGTCCTCATGTTCACAACCAAATTTGAGTTTGCATTTGAACTTTCCTCTCTCTATAATATATAGATTGTTTTATGTCACTAATGAATCCACTAACTGTCCTCCCTTTCTCCATTCTAATTGATCTGCTTCCTTTGCACAAGCCTTTGGTTCGCCCTTCTTGTGTTGCAATCTCTCAACAAAATCGCTTGCCACAACAACTGGGCACGATAGGAGTTTTCGCCAAACCTTACAATTTATCTTTCTGAAGCAACTATAACGGATGAGCAACTTCCTTCTTATCTTAATCCATGAGATTAATGTAACATATCTCTTAAGCAACATGAACAAGACAAAAATATTACTAAATGGTATCCTTAGAGAAAGTTTTAAAGAAGTGTTATTAAAAGGTTCATGTTTAACAACGCTTTTGTGAAGTCTGGATAATGACTATTTTTAGTAATGTTTTTTTTTTCAAAAACCTTCGTTGAATGTAGTCTATATTATGCTTTAGCAATGTTTGAAAAAGATCGCCGAAACAGCCATCATAGTGTGCTGTGACTCAATGCTTGTGTCTCACGTCATCTTACGCCTCAAGCACGCCACGACGTAATGCACGGTTTTTGTAACACGATATTTGATTTTACTTATCTTTTTAATGTCTTATATATTAGTTTCTATCATATAACTTAATTTAAATCGCTTACTATCATTGATTTATAGTAGAAAGCATATGTTTATGTATATAATTTTCTATATGTTATACAAATTTGCCAACATAAATCACGGCTTAAAAAATGTCATGACATCGTCGTGGCTTCCAAGGCTTGACGTCACACCTTACGGTATTTAGAACCTTACTCTTTAGTATTCTTATCAAAATATCAAATAGTTTTATCATATTAGGTACAAACGCATATACCTAACTGGTTTTTTACGATCATCTAATTTAATGAGACGCGGTATGGAATTTAATCATATATGTTAGCGATTTCGAGAAAGACTTAAACAATTGTCTAACATATCAAGGTGAGCAATGTATGTGATAATTACGGAAAATATGCATGTTACAATACATATATAATTCATGAGATTTTTATAATGTGATGATAACTTGATGCTTTGAGATGTAGGAGAAGGTTCAAATGAGAACACCCCTAATTTAAATGAACAAAATGACTTATTTAAGACCATATATGATGTGGGTCCCACCAATAAAAAATCATATATGATTCAATGGGGGCCACATTGAAAATCATATATGATTTTTTTATTGATGGGACCCACATCATATATGGTCCCAAATAAATCCCTTTGTTCCTTTAAATTATAACCTCTTCCTTGAGATGTATGCATAAAAGTGAAGAATGATGATACATGTTTATGTAATATATGTTGCCATTAGCAAAAGATGTACGATTACATGTCTAAATGAGATTTACATGCATGAAATGTTTAAAAAAAATGTGTAGGTGGAATATATATCCATTTGTTAGAAATTGGATCATAAATGGATCGTGAAATGGAATCAAATGTTCGTAAGTGATATTCTGACCTATTTTCAGCCTATGGGTACCATGAAATTTATTTACTAGGGTATAATCCAAATGCTATGCAATTTCTGATGTTCATGTAAGAACATTTTTAATAACTTTGTTAAAATAGAAAAAATAAATGAGTTTTTGTTTTCTAAACCTTTCCAACAGCTTTGCTATATTGTTTTCTATAATAGAAAAAACTTGAAATTTTTTTAAGTTTAGAGAATTCTCTAAAACTTGATGATAGGAGAGAGAAATTGTTATTTTATTCCATCTCACCAATAAGATTAAATTTTTATCATTTTATATTAAGATTTTTTTAAATGTATTGAGATGATAAATTAATAATATTATATTAATATAATTTGTGTTAAAATCTCTAAAATAGAAAATCTGTTGCAGATGAATATAACTTTTTTCTAGATATTTTTACCTTTGGTTCTCTATTTTAAATTTTTTTTATAGAAAATCTGTTGAAGATGCTCTAAGAAGTCAAACCTTAAATCTTCTCTTACAAAATAATAATTTAAACACGTTTATCCACTATTATGTATATATACACATTATTATAAAACCATATTATGTTCAGTAAGAGCATCTCCAACAGCTATTGTAAAATATAAAAATAGAGGATTTTAGTAATTTAAGTGCTCCAATAGCTATGATATATCAATTGCTAAAATAGAAAAATGAGAAAAAGAGAAAAAAAATCTCTAAAAATATATAGAAGAGAAGGAAACAATATTTTAATTATATTCAATCAATCAAAATAATTGAAGTTAAGTATGTAGGAGAGATAAATAATATTTTATTAAATGATAAAGTATTTTATTAATATTGTTGATGATAACATTGCTAAAATAGAGTAGCTGTTAGAGTTGGATGCAAATTATTATAGAGATTTTGACTTTTAATATGCTATTTAAAAAAAAATTACAATAGCTGTTGGAGATACACTAAGTTTTTATTTTCTACAATTCTACTTATACACTTGCATATCTCATATGCCAATTGTTATAATTCGTAAGAGAAAAATGGGACTTGGTTTTAATAATTCTAGATTATATTACGTGAACGATCGTTTCACAAATATTGCTATATAACAAAGAATTGTGTAATATATCATATATATTACACTAAAATAAAAGAGAAAACGTCAAAAAAGAAGAAAATTTGAAAAACATCCTGGGAGGCATCCATCTGGACGATATTTTTTTTTCTATACATCAATGCATAAATATGCATTAGTGCATATGCACAAATGTATATACACGATTGGAGCTTCTTTTTTCTATGCATCAATGCATAAATATGCATTAGTGCATATGCACAAATGATGTTACCAGATGGCGGCTTCTCAGAATGTTTTTCAGTTTTCTTTTTTAGCGTTTTCGCCTAACCTCCTCTATATATATATATATATGTTAAATTAAATGACTAACCATAAAAATATTTTGAGATTACAGAACCAATCTCAAGAATTTTCATGCTATGGAAAAAGTCAACAATTTTAATAATATGTAGCAAATGTTAACCAAATCCAATATTTAAGGAGTGTTTAAAGAGTAAAAACTAGTGTTTTAAAACCCGGGTTAATCAAACCAGTGTTGTTCAAATAACTCCAAAAGAGAATCCATCAACTAAAATTGTTATGTCTAGTAATCATAAAGAAGTACCTTGTTTCCTTCATGAATGTGGTTTACAAACTCTTGTATTTGATGTCAGGAAAATGTACACAGGAAAATGAAAAAAATACAACAGGATTATTGAAACCGGTTGAACCGGTGATTGAACCGGTTGAACCAGTTAACCCAGAACCCGGTCATCACACCGGGTCAACTTAAAACCCGGGTTTTAAAACATTGGTAAAAACAGAACTTTGTAAAATAACTCTAATTTAGGGTTCATAAGATTTGTAACATCTTTTTTTCTTGAATTATCAAAATATAAATTCATTTAATTTCTAAACTAAAATAAAACATTATTATTTTTTAATCTAAACTAAATAATATGTTTTAAATCTAAAATATTTTAACTAGAAGAAAATTTTAATATAAAAAGTATACTAAGTAAATGATCATTAAAATAACACTTTGTAATGGAAACACATATATTTACCACATTATTGAACATAAGTGGTGTTGTGTTGTTTCACGACATGCAATGACATTTTAGTTTTAATTTACGAATTATATATGGTATGAAACAACATCGTATTACTTTATTATTAAATCTATATATTATTTTAAGCAACATAATATATTCATTTATGAAAACAAATAAATATCTCACTATTAATTTAGATTACTATCAAACAAAAATACAAAAGTATTCGAAATCCATTGATATATCGAAATAAAGATACAAAAAGATTATATTGAAAAACAAGAAGAAGTAGGTTTAAAATGTTGAAGAAAACAAAAAAAAAAGTGGATTTAGGGGTTTGCAAAGTTGAAAATTTAATTAACCTTTTTTTTTTAAATCAAAAACCAATCTTACCTCTTTTAAAGAATTAAAAAATTATGAAGATAAATAACAAAAGAAAATTTACAATCTTACCCTTTTTGAATTACAATAAAATGTTAATTAAATGTGTTTGGAGGAAATTAATGATGAACGAGATTGGTTCTTACAGTTCTTAATCTTTATATGGTTCTTATTTAATTATTGTCACATACACACATATATATATCCATTGATATATCCAAATAAAAATTCCAAAAATTTATATTATAAAACAAGAAGAAGTAGCTTTAAAATGTTAAAGAAAACAAAAAAAAAGTGGATTTAGGGGTTTGTAAAGTTGAAAATTTAATTAACCTTTTTTTGAAAAAATAAAAAACTAATCTTACCTCTTTTAAAAAATTATGAAGATAAATAACAAAAGAAAATTTACAATCTTACCCTTTTTGAATTACAATAAAATGTTAATTAAATGTGTTTGGAGGAAATCAATGATGAACAAGATTGGTTCTTTTCCTTCTCAATCTTTATATGGTTCTCATTTAATTATTGTCACATACACACACACACACACATATATATATATATATGAAAATTTGGGATCACGCAATATCGGATTGTTTTCTCGAGATGTACGAGACCACGTAAATAACACTGAACTTTCACAACAAAAAACTGTGAAGGTAAATCTTCATACTGTTTTTGCCGTAAAGGTTTTGTTTTTCACTCCTTCATAATGAATTGCTATGAAGTTTCAAGGTTATTTTGTGGTCTCACGAAAACATGTTGGTCTTACGTGAACCCTATATAGGTGTATATATAGGTAGTTTCATTTACAAGAACGTAATCAAATGAGAACTCAATATTTACAAGAACGTAATCAAATGAGAACTTAACAAGGGTGATGCCCGATTGGTTTGAACTTAGGCTCCAAAGGTCCAAAAGCTTGAGGTCACAGGTTCGAATCCAAGAAGAAATAAAAATCTCCTTGTGGCTACAAAGGTTCAAATATGGTGACTCCGGGCTACCCGCGAAGCGGGTGGTCACCTTTGGATTAGTCGACTCGCATAAGTCATAACAGGTTGTATATCCAAGTTAATAAAAAATGTGATGACTGTCAGATCCAACCTCATATAATCAATTATTGATATTATTTTTTATTTAATATACAAAGTGTATGAGTAATTTTAGTAATTTTTTTTTATTTTAGAGTTAACTTTTATCTAACAAATTCCTTCTTTGTATTGTTTTCTTGATGTTATTCTTCTTTGTATTGTTTTGTTTCTCCGACTTCTCTTCACTTCACCTTATACTGTGGTTTTGTTTGCCAAGGGTTGGAGCCGTTTTGTCAAAGACAAGAAACAATGTCAGGGATATAGTCCCTTTTCAGAGAGGTGTTAGAGCATCTCCAACAGGTTTTTTAAAGTTTTTTTAAAATAGAAAACTAAAAGTTAAAATTTTTAAAAAAACTTACATTCATCTTCAACAGATTTTCTATTTTAGAAATTTTAACATAAATTATATTAATATAATATTTTTTAATTTATCATCTAATACACTTTTAAAATTTTTTTAATGTAAAATGATAATAAATTATTCTTATTGGTAGGATTTAATAAAATATTCATTTCTCTCTCCACCAACATTTTTTAGAGATTTCTCTAAATTTAAGAAAACTCCAAGTTTTCTCAAATATAGAAATCCATAAAGCAAAGCTGTTGGAGATGTTTAGAAGAAAAAACATTTTTTTTTCTATTTTAACAATGCTGCTGGAGATGCTCTTTGTGGTTTTGTCAAAGATCATTTATTTACAGACTGGAGGCACCGTCTAAATGCACCCACTCCTCTCCATCAATTATTATCAAATCTCTCTTTCCTTCCAACTACCACATCATCAATTTTCTTTACCCAGTAGGAACGGTCTTAATATCTACCCTCATCAGATCTGGTCTCAACCTAGTGGGTCTAAGGTATGTGTGGTCTAAAATCCAGATCAGATCTAGTGTTAACTCTTATTCAAAAGAGTATCACTGTAGGTATCACAGTGAATTTGTGTCTTACTGTTCACAAGTTCTTTGGTATCACAGTTGGTTCGTGTCTTACTGTTTAGAATTTCTTGGGTATCACATTGTGCATCACAATATATATGTCATAATAAGTTTGGTCGGAGCAAGGTTCGTAGAAAAGAAGAGAGAGAGAGAGATTTACAAAAAGGTTATGCTATCTCTAAATGTTGTCAATAAATTAATTTTTTGAAAATTAATAAATATTTACCAGCATTAACATTCTTAATAGTAACCATTGATTAGTAATTACAAGATATTTATCATAAATTACTAGGTTATTTCTTGAATGATCTCCGTAATTTACAAGCATCCCTTTACAAACTTAACTATTAGTACAAACTATTTAAAACGAATAAACATATTTAGGCCTTATTTGATAAAAATAAGCTAGCTTATTTTTTGAGTAATATTTTGGATTAACATAAACTAGCTTATAAGTCAGTTTATAAGTTAACTTATTGATAATTACTTGAAATAACTTATTAGAAGTTTTTTGAAACTTTTTTCAAATATAACTCTAATTAATATTATTTACTGTTATGTTAGGTCTGAAATTATTATATCCGAGATGACAACTATTGAAGACATGAATGACCAAAAGTGCAAAGTCAACAAAGTCAATAATTAGGAAGGTTTAATATAAGGAAACGTTGCTTTATTGTAAATAAGGCAAGTGTATAATGCCTTATTTCATAGTTTCCTTATTTCGATAAATGTTCTTCATATAAATAGAGGGTTAGGGTCATTCTTTAGGTGTGCGCAAGATTATTTATTAAGAAGAGATTAGAGTGAATTATTAGTCGATAACTAAGATAGTCTAAATACTGTCAAATCATATTGTAACCGTATAAGTGAGAAATCTGACTACGAAGCTTCTTTAATCTTTGTGTTGTTATCGTTTTATTCGATATAATCATTGTGCTTGCATAATCTGGGATCTACAAGTGGTATCAGAGCAGACGATCAGAGTTGTTTTTCAATTTTCTGAAGTTATTCACGAAACAGAAGGTAAATTTTCGATTTCTGAGTTTTTATCGATTCAAACTGTTTTAGCTTTACCCGATAAAAACTCATAATTTTTTTGATCTGTTTTTCTCGATCCATACTTCATTAGCTTTACCCGATAAAAAGTCTTATTTTGATAAACTTGATTTTTTGTCGATTCATACTTCATGCGCTTAAATTTTTGTCGATCCATATTGAGTTATTCTTGATTTTAGTCAAAATTATTTAATCTGTTTTAATTAAAGTTATTCTAGTTTATTTTAATTACTTTTGATATTCTTTACATAAGAAAACTCAGGAACTAGTGACTCTTGCAGCTTTTCTTACTAAAGAATTCTCTAGTAAAAATCATAAACTCTAGTAATTTTTTTTTTCTTGACTGAACAAATAAAAAACTCGAGAATTTAGACATTCTTGTCCATAAAAAGACTTGTTCTTTTTAGTCAAGAACCCTTTGTTCTTGGTTTCTGGTTTATCGGTTAAAGAAAATTCGGATTAAGTATCTTTGAATTTTTATCGAGCCCTTCCTAATCGACAAAATTTATTTTATCGAGTCATATGGAATCGATATAAAATTTTATCGATTCGGTTTTTATCGAGTCAAAGAATTTTTTTGTCGAATCTTAATCTATTGAGAAACTCTTAGTTATCGAGTCCTTTGTGATCGATAACTTCTTTTTATCGATTCAAAGTTTTTTAGAAGTTTTATCAAGTCCCCTATACCCGACAATAATTTTTATCGAGCCTCATACACCCGACAAAACTCTTGTTTAGAAAGCCTCACCCGATAAAAATTGTTGTCGACCTCTGTTCTATCGAGAAAACTTTCTGTTTCACAAAACAAACTCAAAAAATTTCAAAAACTCACTGATCGAGATCATCAATCCAAGTAAAATGCTACTCGCAAAACTTTGACCATTGGTTCAAACACAAAACCCCACAAGGTAAGTCTTTCAGACTATGATCAATTTATGATTCAAATGAATGGCATGATGATAAAATTGCAAGAACTTCAATCTAAATTGAAAACCGAGAAACTCTTGGTTTCCAACTTAGAAGCACGCTTAGAAAATAATCATAATCAATTGCTTCTTATGCAAACCGACCTTGTCAATTCTCAAAGTATAATGCACAATCTCGAAACGGAGAAAATGGTTTTAAAAGAAGAAAATGATATTTTTAAACAACAAATATCTGATCTCACTTTTTAACTTCACACATCTAGGAGTGAGACTGCCGAATTTTCATCAAAGTTTGACTTTATCAGTCTTCAAAGACAAGACCTCTTAGAAAAACTCAAAGATTTGGAACTAAAGCTGTACAAAATTGGTCAAACTAAGCACACAATTCATTTAAACGCTCCAAAAGATTTATGTTCTAAAGCTGGATTAGGATTTGATAATCCAAAACATTTAGAAAAAGCCATCTACAATACTCCGACTATCTATAAATTTGAATATCTGAACCTCGGTCCGGGTTACAAAATTCAGTTTATGAAGTCGGATTCCAACGTCGGAGAAAGAGAAGATTTGAATAGGAAAAACAAAGATTTTCATCAAATTCTTTTCTGCTACCCTCATATAGTAGAAAAGGAATCTTCAGAAGCAACTATTCCAAATGATTATTTTCCTTCTTATACTGACGAAGAACTTCAAACTAAAATTCCTGAAAATAAACCCTACATTCCCACTTTATTCTTAGAAAAGATAATTATTCAACTTGAAAAAGTGTTGGAACATGAACGTTCTTCGTCAGAAAAGGAAAAAGAGGCATTTATTTTAAAAATTCAGAAATTGGAAAACGAGGCTTTACATTTAAACAACAATCACGAAAATGATTCTATTTCAAATATTTCTTCGTGTAAAGCTTTCGTTAGCAATTACTTAGATGATTGCGAGGAATTGTTTAAATTAGATCCAAACTATATTTCCTCGTAAACAAAAATGTTCCCATTCTTCCGACCAGATTGATGACGACTTAGACTATCTTGAGGAAATGCCTCGTTTTGACGAGTACACTGATTCCTCATCGAACCTTAAATCCACGGAACAGTTAGATGATTTAAATGCCGATTTTGACTTCAATCCCACACTTCCAAATCATACTGAGTTTTTGGACAAAGGCAAAAAGCCAATCGAATCAGTTTTACTTCCAACGGATTCGAATGAGTGTTCCACAAGTCAAATGCATTACACTCATTCTAACCAAAAGGATCAAACTCACTTTTCCAAACCCATCAATTCTCATTATGTAAAAAATGCTAAACGTGTTTCAGCTTTTCGAACTTTAAAGCAAGTTTGGGTCGAAAAAGGCAAAAGTGCTCCGAAGTCATCATCTCGCAAAAACGAAAACTCTTATTATTAAAAAATAACCAATCGAAGTTTTCAATTTCCTTGCACGATTCGTTCTGTTAAACATTTAATTCATTTTTCTCGGAATAAAATTTGTTGCTCGAATTGCGGTGTTGATGACTTTATGCAATTAAATTTTTTCTCTTATGATTATGGTTGTTTTCCTAACATGCATACTTCTTACAGTTCTCATTATGTCAATCAAATGTTTTATGATAAATGGTATGGTACATACAGTATCCCCACTTCCCCATTTATTGCATCAAAAGCTAACCTCTGAGGACCCAACAAAGCTTAGGTACCAAAATCTTTTTAATCTGTTTTGTAGGTACGTCATGTATGTGCTAAATTCCGAATATTCACATCACATGAAAATCTTTTCAAAGGTTATGCTACAATTTGAGGGGAAGTACCATATTTTTACAATTTTTTATTTATTATTTAGCTTCATAGTATCTCAGCTATGGACCTGTTCTTAACCCGTTTTACATTGCATTATGACTTCTGAATACATTAGTTCAGAACTCAGACTTTAATGTTTTAACTCTTTGTGTGTTAGGAATTAGAAGTTTCTATGGTCAATTCAAAGCCGGAAGGACCTACCCATGAAACACATCCCTAGGTTAGATATCCTGAAAGGGAATGATTAAAATAAAATTGAGTGCTTGTGAGATAAAATAAAAATGTGAGGGTGTGACAAGACTTCAAAGAACACTGGTCTTCACCAAACCTAAATAGTTATCCGGGTAAGCCACACAATCTATTCATTCTCGATTCCTTGAAGATGAATATTGAACTAGACATGGACCCAATGTCGATAACTTGTGTCTCCCCACCCAACTACTCAAGTATCTCACAAAAGATATTTGTTTCATATATCACGGAGAATGAGCATATCTGCTATCTTTTCTTCAATCGGAAGATTAAGATATTGAAAAAGGAAGACACACCTCCGGTCTCCGAACTTCACATTCAATGCACATTGAGTCTGTGAAATATATTTTCACATTTTGAGCCTTAAAATTAGCATTTAATGTATAAATTCTTTCTACACATTGCACAAGTCTTTGTGATTCCTCAAGCATATCTTCGTGTTTATGCCGGAACAGTTTGAGAAATTAATTTTATAACTTACTTCTATGATAACTGGAAGTCCTATCAGTGCCAACCCACTGCCAACACTGCATATAGGCCACTTAATTAAAATTTATTTTGATTAAGTGATAACAGTTGCTTCACGTGCTTCTGTATGTTAGTTTTACACGCTTCATTAGTTAACTATTTTTTTTGTCTTTGGTTATTCATAATGATTTGGATTCTCCTTATCATTCTGAGGGGGAGAGATTGTATATCAGAGACGCGCCATCACGACATGAGAAAAGGAAGATGACAAATGTTGATTTGTTTTGAAGATAAAGATTGAAGTAAATATGTTTTGTCGACTGCTGAAGATAAAGTTGAAGACTTATCGAGTGCTTAAGACCCGAGATCATTTTGTGTTGAAGACTTATCGAGTGCTTAAGACCCGACATAAAGTTTCATCGACTCATCTTGGCCCGACATCAATTCTTGTCGAATCTACTTGGCCCGAGATTTTTTTTTATCGACATCACCTGACCCGACAAGTTTATATCCTACGACATCACGGCTCCTTCGATTTTTCCAATCATGCTAATGTTAAGGGGGAGCAACGGAGATTACAAGAGATCATTTTCGTAGGGGGAGCAAAAGATTCAAAAGAAAGATTTGTTGACAAAAGTTTCATGATCTTCAAAAGAAGAGTACTGATTTGTTGAATTGTAATCTCGAATACAAAGGGGGAGATTGTTAGGTCTGAAATTATTGTATCTGAGATGAAAACTATTGAACACATGAAGGACCAAAAGTGTAAAGTCAACAAAGTCAATAATTAGGAAGGTTTAATATAAGAAAACGTTGCTTTATTGTAAATAAGGCAAGTGTATAATGCCTTATTTCATAGTTTCCTTATTTCGATAAATGTTATTCATATAAATAGAGGGTTAGGGTCATTCTTTAGGTGTGCGCAAGATTATTTATTAAGAAGAGATTAGAGTGAATTATTAGTCGATAACTAAGAAAGCCCAAAATACTGTCAAATCATATTGTAACCGTATAAATGAGATATCTGACTACGAAGCTTCTTTAATCTTTGTGTTCTTATCGTTTTATTCGATATAATCATTGTGCTTGCATAATCTGGGATCTACATGTTATTAATTATTAATGAATATTAATTATAAATAAATATTAGCTATTAATTATAAACAAATATTCAATATTAACTTTACTAATTAAAATTTATTAATTAATTTTAATTTTATATTATTAGTTAATTTTAATTATACAATAAATATTAATAATAAGTAGTAATTATTTATTAATATTATTAACTATATCAGTTATTTTTTTAATTATTATTCAATAAATTTAGATACAAAAAGAAAATACAATAATTCTAAAAATGTTTATATAAAATACCTGAAAATTAAAGTCATACTTTTTTATTTTATAGATAATTATAATATGTTAAATAAATTTAATAAAATGTTTAATTTAATTATTAATCATAGTTTTGAAAAATATTAATTAATTAGAATATATAAGGTTGATCAAATTTATTTGTTACTCATATTATATGTAATGATTATTGAAAACCGTGGATTAATGTATTTTTCTTTTCTAAAATTTGTTTTAACAAATTCAATATTTATACTATATATAATAATTAATTTTATATAGGGTTAAATTATTTGATGACCGATGAAATTGTGATAACTTTGACAACTTGTACATCATGTGTTATTTCATATGATTTTTTATATGTAGACATAGTATTTAATGCATTGACTAACATATATTTGTTTTACAGTGTGTTTGTTTCACATGTGCTCATTTAATAATGTGAAACTTTTTATGTATATTCTTTGTTCCACAAACACTCCAAAATGTTTTCACATTGTGAAACATGAACATGAGAAACAAACATATTGTAAAACAAATATATATTAATCAATACATTAAATATTATGTTTAGATAAAAAAAATCATATGAAATAACACATTATGCACAAGTTCTCAAGGTTATCACAATTTCATGGGTTCTCAAGAAAAGGTCCCCCATTTTGTATATACTATAAATTTATAAAATGAATTCTTTCAATTAACATTTTATATTATTTATTTATTTTACTATTTTATTTGTATTAATTAACATATTATAATATTAGAAATTTGTTTCAATTATATTATTAGAAATTTATTTGAATTATAATATAAAATGTTTGTAACTATTTTTTTTTTTTCAAGATGCTCTTTTTAGTTATTTTACACGTTTATATGCTAGTTTTTGTTAAAACATGACTTATTCATCAACTACCAGTTAACTTTTAAATCATCAGCTAACTTATAAGTTATTATTTACCTTAGAGCATCTCCAACAAATTCTCTAAAATTTCTCCAAAATATAGAATCAAAAGACAAAATATTCAAAAAAAATTATATTCATCTTCAACAAATTCTCCATTTTGAAGAATCCAACACTGATTATAATATTAAAATATTGCATCATTTATTAAAATATTATTTCTCTCTTTAAATATTTATTTTTCAAGATTTTCTATTGGTCATCTCATTTGGTAATAATTTTGGGAGTGAACTCCATATTTGGAGAAAAAACCACTCTTTCTCCTATTTTTATTTTATTTTGGAGATGATTATTATAAAGCTATTGAAACAAAATACTTACTTAAAATTCTTATTTTTTATATTTTTCCGTTTTAAAGAAGCTATTGAAAATGCTCTTATCAGCCGCTCTACTAAAAATAGCTTTATTATACTTATTTTCATGTTGTAATTATTATTATTTTGGTGTAGGGTCTGGTCACGCATCACATGTGTTACATCACCAATGCTTACTTACATCACCAAAAATTTATTGTGAATATGTGTAATGTCACATTAAAGATCGAAATTTTGTTTTTATCATATTTTTGCGTTAGCCGACAGTTAAAATAAAGGAAAATTGACTCAAAAGGTTAGACTATACATACGATTTATCTTCCAAACTATTTCTTTCCTATTTTTGTAAGTCAGAGTTAGGGACGACATCAGAAATTTCAGATAAAAGGTGCACCATATAAAATAAAATAAAAAAAATAAAAGTTAAATTTTGAATTCGATATCGATTAACTTGTTTATTTACTCAAACTCGATGATTTTTACATTCTGATTATATAATCTATAAACATATAAATATGTTTGGATTGAAAGTGTATGTTCGAATGGCTCGACTCGCCTCGTAAAGTTTAATCGAGCTTTCGAACAAGTCGAGTCGAACATTAATGTTATGGAGCTCGACTCGTTAAGTTAAACGATCTT
This sequence comes from Silybum marianum, assembly GCA_036898165.1. NCBI lineage: Eukaryota > Viridiplantae > Streptophyta > Magnoliopsida > Asterales > Asteraceae > Silybum > Silybum marianum. Next base: position 8,274,443 of record CM072529.1, on the reverse strand, counting down.
CATTTTGGGTTCAAGATCGACTCGAGATCGAAAATTATTAAGCTCGAGATCAAGATAAACGAGCTCGTTTGCACAAAGCTACGGTGTCCGGTGCAAAGAGGGAGGGGTGGACGCTCCATGTTCCAGTGTTAAAGGGTGGTCTCACGAGTCTCACGGAAACAGGCTTGAAGCCATACCAGAGCTGCAGAGCAGAAGGTAGTCGGCGCAGAGAAGCAAGATTTCGAGAGCCAGAGAAGAAACCTCACCCGGTTGTAACAACTCTCACGGACAGTAGCGGAGCTAGCGGGTAACGGTTCCAAAAAAATGAGAACCGGAACCGGAACCAGTCATGATCGTTTCCGTATTTTAGGAACCAAAACCGGAACCAATCACATCGGTTCCGGTTCCGGAACCGGCAGTTCCGAAACGGTTCCGGTTCCAAAGGCGGGTACCCGGTTCCGATGCTCACCCCTACCAGAAGGTGTTCCTTTATTCCTTTAAATTTACAAAGTTCTCATTTGAACCTTCCTCTCTCTCTCTCTCTATATATATATATATATATATATTTATATATATATATATTTATATATATATATATTTATATATATATAGGGGCGGGTTCAAATGAGAACTCAAATTTGGTTGCGATCGTGAGAACAAATGAGAGCGCGACACGTGTCATATTCAGATCGAATAATGAAGGAAAAATTCAAACTGAATGTAGTAAAACACGAGTCAATTACTGTAATACCAAAGAACTTGTAAACAGTAAGACACCTACTATGATACCCTTCTGAATATGGGTTGAGACCAAATTTGATTTGAATTTTAAACCATACATACCAGCTAGGTTGAGACCAGATCTTATGATGTCCGATTTTGCTTATTGAAGGTGTTGGTAGAGATTGCAAGAAGAGTGGATAGTGTTCTTGATGGGGACAGAAAATTGATGATGTGTCATGTGGTAGTTAGAAGGAAAGAGAGCTTTGATGATAATTGATAAGGGTGGGGCATCTTGGATATTTACAGGTATATGCAGGAGAGTTTTAAGTCAAGCTCTAATGTTGTGTGGATGAACAACATTTATGAATATTAAATTAAATAGTTTGACAATTTGAATGAAGTGTAGGATTCCCATACCTTTTGATCTATGAAATTTCTTGAGGGTTCTTTTACCTCTTCATATTTTGGTGTTTTTACGAAGATATCTTCAATCCATAACATATTCAACAACTTATTGTTTTTGTCACGTCAGTTTTTCACTAACTTATTTTTAACAAAAACTCATTTTTAAAAACTTTCTCCAATGTAATAACCTTTTGAAAAGCTTTTTATTATTTAAAATTTAAAACTTATCCTAAGCTTCTTTTAAAACCTCCTCCTAAAAAATAGTTTTAAATACATTGTATTTAATTGTCTCACAACATTTTATTATACATTAGTTGTTTGTTTGTCATGCTTTCCATACTTGTCATTTTCTTTCCTTTTGAAATGAATTTGGATTTTATTAAATAAATAAATAAATAATAAAACTCATTGATATAAAAGTATAATAATGACAAGGTACAAAAAATCAATGTGATTTTTATATCTCATAGGTTTCATTTCCTGTATTATCCCTTGACACACATCTTAGTAGGGAAAGAAGTTAGCCGTAACTTTAATGGTTTGTTTGATCATCTTCACTTCATACAGGTTTTTTAGCCGTAACCTCATAGACGACGAATGAATATAGGCCAAAAAACGGCAAATCCGATGGAATTAAAGATCTTTCGATTTGCCAAAAGAACTGAAGTTAGCCGTAACCTCATAGACGAATGAATATAAAAAACGGCAAATTCAATGGAGTTAAATATCCGAATAATGTCACACAATACAATACCATAAAAAATAGTTCACCGGTCCAAGTCTTCTTAGGACCATCAAGGATTTGCTGGCTGTTATTTTATGGGATTAATCCGGATGGCACAAGCTTACCAAATTATAAAATTAAAGTAACAAAATGTTACAAATAAAAAAGGTTTGATCAGGTGACTCAAGGTGGCCTGTAATACCCATAAATACCATAACCGGTCTGTAAAGAAGTGAGGATTAGTAGAATCACGGCTGCCATAAAGGAGATAATAGCCCAAGGATTGTTGAAATAGTTATGCATTAAGCTTGCTCGCCATGAATGCCAACGATGAATATAGAAGCGATTAACCTTTTTCGACAACCCTGAAAGATAGCTGTTGTTGATGTCGAAAACGACCTCTTGACAGAGGCGGTTGAAGAGATCGGCAACATCGGAATCACTTCCTAACCAGTGCTCGATAATCCCACAGTAATGTAGGTAAGCTACGTCTTTCTAAGAGTTAATCAAATTGTCCATAAAGATGACGTATGACGTTATCTCATTCCCGCAGTCTATGTGTGACTGCTCGAATGCTATCAGGTTAAGGAAAAGTGATTTTGTTCCGTCATGGATCAAGAGCCGGGGGATCTTTAGAATCCCGTTCTCGAACTTGATATCCCAAAATCGATCGGTTTTCCTTTTCATGAACTTGATTCCGGCTTCTTTAAGTTCGGTTACACAGTGTATTAGTTGTGTGGCCATCACTTGATCTGTCTTCTCGGTTCGAGCCTTGGTCCTCCCCCCAATAGACCCTGTCTAAACACATGAAGACAGTGAAGGTACGAAGATGGGTCAATCTGGTTCTGGCTACTGAACTCTAAGAGTGACGATCCCATTTTGTTCTCTTCGCTTTCGTCTGTTGGCATTAACGGAGAGAAGAAATGTAAAGCCAGATGTGCAAGCAAGCCTTTCTGGTCAGGCTGCCGCTGACCCGGACCGAACTGCAGGCCTAATAATCTTTCAAGTATGAACAACGGAATCTGATTCTCGAGCAAAACCATATCTCGCTGAATCAAGTGCATGGATCCCCGCATTGCAAACACGCGATCGTATTCGGAATAACCGAGCTCTTTGAACCCATTTGCCGCCCCACGGAAAAGCTCGAGAACAAAACAACCATCAAGAACCATCATTTCTACAAACTCGTTACTGCTAAGCATAATCTGTCCTTGGTAGCAATCTCGAGCCTGTTGCTCGACTTGTTGGATCGAATCAACGTACATTTTAGCATCTTGATTACAACGTTTAAGAATCTGGTTAAACGCCCGCCACTTATGGCGGTCCATGTTTTTGAGGTAGCGTTTTCCATGGTGGTAAGGACCTAAAGAGACTATATTCGGGATATAAGCTTTATTCTCGCCATCTCGTAAATACTGAGGAACTCTATAGATGCAGAGTTTTCTCCACGTACACGCCACGTCATCTTTCTGGGCAAGATCGAGCTTTTCTCTGATCGTGATCATCCATTCAGATTCCGGTGATCTTGGACGTTCTTTCCGATCACCATTCATCTCGATCTGGCATCTGGAATCGGATGGTTGTTGATTTTCCAGGCCCGGAAGTTGGATTGGACGGCTAGAACGTCGAATTCTGGCATCTATGGTTTGTTTCAGTATAAGAGTAATGAGGAACCCGCTAAATATCTACTTGGTGAACACAGCAACCATTGTTTGTGTTGAAGAAATGAAGCTTTCAATCAGATTGTTGGAAGTTATTGATACTAGCAAAAACAGATTGATAGGAAAAAAAAAGTGTCATCAATTGGGGTCCCATGCTTTAATTCCAACATAATGAAATAATAAACTTATCTCTAACCCAATATAAACATAATGTTATTCACCAAAATTTATGTATTTTTTTTTTAAGTGTATTATAATATTTATATACGTCAAATGTTACAAACAAACAAACTCACGTACCTTCTTCACCTAAGGCGAGGTTTGAACCTCCGACCTTTTAGAAGACAAGGGGTTCACATACCGCTAGGTCAAAGGCCATTTGGTTTAAAAACGTGTGTTTGATGTCGACATCTGTGACAAAAATTTCATGGGTAAGGTATCATTAGCAATAGCTAACAGAGGTGCCATTAGCCTTCCGAATAAAAATAAACAAAAACAATTCAATTGACTTTTAGGATTTAGAAAAGATGTATTTTTTTGGTTTTTGAATTCTTAAATTTGGAGAGAAGATAAAGGAAAAGAAATGGATAGAAAAGAAAGAGAAAGAAAAAAAAAGGAGAGAAAATTAAAATTTTGATTTGTGTTCTTAAAATTGAAGTAAAAGAAAATAAAATTATGTTCTCGACCCAAAGAAAAATGAAATGAAAAATGTTATTTTTATCAATATATCGTTTAAAATAATATTATTTAAAATGAAACATTGAGTAATTTGTAATTTTATTAATTTTTTGAATAATTTTAATTTCCTTCCTCCCACATTAATTTGGAAGGAAAGTTTTGTAATGAAACTAAGTTTATTTTTCTTTATTTTATTTTCTTTTTTTTTTTACAAAAGTTTTGAGAACACGAGGTTTTTTTTTTACTTTATTCAACTTTTCCTCATTTTTCTTTTCTTTGCTTCGTAAAATGAGTTTCGAGAACACAACTAAAAGACAACCTACTTTTCCCTTTATTTTATGTAAATGTCTTACATATTTACGTAAACTCGATTTTCATATTAAGAAAAAAAAATATTTTCACAAATTTAATAATTCACATAAAGATCCCCATTTGTAGGGGTGAGCAATTGACCCATAAGAACCGGGCAGAACGGAACCGAACCGGGACCGGGACCGGCACCGGTATTGCCCAATCGGTTCGGTTTTCGGTTCTCCAAATCCTCCATTTTCGGTTCCGGTTCCAAACCGGTTTCGGTGCCGGTTTTTCGGGTAATTAACCGGGACCGGCCCGGAAGTTTAAGTGACCAATTAATTTCGTTATAATTTAAGGTAATTACTACTTCTTTTTTTAGTCTTTTATAATTTGTTTATAAATTAATGTCATTATAATTTAATTCTTTTGTTGTTAAACATATTGGCAATACAAATTTCAACCATGGCGTCTGAGTCCGCGTTTACACTAGTGGTAGTGTTTTAAATGAGTATCGAGCTAGTTAGTCAATGTTGATAGTTGAAGCTTTGTTGTGCACCCAAGATTGGGTTAGAAACTTTAGAAAGTCAATAATATACGCGGCGACTACGATATCTTGAAGGACGATGAATAACTTTGTGTATATTTTGTTTTCCGTTTTTGTATTTTTAAACGGGTACTACTTTTTATTAAATACGAACAATCCTTTCGGCTTTGTGTTTATATAGAGATTTCACAAACTTTAAACAGAGTAAATGACAAAGCAGTGGGGGAAGAAGACATTGGAAAATTATAATATGATTTTTGTTGGTTGATTTGTTATTAAACTATGAATATTTTGGGATTACTACACAGTGATGCCATTAATTAAAAGTGTTCACGGATTAATGCACAGTAATACCATGGATTAACATAAATTTTGTTTAAAAGTGACGCTATATATTAATGTTAAAAAAGTTGTCAAACAATAAAAGGGATCGCATGAATTATATAGCGATGTTATTGATTAAAAAAGAAAAATACAAAATTCAAGAAAAACAAATGCATTAACAATCGGTTCCAACCGGGTTTTTGACCGAAAAACCGGGACCGGGACCGGGACTGGGACTGAACCGGCACCGGTATTGCCTATACGGTCCGGTTTTCGGTCCTACAATCTCTTATTTCCGGTTCCGGTTCCAAACCGGTTCGGTGCCAGTGCGGTCCGGTTCGGGCCAAATGCTCACCCCCACCCATTTGCATTAACAATTTTTTTTTCTTATTTCTTCAATCTGAAAATAAGTTTTATGCAAACGCATAAACTTTGGATAAAATAAGAATTCAAGTTAAAAAATAAACTTGGCTGAAAAGATTATAATGTAGGTCACTTTCGATTTATTTTATGGAAGTTGACTCAAAAGACCAAAGTACACTTTTTATTTATTCTCCTAACAATTTTTCTCTCAATTTTACACAAATGTCAGTGAGTCCATAACCCAGGTACGTAAGCATTGCAGACCCCCAAAATGACATCCTTTTTTGGCCAGGTCTGTAACTATTACGAACCCAACTCAAAACCCGGTTCAACCCGCATCTATCATACAACACCAAGTCTAAAAACGACGTGAAAGCGGGTTTTGGGATGAGTTCGTAACTACGGATTTGGTCATGGGGAAAGCCACATGAGCACCAAAGGGTGCATTGGCTCCGCTCAACCTTTTAATATTTATTTATTATTATTATTATTATTAATTTACTTGTATTTATGCCTTATTCAACACTTTTTTTTAATAATAGACTCATTTCAACTTCTAATGAGAGGGGCTCCTCCGAATAATTTAGCCTTTGCTCAATGAAAATGATTTATCAAAAAATTTGGTTTTTTCGTCTCTTCACATCATAAAATCGATCAAGCTTTCACATTACATAAACACATGACAGGTCTGCTGGAACATGGAGCGTCCACCCCTCCCTCTTTGCACCGGACACCGTAGCTTTGTGCAAACGAGCTCGTTTATCTTGATCTCGAGCTTAATAATTTACGATCTTGAGTCGATCTTGAACCCAAAATGAAGATCGTTTAACTTAACGAGTCGAGCTCCATAACATTAATGTTCGACTCGACTTGTTCGAAAGCTCGATTAAACTTTACGAGGCGAGTCGAGCCATTCGAGCATACACTTTCAATCCAAACATATTTATATGTTTACAGATTATATAATCAGAATGTAAAAATCATCGAGTTTGAGTAAATAAACAAGTTAATCGATATCGAATTCAAAATTTAACTTTTATTTTTTTTATTTTATTTTATATGGTGCACCTTTTATCTGAAATTTCTGATTCCGTCCCTAACTCTGACTTACAAAAATAGGAAAGAAATAGTTTGGAAGATAAATCGTATGTATAGTATAACCTTTTGAGTCAATTTTCCTTTATTTTAACTGTCGGCTAGCGCAAAAATATGATAAAAACAAAATTTCGATCTTTAATGTGACATTACACATATTCACAATAAATTTTTGGTGATGTAAGAAAGCATTGGTGATGTAACACATGTGATGCGTGACCGGGCCCTACACCAAAATAATAATAATTACAACAAGAAAATAAGTATAATAAAGCTATTTTTAGTAGAGCAGCTGATAAGAGCATTTTCAATAGCTTCTTTAAAACGGAAAAATATAAAAAAAATTAAGAATTTTAAGCAAGTATTTTGTTTCAATAGCTTTCTAATAATCAACTTATAAGCTAGTTTATGTTAATCCAAAAGATTACTCAAAAAATAAGCTAGCTTATTTTTATCAAATAAGGCCTAAATATGTTTATTCGTTTTAAATAGTTTGTACTAATAGTTAAGTTTGTAATTAAAAGGGATGCTTGTAAATTACGAAGATCATTCAAGAAATAACCCAGTAATTTATGATAAATATCTTGTAATTACTAATCAATGGTTACTATTAACAATGTTAATGTTGGTAAATATTTATTAATTTTCAAAAAATTAATTTATTGACAACATTTAGAGATAGCATAACCTTTTTGTAAATCTCTCTCTCTCTCCTCTTTTCGACGAACCTTGCTCCGACCAAACTTATTTTGACATATATATATTGTGATGCACAATGTGATACCCAAGAAATTCTAAACAGTAAGACACGAACCAACTGTGATACCAAAGAACTTGTGAACAGTAAGACACAAATTTACTGTGATACCTACAGTGATACTCTTTTGAATAAGAGTTAACACTAGATCTGATCTGGATTTTAGACCACACATACCCTAGACCCACTAGGTTGAGACCAGATCTGACGAGGGTAGATATTAAGACCGTTCCCACTGGGTAAAGAAAATTGATGATGTGGTAGTTGGAAGGAAAGAGAGATTTGATAATAATTGATGGAGAGGAGTGGGTGCATTTAGACGGTGCCTCCAGTCTTTAAATAAACGATCTTATTTAATATGATTTAATATTATGTGGGACCCACATTATATCTGATCCACAAAGTGTTCCTTTATATATATACATATATATATATATATATATATATTACTTGGGATCACGTGAGACCACCCTGTTTCCGTGAGACTCGTGAGACCACCCTTTAACACTTGAAACTTCACAGCAAAAACACTATGAAGGTAAAAAAAATATGAATCTTTAAATTATTTTTGCTATGAAAGTAACCTACATAGTGTTTTTGCTGTGAAGCTAACCTTCATAGTGTTTTTGCTGTAAAGGTTCAGAATTTTTTTACCTTCATAATGTTTTTGCTGTGAAGTTTTCAAAAGTAAAAAAGTGGTTTCACGGGTCTCACGGAAACAGGTTGGTCTCACGTGAACACATCATATTTTTTTTACCTTTACAATATTTTTGCTGTGAAGTTTCAAGTGTAAAAGGGTGGTCTCACGTGTCTCACGGAAACAGGGTGGTCTCACGTGATCTCAACCCAATATATATATATATATATAGAGGAAGATTCAAATGAGAACTTTGTAAATTTAAAGAAATAAAGGGACACTTGTGGACCACATATGATTTGGGTCCTACATAATATTAAATCAGAAATGATTTAATATTATGTGAGACCCACATCATATGTGGTCCACAAAATGTTCCTTTGTTCCTTTAAAGATGGATGGTTCTCGTATGATCCCTCCCCTATATATATATATATATCATATAGAAAACCTTAGAAGAAAACTACCGTAAATATGAGGCATTATTTCATGGTTCATAGAAAGTCAAAGAGATTCTTATGTGACTGACAAAATTTGACTTGCAAGATTGCTTCTATACGTATTATATGAAGCCAACTTACAGTAGAGACAAGGGAAAAGGCGTCCGAGAGTGGCAACCTAAAGATTGGTTATTGCAAATAGTATATGTTAGAACAACTGAGAATGTATAATGGTGCAACTAAATGGTCGTTGGCTAAGCAGTATCGGGTTACCGGTAGTGCCCAACCTCCTAGAAGATCGATCAAGGATTCAAATCTCATTAAATATAAGTATCGTGTGAATATTTCTTACACAGTATATAATTAATATACTTACAAAAAAAGAAGATTAATGGTGCAACAGTATACCCAATAACTTTTTGAAAAGACCCATGAGCAAATATACATGGTCAAATTATCAGTACTAGAACAGCTAATAATTACAAGAGCAGTTGATCAAAAAGGCACGGATGATTTTAAAGAATTCATACGGAGAGGTAGATTAATCGAAATTCCAATGGGGGGAAGAAGGTATACAAGGGTAAGTGATGATGGACAAAAAGATAAGTAAATTGGATCGATTCTTGGTCACATATGAATTCGGTTTGGTGTGGAAGAATTTGGGAGCGAAGGTGCTAGAAAGGAAATGGTCGGATCATGCGCCTATTATGTTATATATGTGACATTGGGCCAAGACCATTTAAGTTCTTCGACACGTGGTTAAAAGATGCAAGTGTGGGGGAAGTGGTAAAAAATGCATGGAGTAAGACGGTATTATCGAAGAGGCCGGGTAGCGTATTTTGGGACAAGCTTAAAAATGTGAAAAACGCCGTTAAAGATTGGAGTAGGGTGAAATGGGGTGACGTAGAAAAAGAATTAGAAGAAAAAAAAAGTAGCAAAATGGGAGGAAATAGCCTAGGTGAATCAATTGGAAGAAAGGGGGAGACAAAGGTTGATGGAAGCTTGAAAACAATAATGGCTAGATCTAGAGCAAAAAAGCTTGGAAATGGCCAAGCTTAGGTTTGCATGATGTTGTTTTAATATATGGTTTGCACTTCTATATTTTGTTTAGGTTTTATAGTCTCAGTACACGTGTAACATGACGTCCAAAAAGATCAAAACATCCATGTATGTAGTAATGCTTCTAGTTTGATTTACAACGTGATTACAACCAATTTGTAGGTTCAACCTATTTTCACGGAGCTTTTAACCGCTGCATTGGAACTGATAACATCGTGCTGCTGCTCTGGCGATGCCGGTTGTCCCAACTATGTTCAAGTCGGTTTCCACTTACTGATATTTTATAACCAAATTTTGTTGTTATTTAAACGAGTAACCTAATTGTTTGATGGACATATTTCAGAATCTTTCTTCTAACGAGTACAATGAAGTTTTGTATAAAGAAGCATCTATGATGATCATTAAGGTACTAAATGTTACTTAAAACTTTTGTTATATGTTCAGTAATTAATTAGGTTTGCATAATGTTGTTTTAATATATGGTTTGCACTTTTATATTTTGTTTAGGTTTTATAGTCTCAGTACATGTAACACCCGGAAATTTAGCGAAAAATTATGTAAATTAGCATTGTAATATTATTATTTTTGGGCAAATGGAAGGATTCAAGTGTATAATGTTGGGTTACATTGATCTGGAAGAAAGGAGCGAAAACAGGAACCGAATTGAGTTTCGGTACCTAGTTTGCGATCATGACATGTTATCTTGGTATGTCATGATCGCGAGGCAAGATCGCAAGAAAACCAGATAGCCAAAAAAATCGATTTTAAGCACGAAACTCGCGGTATGGGTTGTGCGATCATGACAGGCGATCATGCCTTGTCATGATCTCAGGGCAAGATCGCCCGGGTGGTCCTGGACCACTTTTAAGTGCGATTTTTCAGCTCCATTTCTCATTTATCAGATATCAAAACTCAGTAACGGGAGAAAAGCATTGAAGGCGATTTTAGGGTTTCATTTTCTTCCACCTACCTCATCCAAGCTCATTGATTTCTCCTTTCAAGTTGAAGATTTAAGAGTGGTTCAAGCATTTAAAGCTTCAAGTAGTGATGTTCTTGCTTCCTTTCAGATTTCTTGATCACCTCCATCCTCGTAGGAGCTTTTCTAGGGTTCTCCTAACTCTAGCCTTGTGAGTTCAAATCTAAACTTATAAACTCAAATACTTTTTGTAAATGTAGCATTTTACTGATTCTTAAGCTTATTTTCAAGTAGTTGTGTATTTGGGTAAGTTTGGAGGTTTTAGGTCAAAATAAGGTTTTGGAGTATTTTGTTGTAGATGATGGGATGAGCATCTTTAATGGTTTAAAATACTTGGAAATGTTATAAAATGAAATAATATTTGGTTTTGAAACTCAAAATGGTTTGACCTAGTTTTTGGTAAAACTTGGATTTAAAAAGGAAATGGTTTATTGAAAGGGTTTTCAAGGTTGGAAAACTAGCGATACGTCTCGTAAATGTATTCGGTCGTAGGACTAGTATGCAATGGATACATAGGCATATAGTCGGTTTAAAGCGGAATTGTTGTCCCTTTTTGGTAGCATAGAAGTCATCGGGGGCCTCTTACCGTTGGGTATAATGCTGGATCATTACCGGATGCCATTGACTCTATGCATGCGCAATTTGGGGTCATCGAGGGCCGTGTACTAAGGTGCATAATCGGTTATAGACCGGTTGCCATTGACCATTGCGCGGGCTTTCGTAAGAAGTCATCGGGGGCCGTGTACTAAGGTGCATAATCGATCATTGACCGGTTGCCATTGGCTCTTACAGTTAGCTCAAACATCGTGTAGTGACCTACTTCTGATATCCGTCACTAAGGATGGAACACCGGGTCTCCCCCCGGATGCCTTTAAAAGATCCTTGCTCATCAAGAGTAACTTATTTCAAGTGAAGTTGAATGGGATAAACGCACTGTATCTTACCTTTTAAATGTTTTAACTGCCTTATCCATTTAACTGTTTGTTCTCACTAGGCGTAAGCCTAACACTTGATTTTAAATGTGGTTTAGCAGGTAAACAGATTGACGGGGATCTTTAGAGAAGAGCGGGTTGATGTGTCGAGAGAGAGAGAGGACACCTTTTTGGAGTATACATAGTTGGAGCAATAGAATATTCTTTTGAGGATATTAGTAACACCCAATTGTAATCTATAGCATAAATTATTAGGTTGTTATTTTAATATCCATGTTTAGATGTAAACTCCCATACTCTATCCCCACTTATTGGGTGATTTTTATATTATTCCGCATTTCGTTCTGGTTTAAATTTTGCTCAAATTTTTAGGGTGTTACAGTACACGTGTAACATGACGTTCAAAACGATCAAAACGTCCATGTATGTAGTAATGCTTCTAGTTTGATTTACAACGTGATCACAACCAATTTGTAGGTTTAACCTATTTTCACTGAGCTTTAAACAGCTGCATTGGAACTTATAACATTGTGCTGTTGCTTTGGCGATGCTGGTTGTCCCAACTGTGTTCAAGTCGATTTCCACTTACTAATATTTATAACCAAATTTTGTTGTTATTTAAACGAGTAACCTAATTGTTTGATGGACGTATTTCAGAATCTTTCGTGTAACAAGTACAATGAAGTTTTGCATAAAGAAGCAGCTATGATGATCATTAAGGTACTAAATGTTACTTAAAACTTTTGTTATATGTTTAGTAATTAATTAGTGATATGTTATTGCAGGGTGTTTCCAAGTGGCATTTTATGAGAAAGATTAGACCAAAATCAGAGTTTATAAGCTAGCTTATTGATACACATAAGCTAGCTTATAAGTTAGCTTATAAGCTAGCTTATTGATAAGCTACTTGGAGTAGCTTATGAGGAGCTTTTTGACATTTATTCCAATTATACCCCTGATTAATATTAATTATAAATAAATATTAATATTAATTATTCATAAATATTAAATTACAATAATAAAATTAATTAAAAATTATTAATTAATTTTAATTAGACATTATTAATTAATTTTAATTATACAAATCAATAACTATTACTTACTTATAAATGTTATTAACTATATCGGTTAATTTTTTTCAATTATTATTCAATATATTTAGATGTTAAAAATTAAATATAACAAATTCAAAAATATTTATGTAAGTTATGTAAAATCAAAGTTATAATTAGGTAATTTTATAGATAACTAAAATATGCTAAATAAATATTTAATTTAAATACTAATTATATTTTTTATATAAGGTTGACGAAATTAAAATTTATAGCATATATATAAATAATCAATTTTAAATTCTTTTAGTTGATATATTCTTTTATTTTATTTTTATTAAATAATTTTTTGGGATTTTCATGAATAAAACGTGCCTTGCTTTCTAGCCAACTGAATTGAACATGTGACACCTTTTATATCAAAAAAACTAAACCAACTTAAATTGTAGTACTTATTTTCATGTCGTAATTATTTTTTTGGTGTAGGGGCCGGTCACACATCACATGCTTACATCACCGAACATTTATTGTGAATATATAATTCAACCTCCATCTATATATATATATATAGGGGTAGGTTCAAATGTGAACTCATTTTTGGTTGTGAACGTGAGAACGAATCTCAGCACACATTTTTGGTTATGGTGGACGCGATCACGGAGGATTGACGCGATTCATGGGAGGGTGGAGATTATTAAAGGAGGGAACCAGGTCAAAGCCGCTTTTATTGACCGGATAAGTGGCTGAGATTCGTCCTCACGTTCACAACCAAAAATGAGTTCACATTTGATCTTTCCTCTATATATATATATATATAGAAAGGTTCAAATGAGAACTTTGCATTTTAAAAGGAATAAAGGGACACTTGTAGATCACATATGATGTGGGTCCCACATAATATTAAATCTTTTATGATTTAATATTAAATCATAAATGATTTAATATTATGTGGGACCCACATCATATGTGGTCGACAATTTGTTCTTTTGTTCCTTTAAGGAGGGGTTGTTCTCATTTGATCACTCCCCTATATATATATATATATAGGGGAGGGATCAAACAAGAACCACTCATCTTTAAGGGAACAAAGGAATTCATTTGGGACTACATATGATGTGGGGCCCACAAATAAAAAATCATTTATGATTTTTTAGAAAAAAAAACAAAAAATCATTTATGATTTTTTAGAAAAAAAAACAAAAAATCATAAATGATTTTTTATTTGTAGGCCCCACATCATATGTGGTCCCAAATGAATCATTTGTTCTTTTAAAAAGGCAAAGTTCTCATTTGAACCTCCCTCTATATATATATATATATATATATATATATACATACATAGAGGAAGGTTCAAATGAGAACTTTTGATTTATAAAGGAACAAAGGGACACTTATGAACCACATATGATGTGGGACCCACATCATATGTGGTCCACAAATTGTTCCTTTAAAAAATGGTAGTTCTCGTATGATCCTTCCCCTATATACATATATATATATATATAGAGAGAGAGAGAAAGAGGTTCATGTGAGGACTGTAACAATTTACGAGAATGCGAGGACAATTCTCAACCAATCATTTTGTACATGAAATTTTTCATGTACAAAATCACGTATGATTCACATACAAAATCATATATGATTAGCCGAGACTTTTTCTACAGCAAAAGTCGTGCGTGTCATTTTTGATGCTAGTACAAAATTACATATGATTTTGTACATGAAAAAAATCTCATGTACAAAATGATTGGCTGGGGATTGTCCTCGCATTCTCGTACATTATTAACGTTCTTGCATGAACCCGCCTCTCTCTCTCTCTCTCTATATATATATATATATATATAGAGAGAGAGAGAGAGAGAGAGATGGAGGTTCAATTACAAACTGCACGAAATGTACAAATTTACAAACTCGTACAAATCATTGCAAAAAAAAAATCATGATTTTTTCCATATTATTACACGTATTTTTGTTTCACCTTGTGAAAAAATTACATGTAAAACTTTTACACTATAACACAAATACATGTGAAACTTTTTCATAAAAAATATGTGAGAAACTTTCAACTTATGAAAACGAATACGTGTTAAACTTTTACATTATGAAACAAACATATGTGTAATAATATCTTAAATCATAACATTTGATGGGATGTTTGTAAGTTTGTACCTTTCGCCCAGTTTGTAAACGAACATTTGATGGGAAGTTTTTTTTATTTTTGCATTGATTTGTACGAGTTTGTAAGTTTGTACCTTTCGTCCAGTTTGTAAACAAACCAGCCTATATATATATATATATATATATAGAGAGAGAGAGAGAGAGAGAGGGGGGGGGGAAGTTAAAATGCGAACTTGTTGATCATAACTCCTCTCGATGGTTTGAATATGATTCCTTTTGTATACTTAGTGAAATTCCACTGTTTAAGCTTCTGTCAATATTCAGCGATAGCATACGCTGATTACTATCAGCGATCGCTAAAGATCAAGGAACAAAGCTTATCTCTGAAGATCTGAATATCAGCTATCACACCAGAAGACCATTCAGCGAAAGTCAAAGACACTAGCTGAAGAAAGAGATAATCAGCTAAGTGAACTGAAGCGGTTCAGCGATAGCAGCGATTATCTAATCAAAGTGTGAAGTCTTGTGAAGCCTCGGCGATACTGAAGATTCCTCCTTGAAGATTCAGAATCAGCGATCAAATGATGCTTCCCTTACAAGATTAAAGATTGATCTTATCCTTGATGTACAAAAGTCAAACCTAATACATTGTCAGAAAAGGACGTACGAATTGTCTCTTATGTCCCCATCATATCTGATACAGTACTGTTCATATTCGGCCAAAAGCATGGCTGTCTTATTTGCAAGGACAAACTTCCTATCCAAGCTTGACACGTGGCATGTACCTTTTGTCTTGCATTAAATGCAAACGGGTATAAATAAGATGAAGATATCTTCTTCATCTTAATGCATGCTTCTTTCTAGCCTAAACCCTCTTGATTTCTTTCTTCCTTCTTCTTGTGCATCAAACTTAATGTTTCTTAGTTACAATAGAATAGGTTTTAAACTTGTTCTTATTCCGCTTGTAACTGTAAATTTGTTTATGATATATAAACTTATTTAAAAACCAAAATCTGTGTGTTTGTATTCAACCCCCCCCCCCCCTTCTACAAACTGTTTACTATTATTGAACTCTTGTAGACCCTTATTGGGACCAACATAACTCAAATTTGATTATGAACGTGAGGACAAAGGAGAATGTGACAAATCTCATTCAGTTTGAATATATTCAGACCGAATGTTGTGTTACTCACTCTGAATGCGCGTTATTTATACTGAAAAATGTATCAACTTCACTTTCGTTATTCATATCGAATGGACACGTGTTGCACTCTACTTTGTCCTCATGTTCGCAACAAAATTTTAGTTGGCATTTGAACTTTTATTTATACATATATATTTATTTATACACATACTATATCAATATATTAAATAAAATAAAAAAATTAATTGGGGTTGGATCAAGGACGGATATTGTCATCCCGAACCCTGTCCGGATCCTCTTCGAATATCTTCGAATATAAAATTAAATCCCCGTCCCCTAGAGTCGGGTACAGTGGATTACCCGTCCTCATAAAATTTCCATCTGTAGATGATAACTGAGGATGAAACTGCGGGTGAAGGAAAAAAGACAGAGAGAAGAATACAACGAGTGGGTTCGGGACATACATGAAGTTTAAAAGTTATTTTCATTTAAAAAATAAAAATAAAGTAAATAAATCAATCGATCAACTGTCTTGAAGATGAAATAAATGGCGTTAAAAATTGAAACCATATTATATGTAATGTAATTATTTTAAAATAGGAACCATTTATACTTACTTTTTATTCACTTATAATCATTTAAACAATCTTAATACATAAAACAAACATAAAAACATTTAATCTAAAGTTTTATGTCACCAAGAACCAACCCTGAACCCTTCAACTTATCTCTAGTAATCGTATCAATCCTTTCTTTCATCTCCTCATTCAAATAATTCTCCCAATCTCCCACCTTCCCGTTCCTAAAAAACTCTCGATTCTCCACCACCACCGCCGCCGTAAACTTCTGAACGCCGCCACCATCACCGCCCTTATTCACCGCCAGATTACTCAAACTCTCAAAGCTACACATCTTCACTATCTCCTCCACCACCCCTTTCTCCTCTTCCTCCGCCGTAAACCCCACCCCCATGAACGCCGCCACCTTCTTCACCTCCGCCGCCGCCTGCCTCTTCATATCCTCGTACTTAACAAACAATATCTTCTCCGGTGACTCCTGGCTCGCTTTCCAATATTCCAACACATGATCCCAAAAAGGTCCGTACTCCGAAACCCCGTTACAAAACATCTCGAAAGCATCATCAAACGAAACGGGTGGCAGTTCTTTCGGTCTAATCTTTCTCATAAAATGCCACTTGGAAACAAATGCGTCTTTCGGGTCCCTACACACGTATACAAACTTGCATTTAGACGTAGGAGATGTGATCGATATCGGTAACAAGCTATGAGCGTAGTGGGTGGCAAAGAGTCGAGGAGAAGGGAGGTGGTCGAAGTTGGTTATCGGGTAATCGAGAAAGATATGGGTGTCAAGAAAGGGGAAAAGACTCTGTGGGCCGGTGCGAAGAAGAGGGTGGTCGCCGGAAAAGTTGTAACGGTGGCGGTTTATGGTGGCGAACATGAGAGCTTTGAGCCAAGTGGTTCCACATTTCATGAAACCAGAGAGGAAGATGTCTGTGGGTTGAGGATGGAAGTGATCGCTGATTAATAAGAGGCCTCTGATGACTTCACGGCTGATCCAAAAACCTTTATAACGAAAGATGTATTGGCTTCTCCAGCCATTGTTTTTGGGAAGAGTTGCAATCATGGCGTCGAGCTTTTGATCGAAGGCTTCTTGTTTCTTTTTTTGGATTTGGTTATCGCCATTAATGGGTTTGGGGTTGTAGCATGCATCGTGGTCGGGAAGAAAGTATGTGGCCATGGCTATACAGATAGATGGATGGATGGAAGAAAAACTTGAAATGTAAACCTTCTTTTATAGCAAATTCATGTTTTTATTTTATTTTATTATCATTACTATAAAAATATAGTATATATATATATATATATATTATTAATAAATGTAACGTAAACAGGGAATTTAATTATTTTGATATTTTAGAAAAACCATTTACCAAAATGAACATCTTTTTATATTTTACCAAAATGACCAAAATACATATCGAAATACAGATCAGATCGAGTGGGTTTGCAATACCATCAAAACGACGTCGTTTTGGGTTGAAATCCTCCGGACAAATACACAACTCCTCCGCCAAACATTCAATTCCTCTGCCAAGTATAATTTGTTAAATTTTTCATTTACATTTACATTTTCTACCCTTAGAGTTAGTTAATAAATTACTTTAGGTACTTTATTTTTTAATTTTTCGTTTTACACCCTTATCACATTAACACACATACTCGTATAACAATTAAAATACGTCTAAAAATTACGTTTTTTATTTTAACAAGTTGCACCATTATAATCGTCTCGACAATATCTTTGAAATGAGCTCAATATTGAATATTTTTCGATATAATTATATACTTTTAAAGCCAATTATCCTCTTGATCGGTGAATATGAATATTTTTCACAAAATTCAGAATGTTAATTAAAATATAATGCTATTATTTTTTGTAAGTTGATCGCATTTTCCGGCTATTAAAATATTATATTGAGGCTGAAAAACTTACTCATGAAAGGTATTGAAGAAGGAGAGCATGAAAATATGCTTGAAAGATTTCTGTATTTTATTTCCGTAGTCCTCTCCGCACTGTGTATATATCATTGATTCAAAAATGGGTTAATTATAGTATATATTGTAATAACCTTAAGAACCGATTCATTATGTGTTATTTTACATAAATATTAATTTATATGGTTTTTATTATAGAAATGACAAAAACACAAAAGTAGTATAAATTCACTATAATTTATATCTTATTTCTTTATATATCCATAAAATTATACTTTGTCGTTAAAAAATAATAGCATTATGTTTTAATTAATATTCTGAATTTTGTGAAAAATATTCATATTCACCGATCAAGAGGATAATTGGCTTTAAAAGTATATAATTAAATCGAAAAATATTCAATATTAGGCTCATTCCGAAGGTATTGTCGAGACGATTATAATGGTGTAACTTGTTAAAATAAAAACGTATTTTTTAGACGTATTTTAATTGTTATACGAGTATGTGTGTTAATGTGATAAGGGTGTAAAACAAAAAATTAAAAAGTAAAGTACCTAAAGTAATTTATTAACTAACTCTAAGTGTAGAAAATGTAAAATGCAAATGAAAATTTTAACAAATTATACCCTCTTGGCGGAGGAATTGAATGTTTGGCGGAGAAGTTGTGTATTTGGCGGAGGAGTTGTGTATTTGGCGGAGGATTTCAACCCAAAACGACGACGTTTTGATGGTGTTGCAAAACCACCCGATCTGATTTGTATTTCGATATGTATTTCGATTGTATTTTGGTCATTTTGGTAAAATCAAAAAGAAAATGGTCATTTTGGTAAATGGTTTTTTTAAAATGGTCAAAATAATTAAATTCTCTTGTTTATATCTTAACGATTTTATTAAAAAACAACCTTTGAATTTCTAAAAGGTGAATCATGCACTAATAAACGAAAGACTTTTTGCATGCGGATCTTTTCCTGGGAAATATGTCGTTAAAGGATAATTCCTCTCAATTTTACTGCCAAAACCTGTGCCCAAAAAGAAAATATTTTTGAGCATGGGTTTTTCTGGTAAAACTGTCACAAAAATTGGTGGGTAATTCAAATCAGTGACAGATTACCCAGGGATTATCTGGGTGATCCGTTGGTATTTTCACAAAACCAGCAGATTTTACCGAACCATTGGTATGTTTTGGGTGATCCGTTGGTAATCACGAACGGTAATTTTTGTAGGTAAAGCCATTTGTTTTGTAGTGATGTATGACAAAAAAAATTAGTCACTCTTAATGATTTCAAAACCCTCTTAATCATTTTGTATCATATACCTTCCTTAACCATCCAAAGACCTAATTTCATTTTAAACAATTACCAAACAATTATATTTCATTTTGCACCATATATCACAAAAGTCTTTTAAGCATTCTCACCACTTAATCATTTTACACCAAAGTAACTGTCAAACAACCCTAAAACATCTCTCACCTATTTTTTGTGTGATCATGTGACAATTTTTTTGTTGTCATTCATTCAAGATTTGGAATCTAATTAGTTAAAAATAATGAAAGTATATATGTTCTCTTCATATTTAATTAATGTGTATGTTTGTAACTTTTTCCTAATCAAGTTTTAACTTATGTTGCTTGTTGCATATAGATATACAAATAGATGCTTGAGTTATTTTATCAATGAATATTTAAAAATATACAAGTTGTTTTATTGATACCTACCAAAATTTAAATATTATAAAGTATATTTCTATAATTATTTGATGTTGTTATATTCTATATTCTTGTAAAAATGTCGGTGTTAAAAGATTTGGTCTTTGATTTGTTAGATTTTCTTTTTAATATAATGACATAAATATAAATAAAAGTATAATAACCTTGAAATAAGACAAGTCATTAGGTTTTAGTATTGTACATCTTGTGAAAGGATCGATTCTCAAAACTCAACTCTTTACGAGTGTTATTTATTTTGGTGGGTCATGTATGTGACATAAAATGCTAATGATTTATCTCATTTTTAGTCTATAACTTTTTTTTATTATAGAGTGGTCGTTCTAGTTTGTAAAAATGTTTAAAAGTGGATTATGTTAATTTCCATCCTTTAAATAGGAGACATCTTCTTCTTCTTTTTTTGTCCTTTTTCCTTCTTTCTTTCATTTTCTTTTGAAAAATATATAATAATACTATATATATGCACCTCGCCCGCTTTTCGCATCCATTTTTTCGGCGCCTCCACTCGATGAACATCCTCCCCCTACAAACATCTCCAGTGAACCACCTCTACTGCCACCACTTTCTTCCTCCGCCACCTTTTTCGATCAAGGTCCATCCACTGGTCAAGACAACATCAGTGGGGTACATGTTTGTAGCCAGTTAAGCCAAGGATCTCATTGTTGACATCAAACTCATATTACTACACAACTCTTTGGTAGGTCAAGGAGCTAGCTTCATAATTCATAAACACGACGAGTGTATACCATGATTCTTCTGTCTAAGTGTCTACCACTAATGCATACATTATGCGATGGATGTGAAGAAGTAGGCCATTATCTCGTAGTTAAATGCATATTTACTACAAGGTGGATAACTTCCAAAGAATAATAACATCGAGCTTATAGTTTATATTTAGGACAATATGAAGCATAGCAATTCAAATTGTCCATTAAATATTAAAATTATACTTTTAGCAGTTAGTCTGATTAAATTGTTTAAGCTTCAACGTTATTAGTTTAGACCTAAATTCTGAAATTTATGTTTTAAGTGTAACACGAGTCTTGTGAGACGTTACACTGTAAGAGGAAACAAATTGATTTGTAAAGTTATTAAATTTAACAGTAAGAGTAAGAAAAATCTTGTTAAGTTGCTAGAAGTAAACAATAAGAGCATAACAAAGTAAGTTATTAGGGAATTTCAAATTGAAAGAGTGAAATAAATGTGCATACCATTTTTTATATTGACCACCCGTATGCATGTACAACCATGGATGCAATGTGACACTTTGATAGTACCCCTTTGTAAGATGATCGCTGCCAACCACAAAATCTTATTTTCTCAGGACGGGTCGAGCACGCTAAGAGCCCACAAGGAATGAAGCCCAATTTTTTTATTATATAATAGTGGTTCTAAAAACTTTTCTTTGGAAGGGTGTCTCAGGCTATGTCTGGACTAATTCCGGTAAATTATGACTGTAAGACATCAACTCCTGATAAACTCAGTGGCTACAATTGTTGTGTACGTCTGGATTCGAACCATGGGCAGATGGGATATTCCACCATATCCTCAGGGCCTCAACCACTATGCCACAACCCTTATGGTTTAGTTATAAAAACTTAGTAAATAAAATAACACAATCTTTTTTAGTATCAAATAGGACCCCATAAGAATTTAGTAATACATAGAGCCATAGAGGGACCAAACATGTGTTTTACGTTTCGAATAGGATCTATAAAATGCAGGATCGGGACTGCAAGTAGTGACGGTTTGGTTGTTCATGACTTGAAACATCGCAATGGTTCATATATCAATAGTTTAGAGGTATTTATTCACAAACGGATGTTATAGGTCAGATTGTAGGACAAACGTGACAACTGAGCTAAACGGCGTGTTTTTTTTGTGAAGGGTATCCCAGGCTATGCCTGAACTAATCCCGGCAAATTATGACTACAATACATCAGCCCTGATAAACTCAATGGCCGCAATTGTTGTATACACCTGGATTCGAACCCTGGACAGATGGGATATTCCATCGCATCACCCAGGGCTTCAACAAATACGCCACAACCCTTGTGGTTAATAGAGGGTGAGAAGAGTCGCTTTACTACCAGGCATAAAAAAAATCAGTTGTTTGTATATACCGGACCATGCTTATATAAACCCACGCCTTTTAACAACGAATTAAATATCTCTTACACCATATTTCTAATAAATTGTATTGCTATAGAAACACAATTTTTAATATGTGTGCAAATCATTGTAAACTCAAAAGTTCACCAAGATTATCACCATTCTTCTGGTGTTTATAATTGTTTTACATACGTTGATTCACTGTTGTATCTTGAGAAACAATTCGCTAATAAGTAGTAGCTAGGTTTTTCATCGTCATTCTAGCCATTAATTTCAAACCCCAAAATCATCACCAATCGTGTCAGATAGATCACAACCACTGTACAACATGAACGCTAACAATAAAAATCTTAAAGAAAAAAAAGGAAATTATTACACAAAATTTTCTTCTTCTATGGATAAATAATAATACACTTTCTTTCATCTTGTTTATGAAAAGAAAAAGAAAAAAGAATTAACTTGAAAAACATCCATCTAATCAAACCAATGCCAAAATTTTCTACAATTAAAAACCTCTTAATTCGTAACGCAATCAACAAGATACGGGTGCGTTTGGTTCACATACCGTTCCCATAACGGTTTATACCTCCCGATCCCAAACTTTAGCCACGGTTTCAGGTTCCCATTGAAATGAACCACAGCCGCACTTTCTATTAGCCGGTTATCGATGTTCACATCATAACCCAACCCTAACACATGCCATCTCCGGTCCAATGGCTCAGTCTGACCATAAAAAGCCAATAGACCAGGTGGCAAGGTCCCTAACTTCCATAAACTTCCATCATCGTTCTGTTGTTGCCAATAATGGTACGTGGCTGTCACATTAGCCTTCCTCCATGCCACAAGATCGAAAACGTTTAACCCAAAAGCCCACCCACATGCCTGCGGGTCGAACTTAGAGCTCAAAACCGGATTAGAAAAGTTTAAATACTTATAAAATCGATGGAAAGCTTCAAGACAAGTTTCAACTGCACCATTTACGTTTCCATGAAGATCCAACGAGAAAAGGGGAGTCAAATCTTTCTGGATGATGACATCATCGTCAAGAAAGACGACTTTTTCGAGCTGTGGGTAGATCTCGGGGATGTAGAACCGAAGATGGTTTAATAAAGATACGTATTTCGGGTTCCAAAACTTTGGCTCGTCGGTTAGTTCTTGAGAACCTTCGAAATAGTATGCACGTAGGTCGGCTTCTGTTAGTTTTTTAACAACGGGCGAGTAAGATGCGTTTAACCACTTAAAGTCTTCGACTTTTTGCACTTCGATTATAGACCCTTTAAAGTCGTTAATAACAAACCAAGCTTGCATGGCTCCGTAATTAGCTTCGTTTGTAACTATATGGAACACGAGCTGTTTTGGGTGGTCGGTGTTTGATACAGTCGAGTTGACAACGGCTGAAACCGCGAGCAAATTGTCTGAAAATAAGCAGAAATGATAAAGATTATTGTCGAGTAATCTTGGGGAGTTTTTGATCTCATTTGTAACTTCCTGAAGTCTGTTCTTAGTGAGCCAATCAGCCAAAAGCTTGACATTAAGACAGTGAAGATTCTTGGGTAGTGCTTCGGCTGCTAGCTGTCCGAAGAACGTACTTTGGACAGTGGCTGAATTTGTTCGTTCTTCAAGAGCTTGGATGTGAGATTTCATGGTCATGATTGTAGTTGCGATATCGTAATGTGCATCTTGAGCTTTGAAAATGAGAGTTGAAAGACTTTTAATGAGTGGTTCGGCTTCATCTTGTGTCATTGGGTCTTCTCTCATGGCGGCTTTCGAAAGCAGAAACTGGCAGCTTCTGATTTTTGAACTTAGTTCCCAAGCTAGATGAAGGTTATTATGGTCTTTTGCAATGACTATATACGCTTTTGCAAGTGTCATTTGCTCTAGTAATTGTCTGGCATACGAATTGGAATTGGCGTTGTTTGCTATCTCCTCGGTTACATTTAGCGTCCTATGAGTAAATTGTACAGTTCCAGCATTTTTCTCCTGAAAATGACCAATTGGGTGTTTAGTATAAGAAGCCACGATCGCATTTCATAATCGAAATAGGCAATGAAAGTATTTCCATACTTAAAATAGGCAAAAATCTATTTTAGACATTCTACCACCAGTTACAGTTAGTGTACATTTGCAAGAGGAAATCCTATGTCCTAAAAGAATACGAACCAACATACAATATCTTTCTTGATATTTTCATGGGCCATATGTTTTGCTTCATGAGTTGGGAATTGGATAAACTAATGAATCAACTTCTCCATAAGAGGACCAAGCAAATGGAAGCGGATTGTCTCTTGTTAAAATTCTGGTTTTGGGCACATTGCTTGGTCATTCTTGAGCATCAACAAGCAACAAAATTGGTTTATTTAGGAGAATGACCTATATATATATATATAGAGAGAGAGAGAGAGAGAGAGAGGTTCAGGGAAAAACCTCAAAAAAAATGAAGAACACCTGGGAGGGCCCTTCATCCAGACGGTACGCACAAATGCATACAAGCGTTTTTTTCTATGCACGTGTGCACGTTACAAATAACCAATATGCATTTGTGCATACCGTCAGATGGAGGGCTACTAGGGTGTTCTTCAGTTTTCCTTTTTGAGGTTTTCCCCTGAACCTGACCCCCTACATATATATATATATATATAGAGAGAGAGAGAGAGCAAAGTTCAAATGAAAACTCATTTATCATTGCAAACGTGAGGACAAAGGAGAGTGTGACACGTGTCCCATTCAGTATGAATAACAGAGCATTCAATATGAATATCACATGACCATTATCTACTCAGGATGAATAACCCTTAGGCGCAGGGGATATGTGTCGTGCTCTCCTTTGTTCTCACGTGCACAATGAAACATGAGTTTTCATTTCAACCCGCCCCTATATATATATATATATAAATGCATGACCTTCTGACAAATTTTGAGGCATTCTTTAGGCAGGGGGTCTTAAATCTGTCAGAAGGTTATTCTCCTATATAATCCCAACAAAATCTATGATCCAAGTTGAGGAGTGTTAGATGAAACGTTAACATCTATAGTATTCCGTTAAGTAGGACTGTTTTAGTTTTGATAGGACCATAAGTCCTAAGTTAGGAAAGTTTTATAAAGAAGGAAACGATTTATTGTAACTTTCCATATAATGTTTTGGGCTTATGGGTTTGGGGCTTACCATGTAATAGACACCTAGTATATAAAAGAGTCTAGGGTAGAGGATTCGTCAATGAGAGTCGTTTAGTTACATTCGCGTTTGTAGTTCTTTAATGCTTTCATCAATAAAACATACGACTCGATGATTTCCATATGATTCCTCTTTTGATCTTGTTGAATCGGACCTAACAAGTTTTGTCTTTGCTACCTGCCCTAAGGCCTATAATGTGCCTTACATATTTGGATTCTTCCCTCAAGAATTATACATCAATAAGTCTTAACCGTAAACAATGAGATCTAAGCTATAGAAGACGTTTAACGGTTTAAGAAACAAATTTAATTGCCTGTCTGATCGTCTCTATTAAACCATAGCCATATAGATAGAAAGCCTTGTACAAATTACAATAATAGCTTCTTATATATGTGTAAACTTTATATTACATTGTTTTCCTTTTAATATCTCCTTTTTTTTACCCTTAAACCACAAGAAATACTACACAACTATTGCCGGTTTTAATCTGTTTCACAAATTTAACATACAATTACAAATAGGACACCTTATTTTCGATTCGATTCTAACAATATCAACATGAATGACTTCAAAAGAGTAACAATGGCAATGCTTAAAGATTATGACTACAACTCAAGAATTCAAAGTCAACTGTCTCAAATCCAAAGCCAACTATAACTATGCAAATCGACGCTTCTGGCTAACATATTTTCTGTAATCTTGGCTGGTTTCGGTTCCAAATAATACGATAAATTCTATCAGCCGATCTCAACCTACCTGCAAGTCAATATGCTCTAAATATCCTAATCACCTTCACAATTCTACCATGAATCATACTAGCATTGCTTCAATTAGACCTCCATAAATTGACATTGTGGTTGCCAACCTAAAACTAGGGTTTTTCAAAACAATGAAGATCAATATACTTCAAATTAGTAAAGCTCCAGCATAAAACAAGACAAAATTCTCTTATTATTATGAATGAATCCCATCAAACATTGGAATTGCAGAAATGAAATTTCAAAAATATGATATCGATTTATGCTATAAAATCTTACCAATACAGGCTGTTCCACTCGATGTTCATATTCTTGATTCTGTAGAACAACTAAGAGAATAAATCCAGCAATACAGAATAAACCGACAACCACACAGATCCAAACTGAAAGCCTCCTTCGAACCGGCCGCCGGTAGTCCGCAGCCCGCCGGCGCATCTTTTAAATCAAAAATTACGAATCCACAATTCAACTCTAATCGATCAATAACACATCACATCACTCGGAAATTGGATAAGCAATAATGATTCATTACAAAGCCAATATTGCGATTTGTAGAGAAATCCATTAACAGAATCAAGAATCAGCAACCCATCATCGTTGATCTCCGATCAAATAACAGAAATCGAAAAATCAGCAACCCATCTGGACTGATCTTCTTCTTATGAAACAACAAAATCAGTGTAACTGAGTTCAATCGAGTAAGAGTTGATTTGTGGATTAATTTGAAGGCAGGGAGAGAAGAAAATATATGAATCTTGAGCTCCTAAACATAAGAAAGATGTCGGCTTGAAAGAAAGAAAGATGAAAGTGAGAGTGGTGGTGATGTTTTTGTTCATAAAGATAAAAGGGGGAAATTTGTGGGACAACACATGTAATGTAAATTTCATATCACTCCATTCATCATCAATCCAACAATAATTACATTTTGGGAACCAAAGTTTCAATAGATTGTGTTTCACGTATTCACCATGGTTTTTCATTTTAACTTTTTTTCTTTTTATATCTTTTCACACAAGTAGAAGTTTGATCTCAACTTTTTTATTTCTCTCTTGGACGTAAACACGGAACTCTATCATCCTTAAG
Source organism: Silybum marianum (assembly GCA_036898165.1). NCBI lineage: Eukaryota > Viridiplantae > Streptophyta > Magnoliopsida > Asterales > Asteraceae > Silybum > Silybum marianum. The sequence continues at coordinate 8,247,171 of CM072529.1, read as the reverse complement.
AAATATTTCTGTCTATACTATATTATAAAACATTTAGCAAAAAAGTTTAAAAACCGTTTTTTCTTATACATATAGTACTGTTTATTGATGCATATTACTTAAAAATTCAAGATTACAAGTATTTATGCCTATGTACAACTTATTAAAGCTTCATTTTTTAATTCATGTAACTAACTACAGATAAACGTAATCAAATACAGGATAAACATCTCATTTTAAATATAAAAATATAGAATATAATTAGGATAATACTAAGTTCAAACAGAATACTTTATTATTATTTTTATAAAAAATTATATTATTAAACTCAAAATATAATATAAAAAAAACCAAATTAAAGAAATTACATAAAAAAGAAAGCTTTTAAATGAAACATTAAAAATCTCTTTTCCAAAACCATTATAACATCAATAAAGATAAAAAAAAAATATTAAAAGTGTTATGTATCTTACTGCATTAACTAAGTACCCTTCTAGTTATTTTATAAAACATTTATATAAAATACTTCAAATTTTAAGAAAATACATGTACAAAGCATTAAATACAAATATATGCATAAAGAGTTTTGAAATTTTTTATGGATAAAGTCGAGTTTATTACATCCCTTTAAAAGGAATATCCTGGTTTCAAAATGGTTACAAATGTATTTTTATGATATAAGTTGATTAATTTAAAATTCTATTGTAATTGAAATGTTTTAGAAAATTAATGTGGTGCTCTTATCTAATATAAAAAGTAAAAATTTATTATAATTGTATATTTGAAAGGTGTGACGTATGTAAAAACGCATATTAAAATAAAAAAGCACAATCATTTTGATTCTTGTTACAAAAATACTACCTTGAATCCTACTAATTGATGTAATTGATCAAACGATTAAGAGGAATTCTCAAAACTCTCATTTAAAACTATTGTATACTTAATTTTTTTTTTTGAACGACAAGTTAGTAGTTAGTGATTCGGACCCACAGTGACATCCATATGGACAGTATGCGAGACCCGAATCTTCACCTTAAGGGATAAACCCCCACTCCTCCACCATTTTTAGGAAAACCATCACTTCCAAGGCTCGAACCCGAGACCTTAAGGATGATGTAAAAATCCCGGTACCGCTAGGCCAGAGGCCCTTTGGTATTGTATACATAATAATGTAGCAAATAACTCACATGATCATGATGATGATGATGATGATGTAGCTATCATATATGCAAGAACATCATACGAATAATATAAAAAAAGAATTTTACTTGGTTGATAAAATTCAAACATGTTGGGTCCAAGATGGTCTTGGTGTTTAATAAGTTGTTTGATATTAATATCATAACATTAAAGTTTCGTTTTTATATATATTTATTATTTTTGTATATAAATAATGTTAAGACGTTTTTTCATAACAAATCACGATTAATCGTTTTTGTTTGATAAGAATAATATATAAAATGTAAAACGTCGATCCAAGTTGATAGCCAAAACATTTTTGATCATTTAATCATAAAAAAAAATATTTTACAAAATGTAGAGTATCGTATGATATCCATTCCTATGATTTATTAAAAAAAACAATTTTTATCTTAATGTTTCCGAAATTATAGCCTTTAACCCTCTGATTTTTAATCCATTGATGTTTTTGTTTTTAAAGCCAACTCATTAATGGTTTACTATTAAGTATAAATGACAAAAGCAACAATAAATTGTAAATAATGAAAAATACAAAGCGTTTTTATATAACCACAACCTGTGTTGTATAGAAATCCTATCAATAAATATGTAAACTTATAGGGTCACACACTAAAAAATAAATACGCTTATATTATATATATATATATACCAGATGCCTGAATTATGTCATGATTGATTGTTAAATAATTATTCTTGTAGAATAATTAAAAATATATATGAAAAGTGTAATTATAATAATTACGGGGTATTATATATGTATATATATATATTATGTTTATACTAACTATAATATTTATTGATAAGTACAAAAAATTATTTGAATTGTAGTCAATCTATATATAATTTAGGAAATCGCCCGTTAATCAATCTTTTAGATTTATTAGCTCTCAGAGAAAAATAGAAAAAAATCTTTTTATATAAACACTAGGTTAGGTTTTGGACCAGTATCCAGTAGAGGTCAAAGACGTATTCGTGTGTGGATCTCAGATAAAGAAAATCTGTTTTGATTTCTAAGTGCTCTGAAACCTATATCATGTACAAAAGGTATGATCTAAAACATTCTATTATAATTTATATTTTCCAAAACGTTTAAAAAAGTTACGGAATTATTTTGAAGAGACGGGTTCATGCGTGGACGGTACCAATTTATGAGAATGCAAGGACAATCCTCAACAAATCATTGTATACATGACATTTTTTTCATGTTCAAAACCATATGTGATTTTGTACTAGCATCAAAAATGACACGCGCGACTTTGGCCGCGAGAAAAGTCTCGGCTAATCATATATGATTTTGTATGTGAATCATATGTGATTTTGTACATGAAAAATTTTCATGTACAAATTGATTGGCTAAGAATTGTCCTCGCATTCTCGTAAATTGTTACCGTTCTCGTATGAACCTCTTTCTTATTTTGAAACCCTATAACTATAATAATAAACCATAAAAACGTATTTCACATAGTTTTACCCAATGTTCTAAAAAACTCGCCGCGACAACCACCATGGCACGCCATGGCATAAGACTTGTATCCGCTGCCACGTTATGTCCGTGGCACGCCATGGCCTAATGCGTGATTTTTGTAACACTATATTTGATTTTTCTTACTGTTTTAGTGTCTTATTTTTTTGTTTCTAATATATAGCATAATTTAAAATGTTTAATAACGTTAACTCATTGACTAATAGTAGAAAACAAATGTTTATATATGTATAATATACAAATTTGTCGCCATAAGACACATCTTGAAAAACGCCATGACTCGTCATGACTTCTAAGGCTTAAGTTTGACCTTGCCGCCACGCCACGTCTCACGTTATTTAGATCTTTGGTTTTACCTAGGGATGAGCTCGGTACCAGACCGGTACCGAAACCGAGTAGTACCGAAACCGAGAGTGGAAAAAATCAATACCGAATACCGAACCGTTAAGAGAAGTTCGGTACCGGTTCGGTAGCGGGATTTTCGGGACTAGAACCGTTTGGGTACCATTTTTTGGGACGACAACCGTTTTTCACCGTTGACCATTAAACACAATAACAAAAACCAAAATCACTTAAGCGGAAACCGGATTGGAGGAGCCGATTGTGCAAGAACCGGGTTTTGGATAAATTACGGAACCGATTTTGGAGGATTGCAATAACCGAAATATGAAGAATTGTAAGAAAAAATCGGTATTTGAGTGGAATATACAAAACCGAAAACTGTAATATATTTAGGAGGATTTTCTATAAGAAAAGGAAAGAGTTTGTTACCAATTGAAATAAAAAAATGATTTTTTAAATTCCCCGGTTCGGTTCGGGATTTACTGGGATTAGTACCGGTACCGGTACCGAAAGTACCGCATCCCGAAGGAAAATCTTGTACCGAAAACCGAACCGGTAATAATATTCGATACCGGTTCGGTACGGAACCGGTTCGATTTCGGAACTTCGGTATGTATGCTCATCCCTGGTTTTACCCCCCAAAAAAAAACAAAAGGAAATTTTTTTGGTGCACGTGGAATGCACGTGGTGTGTGTGAGGCCTGTGTATGTTACCCAGCCAGCTGAATGAATTGGGCGGCTCTCGCGATTAGCCCATCATCTCCACTCACCTGGATGGATCCTATGTCGTCTTCTTCAGTATATTCTCTTCACCAACCGCCGATTCTCGCTTCCTGATTCCATCTATTTTTTCCAATTTCTTCCATCTATATCAGGTTTGCCTTCCAATCTCATAATCTTCTTTTTTCTATTTGCTTGATTTTGCTGGTTTTCATTTTTTTGATTGCTTTATCAATTGTCAGTGATGGGTTTTTGTTCTTTTTAGGGTTCATAAATCTAAGTTGATCAATTTCATGATGTTTGCTGGTTTAATTATCGCCTAATTTTAGACCCATATTAAAATAACAAGATAATGAGCAGGAATATGTAGCCTTCTACATATATTGTGTAATTGGATAAATCCATATCTTGGGGTTGTTTGTTTACCTCTTAACAGTTCTTTTCTATTTAGAGGCAGCCTTTGAATCACTAAGAGGTGAATCCTGTTTGGCAAAAAAATAAGGGTTCCGAAACCCTTTGAATCATTTTGTTTTAGGGATCTTCCTTAACCATTAAGAGCTCTAGTTACATCCTGAACAATTACCAAACAATTATATTTCATTTTGTACTGTATCATAAGAGCCTCTTAATCATTCTGCACCAAACCATTCAGCAACTGCCAAACAACCATAGTCTGCTTTCTTTTAAGCAATTATACAAGCTTGGGGAAGACATAACAGTAACTACTAACTACCCTTTTATGGAACTTTCTCGAATGATTTTATGCTGATTTTTCTGCAGATTCGGAAAAGCAACAAGGGATTCAGGATGACAACAAATTCAAAGAGATTCTCTTCAGATTTTATGATGGGAGGTGCAGCAGCCATAGTATCAAAGAGTGCAGCTGCACCAATTGAAAGAGTCAAACTTTTACTTCAAAATCAAGGAGAGTTGTTAAAAAGAGGTCAACTCAAAAAACCATATATTGGAGTTGGTAATTGCTTCAAAAGGGTATTCAAAGAAGAAGGTTTCTTCTCCTTTTGGAGGGGTAATCAAGTCAATGTCATTCGCTATTTTCCAACTCAGGTATAAATAACTCGTTTCTAAATTCATGTTATATATATATATATATATATCTATTTCAAGAACTTTAAGAAAACAATATATCCCTATTCATCAATGAATATCTGATTGTTGTAGAAATGTTGAAGAAACTATATTTTTGAAAAATATCCGTAGGCTTTCAATTTTGCATTCAAAGGTTACTTCAAAAGTCTATTTGGACGGTCAAAAGAGAAAGATGGATATGTGAAGTGGTTTGTTGGCAATGTTGCTTCAGGGAGTGCGGCTGGAGCCACTACTTCATTGTTTCTGTATCATTTAGATTATGCTCGTACCCGTTTAGCAACTGATTCAGCATCTCATTCAGCCACTAAAAGACAACAATTCAACGGCTTATTCGACGTATATCGCAAGACCCTTGCAACTGATGGCATCAGAGGCTTGTATCGTGGATTTGGAGTTTCAATCGTGGGAATTACTCTTTATAGAGGGATGTATTTTGGGTTATACGACAGCATTAAGCCCATCGTCTTAATAGGATCGTTTCAGGTAATCATATAACCATTTTATTATAGAAGAAGTCTTAATTTTTTGAGCCTCTGATCTCTTGAAACACTCTGCAGGATAATTTTCTTGCGAGTTTTCTCTTGGGTTGGAGTGTGACAACGTTTTCTGGCGTTTGTGCTTACCCGTTTGACACATTAAGACGAAGAATGATGTTGACTTCTGGTCAACCATCTAAATATCGTAATACTATACACGCACTTCGTGAGATCATCCAGCTCGAAGGGTTTTTGGCTTTATACAGAGGAGTTACCGCAAATATGCTTGTTGGAATAGCTGGGGCTGGAGTTCTTGCTGGATATGACAAATTGTATCGGATTTCATACAAATCGAACCACAATTTGCAGCATCGAGAAATCTTGAAGTAAATTTAACCAAAAGGTAAATGGGCTAACTTTTTATCCATTTTACTGAAATTGTTTCGGAAACCCGAAAAATACACATTATATTGAAGTTGAAATATGCAATTGAAAGAAAAAAAAAGAGGTCATGAATTTGATCTGTATAGTTTAATGAAGAAATGGGTGCAACTCCTTTTGTGACACCATCAATTAAATTTGTTTGATTTTATTGCGAAAATGATGTATTCATGATTTTTTTATCGCGTCTTTTTTGATCTTGGTGCACTCGTAGTAATTGATGAAGTGACTGAAGCCGAAAAGATGGATGCTTGTAAACCACAAGGGTTGTGGTTGAGGCCCTGGCGGATATGGTGGAATATCCCATTTGCCCAGGGTTTGAATCCATGTGTACACAACAATTATGGCCACTGAGTTTATCAGGGCTGATGTTTTGCAGTCATTTTGCCGGGATTAGTTCAGGCATAGTCTGGGAAACCCTTGCAAAAAAAAACGTGGATGCTTGTATATAATGTAAATCATACAATGTTTAATCAGATACTATAATCGTATTGAAACTGTATATGCAATGCAGTTTGCGGTTTGTGAAAATGCTCTTTAAGTGCAGTTTGGCCCCAAACTGTACCGTGCTCGCCCCTAATGAGTATGATAAATGATGAAGAATTTATAAGGATTGGTAACATCCCCCAAACTAAAACCGCCCCCAGTAGACACCTATAAAAAATTTACCCAATTTTTTTTAAACCGAAGCTCATTTTTTCCCGACTCTTGCCCCCAGTTTCGCCACCAGGTAAGATGAACTTGAGACAACGGTTTGGTAAAAGTTTCTCTTGTATTGGATTGAATCAAAGTTATATTACAAATGAATTTGAGAAAGAACTATATAAATAACGACCATCTACTATTATAAAAAAAAATAAAGATACTTACTCATGAATTATCCATCGTGAACAATGTTATTCTTTATTAAAGATACTCATGAATTATCCATCGTGAACAATGTTATTCTTTATGTGAGAGAAAATACATGTCAATTGTCTAAAATTTGTGCTTTGCCCGCGTATTTTGTTTTATTTATCATAACGGTATCATGAAAATATATCTGATTAGTTAAATTCGACTTGAAACTATTAAGTTATTAAAATGTTGTATGAAACTATAAAATCTTAACCACAAGGCTTGTGTCGTACTGGTTAAGGCTTGTGGGGATGAGACTAGTCTGCTAGATAACTCATCTACTCCAGGTTCGAATCCAGGCGCAAACAACTTGTGGCCACTGGGGAACTATCTCAGGACTCAGGGCTGCATTCTTTAGCAGTCTTAAAATTGCCAGGGATTAGTTTAGACAAATATCTAGGATACCCTTTCCAAAAAAAAACTATAGAATCTTATTTGCAACAAAAAGATTTAAAATAAGTAGAGAGCGAGTGATTTGAATGGTCCATGGATGTAACTCCGTGGACCACGAGCATGATGGGTGGTGGTAGTGGCAGTGACAGACTTAAATTGATGAGTGTGGGGGAAAGGTTTCCGATTCAGAGGTCAATTTTTTTGAAAAGAACTTAGGTAAAAGATTTTTTTTACTCATGTTATTGTTCCCTCAATCATTTATGACGGTTCTCTGGTGGCTCGTTTCGTTTTGACGAACCCTCCCACTCTTTTGCTTCACGGCTATTTCCCCTTATATTGCAATTATGCTACAATGATAACCTCGGTCGATGGTTGTATTAAATATATCTCAATTTCTTTTTCTTTTTTGGTTAAAATATAAAGCAATTCACCTAATGTTAATTTTATATATGTTCAAACCAATTCATGTAAAAGAAAATTATATAAATTAAATAATAATATAATTTGTTATTTGATTAAGTGAACCAATTAACCTATACATCAAATAACCAACATCATTCTGGTTTAGATGAGTTATTAAGGCCCAAAGTCACACCCTTCTCAGAGAAGCCATACAGTAAACGGTTGCTTCATATATCTACAAAGGTTACAAATCTTAAAAAAGATTTGTTATCATTTTTATTTAATGTAACAATATCTTTTTTCAATTAGTGCAACAAGCTATTAAATCTTTATTGATAACAATTTATTCTGTTAGAGTCCCACATCGACTAGATTTGAACCATTTCTCTTCTATATATGTTGAAACCTCCCCTTTCTCCTCAAGGGCTCTTTTGGAGATTCATCTAGGGGTTCCACATGTCCTAATATACTCGATAATCGAGCAAAATCTTATGTGACCTTGATTTTTTTTTTCTTGAGTTGCTAATTATGTTTAAAAAAAAAAGTAGGGATGAGACCGGAATCAAACCGAAACTGGTTTGTACCAAAAAAAATTGGGACTGAAAACGAGGACCGAAAACGGAACCATATGTACAAATTCGGTACCGGTTCGGGAAAACGGTGGTTATGGAGAATAGGGATGAGATCACTACCGGACCAGAACAACACCGAGACCGAACCGGTTGGTCCCGAAATTTTTTGGGACTGAAAATAAGGACCGAAAACCAAATCGTATGTACAAATTCAATCCCGATTCGTATTAAAATAAATAATAAATTTTTTCTGCTGTAGATTTTTTAAAATTATATTTTTAAAATATACAATATAGCATATAACGATAACATATAAAAATTTATATCATATAATACAACATTTTTTTCCCCAAATGACTATAAATTCAAATAAATTTATTTTATAGTTAATATATATAAAAAACAATTAAATTTAATCTTTTTATTAATTCTTTTATTAATTTAATGTAAATGGTTACAAAGACAGAGGAAGAAGAGTTTCAACATACACCCTTTATGGATGCTTAAGTGTGCTTTTATTCCAACTCATTTTCCTACTTAATTCCTTAACAACAAAATAGTAAACTATATCACAACAAAATATATTTTTAGTAAACTATATCATAACAAAAAGCTTCAGTTTTACAAGGCTTGTGGCGTACTGGTTAAGGCTTGTGGGGGATGAGGCTAGATAACCCATCTACCTCAGGTTCGAATCCAGACGCAAACAACTTGTGGCCACTGGAGAATTATCTCAGGGCTGCATTCTTTAACAGTCTTAAAATTATCAGGGATTAGTCTAGGCAAATGCTTAAGATACCCTTTCAAAAAAAATGTATTTTCGATTCAAAATAGTAAACTATATCATAACAAAAAGCTTCAGTTTTATATCTACCACAAAACACATCAAACATGAAAATTTGATGAATTTTTTTAAAAACAACCAATTCAACACTGATCATCTTTATAAATCCATTTTCAAAAACCTTATATACACAAAACAACAAAAAGCAGAAGCTTTGGTACACATCTCTACTCTAACATCTATTTTCCGATCCCACAAACCATTATACGTGATCGATAGTTGGTTGCCCGATCAAACTATAGATGTCTTTTGTTTATACATAAAAGTAAAACAACAACATTCCAAACATTTAAAACAACAAAATTAAGAAAATATATATATGCTACTTTACTTGTTCATGTGTTGGATCATCCAAGGGGGCATCCCTGACGTCGATGCTTGACCTTGAACTTGAACTTGAACTTGAACTTGTCTCGGGTTTTCTTCTACTTCCCCATCCGCCCCTCCTGCTTGCCCCCCATTATATGTATCACTGCATACATAAATCAAACAAAGCCAGTATATCAACACCCCCGGTCCCCTCAAAATGTGGGGTCTGGAGTAAAAATAAGGGAAATTTACAAAAATAGCCGATCAGCAACAGAGTTTAACTTTTTAGCCATTTTCTGACCCTTCACATGCTAAGATTGGTTTTTATTCACTTTCTACATAAGGATTCCTCTTTTCTATGTAAGGATCGGCTACATACTGAAATGATATCTAATAATGACTAAAAAGTGAAACCGTTTTGGCAGATTGGCTATTTCTGTAAATTATTGAAACTTTCTTTACCAGATACCCAACTGAAATGAGGTCATCATCTCATGGCTTTGATTTTGATTTTGATGCTCTACATCATGCTGCCCTACTTCTTTCTCCATTTCCTTGATCTGCAGCATATATATATATATATATATATGGTTTTAATATTGGTTTAACTATTCATTCTAATCCCAGTTAATAATTAAAAAAACTAGCGAAATTAATCGATTACTAATATTAATTAATTAATTACCTGCTTAGACAGGAAGTTGTTTTGATCCAGCAATTCCTTATCCTGCTGATTGGTTTAAAGATTAGACTTTCTCTAATGTCTTTGAATTCTACTTAATTGGCCCAAACCAAAAGAGATCGGGCTTTACTAAATATGGGAAATGAGCATACCTTCTTTTGGAGCTGGGAAATTGATTCCAGCATCACTTGATTCTGCAAATAATACAAGTTTTTGGTTCAACACTTTGCACAGAAAAAGGTTCCATTCAATTTCACAATTTATTATCTTCATTTTGTTGGCCCGGTTCATATGGGTATTAAAAGAAACAAAGATGAGATCATTGATCTCATTTAATTAGGCTTTACAGACTGAGAATGATATTTTGTTATTTACCTTTTTCAACCTAATGTGTTTAAGAGCCATATCAAGTTGCTGCTCCAGATTTTGAAGCTCTTTCAGACTCAAGGAGTCAAGTTCTTCTCCCATGAAATGCCTATCAAGAAAAAAAACATGTTTTCTCATTTACAAATATTTAAATCATACATGATAACACAATTATATATATATATATATATATAGGGTCAAGTTTGGGGGAAAACGCCAAAAAAAAGAAAACTGAATAACTGGGAGCCCTCCATCTGGATGGTATGCACAAATGTATACTGGTAATTTGTAACATGCATTTGTGCATATGCACTAATGCATATATATACATTTGTGCATATGCACTAATGCATATATATACATTTGTGCATATGCACTAATGCATATATATACATTTGTGCATATGCACTAATGCATATATATGCATATGCATTGGTGCATAAAAAAAGCTTCAATCACTCGTATGCGTTTGTGCATACCGTCGGATGGAGGGCTCCTAGGGTGTTCTTTAGTGATCTCTTTTTTTTAGTGTTTTCCCTTGAACCTCCCCCCCTCTCTCTCTATATATATATAGGGTCAGGTTCAAGAGAAAACCCCAAAAAAAGAGAAAACTGAAGAACACCCTGGGAACCCTCCATCTGGACGGTATGCACTAATGCATACTGGAAATTTGTAACATGCATTTGTGCATATGTACTAATGCATATATATATATATATATATGCATTGGTGCATAGAGAACATCTGAACGGTATGCACTAATGCATACCGGTAATTTGTAACATCCATTACATGCATTGGTGCACAGAAAATCACAACTTCAATCGCTTGTATGCGTTAGTGCATACCGTCCAGATGGAGGGCTCCCAGGTTTTTTTAGTGTTTTCCCTTGAACCTCCCCTCTCTCTCTCTCTATATATATATATACACACACACACACAACAAGTTTCTTGCAAGTACCTTTGAGTTTTCTGCAAAATCTCAATTCTAGCTTTGAGCTTGGCATGTTCCAGAGTCCAGCTTCCCTAGAAAGAATTAGAGATTTGAGTTTTAAATTTTAGGATATGCATGAAAGATGTTTAATTTGAACATTAAACAGCCAGCCGACATACTTGTGATTCGTTATGGGTTGATGTAAGCTGCATTTCTGCGTAAGAGTATCTTTCGTACCTCTCAAGGATCCTTTCCATTCTGTTGCTAAAACATGGTGCCATCAGAATCTAAAGCCAATTCAAATGAAGCAAACAACTAAAGCATAAAAAGAAGTCAACATATACATTGGTAGCAACCACCTTTAGCCTCTCAGTTTTCTTTCAAGTATTTTTTGTTGTTGCTACAAACGTATAGATGTTGCATGACGATTTAAAGAACTCTAGGAAAACTTAAAGGTGTTTAACAGATGTTCATAGTTTAGTTAGATCTTATGTTACAACTATCCTTTTAAGATTGAATTATAACTATAAGTAAAAGGGATCGAGATTGATGCAAGCCTCATCTCCAAACTAACCAGTTACAATAATATTCTTTGAAAGGCTAGTAATCTTGATGGTTTATCTATGGATATATGTTAGAGATGATGCATTTTCTAGATTGTTTTACCATTTAGGCATACAAAGGAACATGAAATTCTAGAATATTCAAGGGTAAGAAGAGCCTCGAAAGATTACAAGTATCTAGAAATATTTAGACTTCTAGGGCCTACTCCACATGGGATTTAACAGATTCGTTTGGTTAGAAATATTTAGATACTACAGTTGCCATCTAGCCATTAATATATCAATTAGAGTAGTACTAGAAGTTCTAGAATAGGCATCAAATGTTGTTGTGAGGTGTACACATGAGGTACAGTAGAACCCATGTTCTTCCAAGCACAAGCTCATGAACCAAAAAGGCTTCCAATTAATAGAATTACAGCCAGGAAGAGCAAATCAGAGGTAAAAGTACCTCTGAGATAATTGCTTCAAAAAGAAGATACATGCAAACAAGCCGAAGCTATGGCTATAACAAATACGAGCCTAAAGCAATCCAAAAAGTATGGAAAAACCGAACAGATGATCAAGAGCAATTGAGCAAGATCAAAGTTCTAGCCGACTTACAAGTTACCAACTAAGCCTAAGAGAAGAAATTTGAAACACATAATATCCTTGAGTTTCAAGAAATCAAATTCCTAGCTAGAGAAATGTTTGTAGACTAGATAGAGGAAAACACAATGAATATGAAAATTGTAGAATGTTTAGATGTGGAATATTTAGATAGCCACATTTGCAATGATATGCATGGCTACAGTTGCATTAGAATGTACCAATTCTATGATAATCTGATAATGCCTCTATATAAGCATTGAATGCTAGTTTAAGGTGTTGTACAAGACAATTCCCGATACTGGAATCTTTTGTACGGGATTATTATATTATCTTCACGAAAAAATTTAAGCTTTAAAGCACATAAATTTTGTATTTATTAAAATGGGTTCTTTTCATGCTAAAGTGCATGTTTATCAATCTTTTGGAGCCAAAGCTTCTTTCTATGATGTATTATTCATCCCATAAGAGGGGTACACATACATGAGAAATTCTTGTAAAAAAGGAACAATATATTCTAAAATAGATAAAGAATATAGGCTACTAAAATAAGAGATCCTAGTAGATCCTAAACTTACGGTTTCTGGACACAGAAGATACATTTTACTACCCCCTCCCCTCTCAAACTCAAGCGACTTGGAAGATCACTTTATTTCTTGCTTTGCCAAGAATAATTAAGAGAACCGCCAAGAAGGAATTGGTGGCCACTAGTGGACCCACGATCAGTGATGTCACCATCCCAATCAACATCAGAATATCCTCAAAGAGTCAAAGAGGAACTAGAAGAGATATATAGACCATGGAACATAATCCTTTCAGATACCAGAGAATTCGGAAAACAACTATATAATTGTAAGAACAAGGTATGTGCACATCATAATCTAGGTCTGGCCTAGTGATAGCCTGATAAACTAAAGAACATACCAACTCTCGTATAAACTAGGATCCCAAAGTGGAGGTCTGACACAAAGAGGTAGATATAGATTATGCTCAAGAGGTGTAGATGACCTTGGTGTCAAGTGATACGCGCTTTAGATAGGAGATCTAAGATGTACTTGGCCTAAGAGAGAGAGAGAGATAAAATTCCTGATGAGTCGAAGAGAAATTCAAGACCAAGAAAGTAGTGAAGAGTACCGAGGTTTTTCATCTCAAAACACGAGCTAAAAGACTATTTGAGGCTCGTCATACATGCAGGGTCAATGACCACATGAATCAGAATCCGCTTAACTTATTAAGATAGACAACCGAGAAGGTTGTAGCTTTACAACCATAGGGCTTAGATAGGCCCTTAGTTGTTATTATATTAGTAAGATAGGTTGCTAGACTTGTCACGTAATCACATAAGTAAGGAAATAAAGTGAGTGAAGGAGTGAGTATCACGACTGAACCAGTAATAACCAATCTATATGATCCACATGGAAAAGGAGAAGACTAGTACAAGTCTAAGGACATAATGGTAGTGTTGGATTCCTCAAACCTTGCATGAGGTGCTTGTTGAGACCCATAGAGGGCTTTTCGTTGCTTGCAAACATATCCCATTGGATGATCGCATATGAACCTCTTCAAAAAGATTGTCATTAAGGAAGACATTTTTGACATCCATATGGTATAGTAGCCAATTGTGAGTAGCGATAATATCGAGGAGACTGCATACAAAGGTTACCTCGTGCAACGGGTGCAAATGTCTTTTCATAATCAATACAGTACTATTAGTTGAAACCTTTTGCAATAAGTCTTGCTTTGTACCGATCTACAAGCCCATCATATTTATTCTTCACTATATAGACTCAATGTTTAAGAAAAAATGCTTGTTGGAAAGAAAAAATATCCAATGTTTAAATGGTCGTTTGGTTCGTGGAATTCGAAGGATTTTTGATGGAATTGGAATGACAAATTTCTTTGACCAAATTCCAATTCCTTTGTTTGGTTCACTTCTTGAAATGATAGAACCCTTCAAATTCCATTGAAATTCGACAAAGCAATAAATTTATCATTCCTTGGCATGATGGAAGTAATTGAATTCCATATTTTTGTATCCGGTTTAACCAATATTGACCACCCGTGCCCTCACCACGACCATACTACTATTGTCACTGTCACGCCCCACCCCTACCCCCCCAGCCACCATTGTCGCCATCACAACCGCCACCCACCCCCAACTAACCACCATGCTACTATTGGTGTCGTCATATCTGTCACCCACCCCGTTAACCAGCCACACCAACACCACCCCAACCTGCCACTAACCACCATGCCACTATTGTCGTCATCATAACTGCCACCCCCACCCCGTCACTCACCCATACCCCCTCCCCCCCCCCGCCAAGCGCCACCCGACCACTATGCCACTATTGTCGTCCTCACAACTACCACCCCACCATGCACCCCCGTCGACCACCATGCCACTACTGTCGTCGTCATAGCTACCACCCCAACCCTCCCCACCTCTATCTCACTGACCACCACGCCACTATCGTCATCGTCACGATGCCGCGTGAGTGGTAGGGTGTGGAGTGGGTGGGATCGGGGGCGATGGTGGGTGCAGGTGGGTGTGGGGGTGTGGGTGGGGGTAGGACAGGGGTGATAGTGGGTGTGGGGTCGGGGCCATGGTAGGGGCAGGTTAGGGTGTGTAGGGTTTGGGGCCATGAATTAGGGTGTCGAGGCAGAGGGTGGGGCAGGGGCGGGTAGGCGGTGCCACCACCAATACCACTTTTGTCATCATCGTAGTTGACTAGCTGCCACCCCCTCTTCCACACCCGCCCACCCACCCCCACCTCCGACCCTAATATCATCATGCCACTAATGAAGATTCCAATTCTAATTCGCGTGGTCAAATTTCATTATGTGAACCAAACACCCCCTAAGTTTTCTAGAGAACTTGAAGTTCTTGGGACATTGGATACAAGAAGACTCATTGTAGGATTTTGGCTCACGATGAGATGATAAGGTAGCATAACATTGGTAGTCATGAATATGAGAAGGAACTTGTCTTACACAATCAAACGAACATTACGATCATTGAGAAGTGTCAAGAAGGGTCCATAGATGACTCACAAGTAGAAGTTAGAGATGGATAAGTTGTTCTTGGTGATTTTAGTGGAATCATCGGTTCATTTTGTGTAATTGGGTTCACAAGAGAATATGGGGTTGATAGTTAAGCTATATCACGGGCTAGAAAGTGTGGAGTGCACACTCACGTAAGATAACTAGAACGCAAGATCGTTCCATGGCACCATATGGCGGGGGTCAAGAGGGCCACTCCCTTGCAGGTCCAAAAGAACAACGCCCCGAAACCTCTACGAATTTTATGAAGAGAAGTGCTTTTGTGCTTGGGTAGATTGAGTTTTTGAATGTTCTAAGTGAAATTCAGAAATTTTGAATGTTCTAAGACTCAGAATGAATAAGATCAAAGGAAGAGACCGACTGAAAAGTATTTGAATAGAAAGGCGGTGCATATTACTTTCCTACTGGCTGGACAAACTAGAGATTGATTTAGATTAACATTTGCCAACGGCATAGAAGTAGCAAGAAGTTTAAGTTTTGCACTAAACATATGACCATGCCATATATCAAAAAACTAGGAATAAATGCAACAATACTGGATGAAGAAGAATGGGGGAGGCACAAATAGACCAATTCAAACATCCGACAAACTTTGCAACCTATTCTAAGAATCTTTTTGGTCTTCGGATCCCGCACAACACAACCAAAAGAAGAAGACCAGTATCACACAATTGGCTAACAGATTTAAGACTAACACATAGATTAATTGGGGATGTGAACTGTAGTAGGTAAAAATAAATGATATGGATACGTGTAGCTATTGGTGACTATTTTTATGATTGCTTTTCGAATCGAGAACACTTCTCTATTGAATCCTCTCTGAAATCAATAGCAATCACAGATTAAGATCAGAGCTCAAGGAGGCTAAGGTTTAGATATCAAATGAAGAGAATAACGCGAGGAAGACAAGGAATCTCATACCTAAAGCTCTGATACCAAGTCACGATTCAGACGAGGACCGATTCAAACATCTATCATGAGCAAGACAATGTAACTAGGAGCCAAAGCTTCTTTTTTAGATGTATTATTCATAGGTGTTATATACATTAGAAATCCTTGGAAAAAAGGGTGAATTCTAGATTGCATAAAGAATATAGACAACCTAAAATATGGAAATCCTGGTAGATCCTAAGTACAGGATTTCTATACATAGAAGATACACTTCTCTAAAGACCATACATCATAATTAAGGGCATGGTTTATTAGTTTTGAAGTACCTGCCAAAAGTGGATGGATAATTTGTAGATAGCATCACACTACTACACTAGTAGAACAATTATAAAACTTCAGTAATGAACAAACATATACATGCATGTGTACGTATACATTTTTTATTAAGTGTTTGTATGAGGGAGAAACTACAGCTAAAGAAGGGACGAGCATTCAAAATTACAACAATGGTTACAAGTACAATAATTGTATTAATTTAGGTTATTATCTTTAATTAATGAGAACTTTTTATTGGATAAACGGTTTATTAGATTTTATGTTACCATTCATGCCAATATATGTAATTAATATATAAAATGATATCATTTTGAATTCTTTATCAAAAGCTACGGCACATAAGAGCATCTCCAAAAGATATACTATATTTTTTTCTAAAATAGAATATCAAAAGTCAATATATCTATAAAAAAATTGCTTCAACTCCAATAATTATTCTATTTTAGTAATTTTAGCATCAATTATATTATTAAAATGATCAATACATTAATAAAATGTTATTTCTTTCTCATAAATTATTTTACTTCAATCACTCTTATCGGTGGAGAAACATTAAAATATCATTTCTCTCTCTTAAGTATTGAGTTTTAGAGATTTCTCTAAATATGGAGATTTTTTAAATCTC
Organism: Silybum marianum; assembly: GCA_036898165.1. Taxonomy (NCBI): domain Eukaryota; kingdom Viridiplantae; phylum Streptophyta; class Magnoliopsida; order Asterales; family Asteraceae; genus Silybum; species Silybum marianum. The sequence goes on along the minus strand of CM072529.1, from coordinate 8,229,963 downwards.
TATCTTCTTTTCTCTGTTTTAGCATATATACCATATAGCATAACTATTGGAGCAAAAAAATCTCTAAAACCACTAAAATTTCTATTATACCATAGCTCTTGAAGATGCTCTAACATATATAACATTAGACATGGACATTTGGACCATGCTCGACGAACTGGACCAGATAAATACCGGACCGTGGGATCATCCGTCTGAACTAGAAATACTCACTATTTGTTATAAAACATCAAATGTATGCAAAATTGTTTTTATAACATGAATACTAAGTTTTTTTGCAATAACTAAAAACAATCTTTTTCACTTGGAAAAATATAAACTAATTCTACCTTTTTTGAAGCATAAATTAATTTATAAATACCTTAAATATACACCATGCATGTTAATAATTAACACAACGGTAACATATTTCCATCATTGATTTTGCAACTAAAATTAAACTTATTATCTTTAATTTCTTAATTTATTTTTCAATAATTAAGAAGGACAATCATGCCAATAATACAAACAATAAACATCCCCATGCCTTAAATCCACTCGATGTTTAGGCAAAAAGGATGTCCAGAAACTATCTATTGATAGAGATTGAAACTTTATGTGTTATGAGGTTAGATTCAATATTATTATGATATATGTTCTTAGTACTACAAGGAGACACTAATCAATTATCAATCATCATACATGGGGATGGTGGCTTGACCGGGCCCGACCGAGGCCTGGAGTCCCCACATAACCGAGTCTCAAGTATATATATGGGGAGCACGGTGGGGGAGGGTGGGACGGACACACTCACACACACCTAAGGCCCATAAAAAATAGAGGCCCTCTGAAAAAGGTTAGTATCTACTACAAGTCTAAAAAAAACTAGTAGATAAAAAAATACCAACTTATTTTACTACATAACAAGATCTCAAAAAAGTTAGCACATGACAAGGGTCAAAAAAATGTATTAGTTAGTTATACTGCAGTTTGTAAATTTAATCACAATGTCACGATCCTTCTTCTTTTGCTATCTTGCTTGTTTTTATTTTCTCTTAGTTCTCTCTCTGGTAGCAAGGCTAGCTACTGATATCTACTATTTATATAATATAAATCTCTCTCTCTATATATATAGGAATTTTAGTGTTCTTTTAGTTTTCTATGTAAAGTGCTCTAACGCCCAAGCTAACGGCAGTGATTTAAATATTATATTGAATGGTTAACAGTAAAAGTTTATTTCATCTATGTTCCAATTGTAAGAAATCAACTCTCCCACTGAGATTTCCTACTCTTACTATTCTTTATTAATTTATTGTATCCTTAGATACAATTAATGGTTGTTAAGAACCGATATATTCCACATCGTTGATGGTTGTTAAAATTGGTTTGTACGATTTGTATAATTACAATGTTTGAGTTTTACACTTCTTCTATATATTATACATAATCGGTCGATTATGCACAACCTCACTCATTCATCGATCTATCATTGTTCTCATATTTTTATTCTGCTTTTAACATGCAAAACTCATTTTTTTGATCTCATGACTCAAAGTATATGAGTGCCAAAAAGAGTCTCCATGGTCAATTTATTATACATAGTTAAGTACACCAAGTTTGAAGTTTAACTAATTTGGTTGTAATGTGATCATATTGGAATTTTACAGCTTAAATGTGATTGAGATAGAGTTAACGTTTACAATTACTTTGTCTTTTCGAAATAAAAAAATCTGTAATTCAACGATACCAAATTGAAACTTGCTCAACCACTTATATACTTGATTAAACATTTAATTGCGTACTCAAATTAACTTATCATTTAAAATATCATACATTAACAATAGCTTATTAACTTTATTCGTACATTCAAATCTATAAGGGTGCGTTTAGTATGCAGGACAGAACGGATAACGTAGAATAAAAACTATTTGTCTCACATTTGACACAACATTAAAGTAGACTGGTAGGATTGACAGAGACAAACATACATTTTTTATCCCACCAAAATAAGTAAACTAAATTCATATAGATGCAAGCATTTTACTAAATTACTAAACTACTCCTATAACTCTCCCATCCATCTATCTCTCTCTCTCACTCAGTCACTTCCTTCTACCCTTGATTCACAACATCAAAAATAATATACAAATAGTTAAATATTATAATATATATACACAATTACACACATATTTAAGAGTAATTACATTTTTGGTCCTTGTGGTTTTCCAATTTCAACGATTTTCCGTCCTTACGATTTAGAATTTAACAGTCATGGTTTCCAAAAACGCTCGTATTTAAGGTAGAGGGATCAGGTTTGCCGGCCGGAAGATGAAAACGGGTGCTTCGAAAAGGAGCTTGTGGTTGTTGGAGGGATGAGGACCATTAAACCATTTCAGTATGTTAGTGGTTGTTACTAATCGATTCTAGAAGAGCGAGTCCAACATGAGGGTTCTAATTTTGGTTGAGTATGTGGACGTGTGTGTGTGTGTGTGTGTGATCGTTCCAAGGACTTGATCCATCTTCAGAGATGAAGATAGAAGTGGCCCAACATGAGCGATTGGAGATGGGTTTTGCAGCGGTGGTAGATCAGTGATTGTGGGTTTGTTTAGATTTTTGAGGTGGACCGGTGCTAGTGGTTGTCGAAGGAGGTGGTAGCAAAGCAAAGGTGAGGGTGGGTGTTGTCCGACAAAGAGTTGTTGGCCGACTAAATGGTCCCTAGAGTTGGTCGAAGATGCGTGTCGAAGAGTAGAAGGGCAACCGTCTATGTATTATGTGTATATTTATATATAAGTATATGTTATAATTTATATTATATTATGTAATTAATATATTTTTATTTTATTTTATCCCCTTATTTAACTAGTTATTTTAACGTTCGTTAAAGAGAGAGACCAAATTCAAGTATTTTTGCAAACCATGATGGTTGAATTGCAATTTCGTAACTGTAGGAACGAAACCCTTTTCAATTGAAAAACCACTGGGACCAAATATTTAAATCAGAGAAATGTCCACAAGTGGCACTTTCGACGCTGCGGAAGTGTTGGAACTAATTTACAGATTTTATCCCTGCACTTGAAGATCTGATTCAGAAACTTTTTTTTACACTTTGGCCCTCCACGAGTTGATGAATTGCTACTTGCGGAGAAAATTAGCGTAGAAATGACTAAGAGATAAATCTAAAGGCTGAAAATGACTATTTTAATTAATTTTTGTACTATAAAGCAGTTCCGGGTTCGAATCCCGGGCAAACCCGCCCATTCTGGGACGAGTTGGAAGAGGAATTCCTAATTCTTACACGGATGAGACTGCCTAAAAAGTGAGAAATGGTTTTACTCATAAAAACTCTTAATCTTTTAAGAATGTAAGCGTTAAAACAATATGTACAAATCAAATGCATATAAAATACTTTACTTAATAATATTCTTATTTTAACGTATCTAATAAACAATATAAGTGAACACTTGAAGGGGTTTTGGAAACTTATATATTGCCATTTCTATACCATCGAATCAAGTTTTTGAACCCACAAATTTTTAAAAGGAAATCCAAATTACCTTTTAGAAATTCAACAAATTATATCATAAACGGGTATTTTATTTTCTTTAATCCTCTACCCATATATTAATATGTATTTTTCTACAAAATTTTAACCCGGTTTTAAAATTTCATTCATGATTATATTCACATTTGATTATGTTTTATATATTTAATGTACTATATTACATTTATATTATATATGTAAAACTTATTAATGCGTTTTGACTTTATAAAACTAACGCATAATTAACTGATAAATATCTTCTATATTTAAGATAAGCATTGAACTCTAATAATATAGTAAATACTCCAAAAACTTGATAATCAACATAAAATTCTCTAGCTCTCTTAAAAACACACATATTTATAATATAAAAAGGTAAAATAAATATATTATATCATATTGTACAAGTAAAATCTTTGTTTATGTATAATATACAAATATATTTATGTATTATAAAAACATTTCAGGTATTATAAAAGTCTTATATTATATATTAAAAGATTATTATATTACTCTGGTTTAATTAACATGTATATTACAATATTAACGATACTACCCTCATCTATTGTATGGGATAATCATTTAACAACCTTAAAAAATAGGATTTTTTAAAATTAGTGCATAACTAAAGGGTAAAATGTGTCTAAATTCTTATTTCGACGTAACATAGTTTATTTTTTATTAATTAATATAACAAACTTCTATTTTATAAATGTATTATTTTTTCTTAATTAATATAACAAACTTCTATTTTATACAAACTTCTATTCTATACGTATTTACCTATTTTTTCTTTCTTTTTTCTCTTTAAATTCTAAATCAACCTAATTTAAGTCATTTTAGTACTTTGCCCTCTTATAAGTTTTTTTTAATGTACAAGTATACGATGCATTATGTACAAGCATTTAACGAATGGTGGATAGTATCAGTTATAAATTTAAGTTGATTAGGTGAATGTGTAGGTGTCAATATTTTTTTGAGATGATTTTTCACTAAAAGCAAAAAAAATTATTTTAATTTATAAGAACGGTAAGGGAGAGTTATCGCGAAGAGGAGGACCTAGAACCACAACGGGTAAAACGGGGGAGGGTAAAAATTGAAAATGTTTGGAATTAAAAGAAAAAATCTTGCTTGTTCAGTGAAAATTCATTTAAAAAAATAATTGACACCTATATATTCACCTAATCAACTTAAATTTATAACTGAGAGTATCCACCGTTCGTCAAATGCTTGTACATAATGCATCATATATTTGTACATTAGAAAAAACTTAGAAGAGAGCAAGTACTAAAATGACTTAAATTAGGTTGATTTGGATTTAAAAAAGAAAAAAAAACGTCATGTCAATAAACATTTGTGACATGTAGGTTAATAACTTGTTTAGTAGGTAAAATATGTATAAAGTAAGAATAAATAGAAGTTTATTATATTAACTGAGAAAAAATAAAGTTTGTTACATTAAATAGAAACTAAACCAAACTTCATTACTTTTAGATGCATTTTGCCCTTAATTTAATCGTTTTTTTCATCTATAATATGGATTTAGAGTATCGATTAACATAGGTTTGTTGCATAATGTATTTGTTTCAAAATGTGAATATATTTTACGTGTTTGTGAAACAAAAGTTCAATAAAAAGTTTATATTGTGAACCAAATACATATGAAACAAACACTCTGAAACAAATATAAGCTAATCAATATCTTAAATTCCAGTCTTATATGAAAAAATTGTGTGAAACAATACAATACAATAAAAGTTTTCATAGTTATTACAATATATGAGGTTCTCATTTGATTATCTCCATATAGTAAATAAATACACATAGTGTTGAGTTTATTTAGAAATGGAAAATACTCTGAGAACCATGACTAATCATTAATATTGAATATCAATAAATATACATCAACATCATTATAAATATTCATTCATGATATTTATCAAGAATAGTTGGTTCTCACGTTTCTCAAAATATTTATGATATTCAATTGATCCCACTCAAATATATACGCACATAAAATAATGTATGCTAAAATTATCACTAAAATTAAGTAAATATTTAGTTGATATATGTTATTTATAAGTGTTATATGATAAAAATAATTGTGAAACATCATTTAAGGGTGATCTAATCACTTTAACATTTTTGTCTTCTCCAATTTGTAAAGTATCAAATGCCAAACAAACAACTATTCCATTCGAGTTCAATTAAGTTAAGCCTTTATAATTAGTCTGCATCTAAACACATTCTAAGATACATATTTAAATGTAATATGTAACAATATATTTAATTAATTGTGTTTCTATTAGGGATGTGCGGGAGATGCTTGAGTCAAGGATTTGACTACTTGTTCGTTTTATGGACAAGATGTGGACAATGTACGAGAATCAGAAACGGGGATGGAGAACCCGGCCACATTCCGACTCCTATATATATTCCCATGATCACGTAAAAATAAAAGGTATCTATAGCTAGTAATGTGATACTATGATAAATTGAAGCACCCAAAATCAAGTATCATTATATGTCAAAAGTAGGCAAGTATGCGATCAGCTCAAGACTAGGCTTGTAAAATGATATGGAGGATTGGATTTGAGATAGTCTCGTATCTAGCAAAGCCTGAAACCACAAAGTTTTTGTCATATAAACTTGATTCAATAAACTTGATTCAATTTGTCTGGTCTCATATAAAACTAAAACTTAATCCTTTAAATAAAATTGTATATAGACATACCATCTTATTTAAAATTTATGATTATAAGGAATAAGGTTAGTGAATTAAAAGAAAATGATAAATCACATTATGACTCAAAATTTTCACATATCTTCATCAAATGTCTCTAATAGAAGTCAAAATTCACCTAGTTCTTTAGTTGAGAAACGCATGCTTTATCAAGATTAATCATGTTTATATATATACTTGAGTTTCTTAAACAAATTAGTGTTAGTGGTGCGCCCTCCCTTTCACCCACTACCTTTGTTACATATATCTACGTTTAATTCGATACTTAAATCGTTAGAAAGGTTTTCTTTAATCAATATTCTTACAAAAGCAAGTATTATTTACACTTGACCATGTTCATGTGTAGTTAAGAAATTTTTACTTGGAAGTTACTAGTCATTTTTGGCATTGCCTGTTGAAGTTGTTGAAAATTGACATGGGTATCTGTGTTTTGTTTATTTCCTATTAGCATTTCGCTTTCAAGAAAGCTTAATTGTTAACTTTAAAAGAATTTCAAATAAAAAAAGAGTATGCAATTTTATAGAACATTCTAAAATGGAAATAGTTGTTGTTTTAAGCAGAAAGAAGAATTGATAAGCAATCTTGTTGGTGTCTTGAGCTTTAGATAACTTAAGCTAGGTTCAAATCTCACATCATAGATGCGTCAAAGATAAATGGGAAATGATCGATACAAAAGATTTTCAGCCCCTTAACTTCATCGCCTTATTCAGTGGATTCAGATAGCAAGACTTGTTTTGTTTTTAGCTCATTTGTTTCACTTCTCTTTTGTATGATTTTGAACTTAATCCATCCTCTAAATCATCTTAAACTTTAAACAGGTAATTGAAGTTTTAAACACCTAATAAAGGCTAAACAAACCGCCATAGATTCCGGTCAAACATCCTTACGATTGATAGAGACTTACTTTTAGAAGAATTAGTACAGCAAGCCTGACATATGCAAACAAAAACAATACAGACATGACTGATGAGTTGCCACCTGCCTGTGCCTGAAATGACCACACTTTACTGAAAAAAATTTCTATTTCTAAATTTATGTGTTTCTTTCCTCATGTGAACAACATATCCCCTTTCCTAATTCCAAACTTAATTCCTTATAAATCAAAAACCCTAATTAAAACCCCTCATCATGGCCGGCCATCCCCAAAAGAGAAACACGAAAAACAAACTTACGTGTCATGCATTGCTACCACAGAAATTACAGATTCTCAAAGAATTAATGATTGAAGTTGATTCGATAGATGAAAAGGTTGCATGAATTCCATTAGTTTCATGTAGTCACGTTCGCACATACAAAACTACGGTCAACTTTGATTTCAAACGGAGAAAATTGAAATCAAACCATATATATATAGAGGAAACAGTAATCATGAAATCGTTTAATGAATCAAAGTAGAAAGTGAAGATGATTAGATGAAGATGAAGGAGAGTATATACGTACGCAGAATCAGTAGCGTACTCGCAGAGCTTTCCTTTAGTGGAAAAGACGATGAGTCCAACATCTGCATCACAGAGAACCGAGATCTCATGAGCTTTCTTCAACAATCCCGACCTCCGTTTCGAAAAAGTCACCTGCCGATTGATCTTGTTCTCTATCCTCTTCAACGTCACCCTTCCCCTTCCCATTTTTCTCCCCCCTTTCTCTCTCAATCTCACTTTGTTCTACTTCTACAGTTATAACTGTATTCACACACAACAATATGCTGCTTTATTTATTTATACTACTCTATATTTTTGCAATTTCTTTTTATTATTACAATATATATATACATATTATTAATATTACCAACTTCAGAAAATTTTCAACACTCCCCTCCCATTGGTTGGTTGTTATATACTCGTTTACAATGATTAATAGATTTTTATGATATAGTGTAAAAATAAAATATTTATTTGATAATTGTTCAAAATGTAATCAACATTTAGGGGTTGTGTGGCAGTTGTTGAATGGTTTAGTGCAGAATGATTAAGACACTCTTATGATATAGTACAAAATGAAATATAATTTTCAGGACGTAGTCAGGGCTCTTAATGGTTAAGAGAGATCCAAGATACCAAATGATTCAGAGGGTTTTGAAACCATTAAGAGGCAAACTTATTTTTTTGTCAAACAAGATTCACCTCTTAGCGATTAAGAGGCTAGCTCTTAATTGAACTGTTAAGAGGTAAACAAACCACCCCTTATAATGGATAAGGAGGTCTAGAATATAAAATAATTCAGAGAGTTTTAAAATTATTAAGAGACAAACTTATTTTTAACAAACAAAATTCGATCTTAACAATTCAAAAGTTGTCTTTTAATAAAACCATTAAAAGGTAAACATTGTTTACAAAAATTAAATGATATCATAAAGAAGAAAATGTGATTTCAAACATCATATAGTTTTTTTTCTTCTTCTTAAAATGGAGATATTTGGGAAATATGAGGGAAAAAGATATTTTAAGAAAAAAGAAAAGGTGAGCCATTTATAGAAATCTAGTAGATATTCCTTTTTTTCGAAAAAAAGATGATAATTAAAAATAATGAGTGACAGTGATATAATAATAATATTTGGAAAAGTGTAGACAGGAAACCGGGTGGTATTTGGAAAACCAGAGTGGGTTATAAAAGACGTTGTCGAAATCTGATTGGTGGAGAAACACATTACCGCTGTTGTTGTCGGCGAAGAGGGGGACCACATTGTACATCCTCGAAGGTGGGATTGAGAACTGAGGCTAAATGACAAGTCAACAAAAGGCTTGAAAGCGGGTCCAGCCCAACTCAAAATCTTATTTCCAAATAAAGAAACTCAGTAACCCAACCTGATAAACTCGTTTATTTTTCCATTTATTTTTCTTTTTGTCTTAGAGAATATAAATTCAAAAACCCAAATTCTTGTAAAAAGAGTTAAATAGATTTTTTTTGGAAATGGTATTCTAGACATTTGTTTAGATTAATCTCTGATAATTTTAAAATTGTTAAAGCATGCAGCTCTGGAATAATTCCCCAGTAGCCACAAGTTGTTCGCGCCTGAATTCGAACCTGAAGGAGATGTGTTATCAAAATTTGGTTCTTATAGATTGTATAGATTAATTAGTATGGTTTTTGAAAATATTTTTTAACGAATGACATTCTTTTAATTTTGTTATAATGAATATCTTTTTTATAATAATATGTCGTGAATTAAGTTTTTGTCAGTGATTGTAGTTTTAGTCTATTAATTCATGTTCTTTTAGTTATTACCAAACTCTGCCAATAATAATGTTGAAATCGCCTCTAGTAGCTACCTTTCGGATAGAAAGATGAATAGTTCAATTCTAGATGGGAAAATCTTTTAAATGCGTGTTAGGGGCCTACGTGACTTTCCACACAACAACTCGTGTGAAAAGTTGCTCGGCAAACTTCAACTGGCTAAGAGCTCCAACTCGGGGTGGAACCTGTCTGGGCCACTGTTTTGGGCTCCATTTTTACTTTTGCACTCTTCTTTTGATCTAAGAACTATTGTTAAACATCTGGTTGAACTCTGTCATTAGATTGGTCCATTTCTTCCAGATTTCAACCATAATTGCCTTATTCTTATTGATTCTTGTACGAACTTCGCAATAAACTGTTAAATAAACATTGCATTTGCTTGGAAATCAAGTGAGCAAACCCAAAAAGGGTAAAAATAACACTAAAATGAGCATTATCAACAACTCTATTGGTTGTCCCCAAGAAAATTAGTGAAAGTAAAAGAAAGAAAGTCTAATTCACATGATGTGTCACATGGTCATACTTATTAGATATAAGGACTGTATCAAAACGAAACCTTGAAGTTGTAAAAAAAAAACTTAGATACCCGATTATACTTTAAGAAAGATAAACATTGAGTATAAAAATGAAAATAGTGACACCATGATGAGTTCAAACTAATCAAACACACTTTCGGAGAGGATTTCATGCACCTTGACCCTATCTCACAGGATACACTAGGTATGCTCGAGTACTAGGTCCTCACACAGCACATCTCATGCAGTAGAAGGTTATGTACAATAAATATCAAATCTTATATATGTTGCATATAGTGTCCGTAGTTATTAATTGTTGGTAACACTTCTTATAATAGCAAAGTCTTTTTGGGTTGCCCTTAAGACCCAAATAAACAATCAGAAGATAAAGGGGGTAATTTGTTAATTTGTCATTTGATGATAAATTAATTAGAAGATAAAATATATAATTAATTTGATTAATTATATAAAGTATAGCTAAGGATAATGATGATTGATTAAAATAGTTTAATCAAGATTATCGGTTCAAGGGGGCAAAGTGTAAAATAGAGATGCAGAAGAGGGTTATAAATAGACTGCTAGGGTCAAACCCGAAAGGTAGTTTTTTGAGTGTTTCCTCTCTCTCTCTCTCTCTCTCTCTCTCTCTCTCTGTTGGATCGATATCCCCTCTCCCTCTCTCTCAAAATCGAGAACCCTAATAAGGGTTTAAGATTTAAGCCTCTTCTTGATTGTTAGATTTTGGTGTTCTTAAGTGTGAGCCACTAAAGGGATTCATACTATTGGTACTCAGCATCCAAGAAGGAAAATCAAAAGGTTTGATTTATAATTGTGGTTTTCGACAATCACAATATCCAAGTAAGTAAATTATGTTCATCTTTTTGTAGTTAAATATTTAGAACGTATGTTTCCTTATAGGTTGTTAGTATTGCCATGGATGATAATTTGAAATATGCTTCCGTTGCCTGTATCATGTGGTAGTAGTTTTACTAAAACCTTTTAGTGGTATCAGAGCCATAGTTCTTAGATTTTAACTCTAAAGTAGTTTCAATTTGATTTGTAAAATTATTTGTGATGGTTTAGGTTTTTCGAAATTTAGGGTTTGAGGTTACAAAATCGTTTTCAAATTTTTTGTGGCCATTGAATTGCTTAATCCCTAAGTTAGAGTTTCACGGTCATAATCTCAAAAACCTAATTTTGAAAAAATAGGGTTTTAACTGATTTGTATTATTTGCAATTAAGTTTTGTTTAAAACCTATAGGTTTTATCGAAATCCCTAAAGGATATAGGGTAGTCGTTTTTTAATACAATGTTAAACCATAATTGATTTTTGGCTAGTTTTCTTATAACTTGCATTAAATACCGTAATTAATTTTTGGTTAGTTTCCTAAATTGCCTAAAATACACAAATTGAGTTTTGACAAATATTGAAAAGATAATCTTAAATATTATAAGATAAATATTCAAGATAAAATTAACCTTTAATATATTTAAGTTGAATAATATTCAAGATAAATATTAACATTAAATATATTTAAGTTGGATAATAATGCAAGATAAATATTAACATTATTTATATAGTGATATAAATTGTATGTCAAATATTTATATTAATTACTGGCATGTGTCTTCATATGTTTAATTGAAATTAATTATGAAAACGATTATATTAATTATTAAATGTGATCTCACATAGTTAATTAGAATTAATTAGATAATCATAATTTTAATTTGTTTTAAAATTCTATTCAATAGACCTTAATTATATATATATATATATATAATTATAAATACATTGATAGTCAAATCGAGACTAGGCGTACTCACTATAAGCACTATAAAGGGGTTTAAGGAGGTTACCTATAATATGGTGCCGAATGAGTTAATGGTTTTTAAAATTGCTTCGGCGTTACCATACTCACCGCCTCTTGTGTGGACTAGTGGAATTACCGAAAAGGTTTGATAGGTCAATGTGACAAGTTAAAAGTATTAACTATGAAGTATAAAACAAAATCCCGTTTAGTTATACTAAGAAATGTGAAAGTCTTATGCTACCCATATAAAGAACACACATATTCTTATAGTTTGTTAACGAAGCGTGTGCGATTTGCCGGCGCGTTAATCTGAAACTATAGTTGAAAATGATATGGCGCTCGCGATTCTCAAGCGTACTTGAGCCGAGGGGTCCATGTGTTTTTTGCATGGTCAATTCACTATTTGGTTTGTGATCCTCGGCATCCCAGTCACAAATAGAAGATAAGCATAATCGAGATTAACATGTCATTGACATAAGTCAATGAATCTCAAAAAACCTAAGAGTTTCATAGTGAATGAAATTAATAAATAGCATTTGTTTACCTAAATAAACTTTGTGATGTGATTACGACATCCCTTTTTGCATCATAAAGTGAAATATGGATCCTAGTTTTGTTAAATATTTGGGTAATTATTTTTAAGGGTTAAATATCAAACTAACTAAAACTATATCTACAGATGGCTGAAAATATTCCTACTCCTCCCCCCTCCTACTAACTCAACATCCAACCTTACGTTACTCTCTATCCTAAGTAAAGATAAGCCGACTGGGCCAAACTACTTGGATTGGATTCATGCCTTGAGAATTGCCTTGAGGTACGAAGATAAAGAGTATTTGCTCGACGAGGATCTTCCTATACTAAATGATGATGCAAGCCCTGAAGCAGTAAATGCATATAACAAGCAATTCGCAGAAATCCACAAAAGTCGCGTGTCTCATGTTGGCGTCCATGTCCCCGGAACTTCAAAAGAGTTTCAAGAACATGGGGGAGTTTGAACTAAATGAGCAGCTTCGTGAAATGTTTCAGGAGCAAGCGAGACAATAAAGGTTCCAAGTCGTAAAATCGCTTGTGGAATGGAAGCAACAGGACGGTGCCCCTGTATGTGCCCATGTGCAAAAGATGAAAGCGTACATTGACAGGTTGGGCAATCTAGGTGTCGATTTCCCAAGAGAGCTTGCCATTGACATGGTACTAAACTCTCTTAGTGGGGAATATAAACAGTTCATAGTGAACTTCAATATGAACTGTTAGTCCCGGAAGGGAGATGGCTAAGCTAGAAAGAGTTTGTAGAAAGGGGGGGGGGGGGGATGAATACAAACACACAGTTTTGCTCTTTTTAAATTTTTTAATATAAATATTAAAAATTTACACACAGAAGTTTGTTACGGAAAAGAATAGACAACCTATTCTAACAAACTTAAATAACAGTAATTAACTTATACACACAGGAAGTTAAAATAAGACTGTTAACGCACACAGCTTTGGCGAAATCAAACAAATACTTTCAGAGAAGTATTGTTGAAGACGTGAGATTTCTGGGAAGGACTTCATCTCCTTTTATAGTGCCCATGCAAGGGATGCAAGTGGACAGCTGTCAAGGATTGATTAGCTGGAAGTTTATCTGATGGACAAAGGAAGAGGCCACTCCCTTTGTACTAGATTAATGGATGAACCATTCTTTGTAGCACGTAATGTCAGATAACTTTATCTACTTTTCTTCATGCTCTGAGAAGTCCCATCAAACCTTTTAGCTAGAAGACAAACATCCCTTTTATAAGAATAAAAGAGAATGTCTAAATTTAAGGTTTGGTGCCCAAGTTCTTGCAGCTCACGTATCTTGCAATTGTTGTGAGTAAGAACTTTATCTCTTGAAATTGCTAAGTGATACATGAAGCCATGTATCATATCGGTGGATACTTTGTAAGGCTGGAAATGATAAGTGTACACTTTGCTTTTGCTTGATAAACTTCATCTTTCACTAAGTGTTGAAAGTGTACATCCTTGTGACTTGATACAAAGCCTTAGAAAATATACCTGCAATTTCGGTGACCAAGATTGTAATGTCGGTGACCATGACTTCAAACTTGATGTCCTCATCTTGTATTGATGTCATAGTACTTTGATAACTTTTAAGTGTACCATCGGTGACCCATGGTGACCCAACAATCTTGACTTTGGCAATGGTCTGAATATTAAAGTTAGTTGTCACATCAAAAATTCCACATTTTGATGTACAACCCTTAGATTGAATAGTCTTTGACTTTTCAATACTTGAAGTATATTTCAGACCTTCAAAAGACCCTGTAAAAGATCAAACAAATAATAGAGAAGGTTCATCACCAAATCATCGGTGACCCAACATGAACAATATGTTCAAGACCTTGATGGAGCTCCATGGCATGTTGAGATCTGCTGAAGCAAGTATAGGTAAGACCCAAATTGCTCACTCAACTGCTCCCGTCCAGGCCATTAAGGAAGGTGGTTGTAAAAAGAAGAAAGTTTCTCATCCCAAAGGGAAGGGAAAGGCTAAAGTTGTTTCTCGCAACCAAGGCCTTAAGATAAAAGTTGTTTCTTCTGACATAGCACCCATAAGCGACCCTAAAGAGGCCATATGCTTTTACTGTCAAGAAAAGGGCCATTGGAAGAGAAGCTGCCCAAAATATTTGGAGGAATTGAAAATGAACAAGGTCAAAGGGTGTGGTACCTCAGGTATTTTTATGATTGAACTCCATGGTACTTCGATTTCTAACTGTTGGGTTCTTGATACGGGATGTGGTGCTCACATTTGCACCGATTCTCAGGGACTAAAGGGAAGTAGAACGTTGAAGCATGGGGAGCTAAATCTAATCATGGGAAACAGGAAGACTGCCGCTGTTACCAAGATTGGAGATTTTGAGCTCGTGCTCACTAGTGGTTTTTCAATAAAGTTATTAGATTGTTGCTACTCGCCAGAAATGGCTAGAAAAATTATTTCTTTTCATGCATTGTACAAGGATGGTTTTGAATTTCAATTTGATACTAATAATGGTTGCATTTTGGTTTATAAACTTGGTTCATTTTATTTTAAAGCTTCTCCTTGTAATGGTGTGTATGAAAGTGTGATTTGTGTTGGTAGAAATAATAATAACTTAAGTCTAAATGTTGGTTCCTCCAATAGTGAATTGGATAAATCATCGTTATGGCATCATCGTCTTGGCCACATAAACAAGAAACGCATCGCCAAGCTCCAATCGAACGGAATCTTGGAATCATTTGACTTAAAGTCGGATGAAGAATGCGAGTCTTGCTTACTTGGCAAGATGACTAAATCAACTTTCAAAGGAAAAATGGAAAGGGGTAAAGATCTATTGGACTTAATCCACACAGATGTATGTGGACCGTTCAGATCTGCCACGAGAAACGGTGAGATATACTTTGTTACTTTCACTGCCAATTTCAGTAGATATGGATTTATCTATTTGATGAAAAATAAGTCAGATACCTTTGAAGTATTCAAAGGATTTAAAAACGAAGTAGAAAACCAACTGGCAAGAAGATCAAGACGCTCCGATCCGATAGGGGTGGAGAATACTTGAGTCATGAATTCTATGACTATCTAAGGGATTGTGGAATAGTTTCACAATTATCTCCTCCCAGAACACCACAACTCAATGGTGTTGCCGATAGAAGAAATCAAATACTACTTGATATGGTCCGGTCAATGATGAGTCATGCTACACTTCCAACATCATTTTGGGGCTATGCCTTAGAAACTGCAGCTCATATCTTAAACCTCGTTCCAACTAAGAAGGTTGCAAAGACTCCTTCTGAAATGTGGACTGGGACTCGTCCCTCGTTAGCACATATAAAGGTCTGGGGTTGTGAAGTCTTCGTTTGACGCGAGACTAACGACAAGCTAGAACCTAGAACGGAGAAATGTCGATTCATTGGTTATCCCTACAAATCCTTTGGATATATATTTTACAAACTTTCTGAGAACAAAGTATTTGTAGCTCGAAGGGGGGGTCTTCCAAGAAAGGGAGCTCATTTCTAAAGAGGATAGTGGGAGCAATATTGATCTTGAAGAAATTCTAGATACAACCAATGATAAGCCTATAGTTGACACTAGCACTCAACATGAGATTGAACCACCTGTTGAGGAAACTAACATATCTCCACCACCTCTTCGCAGAACTAGTAGAGCTAGTAGAGTTAATCGACCTCCTGATTTTTATTATGGTTTCCATATTACAAAGGAAGGAGATACACTAGTCAATGATAAAACATTTGATAGTGCGGATGAGCCATCCACTACAAGGAAGCAATGGCAGGCCCTGAGGCTGCCAAGTGGAAAGAGGCTATGGAGAGCGAGATTCAATCTATGTACGATAAACAAGTTTGGAAATTGATTGATTATACACTAGGTCGCAAGACAGTTGGGTGTAAGTGGATCTTCAAAAAGAAGACGGACATGGATGGGAATGTGCACACATTTAAGGGTAGACTGGTTGCGATGGGTTACACTCAAACTCAAGGGATTGATTATGATGAAACCTTCTCACCGTGACAAAGATTAAGTCTATCAGGATATTGCTTGTCATAGCTGCATTTCATGACTATAAAATATGGCAAATGGATGTAAAAACCGCTTTCCTTAATCGGAAACTTGATGAGGATGTGTATATGGCACAACCTGAAGGTTTTATACATTCCGAGTATCCAGATAAGTTGTGTAAGCTTGAAAGATCCATTTATGGACTTAAACAAGCGTCTCATAGCTGGAATCTCTGTTTTCATGAAAATGTCAAAGAGTTTGGATTTTCTCGAAGCAAAGATGAGTCTTGTATATATGTTAAGGCTAGTTGGAGTAATGTTGTATTTCTAGTCTTGTATGTTGATGACATACTACTCATAGGAAATGATATTCCGATGTTGCAAGATGTAAAGGTCTGGCTCGGGAAATGTTTCGCTATGAAAGATTTGGGAAATGCATCATACATAATTGGAATAAGAATTTATCGAGATAGAACCAAACGTTTAATTGGACTTAGCCATAGTACATACTTGGATAAGATATTGAAAAAAATTCAATATGAGTGAATCCAAAAAAGGGTATTTGCTCATTCAACATGGCATAAGATTGAGTAAAGATCAATGTCCAACCACTTGTGAAGAACTGGACAGAATGAGTCGAATTCCATATGCATCTGCTATAGGCTCGATCATGTATGCCATGACATGTACTAGACCTGATATCTCATTTGATTTAAGCATGGTGAGTAGATATCAAGGGAACCCAGGAGAAAGTCATTGGACGGCTGTAAAGAACATTGTTAAGTATCTTCGGAGGACTAAAGAAGTGTTCTTGGTCTATGGTGGAAAGGATGAGTTACGAGTAGTAGGTTATACTGATGCGAATTTCCAGACAGATCGGGATGATTCCTACTCGCAGTCAGGATAGGTGTTCTTGTTGAAGGTGGTCCGTGACATGGAAAAGTTCCAAACAGGTCAAGGTGGATGACCGACGCATGAGTATCATACTGAAGCCATAGGTGTTAGAATTATCAATACATCTTGAATCTTTTAGTTATTAGATTGATTTAAACATAATAAATTGTATTTGATTTGGAGATTATTATATGGAGATTATAATATATGCTAGATTGCGTCCATTTGCATTTAATCTATTATCGGTTTTTGTTTTGCATGTTTAGAACATACTTCCTAAGTATTAATTTACTTAAACCTCCACAGTCAGTCATACTCCTGGAAGTAGGTAGTGATTCAAGACTGTCATAGAGTGTTAGAAACATAGAGACTACAACTAACACTCATGAGTGCTTAATAGTGATTTGAGTATTGGAATAACCCGCACTCAAAAGTTACTTCATGGATTAAGTCAGAGTAATTTTGAGATGATAATATTTTATGTTCTTCAAATGGAGATACATAGAGTTTTGCTCTAGGATTCTGTTATGCTTTGTTGTGCTCCAACGATGTCCGTAACTGCGGTTATACAGGATATGTCCATGTATAATATGATGAATGGAAATGAACTGTGTAGTCAAAGTTTATTTCTTCCTTCTGCCTAAACAGGAGAAGCGATATCCATGGGCCCCTCGATGATTTGGTGTTGACATTAAGTGTTTAGCCAAACCCTGACTAGAATTGATGTGTTCGATTGCGTAGTCTGAAGAATTCAACACATATCGGAAATCGGGAAACATAATCATGATCCATGAGATAGACAATTATCCATATCTCATGTTCATATGATATCTTGTAGAACAAAGGAACATTAAATCACTTATCTTAGGATCGAATTTTATCAGAGTTCGGCAGTTGCATTGGATGGCTTGCTCTTTGCTGATTATTCGAGAGTGTTGGACCAAATAGAGTTAAAAATTTGTCCAAGTGGGAGACTGTTGGATATAGTGTCCATCGTTATTAACTGTTGGTAACACTTCTTATAATAGCAGGGTATTTTTGGGTTGCCCTTAATACCCAAATAAATAATCAGAAGATAGAGGAGGTAATTTGTTAATTTGTCATTTGATAATATATTAATTAGAAGATAAAATATATAATTAATTTGATTAATTATATAAAGTATAGGGATGATGATAATTGATTAAAATAGTTTAATCAAGATTATCGGTTCAAGGGGGCAAAGTGTAAAATAGAGAAACGAAAGAGGGTTATAAATAGACTGCTAGGGTCAAACCCGAAAGGTAGTTTTTTGAGTGTTTCCTCTCTCTCTCTCTCTCTCTCTCTCTCTCTGTTGGATCGATATCCCCTCTCTCTCTCCCAAAATCGAGAACCCTAATAAGGGTTTAAGATTTAAGTTTCTTCTTGATTGTTAGATTTTGGTGTTCTTAAGTGTGAGCCACTAGAGGGATTCATACTATTGGTCCTCAGCATCCAAGAAGCGAGATCAAAAGGTTTGATTCATAATTGTGGTTTTCGACAATCACAATATTCAAGTAAGTAAATTATGTTCATCTTTTTGTAGTTAAATATTTAGAACGTATGTTTTCTTATAGGTTGTTAGTATTGCCATGGATGATAATTTGAAATATGCTTCTGTTGCCTATATCATGTGGTAATAGGTTTACTAAAACCTTTCAATATCGATGAAACATAATATGAAAGACGCATCAATGTAAGCAAGGGTGATCTGGAATCAAATAATAAATGAATACTAGCAAGAACATTCTACAATTATCACATAACACAACTCATGCAAAGGAGAACTTAGTAATTTGTGATAACTATTTGAGATCCAATCTCAACCATAAATCAATGGTTAAATTAGGAAATTAATAATTTTGATAATTTTAACTTAAAACATTAATTAAAGGCGTTTTAGAGATTTTAAAATTCTTCTCTCTCCTCTCCCATCTATCTTGTTTCCTCCTTCCGCCAACCTTATTCTCGTGAATTTTTTTCCGACGAACTTTATATAAACACAAGATATATACTGTGATACCTAAAAAAACACTATTAAAAATATATACATATAAACTATATTCATTGTGATACGTACATATACATACAAGATAGGGTTGAGCATTTGACCCACAAGAACCGGCCCAAACCGGGACCGGCACCGGTATAATCCAACCGGTCCGGTTTTCGACTCTTCAAATCCTCCATATTAAGTTCCGGTTCCAAACCGGGTTCGGTGCCAATTTTTCGGGTAATTAACCGGAACCGGCCCAGAATTTTCAGTGAGTATCTAATCCTAATTTAATTAATTTATTATGTTTTCTAATATCTCAAAATAGTCTTTCAAAATTTAACAAGTATATCTTTTATAACAAAAAAAAGATTCCACCTCTATATCCTAAAACACCATGATTATATGTTATATTTACGAAATTCTGAATGCATGTTTTATTATTTATTTGTTTTTAAAAGGTTTTATAAAAATGTGTAGGCAATCAAAATCAACAGGATCATTGTATTACTTTTAACAATCATGGAAGTTCAAAAGACAAGAAGATGATTTTTGTTGGTTGATTTAGTATTAAACTTTGAATACTTGGAGATTATTTTACGCTTGATTTTGTAATTGGTATTAAACTTTGAACATCTTGGGATTACTTCACACTTGATTTGGTATTAAACTATGAATATTTTGAGATTGCTATAAAGATTAAACTATGAATATTTTGAAAAATTTGAGTATGATTTTTGTTAGTTGATTTGGAATTGAAGTGGTTCCAACCGGGTTTTTGACCGGAAAACCGGGACCGGAAACGGTACCAGCACCGGCACCGGTATTGCCTATACGGTCCGGTTATCGGTTCTAATAATATCGCATTTCCGGTTCCGGTTCCAAACCGGTCCGGGGCCGGTTCGGCCCATTTGCTCACCCCTAATACAAGATGCACGTTGTGACACATTTATAAAACAATTAAGATAATAAAAATACACATTGTGATATCCTTTGTAAAGCAACGAAAATGCACACTGTGATACACTTTATAAAACAACGAAAATACATAGTGATACACATTGTGGTACAATGTGAACATCATTGTGATACATTTTGATCCACAAATATCTTTTAAAGAAAATATATATTAGGTAATTGAAATTACTTAAATATTTCCTCTAAAAAAATAACTAAATCCTTTAATGAGTTGTTGTAAATAAAATGACTAAATTACTCTTTTACCTTATTTAAGTAATATAATTAAATATCTTGAGCGGTTCATATTGGATCTCACGGTTATCACAAACTACACAGTTCTCATTTGATTAGGCCATATATATATATTTGTATATATATATAAGGGAGGGATCATACGAGAACCACCCCTCTTTAAAGGAACAAAGGAACACCTTGTGAACCACATATGATGTGGGTCCCACATAATATTAAATCATTTCTGATTTAACATAATATTAAATCAAAAATGATTTAATATAATGTGCGACCCACATCATATGTGGTCCACAAATTGTTCCTTTGTTCCTTTAAATTTACAAAGTTCTTATTTGAACCTTTCTCTCTTTCTCTCTCTCTCTCTATATATATGGCCTAATCAAATGAGAAATGTGTAGTTTTTTATAACCATGAGATCCAGTATAGCCTATATATAGGGGCGGGTTCAAACGAGAACTCAAATTTAGTTGTGAACGTAAGGACAAATGAGAGCGCGACACGTGTCATACTCAGACTGAATAATCAAAGAAATATTCAGACTGAATATAGTATTTATTCAGTCTGAATAAGCATTATTCAGATGGAATAAATACAATATTCAGCCTGAATATTTCTTTGATTATTCAGTCTGAATAATCTACATTCAGACATGTGTCCTGCTCTCATTTGTCCTCATGTTCACAACCAAATTTGAGTTCGCATTTGAACTTTCCTCTCTCTCTCTCTCTCTTTCTCTCTCTCTCTCTATATATATATATATATTGGAAAAATTGTTCAAAGTGTGTAATCACATGATGTTGACAGTGTGTTTTAGAACAAGTGTCCCTAATTTGTTTTAAATCAAGTGTTCACAATGTGTTTTAGGAAAGTGCTCATAATGTGTTTTGAAAAATTCATCTACATCGTGTGTTCATAATGTGTTTTAAAAAATCGAATACTCTGTTATGTTGGTGGTCGACGAAGGAGAGAGGAGGGGAGAGAGGAAATCTATAAACACCTATAAGACAAAATAAATAATTTCCTAAGATTATGTGGCTTAGAATGGAACTAACAGTTCCCACAAAATACAAAGTTCCCAAAAGCAGGTCGCGTTAAACACACACACACACATATATATATATATATATAGAGAGAGAGAGAGAGAGGAAAATTCAAATGCGAACTCAACTTTAGTTGTGAACGTGAGGACAAATGAGAGCGCGACACGTGTCTGAATATGACATGTGTCGTGCTCTCATTTCTCCTCACGTTCACAACCAAATTTGAGTTCTCATTTGAACCCGCCCCTATATATATAGGGAGGTTCAGGGGAAAACGCTAATATATATGCATTAGTTCATATGTACAAATGAATGTTAGGGCATACCGTCCAGATGGAGGTTTCCTAGGGTGTTCTTCAGTTTTCTTCTTTTTTGGCGTTTTCCCCTGAACCTAGCCCTATATATATATAGGAAGGTTCAAATGAGAACTTTGTAAATTTAAGGGAATAAAAGGACACTTGTGGACCACATATTATGTGGGTCCCACATAATATTAAATCATTTATGATTTAATATTAAATCAGAAATGATTTAATATAATGTGGGACCCACATCATATATGGTCCATAAATTGTTCCTTTAAAGATGGGTGGTTCTCGTATGATCCCTCCCCTATATATATATATATATGTATGTATAGAGAGAGAGAGGAAAGTTCAACTGAAAACTCATTTTTCATTGCATACGTGAGGACAAAAGAGAGCACTACACGTGTCTCATTCAGTACGAATAACGAAGACATTCACTATGAATAACGAAGATGAAGTTCATATACTATTCATAATGAATGATACAACATTCAATATGAATAACACAACATTCAGTAGAATAACACATGATCATTATCTATTCAGGATGAATAACTCTTGGGCGCATCGACTGATGGACATGTGTCACACTCTCCTTTGTCCTCACGTGCATAATGAATGATGAGTTTCATTTGAACACCCCATATATATATATATACACACACACACACATAGAGGGATGAAAGTTCAATTATGAACTTTATTTGGTTGCGAACATGTGAACAAAGGAGAGCGCGACACGTGTCCATTCAGTATGAATAATGAACGAAGGTGAAGTTCATACATTGTTCAGTATGAATAACACACATTCAGAGTAATAACACAACATTAAGTCTGAATATATTCAGACTGAACGAGACACGTGTAGAGCTCTCCTTTATGCTCACGTTCACAACCAAATTTGAGTTCGCATTTAAACTTTCCCCTATATATAAAGTAAGGTTTATGGGAAAAAGCCAAAAAAGAGAAAACTGAAGAACATCTTGGCAGCCCTCTATCTGGACGGTATGTACAAATGCATACAAATAACTTTTAACATGCATTTGTGCATATGCACTATATGCATTGGTGCATAGAAAAAAAACAATTTCAATCGTTTGTATGTATACCGTTCAGATGGAGAGCTCCCAGAGTGTTCTTCAATGTTTTATTTTTTAAGTGTTTTCTCTTGAACCTTCCTTTATATATATATATATATATATATATATATATATATATATATTTGAACCTGTCCCTATATATATATATAGAGGAATGTTCAAATGAGAACTTTACATTTTTAAAGGAACAAATGGACACTTGTGGATCACATATGATATGGGTCCCACATAATATTAAATCATTTATGATTTCATATATATATATAGGGAAGTGATCAAATGAGAACCACCCCTCCTTAAAGGAACAAATGAACAAATTGTGGACCACATCGATTTTTTTTACCTTAACAGTGATTTGCTATAAAGCATCAAGTGTAAAAATATGATCTCACGGGTCTCATAAAAATAAGTTGGTCTCACATGATCCCAAATCTATATGTATAATAAATAAAAAACCGTGGTCAAAAACCAACAAATATCCTCTTCATATCAATCAAGTATCATCACTATCAATACAAAGAGATTTTTTTTAACCATTTAATTTATAGGGGTTGTGATTCCTACCCTCTTCCACGTATAACTCATTTATTTTTTACTCCCTACCTCATTCACATATCCTATACTACTTTATACTTTCTATCCCATCTACTCACTCACATGTATTTTATAGAAGGGGGGTATGAATATAATTTCCCTTCATTTATACAACCACTTTTTTTACGTTTTGTTTTGCTATAAAAGTAATCAAAAATACCTTATGTTCAAAAAAATAACATATCTCCACGTCTTTACCTTTTAAGTCTTTAACAAACCATCAATCATATTCCACTATTAAGTTGACAGGGACACGAGTAACGAAGGCGTTTACTTAATGCTTATCGGGTTATTTATATTACCCGACAAATATGGTAAATACTGAAAATCTTATTCGGTAAGAGTGACGATAAGGACGAAAAGTCTTATCGGTTAAATAAGGGTGATAACTTTTAAACGATAAACACATTCCACGTAAATTGTTATATACGATAAGATTTTGATGGACTATGATCTTATCCAGTAAAGTAAGTAAGAGTGTTGAGTCTTACCGGATAATCTTTTGGATAAACGACCTCTAAATATATAACATTATAAACAAACTAATATATCTCATAATAGAAGACCATAACCAGTGGCGGGTCCAGAAACTTAGGTGACTCGATCCTAAGGTATAGAAACAATCTGAAACCGAATAGCTCATATAAACCAAAACGGTTTTGGGTTTCTCGGTTTGCAGGTTAATTGGTTCAGTTAACCAAATACGGTAAATTTCAATTTCAATTATTTTTTACCATATCTGTTAACCGAATAGCAAAGTGTACTATTATATAATTTAAATAATTTCTTTCTAGATGAATTGGTTTGAACATATATTAAACTACTAGAACAAGAATTTGAGATGTATTTAACAAAATCATCAACTAACATTATCAGTGAGGAGATTTGAAAATAATCATCAACACCTCGGTATAGGTCCGGGATATTTTAGTATGATTGTAAAAACTAGCGATAACGATATAAGAGGGGAGAATGATTGTCAAATGAGGGACTGAGGTTTTTTTTATTAAAACGGACTAGGCCACTGGGGGGATCCGTAAAAAATCACTGGGAGAAACTAAACATCTAAGAGTAAAGAAAACAAAATTTTACCTACAAAATTGAGTAAATTACATTTTTCGTCCCTATGCTTTGTTAAAATTGCAGTTTTCGTATCTGTGGTTTAGAAATTGCTATTTTCGTCCCTGAACCAACTCTTACCTTTGTAAGTACAAGAGACCAAAATAGTAATGAATTATAAATCATAGGGACGAAAATAACAATAAAGTATGAATCCTAAGGACGAAAATAACAATAATTTACAAACTATAGGGATGAAAATTACAATATCTAAACCACAAGAACGAAATTCGTAATTTTTCACAAGCCATAGGGACCAAAAACGTAATTTACTCTTTATTTTATTTTACAATTGAGTGGGGGCTTTTCCCTTTTCGCCACCTTTATCAAGGTGAATCCACCCATGAGTCCATGACCATAACACATAGGTGAACTTATATGTTTTTAGAGATAATTATTGCTCTATTGGTTAGTTTTTTTTTTTTTTTTTTTTTTGTATGTGAGGGATCTTGTGTTGGGATCTTTTATCCCAAAGGTTTCCAAAAAGATTATAAACATGAGATTAAGGGTTAAAACTAAGAAAATGATACAAACAAGATTCGATAATGCAAACCGACTCTAACAAAAGAAACTTCAATTTTATTATTGTATATAGGAAGATTTTAGGCGTTTAAACAAGTTTTAAGGATGTTTTTAAAATTAAATGTTGCATTAACAAATTTATACGGCACTATTTTGAAAAAAGGCCCTATAAACACAATTGTCCTATAAAAAGACGGGTTTATAGGAAACTTCCCAAATTGTTCTATGAAATAGTTAATATAACATTTTATTTTAAAACCTTCTAAAAAACTTGTTTAAACTTCTAAAACTAAAAGTGTCATAAAAACTTATTGTAACGTTTTCATATAGGTTGCGTTATACTTTGCTTCTATAAATCTAAATTCTAGCAATAAAGTATTCTAGTAAGACATTTAAACAATTTAAACGTCTTATAAACTCAATTTTATCACAGTGACCATAACACCTGTATATTTCAGTCTATATTTTTTTTACCATGCGTATCCAAATCATCTTGCATACATCTTGTAAATTTTATAAAACCCTGAAATTAACAGTCAGATAAATTTTAATAATTTAAAAAAGTACTATAATTGATTACGTAAATCCAAATCTAGAAATTAAGCTCTTTGTTATTCCTCCCCCACCACTTAACATGCACACACTGTCCAACCAAAGGCCTTCGCCAGGCACCAGTCTATCGTGGCCCAATTTCTCTCTTGTGAAGACAATTTTTTTTAATTTATTATTAATTTAAAATAAACTCTATTAATAATCATGCAAAATCAAAACATACGAAAAGAGTACGATTATATTAATTACACAACAACTATTATGATCGACATATTTTAAGAATGATAATGATTATATTATTGTACAATTTTTCTTTTCTTTTTTGTTGTAATCAGTTCTAGTCAATCTATTAAAAAGCTTTGTCATTATATCTTATCTTTGTGTTTGGTTGCTTTCAAACTATCGTCGATGCATCTAACATAATCAACACTTGAGACTGTTGTTTTTGCACCATATGAAAGAATTGGAATACCATACGTCCTATGCATAAAGGCGTTTAAGAAATCAGTTCAATCATCATTTTATTTGTCTATAGGAGAATATGTCAAGCAAAACGACACTCATCATGAGGAAGATAGTTTTCAAGATGCAAATATTATACGTGAATTTGATAATCCATTTCTTGGCCCTAACATAACTAGACTTGCACATTGGTTGGTTGGTCGGGTTGATGACATTGGAACACTTCAGTAATTCAATCCAATTTTTGCAGTTAAATTTTTTTTAATCCAACCCGACTCAACCCGAACAAAAATATAACTCAACCCAACCCAAACTATGAGGGTTGGGTTGGTTTGAGTTGGTCGGGTTCATGCCATATGAACTAACCAACTCACACCGTGCAGGTTAGGTTGGGTTGGGTTGGGTTGGGTTAGTCGAGTTGAAATTTTGGTGCATTATTTTCCAATCTAGTTAAGCGACTGTGTTTAAATGAAATAAAATCAAGAAGAAAACATACAACTAGGGCTAACAATTACATAAGAGATATTTGCATGAGGCATTATATCGCAACTATGTACTCGAGTACCTATATTGTAAACTGTAATAATGTATAGGGATGGTTACTCGGGCTGTCAGAACATTTTCAAAGAAGAAAGACAAAAACAAACATGCAATTTTGTGTTACAGGTCGATGCAACAACTCAAAAACAAAGTTGAAAGTTCATGCAAATGAGAAAATAAAATTACGTCTAAGATTGTGATATAACTTTGAATTGAGCTAATTACGAGTTGGTCTAATGTCTAATGTACAGATATAAATTAAATAATTGACAATCATATTGAATAACAACATTTTCATTATTTTTTTTTCTATCAATAAGTCTATACGTTTAAGAGTCTTATCATCTTTATATATGGTTGAAGTTGTTGGTCACAATATAGTAATTACTAACATAGAAAGTGTTTGTGAAAAATGGGTTGAGTACAAACACATCAGATTTTTATAATTTATATGTTTATTAAAAAACAAAGAATTACATATTTGTTACTGAAGCTAGGGATGTAAGACCTGATCCTAAACAATCTAGTTGATGACAAATTTTCTAAAATCCGGAAGAGTAAGAGGGGAAGGTAACCCTTTCATATGTGAAGTACTGAAATAGTCCTTTAGATGGTTGACAACGATTTTGCCTAAGAAACTACCACAAGGAATTCCTTTTAAAACGGGTGAGTTGCAACATATGAAAAATATGACTTTTTATAGCCATCAATGTATTAAATGATGTTATATAACTTTAATGTATGTCTTCTTCTAATTTATTGATTAGTGCATTGTACTCTTCATTTCAGCCTTCAAAAGTGATATAGACGTTTGTTAACCAAACGTATCCTTCTATATGTGGAGGAACCAATAAATGAAGCAGAGTACTAAAAAAATAGTATTTTATAACTTACTTTGTCTAGCATGCTAAGCATGTTCCCATACCAGGATAACAGTTGGTGAACCAAACTTGCTAGTTAAGTTTACACTCCAAAATCGGCTTGCCAGAAGTAGTATTTGTTAGACTACTTTTGACTTTATCTTGTATTAATATTCCTTCGGCTAGATGACAATCCAATCCGCTTTGGTGACTGGTGGATCACCGATACTTTGTTGATCATCTCTCAATCAATCTTTAATTGATCTCTGTATGAATAATGGTTCTTTGTAAAAGTTTGGTTGTACCCAACAAGTTCGGTGAATCAAAGACTAGCCGATTTTTAAAGCGACGTGTATGCTGTTGTGGATCAGAAGACATAGCTCCCGAATTTTGTACCAAAGTTCTAGTTGCCAATATTTTTCAGCTGCCAATTTTCACACATGCCGAACTCCCTATTCAACATTTGATACGTCAACTTGAAGATCCTTTTACAATGCTTTATCTAACAAAAATTTCACCAACCTTGTACTAGAAAAAGACATTCTTCCAAATATTTGAAAGGTATGTTTGTCATTTTTCGAGGTTGATGTGACAACTATAAAAATTCATAAGAAAAGAGTTTCGGTATAACACCCTAAAAATATGTGACAATTTAAAACGAAACAAAATGCGGAATAAAACTTAAGGTTATGGCGATCACCCATTTAATGGGGAAACCGTAACGGAGTTTACATCAATATACGGATACTAAACAACAACCTATTAATCTACACAAATTGATAATAGAGATTGCGTTCGGGTGTTGCTAATAACCTCAAAATAGCTAAACTAATAACTCCAAAGTTTACACTTGAAAGTGTTATGCCAAAAAGATGTCGTGACCGGCATAACGCTCCACTCAACCCTTGGGAGCCCGGCTAGAACGATCACCTGATATACAAGTCATTTGAGAAAAAGTGTTAGGCTTAACGCCTAGTGATAACAAACAGTTATATCAAAAGAGGCAATAAACATTTCAACATATTACGATGCTGTTAGTCCCCAAGGAGAGATGGCTAACTAAGAGAGGGTTTTGTAGAAGGGGGGGTTGAATATAAAACACACATAATATACTCTTTTTAAATTTTTTAATATAAATATTAAAAATTTACACACAGGTAGTTTGATGCGGAAAAGAACAGGCACACTATTCTATCAAACTAAACACACAGATAACAGTAATTAACTTATACACTAAGGAAGTTAAAACAATACTGTTATAGCACACAGCTTTGCCACAGTCACACAAATAATCACTTTGAAGATTTGTTGAAAGCGTGAGATTTCTGGGAAGGACTTCATCTCCTTTTATAATGCCCATGCATGGGATGCAAGTGGACAGCTGTCAAGGTTTCATTAGCTGGAAGTTTATCTGCTGGACAAAGGAAGAGACTACTTCCTTTGTACTAGAATAATGGATGAACCATTCCTTGTAGCACGTAATGTCAGATAACTTTATCTTCTTTTCTTCATGCTCTGTGAAGTCCCATCAAACCTTTTAGCTAAAAGACAAATATTCCTTTTATAAGAATAAAAGAGAATGTCTTTATTTAAGGCTTGATGCCCAAGTTCTTGCTGGCTCACGTGTCTTGCAATTGATGTGAGTCAAGAACTTATCTCTTTGAAATTGCTAAGTGATACATCACACTATGTATCACATCGGTGGATACCTTGTAAGGCTGGAATTGATAAGGGTACACTTTGTTTGATAATCTTCATCTTTCACTAAATGCCAAAAGTGTACACCCTTGATCTTGTGACTTGATATCACAGCCTTAGAAAATAAACCTGCAATTTCGGTGACCAAGATTATAGTGTCGGTGACCATGACATCAAACTTGATGACCTCATCTTATTTGATGTTCTTAGTACTTTTGATGACTTTTGAGTGTACCATCGGTGACCCACTATATTGGTGACCCAATCTTGACTTGGCAAAATGATCTGAATATTGAAGTTGGTTGATACATCCAAAATTCCACTTTTTGATGTACAACCCTTGATTGAATAGTCTTTGACTCTTCAATACTTGAAGCATATTTCAGACCTTCAAAAGAACCTGTAAAAGTTCATTCATACAAAGGAAGGTGGTTCATCACCAAATCATCGGTGACCCAACAGATGCCTTAGTACAAAGTCTCAATATTCCTTTTATTCATACTTGCTCTTGGGAAAGCACGTAAATTTCGTTAACGGGCGATGTCCGATAAAGCACTAAGATCAACTACACTTGGTCTATAGTTTAGTGTGGGTTAAGCTCAACTTCACTAAGTCTTTTGCTTGCGGGTAACAAGTTCAACCCCACTATGTCTTTACTTTGTAATTATACAATGAAGACTTTTATGTCTATGGATCCATTACATTCTAGTCAAATAAATCGTGACACCCTAATAGATTTCCCAACATAAATACTTTGTGTAACATTGTTTCTCATCAAATATGAATTCTCCAAAAATTATGTCAAAGTAGTTTTGAGTTCTACAACTAATATTACCTTGAAATATGCCCACACTCTGGTTTTAAACAAATCTTCATGCTCATTTTGACAATATAAATGAAAGTTCCAAAAACCCAAGTTTGACCTAATTTGACGAAATCACTCAAAAGTGATATTTCTTGAAATGAAATCTTGTAGAAGGTGAAATATATCATTTTAACATGTATATAGTTTTATCAAAGATTAGGATGAACTCACAATGCTAGAGTTTGAGTAAACCCTAGAAAACCCCCAAAACTTGTTGGAGAAGGTGAAGAACACTTGACACAAGGACCCAAGCTCTTATTCTTGAAACCCTCTTGAATCTCTAGGCTTGTGGAGCAGTAAATGCACTTAGTTTACTAGGAAAGGGAAGTAAATGCTCTCAAGGTCGTCCCCTAGGGTTTTGCTGAGAGAGTAAACGAGGAGAAGAAAAGTTGGAAATCAGAATAATGAAGTCTGAACCTAAAATCCCGTTTTTATACTTCAGATGAAAAGTGCGAGGCTGCTTTGACACCTGACAACTATAGTCATTCAAGCATCCATGAGGGGTCCTTTGTCATATCACAAAAGAATAGCAGGTTCAACAAAGGAGTTGTCATCGAAAGTTGTTGCATCAGTATTACACTTCAGGAAACCAAAAAAGGTTTGTCCCAACATGTACAAGAACTTGAACTTGCGTGAGACTCTTTTGAAGCCCACATCTTTATTAAATAAACAGAACATCGACATGAGTAATGAATAATCACATTTTAAACATATCCCATTTACAATAGATAATATGAATTGATTTATAAAGTCAATAAACAACTTAATTTTATTGTAAAAGCATGATCCGACGATGCATGAAATAATACATGAATCCTAGAGATGGGTCCATTTTGATTCATATACTTCAAAAATGAGTCCATTTATCTTCAATGTGTTAAATGATTTTTTTAACTTGATAAAAGTAAAACGGGTTAAAAATTGGCAAAAATATATTCAAATACTTACATTAATATATCATTATCTTATTAATATGGGTTTTTAATTATATTTAGTATATTAATTATAAAGTTTTGGGGAAATTTTAATCGGTCAATTCAACTTAACCTGTTCTGATGCCTGTAAATTTAACCATTTAAGCCGACCAATGGAATTAGAGATGGCCAATTGGGACGCGGATCAGTTTAGGACCGGTTTTCGCCCGATGGTCCGAGATTAGTTACATTATTTATGGAGTTTTAAGGCTCAACCCGAGACCAGTTACGGGACCGAGACTGGTTATGTTTAGACCCGATTTTTTTTTGAAGTTTCAAGTTCTTTTTCAAAGTTTTCACGTCTTCTTTTTCAGTTTTTAAAAAAAAATACTTCGCTACATGTATTATTTAAAGTGTATTTCAATAATAAACTTCATAAATTATAATTACAAAAATATATATAAGATTTTTAGGTAAAAAGGTTTTTTTTAAATATATATATATTTTTTAAACCGCACCTAGATTGGTCTTAGATTTTTTGACCAGGACCGAAATCGTACTAAGATTAGGACTAGCTAGTCAAATTTTCGAGAGATCGATTTAGACCCGGACCAATCCAATTTTTAACCTATCTCTAAATCCAATAAACGAATTGAAAGCCAAAATTTATGTCTTAGAGCATCTCCAACAGTTTCTCTATAATTTCTCTAAAATAGAGAATCAAAATTCAAAATCTCTAAAAAATATTACATTCAACTCCAACAGCTTCTCTGTTTTAGAGATTACATCACTCATTATATTATTAAAATATTATATATTTCTAATAAAATATTACTTCTCTCACCTAAACATTAAACTTCAATGTTTTTTATTGGTGGAAGATAATAAAATAATGTTTATTTCTCAAAGTAATCATTTTTAGAGATATCTCCAAATTTGGAGATTTTAGAGCATCTCCAATAGTTATGCTAAAATAGAAAAAATTAAGATTTTAGCATTTTTGTTGCTCCAACAACTATGCTATCCATTATGCTAAAATAGAAAAAACATGAAAGAGATTGTAAAAATCTCTAAATTTAGAAAAATCTCTAAAAATTATTAGAAGAGATAGAAAATAATATTTAATTGTATCCAACCAATTAGAGTGTTTAGATAAAATGTATAGGAGAGATAAAATAATATTTTATTAGATGAATTGAATATTTTATTAATATAATTAATGCTAGAATTGCTAAAATAGAATAGTTGTTGGAGTTAAATGTAAATTTTTATAGAAATCTTGACTTTTATTACTCTAGTATAGAAATACTATAACATAGCTGTTGGAGATGCTCTTAGTATCCTCTATCCCACTTTCTCTATTTTAGATAAAGTTTTAGGAATCCTGTTGGAGTAAAAAATTACTCAAAATTCATATTTTCTCTATTTTACAGAAGCTGTTGGAGATGCTCTTATCTTTTATTATTAAATATTTAACACATAATCAGGAATTATTAGATACCCACAAGAGTTTGGGTCCAACTATATATTTAGTACCGGTCCATTACCTTCTAAAAGCAATATGAGAATTTGAGATCTATGTTGGTAATTAACCGAGCGAGAGGTTTTAAGAATATTCGGTAATTCTTGATGACGGTGGTGTTTAAAGTTGCAAACTGATTTTTTTAAAATATCATTTTTAATTTAACAAAGATTGTTTTCAAATATTCTTTGTATTGAATCCATTTATTATTATCATAATGATAAAGATTTGACCTTAGATCTTCAACAATCATGTTATTGAAAAAAAAATTGATTTCGAGACTACAATACTATATTGGACTATTAGTAAATAACAGGCCTTGGGATTATTAAAATTGTTTTTCTGTTTACTATTGTAAAATATCAATGTTTTGAAATTGGTTTTCAATCATACATGTAAAAAAAACTATATTGTATACGCATACTTAATTTATATGAACTTAAACTTGTTTGTTTACTTATATCTGTTTTGTCGGCTAAATAATTATAAAGAAAACAGGAAGAATTGCCTTATCCTACACTAGACGAAACAACTACTACTTTTTTATTAAATGTTTCTTATATTACTTTAAATACCACCATAGTACATGAGTAATTCCTTAGATGTGTTGTTAAAAGATTACACAAGTAATTCCCTAGATGTATTGTTAAAAAATGATTTACCATATTAGAGATGCAAAAATGTGAAGTGATTATTTCAAACTATGTTAGAAATTGCTAATTTATTTCAAATTATGCTTGCATATAAAAAGGGTCAGAGTTCATATTTATGTAATATTGTTGTTATTACTGAGAATAATTAAGATGATAATAAACAATTGGTTGGTTTGTATACATCCAAAGAATTATTTGTTTAATCATAAGAAGGTTTTTTTACAAATGTTCCTTAAGTCTCGGTTGTTACCATCAATGTCATGTTCTTACAGTTAAACAGATTAATTCATACAATCAATTTATCCAGATATGACTTAATGTAAAACCAACCAAACAGCTTCCAACGATATATCTAATGTCTTTCAACCTAGTTGTTATAAGGAACAAAAAGGTAATTTAAAATATGAAGATTAAAAAAACTAACAAACTTTCTCATTTCAAATGATTAAGTCACTGATTGTTTTTAATGAATATATTACTGAACTATCTTATTCTGAATGATTAAGTCAATTAATATATTTTTGAAAAACTAAACCATCGAACTTTGAAAATTTGGTTACTTACATATTTTTAATTCAAAAAAGGTAGTTGGAATTGGTTAGGATTGTTTTAAAGTGAAAAACAGACCATCAGTTTTACCATTCCCACACCCTATGTCATTCAAACTCCTTGCGCGGAACACCATTGCTTCCGCTTGTTGCCCTATTGTCGTTCGCTCTCCATACTGCACGTCACCGTCGGGCCATCGACCTCCCTTTTTTTTATATCTTTTTTCTGTATTTTGATTCTCCCTCTATTACAACAATCTAATGGAGTATATAGATAGATCAAAAAAGAGGAAAAATCGAAAAACAATAAAAAAGAGGAGGATCGATGGAAGGGGCTAACGACGGTGATAGAGAGCGGATGACTGTGGGGCGGGCAAGGGAGAGCCCTAGTGTTGGATGCTACGGATTTGAACACCGTGGAGTTTATGAATGGTAAACTGACTTAAGCATGGCGTTGGATGCTAGGGGTTTTGATACGTAGGTTTGTGAATGGTAAACTGACTTTTTTTTTAACTTCAAAATTGTCCTAACAGATTAGACGTAGTGGTTTGGGCTAAAATAATGTAATTAACCAAATTCTAAAAGTATAATTGTTTATTTATTAATTTAAAGAAAACCTTAATCATTTGAAATAAAAATGTTCAATAATTTATTCATTAAAAAAATTAAATTCAAATAATTAATACTCGAAATGAAAAAAAATATTGGTTGTTTTTCAAAACTTTTCCTTTTAAAACTACAAATACAAGAATAGCATCTTTTACCTAGGGGTGTAATCGAGCCGAGATAGCTCGTGAGATACTCGAGATCGACTCGAAAAATATTCGAAATCGACTCGTGAATTATCGAGTCGAGCTCGAGCTACT
The DNA here is from genome assembly GCA_036898165.1 of Silybum marianum. Lineage (NCBI taxonomy): Eukaryota > Viridiplantae > Streptophyta > Magnoliopsida > Asterales > Asteraceae > Silybum > Silybum marianum. Next base: position 8,195,324 of record CM072529.1, on the reverse strand, counting down.
CGAGTAGATAATCGAGTCGAGTTCGACCTATAAATTACTCGGCTCGAGCGGCTCGCGAGCCTAATCGAGCTTTTATAAAATTATAATTATAACCCATATATGTGTATATATTAAATTATCGAGCTTCTATAAAATTACAATTAATATTTATATTGTTATGCGTTTTTTAAGACACGAGCGAGTCGAGTCGAGTCGAGCTCGAAAGTGTCGATACCTGTCACGAGCTCGGGCTCGAGTTTGAAAATTTAGGCTCGACCGAGTTCGAGTCGAATATCGAGCTTCGAGTTTGAGAGTCGAGTCGAGCTCGAGCTTGACACTGTGTCGGCTCGACTCGACTCGATTACACCCCTACTTTTACCCTTCCAATCGCATCCCTAAGGACCCCCTACAACTAATGGGTTCTTTAACCGGGCCAAAATTGGCCCAAAAATCGATCAACTTATTTGATTTTATTTGGTCCATTATGGACGGATCTATAATTGGGCTTTAACAAAAAAATTAAAAGTTAGAAAGATTGTTTTGCCCTTTTATTAATTAAGTTTTTAGTGAATAAAGTTGTTATTATTGACTACTCTGTATGTATAAATTGAGAAAGTTTTTGTTTGAGAGAGTGTTTTTATAGATGAAAGAAACGTATTTTTTAATTCGAAGGGTCATGTTTGAAAAAAAAAATGATTTTCTGCATAAAGCTCTATCTTAGAAACTTATTAAATAAGTCTCTTTCTATATCATTAAGTCACTATCAAATCATCACTTATAAGTAAATTGAGTCCTTGTTTGTACTTCAAATTCACTCAGAAACCTAGGATGTTGATCTGATCGCTAAGCCACAACTTCATAAATTAATAGTTTGAATCTTTTTAAAATTATTAAAGATATTTTTTACTGTTAACTTAATGACTTAGAGGTCGTTTGGCAGTTGTTGAATGGTTGGTTTGGTACATGATTGTTAAGTCGTCAGAATGATTAAGAGACTTTTATAAGTTATTTGATGATTGTTCAAAATGAAATTTGGACGATAAATAATTAAGAGAGACCCAAAATACAAAATCATTGTTTTTAACACCATCAAGACGTAAACTTTCTTTTGTCAAACAAACTTCACATCTTAGCATTTCAGAAATTGTAACTTAATAGATCTATCAAGAAATAAACAAACATCCCCTTAATAAAATTAGTTACACAAATTGGTTTGAAACCCCACTTGTTATAAAAGATGTTGATAGATTTGTTTTAAGAATGATAAGCACTTTTGTTAAGAAAACACCAACCACCTTTTCTCAAAATAACAACAAATGGTTTGCTAATGGGTAATCACTATTCTCCTGTCTCTCTCCAAAAAAGCAACTACAAAGCTCTTCCATGGAGTTGGGAGTTGGGATCTTTATGTACCATCTCCATCAATCCTATTCACCTCCATACTCACCACCCCACCCCCCATGCCCCCTTATTTCCTCCATCTTTCATCTATGAATCATGTGGGTTAAAGATTTCAGTCTCCTTTTTCTTGGTCACTGGACCCCCCTTTTTCTTTCACCAATTTGCAGTGGTGCTTCTTTCTTTGGACATGGTGTTCCCACTATCCAAGCATCAATTCATCAACTTCCCTTCACCTCATTTACTCAATCATTGTTTCTTGATTATGATTTCGTCATAAAGCTTGCATCTTTACAGTTCTTGATTATAATTTCGTCATAAAGCTTGCATCTTTACGTTTCTTGATTATAATTTCGTCATAATGCTTTGCATCTTTACGGTTCTTGATTATAATTTCGTCATAAAGCTTGCATCGTTACTGTTTTTGATCCTTTATGCTTCTAAACTTGAGTTGGGTTTTCTTCAATTTCACATGGGTTTCATAAATATTCAAGAAATAGAGCCTTCTTTCATGTTTCTTGATTTCTAAATTTAAGGGGAAAGGGTTAAAGATGGAATCTTGGAGCTTTGATTATGTATCTGATGATCCAAAATCCCAATTTATATTTGGAAACGATATGGTTGTTTCTCCAAATGATCAAATGGGTATCAAGAATCAAGGGTTTGAAGAGATGTGTTTTCCTCAAATTGTTAATAATCAAGAAATCCCCAATATGTTGTTCACTTGTTCTTCTTCCAAGATTACAAACAATCTGAGTTCATCTGAAGTTTCTATGCCATCAAAACAGACAAAAATTGCAGCTTCTCCATCACCATTTTGTCAAGTTCTTGGTTGCAATAAGAGCCTTGTTTCTAGTAAAGATTACCATAAGAGACATAAAGTGTGTGAAATCCACTCAAAGACTTCTAAAGTAATTGTAAAAGGGGTTGAACAAAGGTTTTGCCAGCAATGTAGCAGGTTATTTCTCCTACCCCTTAACCAAAATTCTTCAAATTTTTAGATTTCTAGCATGTTTTTCGATGATCAAAACATCTTTCGAATAGATGGTGTTTAAATGATTTTGAAAAAAGGGTCATATTCTAGAGGTTTAAAAGCTTGTTTCTTGATCTCAGGTTCCATTTGTTGAGTGAATTCGATGACGGAAAACGGAGCTGCCGGAAACGTCTTGCCGATCATAACGAGCGGCGAAGAAAGCCTCATGTCGGTGGACATTCCGGCCGCCATGGAAGATTGCTTCCATCATGTAAAATAGTAAATTAATACCCATAATTTTATAATTCAAGAAATCTTGATAAACTTTTATACAGATTTACACATTTGATATCTAGATTCGGTTTTCACTATCTTTTTTGTGTTTCTGATGGATTTCTGTTATCTTTATTTCGTTTTAAAATGTTTTCGAGATCCAGCAGGTTGCAAATTTAAAGGGTCTCCAAGAACAAAGGCAACAATTACACCATTATCTTCTATGTATCATGATGATATATGTCATATAAATCTTGAAGACGAAATGGCTAATGATCTTCGGTCCATAAGTTCGATGACACAATTGCATTCGGAATCTCTATCTTCTGGTAATCTTGAACAGCCGTTTCCTTCTCTTTGCAGCGATGGCGATCGATATACTCGGCCAATATCAAATTCTTTTTTCTTTCCCATTTTCGACAAAATTCCAACAAGTGAGGAAGAATTTGATCTTAATTTCTTTCCATTTTTGCAAACGAAAATTGTACTAATTATTCGTTTTTTTTAGGCGATTTCATTACCATGGATCCTACACCAATGGGTTCAGACTCGGGGAGTGCTCTCTCTCTTCTGTCATCAAGAAACTCGACCCACGTTTTACACCCTTTGATGATCCCATTGAACCATGATGGTCACCGAGCCTTTGAAGTGTCGAATAACGTGAACCCATTGGTGGGTTGTGAAGATATGAACCCTTTGAATCGGGTTTGGTCCGGTGATGGGTCGACTATCGACTTGTTGGAGCTATCATCGGAGCTCGAAAGAGTGGAACATAATAAAGAAATATTTGGCACAAATGGTGCTTCTTTTGGGCTCAAAACATCTAATACATAGTATGAAGATTGAATACCCTTTTATTTGTTTAGTGGTAATTATAGCAACTTTGTTTTGCCTAGAATAAAGGGTTTCTAAAGGGTGCAATTAGTAAGTGTAGTTCTAGTAGAACTCATAATGTTGAATGTGTTACTGAAATATCAAACACATTCAATAAAAGGTTTTGATTAGGGCTTTTTTTCTGAACGATATCGGGTTGAAAAAATGTTTTTAGTAAAATTTTGTTGTTAGAAAGTCCACTAGAACTTCTAGTATTCTGAAAAAGTAAGATGAGTTTGTTGTAGAAGGGAAAGTAAAATATGATGTTGAAAAGGCTTGTTTTATATTCTAATTTTGATTCATATATTTTTAATGTTGATAATTTGAATAAAATGTTTGAGTCCAAAAATTATTATAGGGGATGTAAAGATAGATAATGGATTGATGTTACGAACACTGGAATGGAAGTGTAGGAAGGTAAATTAGTGTATGCAACCTGTTGACAGATAAGTGGTGGTGCCCATGCTCGAATCCAAAACCTCACTCATATGGGATTACATCCATACTTCTTCTCGTGAAATAAAAAAAAAGCTTGTAAGTTATTTAAGTTTTCATTGGTTTAATATAAGCACTTTAATATAAGCACTTTAATATAAGTGCTGGTAGCGAAAAAGACAGAGTAGAAGAAACCGAAACCAAACAGCCCGATTTCACAATCATACTCCAAACCGAAAACAAATAATGACAATAACCAACCAAAGTAAATAAATAGTAGAGACAGTGCAAGAGAGGTTTACATGGTTCATAATTATTGCCTACATCCACACCAGAAGAGAAAGCTTTTTTGTATTAGGTTAAGAATCGGCCTTCTTTTTTCTATACAAGATATCAATGTTCTTCTATGTTGCTCACTTCTCTCATCTTACTGTTACTGTTATCTATACTAAACGAGTTTTACACATACAAGAGAATTAGTCTATTTGACCATGGGCCAAGTATTGGGTTTTTTAACTACTTAGAACGTTATTCCTACATAAGGTGTGCCCACGCCTTATGACGGAACATGTTATGTTCCAACTCTTCAACTTAATAAGAGTATTCCTTGAATAAGATATGCCCATATCTTATTACAAGACTTTTTCTGTTCAACACACTTACAGCTTCCATGCTTATTAGAAAATAAATTTATTAAAAAGTAAAAATGGTTATTCCTTACTCTACAATAGGTGTAGATAATTTATTTGTTATTTTACTAGTTTATATGTTGATGATATCATAACATTACTACTATTACATTACTACTATTAATAATAGTATTGATGAGAGCTATAAAGTAAAATAGTGAGTAGTGAATGCTATATTAAAAGATTTTGTTGAAATAGAAGTGTAGGTGCTTAAAATGGAGTATGTGTCTCACAAAGTATTGTCTTATTGAATATAAAATATTAATTTGTAAATCAATTTAGTTGAGATTAACTTATCGTTAAGTTCATAATTTTTTCTGAGCAGGTGCATCTATAAGATAAATCAAAGATTCATAAAGTTGTGGTTTGATTATAGGAAAAGTCAACAACTCAGAGAAAAGTCAATTGTGTCAATTTAGAGGAAATTTTTTAAGTTCTTTTTGTTGATTCCGGTAGATTTTTTTTTCAATTTTTTGCTTATTTTTGAGAGATTTTTTTTACTTTTTGTTTGATTTCGGGAGGGTTTTTGGGTTTCTGTTTGATGTCTTTTGTATTTTATAATATCCCAAAACACCCCCTTAAAGAACATGTACACCTTTCAATTCTCATATCCAAAAAAATTCTACGTGTAAAAATAAGTTTAACAAGTATAATGACACTAGAATTCCTTCATAGATCTGCCCCTACATTACATCAACCTGACATTTCTTTTTATGTGCAACGTCATCGTTAATTTATGCAATTTTTCTTGTCAATCTCATTTAGGAGTTGCTTGTAGGGTTTGAAAATATCCAAAATAGTATGATGGTAAAAATATTCATATTACTAATTCTAGTTTTTCTATGTCAAAAACGTATCTAAACTCTAAGTGGGGTAAATGCTTATTTACAAAAAGATAGTAACTGATTGATTACTCTTTGTTTTTTAGTAACTCTTTGATTTCTTGTAAAAACAAGAAACAAACAACTGTATCACTATCATCTACAGAAGCTAAATATCGTGACATAGCTTTATGTTTTGTGAGATATTGTGGGTGTTAGAGATTAAAAGATTGAAACTCAACCCCTATTGAACTATTTTGTGATAATAATAAATGAACAATTTCAATTATTTCAAATCTTACTTTACCTTGACAAATAAAACATGTTATACTGATATACATTTTAGTTTGTGGAAAAGTTTCTTCTTCTTTTTTTGAGAAAGAAAAAGAACTTAAAGCCTTTTGTAAAATTATTAATAAAAGGCTTTAAATTTTGTTCAACATAATTATTGGTGTAAAGGCTACATCTATTTGATAATAATATTATTTTTTCATTTTTTTTCTTATAACTAATTTTGTCTTTGTAAGTTTAATTTGTAATAGTTTTTTTGAGAAGTAGGGTTGAAATGTAAAATCTAAAACAACCAGATATTAAAATGTAAAATCTAAAACAACAAGATATTAAGATCAATATCCAACCAGATATTGACTTGCTTGATTATCAATGGAAATGGAAAAAAAATTTAATTATCGAAGACATTTCTATTGGTAATTTAGCATTGCGCAATATTCTAACCCCCTTGTTCTACTACTAACTTTAGGCAGGGTCAGTTATCACACAAACTTAGTAAGTATTTATCGGATAAGAGCCATCACGTACTTTATCAAACAAGATTCTTGGTCATTAAAATATTATAATATAAAAGTTTCTTACTTGGTAAGCATTAATCGGGTAGAAGTCACTACTGTCACTTGCATCGGTTAGTAAGATGGCATTGTAAGATTGTTGATAAAGATCATCATATGTTACCGTGTGTGTCTCTTACCCAGTAAGAGGCAATAAGTGTTCAATTAACTAGTATATACGGGTTTGGGTCGGGTCTAACATGGGCAAATGGGCCTAAAAATATTTTACATTTGAAAATCAAAACTTGAATAAATCATAAGTTATGTAAAATCATCCAAAGTAGACCACTTTTCTTCCAACATAATATGTAAAGGATATTATGTACATAGTGTAAGAAAAAAAAATCACAAATACAAATTATGGACATTTCCTCTCCAATAATTTATCAACGTTCAAATCTCGAGTTTTTCAACAACAAAATATTTAATCACCTAATATTTCAAGATCGAGATCGGAGATATGTTTTATGACATATCATATATAATATGTATTTAGAAGGCGGTTGTTACTCAGTAGGGCGAGTCCAACTCAAACCTACTTTTAGAAATAAAAAATAAAAAAGGCTATAAAGTGTAATATATATATATATATATATATATAATTTAATCTAACTACGATAATGTTAGGAGCTGGACGAGCCCGCACGGAATTGTTTTTTCATTGTCTGAGTTCGTCCATTAACTTTGGTGGTCCAGCATGAGGCTGCTCATTTTGCCAAGAACGATAGTCCAAACCTGCTTTTTTAATGGGCCAGTCTAACAAGTGTAACATCCGTGAACAGTTCTAATGTTATTAGTAAGCAACCCTTTTATTAGCAACCAAATTTAAAACAAATGTAGGAAGCATTGTGTTTCAACGTGTGAAATGAAGTAGCCTGAAGGACATTTGGTACACTAGGATATGATGAGCTATGGAGTGGAATTACATATTTCATTTGAGCAAATCTTTGAGTCATGTTTGGCAGCATATTTTGAGTCATTGTGGCCACTGTTGTTTATCAGGATTGATGTATTACAGTCATAATTTATCGGGATTAGTTCAGGCTTAGCCTGAAACACCCCTAAAAAAAACTTTCCAAAGACACTAATACATGGGCTTGAGCCTACCAAGGAAATAAATGAGAACCATTCAATTTTCAAGCCCACTTTAGTATATACTATATACAACACATATCACCATTTGTTCTTTTTGAAAATTCTAGAAAAATACAATGTGCAAGAGCCCATTTTTTTACAAAGACAACAATAGATTAAAACCAAACACCCTGAAAAGAAAAGGTTTTTTAGAAGATAACGTTCTTTAATGAACAATTTAATTTTTCTTTGATTCATATATATATATATACAAACAAAAGTACCAGTTATTACAGTCACAATTAAATTATAAAAAAAAATAATAAAAGCAATAAGTAAATGGGACATAGACATTTTACGATTAAAATAATAATTATTTTTCTTCAAAGGAACAATTAAGGGAAATCGGTAAAAATGACCATTTGAGAAAAATTATTGTACATAGTAACCATCTCTCTCCTCATTTGACAAAAATAACCAAAACCTCCGTTAAATACCCTAAACCTCCGTTAAATATCCTTAACCTCCGTTAAATAGCTTAAACCTCCGTTAATTACCATTAAACCTCTGTTAATTACCATTAAAACCTCCGTTAAAATTGAAACTTCCGCTAAAATCTCTATCTCACACGATTTGTTGAATTTTTTGATAAACATTTACAATTTTGACCCCTATAATTATGTAATAAATTACTTTAGGTCCCTTACTTTTTAATTTTTTATTTTACACCCTTTACACCCTTATTACATTAACATACATTAAAAATGAAAAATTTAAAAAACGTATTTTTTAGACGTATTTTAATTGTTAAAATAAAAACGTATTTTTTAGACGTATTTTAATTGATATACCATAATGTATGTTAATGTAATAAGGGTGTAAAATAAAAAATTAAAAAGTAAGGGACCTAAAGTAATTTATTACATAATATAGGGGTCAAAATTGTAAATGTTTATCAAAAAATTCAACAAATCGTGTGAGATAGAGATTTTAGCTGAATTTCAATGGTAATTAACGGAGGTTTAATGGTAATTAAAGGAGGTTTAATGGTAATTAACGGAGGTTTAAGATATTTAACGGAGGTTTAGGGTATTTAACGTAGCTTTTGGTTATTTTTGTCAAATGAGAAGAGAGATGGTTACTATGTACAATAATTTTTCTCAAATGATCATTTCTACCAATTTCCCAACAATTAATGTGCCCTTGCCAATGTCTCAAGAAAATAAAACTAATAAAAGTTTAAATTAAATGTTAATTTTTTTCAAATTATAAAAATTTCCCAACAATTAATGTGCCGTTGCCAATGTCTCAAGAAAATAAAACTAATAAAAGTTTAAATTAAATGTGAATTTTTTTGAAATTTGAAAAAAATTAAAACGCCGTTGCCGGGGATCGAACCCGGGTCACCCGCGTGACAGGCGGGAATACTTAACACTATACTACGACTTTTTTGTTTTGTTATTTTATTTTTATAAATAAATATATTATTTTAAATGCTTTAATTGTTATGTGGTCTTAATTGATTTAGATTTTAGACGGCCAAACATGAAAACGATTCCCATTACAAGGTCAAGGAAGTAAAAAACAAAATTGCAAGCCTGTTCTTGCACTTTCCTCCCAATCAAGATCTCATATTTTTTGTATTTTGATTATTGTATTATTAAATTACATTATAAAAATAAAAATAATATTTTAAACAAAATATTGTGGACTTGTTGGATCGTATTATACGTCAAGAAAATGATTCTCCAAACAATATTGTCGATGTCAGGCTTATGCAATCTCTTTGTAGGATACGTTGTAAAAGGCGTAAGTTGCTCATGGAATCAGGTCATTACATTCAAATGAAGAGCAATTAATTCAACGATATCTAATCCTTGTCTATCTGGTATTTTTATCCATCGTGTTTTTATTTACGCTTTTTGTCACAATAAGAGGTACATACGGTGATATTATTTATATATATATCTCTAAAGGGACGGACCTATGGAGGCCCTTACGAGTCACGTGTGCACCCACTCAACCAATTTTCATAAAGATATTTTTTGTTGTATGAAAGATACATACATTAAAAAGATACAGTGGAATACGGCCTTTAATCCAACTAAAAGGAGCATCAACTAAGCAAAAATTATAGGCCCATCATCAGGATCATCTTTTAGCATGTTAAATGTCAGATGTTGTATATAACCCCAAATTTGGGGACGAATTTTATGTGTTTATGGCATTCTATGAACATGTTTAAAATACGTTGTTTTATTTGTGTAAATCAAGTTTAGATAAACCGACTGTTAGTTGTTTAGGTTGGATCTTTTCCTATGCTTAAAACAATAATGTAATCATGTCATCTAATTTTACAGTATAATTAGAAGTTTTTATGCGTGCAGAGTCTTAAAAAAGATTGAAACTCCTTTAGGCATCGGGACATCGGGTTAAATGAGAATTTTAAAAATGTAAAAAATGAAATTTTATGTTAATATGTATTGAAAAAGGTTCATATATATTCTCAACAGGGAAGCCATTAAAAGAAATCCTATTAGATCTGTAGCAAATCGTCGTAACGATATTGTTTTAAATTCAAAAAGGGGGCAAAAAGCAATCACCTTTTAATTGGGGACAAGATGTACATTTCCATAATTAATTCTTTAAAAAGTGGGTCAGATACTCATATTCATATATAGATTGCACCATGTTTCACCAACATCATTTCAAAATTTCATAAAAAAAAAACATACTCAAAATGAAACACAAAATATCTAATAAATATCCTCCATAAAAATAAATTTAAATGCTGCATAAAAATACCTTACAAAAATAACTCCCAAAAACAATTATAAATAAATTCGATCTCCGATCTACCGTAGTCGGTCTACTAAATCTCTTAGCGTAAGCGAAAAACCACTAGAAAAACAATCAACAACTAAAGATTTTCTTTTTTCATTTGGCCTTGCCATTGGGGATTTGGGCTGATGGATTAAGCTCATCCCAAGCTTCGATCCAAGTGAGCATAGCGTCTGAAAGCTTAATGAAGTAGTCATCGACCTTTCCGAGCTTAGCCTTGACCTGCTTCGATAGCTCCTTGTAGCAGCTCTGGACCGTGGTGCACTCTTTCGGCAGGGTCGCGGCTTGGAAGAATGGGATCAACTCTTCTTGCCAGTAGATCCCTTTGTACTCTTTTTTCAGGTTCACAAATGGATTGCTAGCCTTACTGTGCCAAATGTATGGCAGACCGGTCTTCACACCCAACCCCAAATGGTCACAGATCACCTAAATTAACGACAAAATTGTAAGCCATCGATGCAAAATGCGACTAGATACAAAAGGGATTTGGAGGGTTAGTGGTTTTATACCTTCATGCACCAGCCAGCCCACATATCGTCATAGCGACCAATTGGCTGACCATCACCCATGAGTCCAAAGTACATTGCTGGTCCGATGAGCTCACGGTCAAAAGCAAGATTCATTCCACACATAGGGAAGAGGGTTCCTTTTGGTATGGTCAAAACTGCATCTACAAACCTGATTTAGAAAATGGCAGAAAAAGATTAGTAAAAATGCGATCTTGGTGCACCAAAAGATCAAGATTTAGGTTGGTTTTTTTGTACCTAGTGTTTCTTTCGCGAGGTTTGACTAGCTGAGTTGGGGCATCGTAATCGGGGATGTTGAGCCAGAGACCGTGGGAAACGGCGGTTGGGACACCTTCACGGAGGCTAAATGGGTAGCCACGAACGAAATCGGTGCCTTCCCTGTATGGATCGTAAAGGGTGTTGAAGAAAAATGGAGTTGAAGGACTCAAGAGGTTCTTGATGTGTTGTTCAAGGGCATTGATATCGTTGCCAGATGGATCTTTAGCGACCTTTTAAATCAACAATAAAATGCAGATTATAAACCAAATCAAGCAGCAATGGCTTTATGTAACCATATGAAACAAAAGGCAAATTATCAAACAGTTGGTGTGCATGATTTAAACAAATCAAATATGTGTTCTTTCTAATGGGAGATCTAACTGGTATTTCAATTTCAGATGAATGCATCCATTGCACAGAAAGAAAGCCCAAGTCAGAATCACTAAGCACACAATGAAGATCCATTCTCGAAGAAATAGATCTCAAAGTTATTATCTTTACAGGGTCAACGTCTACATGCCCATAAAAATTATTAAAAGTGTTTATGAACACGGATTTCATGTCATAATCAAGGGTCTTCTCTTTCTCTCTGAATGAAAAATTGACAATAATTTATATGAATAGCATTTTATAAATGAAAAGGCCAGATCCAAGTCAAGAACACCATCAAACCTAGTCAAAACCCTAGATCGGTGGAAATTTTTGATGGAAACAATAAGAATCAAACCGCAATGAACTTAAAATTCGATGCAAACCCAAAAATTCCGCACAATTCCCCCAAATCATTCCGATCTTAAACCCAAAACCCATAAGAAAAATTCAAAATCTTATCCAAAAACTAAAATACAATAAAAATTAAAAGCGGTAATAAGAGAGATACTTACAAAGCAATCGTCATCAATGGTGAAGATGTACTTTTTCTTAGAGACCATGTAACCAAAACAACGGCAAGCAGAATCCTTGAAGGAGATACAAGAAGCTTTAGGACCAAGGATTCTGTTGATATCGTTACGGTTATAGAGTTCATAATCGAAACCTTCGGGGACTTTAATGACCTTCGAAGGATCACCATCTTGTACGATGATTAGATGGTAAGGTTGGAAGAATGGCCTCCACATCTCAAGGAAATCTAGGTTTCGAATGGTGGGTATGACGATATCGAGTTCATCTTTCAAAACAGGCGTTGGGGAAGCCATTGTTGTTTGAAAGAGAATAGGTTTTGTGTGAGTAATTGCAGACGGTAGAGGAGGGTATAAATAAGGGAAGAGGGAAGGGAGAAAGGGTTTGGACTTGGATGAAAAAGAAAAGTAAATCGAGGGGCTAAAAATGACTAAAATGGAAAGAGTGTTGACAAGTATAAACGTTGAATAATAGTATGAGCTTGAAAGAGTTGGAAACATGTTCTTTTATTTTAATATAAATTTTAAAAAAATATTTATTATTTGAATTAAATATTTTATTTAACATGAAACAGATCTTATTAAACCAAAATAAAAGCTCTTAATTTGATGATTAATGAGCAAAAAAAAAAACAAGTTATAAAATGCTAAATTTGAGTTAAAAGAAATTTGAACAAGGGTGATGTACTTTTACCGAAACAACATATTAAATTTGATATAAATGAGTAGTATTATATTACACCAAATTTAATGCATATGTATTTATTATACTAAAAACTTTTTGAATATTTCATTTTGAACAATTATATGTGTGCGATATTGTTCATGTATATATGGCTCGCTCAATGTAAACATTAATGTATGTATTTGGACAAAAAATTGATTACTCTCAATCCTAATTTATGTCATAGGGAACCTGCCTTCAAAGAGAGCATTTTTTGGCTCACTCAACGGCTGAGGCTAGCAAAGGTCTGAGATCAAACCAATTATATGTTTGTATTGTATTTGAGCAAAGTCACCCTACCCCTTTGTCAACTGAGCAATAGACACAGTTAATGTATGTATTTACAAAAACTTCATCGACACTTTTTAAATTCTAATAAACCAATTTATGTGTTGACTAGGTATTTCTCTGATATATCGGAATATTAATTTTTTTTTTCAAAGGAAAACAGCTTTTATAAGAACAAAAGGGGGGAAAACAATACAAAGAAGAAAGTCAATACGCTTAGACTCTTCAAGGGGCAGAAATCAAACAAAACATACAAAACCGATCAAGAAAGAGAAAAGAAGAGATAGAATCGAGTGGTCAAGCAACTTGCAACCTCGGTGCAAACCTATCCATAACTATCATAACCGAAGTTCCCCGGAAGCCATGAAATCCATGAGATGTTAATGCATTTTGATCACGATGAAGCCCAAAAAAAAACAAAAATTGAGTGTCAAAAACTATATCTGAATGAATACTTCGTTGGTTGCCAGCAGAGAAGACCAACTCGTCTCAATTTCTCCAGGTTATGTAAAGAGTAGTCCAGATTATAAATTGTGCCACTACACATAACGAAGATGGGGTTACCCGACTAGGAATTCCCAAAATGTCGTTGAGCGTCAAAGGGGGTGGCAAAGACATTCCACACCATCTCTAAAAGCTCTCCCAAACCTGCAAGAGATTAGAACATGTTGCAAAATAATGATCCAAAGATTCGACCTCCAATCCGCATCTTGGACATAACATTAAATGGAGATCAAAGCCAAAATAGTCAAATTACTCCCTAACTGGTAGTTTACCCAGTTAGGGATGAACATTAGATGCACTGGATCAATTACAATAAGAAGCACAATTAATGGGTTGGAGGTGAGATTAAAAATGATCAAGGATCACGATTCTTTTTTACGCTTCTCACGTTAACTCCTATTCTTACACGATCCTCATCTCTATTCATAAATGACTAAATATGTTACCTTATTTTGATCTACGTATCCAAAAATAAAATTCATTGTTTAAAACTATTCCAGTTACATATACTAATCTCTCAGCACTCCCTCCACTTACAGACACTCTACAAAAATTTGACTTATAACACTCTATAACAAAAGAACAAGAAAAATAATAATTAAATAGTACTTAAATGCATGATTAGGATAGGGGTGTTCATCCAAACCGATACACCGTATCGTACCGTACCGCAAAGTGCGGTTTAGAACTTTCGCGATACGGTTTGCGGTTTGCATTTTTACCAAACCGCACTATGCGGTGCGGTTTGCGGTTTTGAATTATCAAAATGCGGTTCAAACCGCACCGCATGCTTTACATATTTTAAATTTTATGCATAACACATACTTATATATAGAATAATTTAGTATTTATGTAATATTTTTGGACTTTGTGTTTTGTATTTTGAGTTTGATCTAATATGATAATTGACAATATTAATAAATAAATTGGATACGTTACGACTCACTTCCAATTTAGTTTGAAGTTTATTTTTTACTTCTTCAACTATTTTTAATAATGCAACATGTATTTGAGAATCAGAAGTATTGAAACTCATTATTTTTTCGAACTATGGTCACTTTATCGTTGATTTTATAATGTATTTTTAAACTTATAATTTATTGGATTTTAGACATAAAGTGCGATAGGTACGTACCGCATAAACCGCACACCACCGCACCACATTTTACGGTACGATTTGATACGGTTTGAGGTTCATGCGGTGCGGTTTGGAAAAATACTCAAACCGTATATACGATACAATTTACGGTTTAACTCCAAACCGCACTAAGCCGCATCGCAAACACCCCTAGATTAGGGTATTTGAAGCCAAATCCAACTATTCCTTTTATAGGCATGTAGTCCACTACATTTGGTTCTCCACATGGATTCTTAATGTATTGCTTATTTACATTTAATACTTCATATGTGTTATAATTTTGAAATCTAAAATTTTACTCAACTAGTTTATAAGATAATATATATTTATATAATAAATTTATACAGGTGTGTATATATATCTATATATATATATATATTTAGGATTCTAAATTGTGAATCATTTGTAATTAAGGAACCTTTGGTTTATTTTAATTAAGAAATAAGAATTTCATTGCATTGATATTGTTTGGGTGAACAATGTGAACCATTTTCACAAATGTTTTTTTAAGTATATAATATTTATATACAACAAATAGAATAAACAAACTCACACCCTCTTCATCTATGGTGAGGTTTGAACTGTCGATCTCTTAGGAGTAGGGGTGTCAATTGTGTCGTGTTCGGGTTGGCGTGTCGCCGGTTAGGGGGTTGGCGTGTCAACCCGGACACGACCTGTTTAGCTAATCGTGTCGAGATACCCAACCCTAATCCGCACACGTTCGTGTTGGCGGGTTGGCTGGCTGGTCGCGGGTTGGCGGGTCAACCTGCGTGTTGGAGGGTTGGCGTGTTGCGGGTTGGCGGGTCGTTCGCAGGTTGGTGGGTCATGAAATCTCTTGTTTCTAGATAGAGCGCCGTCGAAGTTGTTGTTGAGTAGTCTGGGTTAGGGTTAGGGTGTTCGTGTTTCTCGTTTCTACGTTTGAGTTTTGACGAACAGGATTACAATTTACACAAGACAATGAAAGAAACCCTATTAATTAGACTTTTAGATTTTAAAATAAAACATAAAAGATATATTATTTTTTTAAATAAATTTTAGCGGGTTGGCGTGTCAACCCGAACACGACCTGTTTATTTGACGGGTTGGCGTGTCAAAAAATTCAACCCTAACCCGTTTATTTTCGTGTCGGGTTCGAGAATTGTCACCCCTACCTAGGAGACAAGGGACTCACATACCGTTAGGCCAAAGGCCTTTGGTTTCATAAATGTTGCTTGGTTTATTGGTATCAATTTCTAACACCTTTACAATTCATATAAGAAACAAGTTGAGTGTTGAAATCCACTTTTTTGATTAAAAGACAAAAAAAGTCCACTAGAACGTAAATCTTGCTCTGCTTTACCCCATAGACAACCAATATACAATGAGTAGCATAACCCTAACAACAATGTTTGCACCAACGTCGAAGATGGAATAGGGTGAAGAGGAGCGTCGAGGTTGAAGCAGTAGTGCCGAAGCAAATGTGAGGGCAGAGATATGGTGAAGCAGGCGACAACAATTCTAGCACAAAACAGGACATCAAATACGGGCACAAAGTCAAGAACACACCAGAAGAAATGTACTTAGAAGGAGAAGCATAAATCCGTAAATAAGGAAAGAATCAACAACACAATTGGAGTGGGGAAACAAAAAGTAGTCGACGGTGAAAGAAACAACGATCAGGGGAGATTGGTTAAACGCGGAATGCACCCAGTTTATCTAAGAAATAAGCATCATCCATAATTTACAGCCATTGACGAATCCATAATTTTTGTTTAGTGGGGTCACCTTTAAGGTAGATTAACGGTCCGTAAAATAATTCGACGTGTTTTTAGCCTATTTTCACCATTTCGATGTTTCTGAAAGTTTTTAATGATTAATTTTGAGTGATTTTTAAGGTTTTTTTTTTTGTCGATTTCGATTTTTTTTTGGTTTTTGGTGATTTTGAGAGACTTTTTGGGTTTTCTGGTTGTGACATGAGGGCACTTCCAAAAATTTACTGGGAGACCAAGGTAAAAACTAAAAAAAACTATTTTTAACCTTTTGTAATTTTTTAATGGGGGTCCTCCCTCCAATGCAAAGTTGCTAACACATTAAGTCCGCCACTGTTTACAATTAACGAATTACCTTATATCAAAAATAAGCAAAAAAAATATTGTACTCCCATTTCTCTATTTTCTGTTTTTTAGAGCTCTCCAACAACTTCTCCAAAATGAAAAATTTTGAGATTTGAGCCAAAAGTTTGTTCCAACATTTTCTTCAAAACTATCTCCAAAAGTTAAAAAAGAGAAAGTCGGAGAGAAAAAAAAATCTCCAAATATAGATAACACCAAAAAATGATTACAATGTAAGACCATCAGTAGGAAAATTTAAAACAATTATTTAGAAAAAGAAATAATATTTTAATATTATAATCAATGTTGATTTCTCTCAAATGGATAATTTGTTCAAGATAAATGTAATTGTTTTTAAAAATTTTGAATATTGATTCTTTATTTTTTAAAAAAATTAAGGAGTCTACGGGGTATTGATATTATCTCCCAAGCAAATATCCTTAGTTTATGCTCTAATAAAAAAAAATTATTTTATACGTATGCAGTGGCAGATGTAGCATGTAAAAGGGGGGTCCCTAATGAATTGTAAAAAAAAATTATACAGGCTAAAAAATATCAAAAATACTAAATTTAGCCTTAGTTTCCCCCAATAAATTTTTCCAAGGGACCTCATATTGTCCGCGATTGACAAAAACACTAAAAAAACATTTTCAAATCAATAAAAAAATCGAAAAAATCATTCGAAATCGACAAAAACCCTAAAAAAATCTCTCAAAATCGACAAAAACACTAAGGGCGCGTTTGGTTTGCGGGATTTGGAGGGATTTGGATTTCAAATCCAATCCATTCCCGTGTTTGGTTTGCCTGATTAAGAATTTAAAATCAATGGATTCATTTAAAATCCCATTAACATTGGATTTTAAAATCCTTGACGGATGCTCGGGATTTCACGGGATTTCGTAGGATTTTTATGAAATAATGTTTTTAAAATGTTAAAAACATTTGTTTTGTAATAATTGATTAATAAAAATGTAATTTAGTTATTTTTATAATATTTTATATTTTTATATAAATTATTTATAAATAATGAAAATCCAATTCCATTGCAAATCCTATAAAACAAACACACCTATGATTTTCAAATCGCTTCAAATCCAAATCCTTCCATGAAATCCAAATCCCTCAAAAACAATCCCGCAAACCAAACGGATCCTAAGAAAATCTCGTGAAATCAACTTAAAATTTTTCCCGAAACACGTCAGGTGGCTTTACGCGTCTTTAATCTATATTAATGGGACCACATCGAACAAAAATTCTGAATTCGCTATTGAATGTATATCAATTTTTTTAAGTGTTATGATTGGATTAAAAGAAACAACTATAGCAATAATTTGAGGTTGGTTGAAATGGGTGCAAGATTTTTAATGGGTCAAACGTAAAAAGCTGAAAAATTCCACATTTGAATATGAAAACCGTGAAAGACGCGTAGAAAAATGTGGGTATGGTATTGGTAGCATTAGCAATGCCGTTGGTGAGGGGTTTCCAGATGGCAGAAGGGGAGTGGGACAAATGGATGGCGATGATTGGCAAGATCTAAGAGAAGGCTGTCGGTGGTGGTGTTTTAAAGTTAAACTAACGTACGACCACTGTCGGTGATATCAATGCTTGCTGTCCTTCCATTGCCACACGTGTCATGTCCCATTATCATCATCTTTTTTTCTCCCATAAATTCCATTTTATTTTTTTATACCAATTAACTACATAATTTGTTTTCATTCATGTATATATGTTTTTATTTTATTTATTTTTTTCGTATTTTATATGAAATATTTAGGATAAAGTATATTATATTAAATAATAATTAGAGCAAAACCTATTGTATTTTTTTAAATTGTGAAATATGTATATTAGGTATTTTAAATATTCAAGACGTATGTCTTATCGTTATGTTAAAATAGAAATTTTAAAAAGTTATAACTATTTTTCTTGTTTCAATAATAATATGCTAAAATAGATATTTCGGAGATTTATAAGCATTTTTGCCACAACGGCTATCATAAAAATGTATGCTAAATGAAAACCAAACAATTAAATTTCTGAAATAGCTCATAATACAATAATATGGAATTTTCCAAATGGTTTATAAAATCAAATACATTAAAAACGTAATAACATCAAATAATCACCATTTTATAAATGGATTATCAAATAAAAACCCTCTTATGATTTATTTATCAAATATCCAAAACCCTAAATGTAAACGTTTCTAAAAAATTTATAAAATCAAATGCACCATAGATGCAATTTTATTAAATACTCAACAATATTTGATAAATCTCAGGGAAAACCTTTTTTTTAACGGCAAGTTAACACACACACACACACGTTTTCGGGGTATCCGGGATCCATTCGAGCATCGTACTAATCCCCATCGACCAAGACCTCACCACTACGTGGAAGGCCATGGTCTGGAGATCGCCACATGCTCTCCAAAACCCATTGAGCCTCCAAAATGGACATTTTTAACATATACAAAGTTTTCCCAAATTAACTTCAAACTCACATTGCTAGAATATATTAAACCTTGTTTCCATACCCCAAGATCTAGCTTTCAAAGTGAAGATCTGAGATCCACCAATATGCCACTCCCATAACCATCTCGAGATCACACTTCAAGACTAGAAGAGAACCAAATATGAAAATAAGTTTTAGATCCATAAAGATCCACAAAAATGGAGCTCAAAACATTCAAATAACTTGCCTCGTCTAAACTTGAATCTCCCAACTGAAACTCTAAGGTGGAGACTCAAAGTCACCGAATACAAATCTCCTCTTACTCCTGAGTAATACCCAAGATGCTCAAAAAATGAACCTAAAATCGAACCCAAGCTGCAAGGGTTGTCATGAAGGAGAGAAAATGGAGTGGGAAGAATAAATCGGAGGAAATCTTACGCAAGTTGGGTGTTAGGGTAACTTTTGAGGCTACTCATATCATCGGGCTTTTTACAGGTTTTCCGGTCCATGCCAAGGTCGCCCAGCTGGCCGCCCGGTCATCTGCCATGTCGTGCCTATGTCATCTGCGCTATATTTTGACTGTTCCCTGACCGTTTTCTAATCCAGTGGCTTAGGCGACGTTTCCTGCGGCTTAGGCTAACTAGGAAGTTGCTGGACCCCAGAGGGTCCCCATTTCAGCCAATTTTGATTTCACTTAAATGTGAAACATTTTAAGATCAAGTATTCGCAACCAGAAATTAATTTTTCTAAAATAAATCGAAACCAATTGTTACATTCTAAAATTACCTTTAAAAAAATACGAGTGTTACATATTATATCAAAAAAGTGTGAAAAAAAGGAAGATTACAATTCCACCCAAGACATCACATGTGCTACAATGAAATCTAAATAAATTATGTTTTGGAATTGTGTAGCTAAGAAATCAATACAGAACCAAAATTCGAGTGAGATCGCAAGCTAGTAATCTTGAATTTATTATTGATGATAGATTATTTGTGATTAGAAATTTAAGTTTGATCAGTTTTTATAAAAAAGGGGATTTCCTGTAAGAAGTTTTTATAAATTACGTTTTATAAAAAACACTAACTATAAGTCATACTATAACAAAACTGATTTTATAGGACGTCTAAAATAAAAGAGCGTCCTAAAAAAACACAATATAGGATACAAGTTTATAGGACCAAGTCATATAGCGTCCTATTTAAAAGCGTTACAATAATTTCTAGGACGCTTTTAGACGTTTCAACAAGTTTTTACGATGCTTTTAAAATAAAGTACCCTATTAACTATTTTATAGGACATTTTTGAAAATTGTTCTATAAACCCATATTTTTATAGGACACTTTTCAAAAGTGCCCTATAAAATAGTTAATAGGACACTTTATTTTAAAAGCGCCGTAAAAACTTGTTGAAACGTCTAAAAACGTCCTAGAAATTATTGTAACGCTTTTAAATAGGACGCTATATGACTTGGTCCTATAAAATATGCTTTTAGGACGCCTTTTCATTTTAGGCGTCCTTTAAAATCATTTTTGTTGTAGTGTCATTTACATCTCAGTTTTGAAGAGTTTAAATATTTTGATAATAGGTCATTAATTACTTTTTACGTGGTGGAATATATTTTCTATTTTTATTAGAGATAGAAAAGATCAGACCTTCATGTTTAGATTGGATCAAATCTGTCAAAGGCTGGATCTAGGAACTGGAATGGGCGGGGAACCCAATCCTCATCCCCGTCCCCGATCTTTTTCCCATCCTCACTTCTATCTCTACGAGGGATATGATCGCATCCCCATTCCCGTCTCCAACGAGGAACGAGAATCCTTAACGAGGATTAGGGATTTTTTCCCTTTTTATGTGAGATATTTTAAAATAAATGTGTTAAACACCATATTTAATCCAAAATGGTCCATGTTTAGATCTCACATAGTTCTAAAACTTTGTTTCTACGGGGTATCAAATATTCATATCAACAAAATTACAACATTATACGTAATTGTTTGATCAAACGATTTCAACTTTTCATGGTTTTTATGTAAATTTTTTAAAAACAAGTTAGAAAAAAATGTAAATAGGAAGAAAAGTCAAAATATTAATTCTAATTCTGAAAGATACTAAATCTAAAAAATATTAATTCTAATTCTTTATAAATAACATATTTAATATACGGGGCAGGATGTGGGCCACATTACTTGGTCCCAGCCCATCCCCGGTTTTTAACTTTTGGAGATCCCCGTCCCCATCCCTGGTCCCCGATTTTGCAAAGAATCCCTAGCCCAATCAGGATGAGTACAACAAGTTTCTAATGGAACGAATCTCATTCTCATACCTAGTCGGATCAGATCAAAATATTCATGTAGTTAGTCTAAGTTTTGCTCAAGGTGGGTCGGTCTTTTTAGGATAGAATAAAGTTTGGCTGGGATATAACTTAAGACCAAATTGGGGTTGATCGGAATAGATCGGGCTAGATCAAACCAAATTTCATATGTTCAAAATCAAATTAATAAGTGTTTAAATAGAATAAATTATTTATAAATTAACAATTGTTGTGTGCATGTCTTTCAATTTTCTTAGCACGTTTTCAAATTCGATCTATATAAGTATCACTATGTAAGTATTCTTTTTATTTGTAAATCCCACTATAGTAAAATTAGGTTTGTAGGACACCACTAATACATAAGCATCATAATAAACTGCTTTATAAGACTTGAGTTATAGGAACAAAAAATAAAGTGTCATATCTAAAGGTGTTGTAAAGTTTATAAAACGTTTTTGGGTGTTTTAATAAGTTTTTACGACATTTTTAATACAAAATATCGCATTAGCTATTTTATATGACATTTTCGAGAAAATTTGTTGTAAACCCATCTTTTCATAGAACAATTGTGTTTATAGGACATTTTTTTCTCCAAATAAGGTCCTATAAAGTAGTTAATATGGAGTTTTTTTTATAAAAGTGTCCCAACAAACTTGTTACGAAGCTAAAAAAAGCGTCCTATGAACTTATTACAACGCTTTTAAATATGACACTTTGTTTTTGGTCCTATAAATTATGTCTTATTGTTAGTCCCGTTTAAGTAAAGGCAAAAACATAATTAAATTGTTCAAGGGGGTTGAATACAATTACACACAATGTTTTTCTACTTTTAATTCTTGTTGATATAAATATCAAGAACTACAAAAATAAAACTAGATTGTTGCGGAAAAAAGATAAAAAGTCTATTCTAACGATGTTACACTTATGAAACAAGAATACAACTTAAGAACACAAAGGGCTAATGTTGTTATAGAAGGATCTGCCGATTTTTGCTTGCACACTTAGAAAGTCTATTTGAAAGTGTAACCTTAAATGAGAAAACTTCTCCTCCTTTTATAGTCGATCATGCATTGTTTTGGCCGAAATTTTGCGTGAGGCCTCGGGAACTTAAAAAAACAGCATTCCAAAAAAAATCTGGATTTCGGGTCGGGAATTTTCCGGGGGCTGGCCCGGGGGTGTCGGGACGACTCCGCACACCGTGTACGTCCGTTTCACGATCAAACGAACTCGGTTTTGGACGAAACTTTGCGTGAGCCCTCAGGAACATATATGAACATCGTCCGAACCAAAAAATCTCTTTTCCAGGTCGGGATTTTTCCGAATGTCGGGATGACTTCCCACGACGTGTACGTCCGTTTCACGATCAAACAGAGTCGGTTTTGGATGAAACTTTGCGTGAGCCGTCGGGAACATATATGAACATCGTCCAAACCAAAAAATCTGTTTTTCAGGTCGGGATTTTTCCGAGCGTAGGCACGACTTCGCACGATGTGTACGTCCGTTTCACGATCAAATGAAGTCGGTTTTGGAAGAAACTTTGCGTGAGCCCTCGGGAACGCACAATGTGGACAATTGTTAAGATATCATAAGATAGAAAAGTTGACTTTGAACAAAAACGAAGAGTCCTTTTCATAATACACATGAAAATGTCAAGTCTCTAATACTCTTTTATGTGAACTCTTCTGTTGTCACATCAACCCTTTGAAGAAGACAAACATAGGTGTTTCAGAGAATGTCTTTTCAGATACAAGGTTGATGAGCTTTTGTCAGATAAAGTACTACACAAAAGATCTTCAAGAAGACCTGCCGATTTCTTATGAGAACATATCGATAGCTAGCAGGTAAAATCGGCAGCTATGAGTTTGGTAGAAAATTGGGAGTCATGTCTTATGTTCCACATCGGCAGACATGTTCCTTCGTATAAACTGCTAGTTTTCGATTCACTGAACTTGTTTAAGAACAACCAAACTTTTACAAGAACCCAAATTAGAATCCATCAATTTAGTAAGGATAGATTGAAAAATCATCAACACAAATTATCGGTGACCCAGCACTTATAAATTGGTCTATTAGGACGCTTATTTATTGAGGGCATTCTATAAACCCAATTTTATTGTAGTGTCTTTATTTATATAGTTTAAACTAAATTGCAAAGTTGTAAACAGCGTGCGGCGTGGTGTGGCAGCGAGGTCAAGCCTCAAGCATTGGAACTAACGACGAGGTCACGTTGTTTTTCAATACATGACTTGTAACGACAAATCTGTGTATCATATGTAAAATTATATATATCAACATATGTTTTCTACTATGACTCAATAAATCAATGTAACTAAGCAATTTAGTTATATATTAAAAACCTAACAGATAAAACATTAAAAATATAAAGTAGATTCAAAGACCGTGTTATAAAAACCGTGCATTACTCTGTGGCATGCCTCAAGTGACGTAAGACACAAGTCTTGAATCACAATACGCCATGACAGTTGTTGCGACGAGCTTTTTCGAAAATTGTTAAATAGTGAATTGTGAAAACTATGCAAGTGAATGGTGATTGTGGATAAGTATAAATTATAACCATAAAGTTAATAATTAGAGTAAATTACATATTTGGTCCTTAGGGTTTATTGGTTTTAACAGTTTGGGTCTCTAAAATGAAATATTCATGACTTGCATCCTCGTGGTTTCCATTTCATAACGTATTGGGTTCCTAAAACTAACTTTGTTAGACTTTTTCTAGGTTAAGTAAGAGGGACATTTTGGTCATTTTAAGTATAGGGACCAAACATGTAATCTACTCTCTATATATTTTATATATACTTAATAATTAATAATTATGTTGACGACATCTCATTATCATGTTACATATTTTCCAAGGTTCTAAATAGCGTGAGACGTGATGACAAGGTCAACCTCAAGCCTTAGGAGTTATGGCGAGGCCACGACGTTTTTCAAGGCGTGGCCTAAGGCGGCATACACACACACACACACACTATGTGTGTGTGAGAGAGAGAGAGAGAGACTCACCCACCCTTCAACGTGTTAGCGTTTCGAATGATACTTTAGGACAAAGTAAATTCGTATAAAGTAATAAAATTAAAAAAAGAAAGAAGAATCCTTTATACCAAACATATAGAGCTTATAGAAAATGATATCAAGAGTACAAAATCGGCATTAAATTTATTGAATCTCTGCTCACTGCTTTTTTCAATTTTTCGTGTTTGATTTTTTGTGTATAAGAATGTCAGTAAGCATTTACCTACTTAAAGTTTAGTTTTTAAGTTTCCCTTTATGTTTATTTAAGTCTTAGCTCTTGTACATATTTATTATTTATCGTGCACGCTATATATTAAAGTAATCACACACCTTATAAAATAACGCGTCGTAACATGTCGTAACGCGTCATAACACGTTATGATACAAGACAAGCCTTAGAGTGGACCAGTGGAGTCACATGGGTTAACGCGATGGCAACCCAAGTTTTGATCCATAACGGGTCATAGCGAGTTATTTAAGACATTGGTATTTTCTTGATACCTACAAAATAATAAGAAGTTGTTTATATATACATTCAAGTTATATAATTTTTACTTCTTCACATCCACACTAGAAACACATTGTTTTGAAAATAAAAATAAAGATTTTATGTATTAAGTTGAAACTAAATGCAAAAAGATTAATCATTTAAGTTGTGTTTCACTCATTAAACCTCATGAGGATGTAAACACTAGGACTAGGTTCGAACCCATATAAATATTAATTGGTACGTAGAAGTTGGTCCAAAACCCAGAAGTTAAAAAAAATCCGATAAATATACCCCAAAAAGAGATGCAAAAAATCATTATCTAACACATAAAAGATGGTCATCAACTTATTGGACCATCTAATTTACCTACAAAAAATGACACCTTTCCGTGCAATTTTCACTTTTCATGATTTTACTTGGAATAATACAACAATAAAAACACTTTCTTTTTCCTATTTTTAGAAACTTTTTAAATAATGTTTTATAACAATTAAAATTGACGGTAGTAATTGCGTCTATAAATAAAAAGGAGTAAATTACAGATTTGATACCATGGTTTTATCAAAATTATAGATTAGGTCCATCAACTTAACTCTGTTAAAATAAATTCTGTTATAAAAGGAGCGTGTTTGTCTTTTTATTAATATTTAAATAACAATATATATATATATATATATATACACACACAATAATAGTAACAAAATCCAAAAACCACCTCTCCAACCAAAACCAAAACAAAAACCAAACACCCCACCACTCTCTCAAGTAGTGGTGTTCATCCAAACCTTCCACAACGCAACGTAAAATGCGGTTTAGAACTTTTACGGTGCGGTTTGTAATTTTTCCAAACTACACTATGCGATGCGGTTTGCGGTATTGAGTTATCAAGCCGCGGATCAAATCGCATCGCACTGCACCGCACAACACCACATTTTTATATATTTTTTAACTTTGATATATAACACATATATAGAATAGTTTATTATTTATGTAATTTTTTGGACTTTGAATTTGATCCAATATGACAATTGACAATATTAATAAATTTATTGGACATGTCACAACTCACACGTCCAATTTAGTTTGAAGTTTATTTTTACTTCTTAGACTATTTGTAATTATGCAATATGTATTTGAGAATCGGATGTATCAAAACTCTTTATCATTTTTTTTACTACGCTCACTTTATCGTTGATTTTATAAGTAGTTTTTAAACTTATAATTATTGGATTGTTTGCATAAAGTGCGATATGTACAAAACGAATAAACCGTACCGCACCCGCACCCCGTTTTGCGGCTTGGTTTGGTGCGGTTTGAGATTTATGCGGCGCGGTTTGCTGTTTAGGAAAATGCTCAAACCACATATAAACTGCACCATGAACACTGATACTCCCAGTTAACAAAACCACGTCTCTTTCCCCCCCTAAACCACCCCACCATTCTCCCAAAACCTGAAGAGTGCCATTAATGATCAGCAACCTGAAACTCATATTCAAACATACCTAATTCATTATCCCACGTAACCATTCACCATGGTTCATTTTTCGGCATCACAACCTAGCCATGGTCCAATTTCCCGGTGTGACAACCCGCCACCTCCTAAAAAAGAGTAGTGGATCCACCTTGTCCATTTTTCCGGTGTTTACCCCTGACACCAACCATCACCGCTCTAGTTTTAACTTTTAAGTGATTTTTTGTGTGTGAAGATGCAGATAAGGTTAAAACTTTTCCCAACTAAACTTCTGATGATTTTTTGATACGATTTTGTTTTGTCCTTTAAGGTTTTTTTAGATATATATTCGGTTTTTAGTTTTCCAGATTTTCCAGATCTGTATGTGGTTTAGGTTTTGGTTTATAAGGTTTTCCAGATATCTAATTGGTGGTGTTAGGTTGGGAGTTGGCCGGAAAAGTGAGGGAGGGAGAGAAGGTTGTTTCGAGTGTTGCAGGCGTGGATTGTGGAAGGAAGGGCCAGTCTCGAGGGAGGGTTATTTGCCGGGAAAAAATAACGGAGGGAAGGAGGGAGACAGGAGAAGATTGAACCGTGGTCGGTGGGGAAAGGTTGTTTAACCGTCACTGGAGGGAGGTACGAGGGTGGGGGTTTAAACAAATGCTCCTATTATAATGTTTTATTTTTTTAAAACAAAATGGAAGAAAAATGTAAAAGGACTATCATACCCTCTGATTTAATGGGATTAAAGTTAACAGAGCCAGGTAAGGAACCAAAACCATATAAAAATGAAACTACAATGATGCTATTTATAATTATTTTTTTCGAGGAACCCAATCCAAAATTGTATAAAACCACAGGACGAAATTTGTAATTTACTCAATAAAGATGTCACCTTTTTTTTAATAGCGTCAGTTTTATTAAAACTAGTAAGGTGCTAGAAGAAACTTACATAATTGAAATAGCAAGGGTGGGAATTTGGAGTCATCCCACCCAATTAATTTTAAATCTACAACTCCTATTATGAATCCAAAAATACGAATGTGTCACAATACTATCCCAAATCGTCGAATTTCTAGGCTTTGCAGTTCCAAATAGGGTTTCGTTCTGGAAGGTCCATATAAACCATAACGCCGTATAGATTACCGCCTCCAAACACTTTGATTCTCCTTTCCTCAATCCTATTAACTCAGTCCAAACCTTCCAATCCTGGAGATCGCTAAATCCAGAAATATCGAGGTTCCACCATCTTCCTATGTTACCTTTAAAGCCGTCAATAACGAAGTGTTCGTCATTTTGTGGTTAATAATGAAGTTGTTGATATTGAATTATCTATTGCTTTTTTTAAATGTTTTAGGGGTATTTTTGGGATCAAGACAAAGGAATATAGTTTAGGAATATAATAATATTCGTTTTCTGAAATACAGTTTATATAATGTCGACGACCTTTTAATCATCATTATTCCAATAATGGCTACCCATGTTTCTACCTCATCTTCTGTTTTTTTTATGCAAAAAAATCGATTTGTATTTAATATATATTGAAAAGATTGTAGATATTTTTTTATATGAGTAAACTACGATTTTCGTCCCTGTGGTTTGATATTTATAACGATTTTCGTCCCTGATCTTTAAAAATTGCTTTTTTTCGTCCCTGTGGTTTCTATTTTATTCCATTTTCGTCCCTCAGACTAATGTTGTTAAAATAGTCTGTTAAAGTAAGGGTATTCTAGTCTTTTAATATTGTTTTTTAATTTTTCAGTAAAGTTTAAATATATATATATATATATATAATATTGTAGCATACACACTTCTTCTTCCTCACAGTACCGGACCCTCCCCTTCTTTCTTCAGACTTCCTCACCTCCGTCCCTTTTTTCTTGTTCGATAAATCACGGCCCTTCCCCGTTTTCATCCCCCAATTTTTCTTCCCAAAATCTGTGAACTCCGGTTAAAACAAGGAGAACGAGGTTTTAGTATTAAGCCAATTAAATATTCTAGGTTTGTGATTCAAATACTGTTTTCGTGATTCCAAACCAGAGGGAAATCGATAAAATGGATAAATTTTCAGATGGGTCTAAGCTTAGATGTATCGGTGGAAGAGAAATGGATAGATTTTGAGATTGAAGTTTTAGAAACTGGACATTTTGAGACGAAGCTTAAGAAAATTGGTGGTTATTTTTGAGATTGAAGCTTATGGTATGATGGGGTTCGTTTTTGACCGATGAGCTCAATTTTGTTTATGACCGGAGTGTGGTTCTGGTTCAACCGGAATGGGGAAGGGATGAGATACCCGTTTCATCTTCTACATGCCCACCCCACTGTGCACACCAACTTCGTCATCCTCATGCCTATAACCTGTTCCGTTTGCATCCAAGGAAATTAGACGCCTTAGGGGCCGTTTCCCCAATGCTTATACGGTAATTAAGCGCTTGCCAATAGAAGTTAACACTATAACTTATTTTACCAAGTACGATGTATTTAAGGGTATCGAATGCAACAATTTATCCCCGTTATAAGCAGTTACCCACACTTACCGGATCAGACTCTCCATCCTAATTATCGTCGCTCTTACCGGGTAAGATTCACGTCCCATGCCATGTTCATCCGATGAGGAAAATGGCCCGGAACCTACCGGGTAACACGTTTAGTAAACAACCCCTTCGTTTACATAGCTATTGATTCTTGTGGTTTCTTCCCTTCAATATCGTGTTTTCCCTTTGGCCTTTAAATAGAGGTAGCTACTAATTCCTTGCTTCATGGATAGAAAGGTAGCAGATAGAATTAGAATAGGACAATAATTGATATACACAGTAGCGAATTAAGCCAAACCCACAATCTTTTATACAAGGGACGTATTCACATGATTCGCTATCCAACCAACATGGATCTGAATGTTGATGTATCACAGCATCGATCCCATCAGTTATTTGCTTGGTCCACTGGTATTTTAAAGATACCCAAACTTGAAAGCCAACTATCAATATTGTCCTAGTTTTTAAGCTCTTCAGTTTAATTTCTATACATAGTATTAAAGAAAGAACTTTTCTTGTATGACATTTTAATCAAAATTAATTAGGAATAGGATAGGTAATAGATGAGATCACTTTAAGTGGAAATCAAGATCAAATTTTAATTAACTTAGACATTACATGGAAATCCATATATATATATATATATATATATATATTATATTTCTTCTTCCATATATATGAAGGAAGAACAGGAGGGGCACTGTTCCCTAAGTGGAAATCAAGATCAAATTATAATTACCTCAGACATTACATGGAAATCCATCCATATATATATATATATATATATATATTTATATATTATATTTCTTCTTCCATGTATATGAAGGAAGAAGAGGAGGGGCACTGCTCCCTAGGGTAGGAATGTGTTATGGTTAGTTCACCAGAGGTGTGGATGGTTTACCTGCGATGGATGGTTCACCGACGATGGATGGATGGATGGGAGAACGGGAGGTGCTAGTTATAGAAAAAACGACAAATTAAAGAAAAAAGGGATGGGGTGAGAAAGT
Source organism: Silybum marianum (assembly GCA_036898165.1). Lineage (NCBI taxonomy): Eukaryota > Viridiplantae > Streptophyta > Magnoliopsida > Asterales > Asteraceae > Silybum > Silybum marianum. The sequence continues at coordinate 8,165,413 of CM072529.1, read as the reverse complement.
CTGAAGAAAGGAGGGGAGGGTACTGTGAGGAAGAAGAAGTGTGTATGCTACAATATTATATATATATATATATCGTATATATTTTTAAACTTTTAATGAAAAATAAAAAAAACAATGTTAAAAGACTAGAACACCCTTACTTTAACAGACTATTTTAACAACATTAGCCTGAGGGACGAAAATGGAAATAAAATGGAAACCACAGGGATGAAAATAGCAGTTTTTAAAGAGCAGAGACGAAAATCGTTATAAACATCAAACCACAGGGACGAAAATCGTAGTTTACTCTTTTTTATATGGATAAACTTTATTAAAATATATCATTTTCTAAATCTAGTTTTAAAAGCTTAATTTTGATAGGTATAACAAACATTTAAAAAAAATAGTTTAGTATATAATATTTATTTCAAGAAATAGTTTTTGTTAACAATATTTTGGTAAGTTTTTTTTTTAGGTTTATATTACGATTTTTATAAAAACTTTCATTATATAATAAAGGTTCTTGTCTAGTTAGTTATTTTTATAAGAAACTGAATGTTTGAACAAGAATCAGGGTTTTTGTCTAAATTAGTGCTTTATAGTTTATATCATTTCATTTGAAAGTGGACTTAACTATAATACGTTTTATTATAGTTGTATAATTGGTTTTCAATCAAATACACTTAAAAAACATGTTTTATTATAAATTTCAAATTGATTTTCAAACAAATACATTTAGAAAGTTATAAATTCATTTAATAATACATATAAAAATACAATTATATTGGAAAATCGCATCAGGCCAAAGAATTCTCTAAAATCCATAACCAGTTGCGGCCCCGAGACAAAGTCGGTCTCGATTTCGGGCCTCCATCAAATTCGGACCGGTCTGGGGCCATTTTGCCACCTTTAGTCGCAAGTAAAAGCATCCACAGCGGTGCTCCAATAGAGGTCCATGGACCGGTCCACTTTTTTTTTACCACCATTAAGAGAGAGAGGTCTATGCTGATGTGGAAAGGAAAGGGTTCATGCAGATGAAGCGGTTCATCTCTTTAAATGTGGGACCCTACCTTTCGAATTCTATAATTTATTGTTCACTCATATATATAACTTTTGTTTATTTTAGTTTTGTTCTTATTTTTATATATAACAAATTGAAAAATAATTTAATAAAATAACTAATAAATTACCAGCTTCTACTACATAAATGGTTTTTATTATTATAGTTTTCTTAACCACCATTATAGTTTAATAAATTAATTGAATAGTTGTCTTTTTGTGTTGGTTTCACTTCCTAGGCTATTTTTTTCTAAGACTTGTTATTTTAATTAACATAAAAAATGATTATTTTAATTAATTTCTTTTATAGTTTTTATTATTATAGTTTTATAAAAATAATTTAATAAAATAAAATAATTAATTAACAATTATAATTAATTTAGTTTTTATTATATAAACTATGGACCAGTTTATAATTGGGAGCAAAAGGCTTATAAAATATATAAAAAAGAAAAAACTAATAAGACAAAGAGAAAAAATTGATGTATCAAAGTCATGTGGATGCTCTAAGTTCCAAAAAAAGCCACTTTTAAGGCCAAGTCTAGATCTTTTGTTAGGCCCATGAGACACATGGCTACTTTCCCAGGCCCAATAGGCTTATTACTTTCGTTGGTATTCTTTAAACATATTAAGGGGATGCTTGTTTTTAACTTAAAGAGCTTTTAGCAGACGGTTAATTTAATTGGTTAAGTTATATTAAATTGTTTGATTTTAACTTAATACTAAGAGATTGACTTAACATGTTAAGTTGACTTATCCTATCTTAATACATTAAGTGAAAACTTTTTTTCCAAAATTACCCTTATCCTACAACTTTTAATTAATCACAAGTTGTCTCAATAAATAAATAAAATCAATAATTTACTAACATGAATAAATCAAATATTCTAATCAAACAATAATACATATTTTAAGTTATTAAATATTGTGTTATGAACTCAATGAGTTCATATTATTTATGTTATTTTAAATAATTCATATTATTTTATTTATCAAACACTTTATTTTCATTCAACACTTATAATCTTATATAGACATAAGATTAAAATGGTAAATTTTCCTGTTTAAATTATTTATCCAGGACAAAAATCAAACACCATTTTATCTTAATTTATTTAGACATATTAATGATTAAAGATAACTTACTATATTCAGAACTTAATGAATAAAAAATCAAAAACCCCCTAAATCAAACTAGAAAAATTGTATCAAATGGAACCAACTTGGATTTAATTCATATTTTAGGGAACCAACTTTCAAAATCAACATTTAAGGGTCTCAAACAAACTTTTCATTTATTTAAGTTTCTATTAACCTTTGAGGCTAGGTGCAGGTGGTATTTGGCGGCGACAACGACAACCCACCACACTTTAGGGATGAAGATGAACCGTTTTTTTATCTCTCCTAATTAGATATGGCAAAATATCAGTCCCCGGCCGGACTGAGCCCAAATCGGCCCCGATCCCAAGCACCATTCACCGTATTAGTCTCGGTCCCGCTCGTGAAGGTAAGATCTGGTTAAGCTTGGTTTGTAACCGGTCTAGGGCCGAGCCCAAACCGGTCTGAGTGGAGAATTACGGAACCGATTTTGGAGAATTGCAAGAAACGAAATTTGAAGAATTGCAAGAAAAAGAATTGGTATTTGAGTGGAGAAATGCAAGAACCGAAAATTGTAATAACGTAGGTGGATTTTCTATAAAATGAAAATATCATGGTTGGGAAAAGGAAAAGGTATTGTTACTAAATTCAAATTAAAAGTGTCCGTTAAAATTCTCTGTTCGGTTCGGTATTTTCGGGACTAGAACCGGTACCGAAACCGAATTCGCAAAAAGTCAATACCGAATCCCGAACCGAAAAGTGTAATTCGATACCGGTACCGGTTCGGTTTAGTATGAGACCGGTTCGGTTCGGGATTTCGGTCCATTCCGCTCAGACCCTATTGAATTCGTTATGAACAAAAACAATTTTAGATTTTCCTCTATGTATTTTTATATGTGAAAATTGAAGAACATAAATAAAAAATTTGGTTGGTTTGTCTATTTTAAAAAGTCAATTACTTTGATCAAATTTTTACAACATAATCAATCAAACTAAAACGGATACGTATATATTTAACCTTTAGTAAATAATTGTATACCGAATAAAATTAGTAAAATAGTTTATTTCTAAATAATAATATTTACTAAATAAATAATTTACTTGAAAAATCAGTTTTGCTACAATCTTTATTTTTTTTACCGAACAAAAATGAAAATAAAAATAGTTTTCCACGAATTGAACGAGTTGGTACCAATTGAACAAAATCATTGAAAAGTCAGACCTTTTGCTTGATGGGTTTTCAGTTTGGGGAGGCTAATGACACTCTTAAGGTATGCTTATGCCACCCCCTAAAGATGAATGTCATCCTTACACAAATCAACATCAACACCTATTAAAGTACAAAAAATTACGTACACATCCCTATAAAATGCATAAAATTCCGTGTACACCCCTATTATTACTTCCTTTAAGTTTCTTTCTCCTGCTAAAATTCTTCATTGCTTTTGAACAAAAGCATTCAAGGTACAATTCTTTGTGTTCTTACTCTTATTTAATGTAATAAAATTTTGTTGATAGAAATATATAGATAGATTATGCATTGTCTGTAGAATTACTTCATATTATCTTTCTTTTGAACCATACATATATCTTCACATTAATTATTCAAGAACAAAGATAGCAAGAAGAAACCCTAGTTTATCGTCCTCATTTTAGGTTTCATCTTATTCCAATTGGGTAACTGTTGATATTATATTTAAAATAAAGCTTTTGATTTTATAATAAAAACCCAACTTGGCTTCATGCTAACTGAAATTCTTCTTAAAGAAAAAGACGTTTTCATCTTATGGTTTTATTTAAATTGTTTTTTCTTTTGTACATTCAATTGAATTGCAATGAAATCAGAAATTGCAAAATCAGAATCTGATTTTGAGGTGATAGATTCAGTGAAAGCAACAATATTGAAATTGCAAAATCAGAATCAGAAATGTCTATATATATATATATATATGGGGTTAGGTTTAGGGAAAAACTTCAACAAAAAAAACCCGAAGAACACACACCCTGGGAGCATTCCATCTTGACAATATGCACAAATGTATACCGGTAGTTTGTAACATGCATTTGCATAATATGCACTCGTGCATAGAAAAAAAAAACAGCTTCAATTGCTTGTATGCATTTGTGCATACAGTCCAGATGGAGGGCTCTCGGGCCGTTATTCAGTTCTTTTTTTGAGGTTTTCCACTGAAGGCCTGAACCTCCCTCCCTCTCTCTCTTTCTTTATATATATATATGGACCTAATCAAATGAAAACTCATTAATTTGTGATAACCATGACATCCAATGTGAGTCACTCATCTAATATAATTATGTTATTATTAAATAAATAGAAAATGGTAATTTAGTGATAAAAAGATAACTCATAAATGCGTTTAACTATTCTCTCCATAAATGGGAGACGCATGACTCCCATAAACAAGGGTTTAACGCCTCAAGGCGGTTATTTATACAAAATATATTTAATTATTTTTTTTATTCTTCACACAAAAATAAAGCTCCTCAAACCCGTCAAAAAAAACAAAAAAACGGAGATTTTATCCTCTCTACCCTCTCCAAACCCTAAGGGGGCGTTTGGTTTGCCGGAATCCAGCGGAATCTGATGGAATTGGAATGGTCAATTCCGTTGACCAAATTCCATTCCATCGTTTGGTTACCTCAGGAATGGAATTGAATTCCAAACATTCCCCCATTTAAGGATTTCACCATTCCTTCCTAAATGAGATGGAATTGAAATCCATTCCATCCAAAACTTCTATAATGACAAAAATACACTCATGATAACTTTAAAATGTTAATTTTATTATCATTTATAATTAAAAAATTGAAAATAAATATAAATATAAAAATAAAAATAAATATAAATATAAATATAAATATAAAAATATAAATATAAATATAAATATAAATATAAATACAAATACAAATACAAATACAAATACAAATACAAATACAAATATAAATATAAATATAAATAAAAATACAAATACAAATATAAATATAAATGCAAATACAAATATAAATATAAATATAAATATAAATATAAATATAAGAAAGGGTATTTTTGTCATTATTCATCATTCCATTCCAATTCTGTTGCAAACCAAACAGACAGATTCCAATTTTTACATTCCATTCCTGCAAACCAAACACTTGGTCAAACCTGATAACATTCCATTCCAATTCCTTCCATATTCCAATTCCTTTGACAGATTCCATTCCTACAGATTTCATTCCGCGAACCAAACGCCCCCTAATATGTGTGGAATTTACCGGGTTCGTTTGGTTTGGTTTATCTGCTATGAAATTGGAATAATGATGTAAGAAAAAAGGTTGATAGTAGTTATATACATGAATGTAATATGCAATATCTTTTTTTTTCTATTAAACTGAATCTCATTCAACTTTGGTTTTAGGAAAAAAATAATAATCTAGAAATCAGTTTTTGTACCAAAACATTTTCAGTTTAGCTTTAGAGATTTGTTTGGTTATGCTATTTATGAAGATATTTCTTGGTCCTGCTTTTTACATGTTGGTTGGTTTAAATTGATCAATTATCATCCTTTTCTTATTGTAGCATGATATAGATCGCAAAGCTTATTACACCTTTGAGTTCGTTGCTTAATCCTCCTTAAATTTAGTTGCCACGTTCTCAGTGGTGTCAGCACGGCCACCACTAGCGACGGTATGAAGCGTACTTTATCATCTTTTCATGCATTTGCACACAATAATATATATATATATATAGACGTGTTCAAATGAGAACTCAAATTTGGTTGTGAACGTGAGAACAAATGAGAGCGCGACACATGTCATATTCAGACCGGATAATGAAGGAAAATATTCAGACTGAATGTAGTATTATTCAGTCTCAATAACACTACATTCAGTCTGAATATTTTCCTTTATAATTCAGTACGAATATGACACATGTCGCACTCTCATTTGTCCTCACGTTCACAAAAAAAAATGAAAACTGAATAACACCCCGGGAACCTTCCATCTGGACGGTATACATTTGTGCATAAACGGTATGCATAAATACATACAAGCGATTGAAGTTTTTTTTTCCTATGCACGCGTGCATGTTACAAATAACCGGTATGCATTTGTGCGTACCGTCCAGATGCAGGGATTCCAAAGTGTTATTCAGTTTTCATTTTTTTTTTTGCATCTCCATGTGCATGGGTACTAGAAAGATTTTGTAGTTTGATAATGTGCAGAAAACTGGATTAAATTAGCATTAAGCTTTGTCATATGAGCATAATTTATATATAAAATCTCCGTATGCATTATGGGAGCTCAAAATTGGGTTGCAAGACCTCCTGTGGGTTGAGCCCAATAATATCCATAATAAGCAACTACTATGTATGGCTCACTGGTTGGCTAGGTCCAGAGATTAAGCCCATAGCCCACATCACACAACACTTTGGGCCTGAAACATACATCATGTTGCCCCTTTTGTTTTTGTATGCACGTTCAAAATCTAAGTCGATGTAAAAAGACAGGACTGCCCTTTATGGGAAGTAAAACGGTGATGCATAGGGAACAAGTCACTACAACAAAATATCAGCTTTATAGGACGTCAATTTCAAAGATGTCTAAATGTCATAATAGACTGTTTTATAGGGTTTAAGTTTATAGGACCAAGCAATTGTAAGTTCCATATAAAGGTGTCGGACCAGGTTCCGGGGGAAACTTCAAAAAAAAGAAAACTGAAAAACACCCGGGAGCCCTCCATCTAGATGGCATGCACAAATGCATACCGGTAATTCGTAACATCCACTTGTGCATAAAAAACTACAACTTCAATTGTTTGTATGCATTTGTGCATCCCATCTATGTACACGTGCATACCGTTCAAATAGATGGTTCTCAGGGTGTTCTTCAGTTTTTTTTTTGTTAAAGTTTTCCCCCTGAATCTGACCCTAAAGATGTTATAAATAGAGATGTTTAAGACATATTTGGACATCCTAACAAGTTTTTTAGGACACTTTATTAGGTTTTTGAGAAGTATCTTATGAAAACATCTTTTTAAAATTGTCCTAAAAGTTTATAAGGATGTCCAAAGCCGTCCTATTAGCTTATTGAAACACATTTATAATATATAGGACACACAATTGTTTGGTTCTATAAACTTAAGTTCTATTAAGCATTCTATTAAAATGCTTAAACATAATATGGAATGCTTAATAGAACTTACGTTTACAGAACAAGCAATTACACTACTAAAGTTTGGAAGGAAGATTCGTTAGAGTGATTTTCAATCAAGGAAAGCTTTTGGCAACAATCTTTTAATGTTGGTCACAAGGATCATTAGTAACAAAATCTTATATCATAGGATCATTAGAACATGATCAGAAGATTGATTGTAGGTAGCTAGCCACCCAAGTGGATGCATTGTGGTGGTAATAGGCATCAAATCATTCCATCATCACACTTGCATTCATATAATATTAACAATGAATATAGAACAACTTTCATTATATTATTATAAACCCTTATTCATACCCCTTTTTTCATCATACTTTTTGTGTTAACCAATCACAATGATTGTTCTATGGTTCGTGTATGCGATTTTATGAATCTTATACAACAAAAAAATGTTATACAGATTGGAAAATTCAAAACAAGAATCAAATCAGAGGGGGGCATAATTGATAGGTTGCGTAGATATTATTAATACCATTAATTTAGTCATAGAAAATCAGTTTGCTCCTTTTCTTTTCCGAGATCTGAATTAAACCGAACTGGGGACCAGAAAAAAAAGATGACGATCAAGAAGAAAACATCACGGATATCTTAGAATAAAAGCGAAAAACTAATTCTTGATGTGATGAGGCTAGATAATCCATCTATCCCGGGTTCGAATCCAGACGTAAACAACTTGTAGTCACTGGGGAGTCCAGGCGTAAACAACTTGTGGCCACTGGGGAATTATCTCAGGGTTGCATGTTTTAGCAGCCTTAAAATTTATAGGTATTAGTCTAGGCAGATGCCTAGGATACCCTTTCCAAAGAAAAAAGGCGAAAAACTAATCCTTGATGTGATGATATTTGGTCATTTTTATTTACATTTAGTTTATATAGGATGCATCTTTATGGTGTTATAATCTGCAGAATGATTACAAAAAGTGGAAGAAAAGGCTTTATTGTATACTAATGCTCACAATTTACATGCAGCAGGCTGTAAATTAAAGAAGCAGAAACTAAAATAAGAAGGAAAGTTGAAGGATGCAAGTGGTTAGTATTTGTCCATAGATTCCCTTCTGAAACAAGATTATGTATGGGCTTGCATCATCTTAGTGTCATGATTTCTTCTTTCATAATATATTACATATGTGTTTGGTTACTTAGAGCATCTCTAATAGCCATGCTATAATTTTTCTATAATAGAGTATAAAAAGTCAATATCTCTAAAAAGAATTGCATCCAACTCCAACAGCTACTCTATTTTAGCAATTCAAATATTAACTTATTAATAAAATATTTATTATATTTAATAAAATATTAATTCTATCTATTATATATTTAACTTCAATAGTTTTAATTGGTTGGATGTATAATTAAAGTATTATTTCTTTTTCTTTTATAGAGTTTTAGTTGAATTTTCTAAATTTATTAGTCTCTCATCTTTTCTTTATTTTAGCATAGATGATAGCATAGCTGTTGGAACAACAAAAATGTTACAATCTATCATTTCTTTCATTTTAACATAGATGGTGGAGATTCTTAATAAGAACCAAGTGCTTAAAGAACATGAATCTAAGTTCTTGTTTTAATTCTTGTATTGTTTTTGTTTCTCTTACTAGTTTGTCATATTTTATTTTAGCAAGTGTATAAAAATAATTGTAAATTATACTTGTTAATTTTGTTTCTTTTAGTTTTTTACACAGGTTCTTTTTATTTTGTTATAAGAAATTTAACTTTTAAATAAGTAAATATTTATCTCCTTTTATTATGTTTGTGCTTAGATGAATATCTATATAGAGGACAATCATCTATTAATAAAAAGGTGCTAACTTTGTTAAACAATTATGACCAATCAAATCATTTATACGTCGTGCTTTGAATTTACGTTGCATTGCTTAAGCAAGGGTAGTTTTGTATTTTCAATTTTTTTATTTTTTATTCGTGTTTGGCGGTTATAATAGATTTCCATGTTAAAGCAGAGATAGTTATGAAAGTTATTTTTTTTATTAATTTTTTTATTAGTTAATTTCCTTTGATTTTGTTCAATTGGTATCTGGATAATATTGATCCTGTATTTGGGCTACAGAGCATAATAAATGCAAATGTAAGTATGGCGAATTGGACTACATGTTCATTGATGAACTATAATAGTTTCACTATTGAACATGCGAACTACAAATTCAAAAGATTGTTTATGCAATTGATAAGATTGTTTATGTAATTGATTTGATATTGAACAACTAAAAAACAGTTCCAGAAAACTGTATATGCAATTGATTAGATATTGCCAATAGACCCAATCTGAATATAACAACATGTGCTTAGAAAATGGCACTATGTTCACAGGTGAACAAGTAATATATAGATGTAAAGGATGTATTCATTACAAGCGCATTTTGTCTTAAAGTTCAGTGTGTAACAATTAAATGGTTCACTAGTGAATATATGCACTACAAATTCAAAGGATTACGTCATCTACAAATTCAAAGGTTTCCATAGTTCACTAGTGAACACATACCCTTCTTATGTATGATACATATGCAATATGTTCATTAGTGAACATATTGCTTGCACATTAAAGGATTCCATACATTACACATTCAAAGGATTTTGTAGTTCCCTACTGAACACATACCCTACAGATACACTATGCAATATGTTAATTAGTTTACTTATACATTACAGATTCAAAGAATTCCATAGTTCATCGGTGCACGTATACATTACAAATACATTACAGATGAAACATGTTCGTTACTGAACACGTGCACTACAAATTCAAAAAATTCTATACACGTCAGATTCATAGGATTTCGTAGTCCAATAGTGAATACATGCATAACATATGCAATATGTTATTTAGTGAATACATACACTATAAATTTAAAGGATTTCATCCAATCTAGATTCAAATGATTTTGTTGTTCACCAGTGAACACATAGTAGTAATGTAAATAATAGTGAACAACTAAATATATTGATTGTAGTTGTTCACCCTCTATATCTACATCGACGGGGCAATCCATTGAATTCTTGAAGTTTGAAAACGATTTTTTGGTTCTTTCACTTATTTTCCTAACTATTGAAATTCCTAACTATTGAAAGCAAAACCCTAGTTTATAAACTTGAATGTAATTGCATCTTATAAACCCTAAAAAACTGAATTACATCGTCTTCGGTTGTTCCCGCCTCTATTTCCTCCCCAATTGTCCATGATCCCCACTATATGTTGGTGATTACGATTTATGCAGGTAGTGGCTTTAAAACTGGAACAAAAATGTGCGATGGAGTAATTTCAGGAATTTGGATTTCTTCCCAATTTGTTGATTGAAGCCAATTTACATTCTTACCCTTGTTCACCTATGAAAGCATCTGGATCACGCACTACAATGTATTCGTATTTACAATTACACCATTGATTTATCTCAACCATAGATTTAGATTTTGAATTGTTTGATTGGTTAACAAAGTTAGCACCCATTTGTTGATTAACAAATAAAGGAGACTCTATCTGTATACTATTGCACTTCTTTTATTAGAAAATATAGTATTATGTTTATGTATCAATTTTTTAATGCGTGATCAAATCAATATGTAAAATGGAACTGAATAATTATATATTTTTTTAAGTTGTTAGAGTCCCACATAGGCTAGACTTGGACCATTGTTCTTGTATATATGTTGGAACCTCCCCTTTCTTCTTAAGGGCTCTTTTGGAGATTGATCTAGGGGTTCCACATATTCTAATATGGTATCAGAGCCAAAGTCTACCATTTGGGACATCTTTGCCCGAGACTCGACACTCTAGACATCTTTGCCATCTAGCCTCTGTTGGAGGGGGCGTGTTAGAGTCCTACATATGCTAGACTTGGACCATTGTTCTTGTATATATGTTGGAACCTCCTCTTTCTCCTTCAGGGCTCTTTTGGAGATTGATCTAGGGGTTCCACATATTCTAATATTAGTTTTGCTTCAAATAATCATACTTTTAAAATAAAAGAAAGATGTATATATATATATATAGGTAGGTTCAAAGCCCCCGTTGAATCAAATATGATTTTATATTGTGTGGGCCCATTGAATCAGATATGATTTTATATTGTGTGGGACCCACAATATATGTGGTTCTAAGGGTGTTACTTTGTTCCTTTAAAGTTTAAATAAGCATAGTTCTCCTTTGAACCTACCTCTCTCTCTCTCTCTATATATATATATATATATATATATAGGGGAGGGATCATACAAAAACACTCCCTTTTTAAAGAAACAAATGAACGCTTTGTGGACCACATATGATGTGGGTCCCACAAATTAAAAAATCATATCTGATTCAATGATGGTGTCAAGGTATTCCTTTGTTCCTTTAAATTTACAAAGTTCTGATTTGAACCTCCCTATATATATATATATATATAATCTATATAATTGTTTATAAATAAAACAAATAAACATTGTTGATGCAAAGTTCCGTTGAGGTTTTTATTTTAACTTTATTTTGTTAAGATGGGCTGATGTGGTGGGAAAAATAAAATAAAAAGGATATTCTTACATGGATGCTCTTGTAGGGTTGTCATCATTTATCAAATATTTTAGGTGGTTGTTAGGTTCGTTGAATTTTAATTGAAGGAACTAAAATAGTTAATTTTGTTGACCAAATTTTATGTTTAACTTATTTTTTGAGATAATATTTGGTATACAGACTTGATATGACTGGATATGAAAAGTTGTCTCTCTAGTATTTGGTACGACTAAGACTAGATAAGACAAAATTAGACAAAGAAATGATTTGGAATTGGAATATTTGATGTGTTTGGTTTATAGGATTTGGAATGTAATTGTATCCCATTCCAAATTATAAATGATCATAAAATAATTAATTTTTTTAATTAATTACTATTACAAAATAAATGTTTTTAATACATTCTATAAAATTCTACGAAATCCCGTGATATACACTCTCGTGGAATTTCAAATCCAAAGAATCCTTCTAATTAAACATGGATTTGGAACTGAGTTCCAAATCCCTGCGAATCCAATCCTATTTTATAACCAAACTATCATCATCTAACTAACTTCTCCCATAAAAATAATATTGTAGTAGAACCAATAATATGATGATATAATGAATCTAAATCTACCTTTTTAAAGTTTAAATCGAATATAACTACTACAAGTGTCATGAGCATCATTAGCAAATTAGTGACCACTTAATTAATGATTGCATGCATGTTAGTAGTAATTACCATAAATTTGGTAGGGCATTGCTCTATCTCATTGGGTTTCATAATTGGTTTACATCCAATAATGTTTCATCTAGAGATGGGCATAAAAAAAAACGGGTCTATTTGACGGATTTGAACCAGATCACAGCGTTATCAAACGGTTCTTATTTATTTGAAGAAAACTGATCCAAAATTATACCTTCTATTTTTGTAAATTTTAAAATTATTTTATTTTATTTGTTTGTCATGTTTCCTCTTTCCATGTATATCAAGTATATTTCCATTTGTTTTCCATTAATTTAATTTAAGTATATTTCCATAATTCATTTTTTATAATCTTCAATACAATATATGAATTGTAAAGTAGTGACTAGTTTTGACTAGGTAGCTTGAGTAATTATAAAATTAATAGTTATTATATGTAATAGTAATTATACTTATTAATAATGTATCTGATTATATTTTTTTCAAAATGAAAAATGAGACCAAATGGATCAGACTAGACCGGACCGGAACTACCCTAGTCTAGACCGTTGGTCCTAAATTGGCCCTCAATTACCAAACTCGGAATGGCCCAAGCCGAGCCTTTTTTGGATTGTTTTGACTAGGTCGCTAACCATAACAAAATTGTTATGATCGGTTCATGCTCATCTCATCATGATCTTGCTTCTTTCCTTTGATTTAATTTTAACACAAAAAATAATATATTAATTGACGAACTTTTCAGTTTATTTCTTAATTCGTTTCTATTAACGTCTTATATCGATTAGAAATTGGAAAATTTCTCTTCTATATATGTAGAACTCTTTCTCTCCTTAACTGCTCTTTTCGAGAGTAACAGGATTCCATATATTCTCAAATAGTATTACAACCAAAGTTTACCACTTTAAGGATTTAACATTCAATGACAATCTATCCATACACATCTAGAACCCCTACCCATCTATCCCTCTCGAGGTCATGGACAATCTATGCCCCATGTGGAGGGGGGGGGGGGGGGGGGGGTGTATTAGAATCCTATATTAGTTGTATTTGGACAATGTCTCTTTTATGTGTTGGATATCCCCTTCCTATTCTCAAAAGACCAATTTAGAAAATAATCTAATAGGGTTTTATATAGTGTCAAAGTTTCCAAGAATTCATTGCATATTTTCTAAGCATATAGGATTCAAACTTCAAAACCTTTGACTTATTCCGAGTTAATGTGGAGCCCCTAAAAGAAACTCTTCCACCATGGTGAATTTGCATTTCTTTTATACAAAAAGAGAAATGGGCGAAATCACTTTGGACTCATTAGCAAATACTTCATTTTACTATAATACATTTTCTTTAAAGTGTGTTATCTAACATAATTGATGCAACTAAGTTCATAGAATTTATAAGAAGTATCTTCTCCATATGCTTGGCCCCAAATACGATATTCAAATATGAAACCTAATGAAGTGAAATGGTCATCGGGTAAGCTATTATCAGCAAGAAACATCACTCTCACTTATCTTATTTCGTTCATTAAAATAGATTGTTGGTATGCGTATGTTATCTGTTAATCGCTAATGTACATAGGTAAGAGTATTCTCCCTCGCTTATTTATCAAGTAAGAATACAATCCCTTCCTATGCCTTTTTGTTATTGGTGTCATCAACTAATTTTGGTGTAATTGTGATTATTCACTTGAGATCGATAAAGTGACGAGGCAAACAATGTGAGTTTGGAAGTGTGGAGTGCACACTCACTAACGTTGGCTCTATTACTTTAGACCGCAATAAGTTGAGGGCTCAAGTGGTTGGTGGTTTTACACAAGTTTCTGGACGTTTTACATGAGTTTCAGAATGTTGGAAACCTTCTTTGAAAGTGTTTAGAGCCTTTGGATTCAGAGCCTCTAGATTCCTTCTGATCAGAGGTTCTGAGTCTTCACTTAGTCAAAGTAGCGGTCCAGAGAGGCTCTTATAGGGATGGGAATCGGGCGGGGACCCCGATCCCCATCCCCGTTCCCGATTCTCAAATCCATCCCCGTCCCCGTCTCCTTCCCAACCGGGGAATAAGATCACATCCCCATCCCCAACGGGGAACGGGGATCCCCAACAGGGAAACGGGGATTTTTTCCCCGTTTATAAAAACTACTTTAAATTAAATATGCGAGCGATCACACGTTGAAATGTATCATATTTTCAATAAAATTAAAATCAAAAGTAATTTTTAATATTATAAAAAAAGTCACAACATCATACAATAATTAATAACCTAAAATTAAAATAAATTCAATTTAATATAAAAAATACTTAACGTCACTCGTACCAAAACATAATGAGTAATTTAAAACCATATCGAGTAATATACAAAACATATGTGTAATTTAATTAAAAAATACTTAACGTCACCCGTACCAAACCATAATGAGTAATATAAAACCATGTTGAGTAATATCAAAAACATATGCGTAATTGTATTTTGACTTGATATCGGAAATATTACACACTAACATCCAAAATAAATAACACTTTTAGATTTTAAGCCTAGTTAGAAAATATGAAATCATGAATTACCAATTTAGTTGAAATTAATATAAATATAAATATATATATATATATATAACGGGTCCGGGGCGGGGCGGGGAGTGTCAAACCGTCCCCGTCCCCCCCGGTTTGAGACAAACGGGGATCCCCATCCCCATCCCCATCCCCATCCTCGATTTAGCGGGGAATCCCCATCCCCGATCAGGACGGGTGGACTGGGTCCCCTGGCGGGACGGGGCCGATTCTCATCCCTAGGCTCTTAAGTCCAAAGCTTCTAAACAATGAGTTGCTTGCTAAGGCTAGTGATTAGGGCCTCTAACGTTATGTCTATTTCACCTCGTGGGACGATCTTCTAACTCAGAATCTCTGAGTAAGTTGTAAATATCGCTAAATCTTGTCCGTTAGCAGTTGTAACTGCTGAGCAATTACATATTAACAACCAAACCGTCTATAATCGTCGGTCTCTCTTATAAATACATAACTAGTTGATCTAGTGAATATTATCCCCATTACTGATTTGGTGTTAACCTAAGGCATATCTAAGGGCATATAGTATTTGAAAAGTGATTTCCAGTTTATGATCCATAAATTTATGCAAGCCGATACCAACAACAAAACACAGATTCCCCAACACTCTTACTTTCTTATCATGCTCACCCATGAAGGTAAATGACATGATAAACATAAATAAGTCATAAGTCTCAAGTCTTATCCACCAAGTCAAACTCTTTGAAAGTTTTATAGTTCAATTGGCTAGGAATCTTATATTGTACCACGCATTATTCTTCATGCTACTTTATTATCTTATTCATTTAAAGTATAAATTGAATTATTAGTGAGCCCACATCATTACATGTATAATTCGGATATATGCATACCATAATCCCATCCAAATTTAATTGCAACTTTACCTAATCACAACTAGTGCATGAGAGAAAGATCATTAGGGTCTATGCACATGAGATTAATTAATTAAACCATGCTGATTTTGACCATCATTAATAGCACACTTGCATCGATCGGTCAAGGTATAATATTGATGTCACGATGATCCTAATTAACATAAACACCCTGTTGAAAAATTCCTTGTGTTTTCTCTTTATTATGATCGTATCCCATAAATAAAATGTTTTTGGATGAATATTATTAATTCACAGAAAGTCATTCAACGTTGTCGATGATGCTTGAAATGAAGCAAGAAAAGAAAGATAAAGGGTTTTGATCATATAAAGATTAAAACTTAGTCAAAGGAATATATACTTTTATACATGACCATTTTAGTGCCTACAACAACAAGACATTCCCTTAACAATCCCTACCTCATCAATGGAATAATGTTGCTAATATATGCATTCAAAGATTAAGACTTGTCTTATAAGCTATCCATTATTACCCTTTTATAGATACACATAAAGATTGATGTTTCATGCATGCACACGAGGAAAAGATCATAATCCGTCAACATCACCACTTTACACGTATAAGAAACATGCACTGAAGTGGGCATCCATTAATATGCTCTAAAAAGATGGGTTTATAAAACCGAAAAACCCAAGACAAAATTGAATCAGTACCTGTGCACGTAAGTCAGTACGGGGTCGTTAAATATATTTTGTTTGAAGAATTTAGCATATGACAAAGCAAAAGGAATTGGAATATATGTTAGAGGGGCAACTTGTGATGTTACTTGTGTTAAATTGTTTCGATGATAGAATCCTAAATGCTATCTTTTTGTATAGAGATGGGGAAAAGGAATGGCACTTTACATAGGGGCCAAAGGGCTTGTACAAATATATTCTTGTGTATGTGTGGGTAGGATCTCCCTTCCCCCTTAAAATTAGGTGAACCATATAATATTATATAGTTATATATATATATGTATATATATATATATACAGAGAGAGAGAGAGAAGAGAATTAAATGATAACAAGATCAAAATAAGAGAGCACAAGAATGACTAAACCAACCATGATTTTACATTGAAATCACATGTGATTGCATTAAAATGCAATTACCAAACATGCTTAATTGCATGGGTGTTCGGGCGACATGCCTGTGGTATAGATCACGCCAAGGTCACACGTAAATGATCATATGTTATTTTGTATATGAGTTTAGTGTAAAATCACATGTGATTTGATTGTTCTCGCGTTCACTTATCTTATTACTATTCTTTATTGAATCCAACTCTCTCTCTCTCTCTCTATATATATATATGTGGGTGTCTCTTTATATTCTTATTCTTCAATCATTTAGGGTTCCTTTTGGACTACACTTGTGAAAGAAAGAATCTATCTTTACCCTACATTTGTCATGTGGGATTGTTATCTCAAGTTCGAAAAAGTATAGATTATATGATAAATAATTACTTATAAAACATAAGTTTACATTACTTACATTCATTTTGAAGCCGAAACATTAACTTTACCAAAATATATTATATTATATTATCATGATGTAACTTATGATACCCAAATAGTTAATTTTATTTGTATAATTTTATGACGCAAGGGCATAAAGTGAGAATAAATAGTGAAAATGATTATATTAGGGTGCCATATCGATTGGAGTTGTCAGGTGCATCTGTCTTTTTTCAGTTTTCATAATTAATAAACATGTATACAACTTTCAACATAAAATCATACGTCTTCTAATGTTTCTTTAATTTAAAAAAAATTATTCATCCAATATATTTTCTAGCTAGATACATGGTATATAGGTGTGTGTATATATGTTCGATTTGTATTTAAAATTGGTTCATTAAATAAATATTTTAAATAAAGAAATGATTTATAGAGAACTTGTAAGGAATAGAGATGTAATTAATTTATAACCACATATTTAGGGGCATACGACACGCATTGCCACAAACAAAAACTTCATACAAGTTCTCCCAACTTTTTTAAAATCCCCAAAACACCCCCTTACTACTTACTACCTTGATCATAGTAAATACATATCCTTAGCCTTTTTTTAATCACCCATCAAACCCTAACGATCGCCTTGCACACCAACGGCTTCTTCATCTCCATAGACATCTTCAAGCACTCGGACATATCGACTGAACCATTTGCAACCCATTTGAAGTTTTGCAAAAGTTGGGCTAACCAAAGATGAACCGTTTCTAGACCCATTGCCTTGCCAGGGCAAACCCTCCTTCCAGCACCAAACGGGGCCAACCTCAGGTCCGACCCCATTATTGCAACATCATCGGTCAAGAACCGATCAGGGTTGAACCGTTCAGGCTCAACCCATATGTGTTCATCGTGGGTTATTGCCCACATGTTTACCATTGCAGTGGTTCCTGCCGGAACCAAATGTGAGCCCACTTGAGTGTCATGGATTGCAAGTCGAGCCCATGACAGAAGAGGGCCCGGGGGGTGCACACGAAGGGTTTCTTTTACGATTGCATGGAGATATGGCAAGTTGGCCGTGTCTGAATGAGTTACAGGTCGATCGCACCCAACTACAGTTTGGATTTCGGATTGTGCCTTGGCTTGGATGTCAGGGTGTAACACCATTCGTGCAAGAATCCATTCCAACAAGATTGCCACCGTGTCAGTCCCCCTAAAGATCATTTCCTATAAAAAAATAATAATAAAAGAATAATTGATTAATTAACTAAACAAATCAACTCAAAGTTACTTAAAACAAACATGGATATTATTCTTGATTCCCAATGTCCAACAAGAAAAAGGAAAGAAGATTATACCCACTAAATATAGAAATCAATATATACTTTCATCTTCATTGTCTCAAAATAAATGAACATATTTGTTTTTAGTTTTTTCCATAAATAAATGTCATTTTCAAAAATAAATAGTTACTATTTATATAAAAATTATCATTTAGTTAATTAAAAAACGTAATAATTAAAATATAAGAAACGATACCCAAAGAATGGCGATCATGTCAGCGTCACTAAACTTGTTTTCCGATTCTAAATCAAGTAAAACATCGACGAAATCACCACCGTTGGAAACCGCCATAGTCGTCGTTCCTTCATTATCGGACCTCATTTCTCGGTGTTGTTCGATGATTTCTCCAACGAAAACATTAACTTTCGACACCAAATCTCGGCACCTCCTCCTAACTCCTTGGAAATCAAACCAACTTACGATCGGAAAATGATCGCTCCAGTTAAAGATTCCAAGAAGTTGATAACCTTCGCTAACAAGCTTCTCGAGCTCAAACCCATCACCACCACCATTAATTTCACCAAAATCATCATATGATTTTCCAAACACAGACATCATGACATTGTTTAAGGAAGCAAAGTGTAAGATCCTTTTTACCTCCACGTCACCATTTACCTCCATGGATGACATAACTTGATCCACCATTTTTAACCCGATATCTTGCCTGAAAACCCCAAACCCAGCCACCCTTTTCGGGCTAAACAAATGGGTCGCTGAGATTCTTCGAAGGTTACGCCAGTAATCACCATATGGAGCGAAACCCATGGCACGGTGAAACAAAAGCTCGTAAGCCGACTCCTTCACCGGCCGGTCGGCAAAAGCAGAGCTGTTGAGGATTTCTTTCGCCGTTTCCGGTTGACTCGAGATGACAAAACGTGTCATCCCAACGGAAAACGCCATTAAAGGTTTAGCATTAAAAGCAGTAGAAAGCTTCGCTAGGGTTCTATGAGTCAAAGAAGAAGCGAAGGTGAAAACAAGGCCTAGAAACGGGACGCCGGCGGGACCAGGGATGGCTGTTTTCCGGCGAGGTTTAGAGAGAGCCCATGCGAGGCCGCCGGGAGCGAGGAGAAAAGCAAAAACGGAGACGAAAACGACGACGTAGAGGAAGAGATGTAAGCTAAGGACGGAAGAAGAAGATTGAGGAACGTAAATGGTGGACATGGAAGTGGAAGTGGAAGACATATTGTTTTGAAGATTTGAGAGATGAGAGAATGGAGGAAGGCAATGAGTGAGATAAGAGAGTGTGAAGGAAGAGTTAAATAGAGGTTTTGGAAGGAACATAATAACGTCATAATAATAAAAGGAAGTCTTTTTTTTATTTGCTTTTTATTACTTTGCATGTTTTTGTTACGTAAATAATTGTTTTTCCAAATTAACAAATTTTCTAGTTTTTATAGTAAGTTATTTGTTTGTGAGAATTTTCCTTTTTTAATTATTTTATCATGTAAATATTTTTTTTATCAAGCATGTATTTCTTTAGAAATAATAAATACAACAACAAAATCGATTTTGTGGTACGATTAATTGAAATATGTTTGAAAATATTTTAATAAATTGTTTTGTAGATTTACGTTCACAATAGAAAACAAGTATATGTCATATGAGATGTTACAATAAGTTAGAAAAACATTTTAATAAGTTTTTTTTAGCATGCTTTAAAATAAAGCATCGTATTAATTTTTTAAAATGTGATATTAATTATTTTATATTAAGGTTATAGACTTGGGATCACGTGAGACACGTCTGTTTCCGTGAGACACGTGAGACAACCTTTTTACACTTAAAAGTTCACAGCAAAAACACTATGAAGGTAAAAAAAATATGAATATTTACAGTATTTTTGCTATGAAGGTAAACTACATAGTAATTTTGCTGTGAAAGTTCAGATTTTTTTTGCCTTCACAGTGTTTTTACTGTGAAGTTTCAAGAGTAAAAAGGTGGTTTCACGGATCTCCGAGGGGTCTCACGGAAAGAGGCTGGTCTCACGTGAACCCATTATATTTTTTTTTTACCTTTATAGTGTTTTTATTGTGAAATTTCAAGAGTAAAAAGATTATTTCACAGTCTCACGAAAACAGACGTGTCTCACGTGATCCCAACCCTAAGGTTATATTCAAAGCACATTTCTCAAAATGGTCTTATAAAAAATATCAAGGGGCCTTTTATTCAGAAGTGTTGTGAAATATTTAATAGGATGCTCAAAAAACATTAAAAAAAATCTATTATGGGTAAAACATTTAGGGGTCGTTTATCAAATTTTACCGGGTAAGTGTTTATCGGCAAAATTCAACACTATCAATTACTTACCGGGCAAAATTTTAGTCCACTAAAACAGCATCAAATGCAACAATTTACCCGGTAAGTGCTTACCATGGTAAGAGTTGTCGTAATCACTTACCGGGGTAAGCTCTTGGTTCTTTTCCTTGTCTTCGCTCTTACCGGGTATGATTTTTGGTACTTGTCATATTCCTCCGATGGGGTAATATGACTTGGTAAGTCTTACCCGGGTAAGCGTTTGATAAACGGCCTCTTAGATATTTGTTTTGGTAATTATGGGTTTTTAGGTCAATTTACATGCATCAGTTAATCATTCGGGGACCATGAATGGTAGCAGATGAACTTTGGCAATGCCTAGATTTGAACCTCGGGAGAAAGAGAGATATTCCACTACATCTTCCTAAACTTAACCAGTACACCACATGCCAAAAGATTACATTTAAACATATTTAATATCTTATAAAAACATATTTTAATTTATTACAATACAATGATTATTAAATTCTAAATTTAAGGTACGTACGGTTGAGTTATAATTAACTCCAGTAAATTCTTCCAAAACATCTTTTACGAGGAATGAAACATCTTTAAAATTTTATCTTAAATGCCTATGTATAGCTATAAAATTATATATTTTATTATGCAACCCATTTTAACATAACAAATTAACAACTATTACAATTCAATCTTTAACTCTCCATTTTTTTTTTGAAAAGCCTTTTTATTTCATCATCAAACATATAACCATAATGTACAACATAGAAATTTACCATCCCAATATGGAAACCTGTTCTATTGAAATAGAGGGAAACAATTTTCGCCCAAAACCCGAACCATATACCAACCTTTTCAATTAATATTAATGCAGACATGTGTTCCTGTTTTGCAAGGATTAAAACACTCCACATCTGCTGTTAGTACTTGGTATTACCATCCGAACGAATTTAATCTAATAAATATATGGTTTCATAAGTTTAATAATTGTTTTATAATATAAGGCGTTGACGATAACTCAAATCATCTTACATAAATATACAAACCATAATAATTGAACTCTCATCATAATTTCCATAAATATCATAATTAATTTATTAAATTGTATATTTGTAACAATTGTATGGCTTATATTTGAAACCTCCTCTCTATATATATTGCATTTGAAGTACCTTTATTTGAGAACACCTTAAAATGTGATAACATAGAGAACCAATGCTTCATGTATTATTTCATATTATTAATTTTCATCTTCAACTTGCATTTAGTGTATTGATTAATATATTTGTTTCATAACGTGTTTATTTCACTATGTGAAATTTTTTGTGTTCATAAAACAAAAATTACAACTAAAATATGATTATATAGTAAAACAAATATATGTTAATCAATACATTAAAATTTTAGCCGTAGTCAAACAAATATATAAAACAATATTTAACGATAACAGTTCTTACAGGCACGGGATCATGTATCAAAAAGAGTTAAGATGAGAAACATAAGAAAGGATATGGATCCTTGGTCATCTTTAATCTAAAACCTACCCATGAACTGCGCTTCATACGGGATTGATACGGTGCAACGCGATCAGGGGCGGATGCAGTAGTATAAAAGTGGGGGGAAAGCCCCCCAGTCAAATGTAATTTTTTTAAATTTTTATAGGTAAAATTATGTATTTTTTAATCTTGTATGCTTAGTTCCCCCAGTAAAAAATTTCAAGGAACACCATCTTGTCGGCGATTGTCAAAAACACTAAAAAAATCTCTTGAAATCAATCAAAAAACCCGAAAAAGTCATTCAAAATCGACAAAAACTCTAAGAAATCCCTTGAAATCAACTAAAATTTTTTAAAGAACCCTCGAAACGGTGTAATTAGGGTATAAATATGTCGGGTGAACCTTACGCGCCTTTAGTTTACCTTAATTGGGACCCCACTAGGCAAAAATCTTGGATCCGCCACTGAACGCGCTATATCTTACTTCGATACATTTCATCCTAATGTGCATCCAAAAATGAATTCCTCCTTACACTTCTTACTTTAACTCTCCTTCCTTTGAAAACCAACCCATTTCTTACATTTATAACAAAATGAATATGGAGCATGTATTCTATAATTTTTGTGAAAACATTTTTGAGATATTTGATGGAAAACCAAATTAATTGTTGCAGCAGCATATACTCTTTACCAAGACACAGACGCACGTGGATACAGTATATAAACATAAACACATGGTGTTTAATTAATTTGCCAAAAACTTATAAAATTTATGCACCTCTTTAATTTGTCGTAATATCCATATGGTACCCCATAAAACACGTACACAATCATTTAATAACACGATCTTTTTTTGATATTCACGACCATAATATTTGTAATTAAGTCACATGTAAAATGAAAAACAGTTTATACATACAGGAATTTATTACATTTTTTCATATTCGTAGGACCCGAGAGGGCAGTTACGGAATTTTATCATGTCTATCTAAAAAATCTACAACGTTTAACCTACTAGATTAATCCATGTACTATTTCAATTTGTCTTGCAACATTTGAATTTGAATGGTCGTTTTCATGACCTTTTCTCTCTTGGGTGAAATACTTATCTTTTAACAAACCATTAAAGGTCCGAAAACAATAACTAGTGCATAAACCAAATTAACAACATCACATAAACAAATACACCTCGAGCTTGTGTTTAAGAAAATCAGGTTAATGAGACAATAATAACCCACAACAACGACGCAATAACGATCTACAAATGATAATATATAGTTAGGACACAAAAATTTAATGTGGCTCTAATATTGTGAGATAGTGTACATTCACAAGGGTAGATGGTGGTTTGTATATTTAATACGGAAAGGAGAACCCCCTACAACAAAATTGCACTTTATAGAACGCCTAAAATGTCTAAGGGTGCGTTTGGTTCACGGGAATGGAATGAATTTGGAGGGATTTGGATTTCAAATCCAATCTATTTTTGTGTTTGGTTTGCCTGATGGTAAAGATTTAAAATCCTTGGATTCATTTAAAATCCCGTGAACAGTGAATTTGAGAATCCTTCCCAAAGCCTTGGTATTTCAAATCCAATCCTGAGGGATTTTCCTCTGCCCTAATTTGAAATCCACAGCCGCGTCCTTCTTTCTCCTCTCCATACGACTTGCAAACCAAACACAGCCGCATCTCCTTCTTTCTCCTCTACAATGAATTAACATCAATCTCAATCCAAAGCGCAATCCCAATCCCAATCCAAAATCCTTCAAACCAAACATAAATTGTAATAAAAGAATTTGAAATTTGTTCCAAATCCTACAAACCAAACACAATGAAGGATTTCAAGTCCAATCCAATCCAATCTCTCCAAATCCAATTTCTTCGTGAAATCCAATTCCCTTGAAAACAATCCCGCCAACCAAACGCACCCTAAGTATCCTAATATAAAAGACCAAACTATACAACGTTCTATCCAAAAACGTTACAATAGATTTATAAGACGTTTTCAAGCGTTTTAACAAGCTTTATAAGACACTTTTAAAATAAAATGTCATGTTAGCTATTTTTATAAGTCACTTTTGAGAAAAGTCCTATAAATCCATATTTTTTATAGGACACTTGTGTTTAAGAAATTTTTTTCAAATAATGTCGTATAAAGATTGTTAATGCAACACTTTATTTGAAAAATATCCTAACAAACTTGTTAAAACGCCTAAAAATCTATTTTACCACTTTCAGATATGATGTTTTTTGGTTTGATCATATAAACTTAAGTGCTATAAAGTATTTTATTATGATGTTTATATATTTTAGGTATCCTATAAAACCAATTTTATTGTAGTGTACAATAAGTTTTTACCGATTACAAGCTTCACGTCATAGCACTTATGTGATCTAACGAAATAGAAACTACCCAGAGGTGGAGAAACAAAGAAGAAACATAAGGAGCATGAGCAATCGATGGGGTTGTTAAACAAATTGAAGGCATGAACAGGGGCAGATGTGGAGATCGATGGAGAAAAAAACGAGGGTAGCAGAAAAGACACAGCGACAAGGACAACAAGAGAAGGATGGTGACGAGGGCAGGAGGAGGAGGACGACGGGTGAGGGCAGTAGGAGTTCACAGATCCAGAGCAGATTGAGGGCAAATAAATAGAGAGATGGAAAGAAATGAGAAGCAGAGGATGAGGATGAGCAGATCGTCTCCTGAGTTGAAGATGGAAAGAATGAAAGTAGAGGCCAAAGGTTGAAGGGTAGTTGGGGAATTAATGGAAAAACAAATGGCTGAATCTAAAGGAGTATGGTTTTCTAGCTGAGCAATTAAGTCATGGGTTGACCGAATAAGCTACAACCGAATGGCTATATATGGTTGAGCGAATAAACCATATAGGTTATACAGCTTATTAAGCCATAATCGAACACCCCCTAAGTTCTATAAAGTATTTTATTAGGAGGCTTAGAAAATCTAGGCGTCCTATAAAGCCAATTTTCTTGTACTGATCACGACAATAGAATTGAGGTTTATATGATGCCTAAATTGTTTAAGTGTCTTTAATAGAATGACATATAGGATTTAAGTTTATAAGACCAAAAAATAAAGAGTTTTAGTGTAAAAGTATTTCAATAAGTTATGACACTTTTAGGCATTGTAAGAAGTTTTTTAGGACATTGTTTAAATAAAATGTTGTATTAAACTATTTCATAGAACACTATTTAAAAAATTGTTGCATAAACTTAAGGGTCTTATAAAAGAATGAGTTTATAAGACAATTTCTTTATAGATCCTAAAAGAATTGTTACGACGTCCAAAAGCGTCATATAAACTTATTGTAACACTTTTAGATGTGATGCTTTATTTTTTGGTCCTATAAATTTAAGTTCTATAATGCACTCTATTAGGTAGACCTGATTATGTTGTAGTGACTAATTTATTAGTTTTACTCTCATTTTAGATATAACACCCGTAATAATTGTAGGGTCCAAGGTATGGGGACCAAATGTGCTATTGAAAGAAATATTAAGCCTAGGACGCTAGACTCATTCAACAAAAGGGGTGGGCTCAATTTCAAGATGAAGAACACTTTCAAGAAAATGTGATAAAATGTATAAGGTTTGAGGGCGACAACAAATTATTGTACTTGATCAATCTACAAAATGAATAGATAAATTATATTATCTCGGGCTAGTAGCGTATAAGTGGAATTCAAGGTAATAATTTGTCTCAGTCTCTTGTTATAGTATATAATTAGTAACTTAGCATGTTTTGGAAGTGATTAGTAGGAAAATGGCATGTGATCAGAAGGCCTTTAGACCATCCATTTGATGAAGTGATAATTTCAGTGTTCTCGGTGAAACCGGTAAGTTTAAATCCAAATTGATGCATGATAATTAATTTAATTGATGTTCGACCATGCCATGAATCCATAATACGTAATACATGTTTATAGGTCTTTTATGTAAAAAGAATCTCTGAAGCATATTAGAAATGAAGATTTTTGTGCCAAAAACAGTGAAAAGGTCAAACTAGAACCAAGAATCGGGATATTTACCATGCATGCATTTAGTATGCATTGTATAGGCATGTTGCATCGTTGTATAAGTCTATTGAAGGATTTGGCACAACTATGTGATCAATTTTGTGAATGGTTTGATAAAACCATATAGGTCCAACTAGGCTAGCCCATGTGAATTTTCAACTTGTTTTTGGCATACCCATATCATGTACAAGAAAAACTTGTTTTTTATAGCACTATATGATGTCTATTAAACTTAATGCATATAAACACCAATTTAAGTTATTAGATGCATGTATGCCTTATGTATGTAGCATTCGCACAAACTTTGCTAGACCGAGACTGACTATAGGCGTTTTTCATGTTATTTGAAACGGGAATATTGATAAGTGCTACAATAATGTACACTTTAGCACCTATTTAAGAATTTATTTTACCTTATTTTATACCCCTAAAATAAAAATTGAATCTTTAGCTTTTTATTTTGCAAGTTATTGAGTCTGAAAATGAGGTTGAAGAATTGGATTTGTTTTGTGCTAAATATGTACAAATAAGTAATATGTTCAGTTGTTACAAGTTACTATAACACTGCTAGTTGACAAAATCATAGAAAGTAAGCTGACAAGAAGGCCACTTTTGAATACCTTTCATCTCAAACATCAAGGATTAACTCAACATGCTTGAAATGGACATTTTGACTTTCGTTTAATTAATTAGTTTATGTAAACCTCTGCAAAATGCACTTTGGGTACTATGTCTATTGTGTTTTATATCGTCTCTTTTAGAGGCATCTCTTTGGTATATAAGAGATAGTCTCATGCATTTATTTCAGATCATTCTATGTTGAATTCAATTCAATTGGTAGCATTGTAGCTCAAGTACTTGTTGTTTTGTAAAGGGAATGAAATTTAAGACTTTTGGTTAAGAATTCTCACTTTTGAGTTCTTGCAGCAACTTCTTCAGTTCTTACAACATCATTTCTCCTAGATCATTTACTTTGAAGTCTTCACACTTCAAGTCATATACATTCGAGTCATTTATCTTACAAGTCGTTTACATTTATGTCATTTATCTACATGTCTTCAAGTTCCGTTTGCAAAACGATGATGGGAGAATAAGTCAACCGTGCATGTGGATAATTGCTTTAGTCACGAATGTCAACTTCAATATTCACTTTATCACATGATAATTTTTGACAAACTGACACATGTTATTTTATCATGATGAGTTGGCTTAAAAAGAAGCCAACGTATACCAAGAGAACTTAATAGTTGTAGAATGATGCAGCAACTGATATAGATACACCTATATGGAAGGAATGAATGATAATTTTAGTACCATGTTTGGATTTGTACTTATCATTGACACGAAGAGGGTACTGCAATTAGTGTCTAGGGGGACTTTAAAAGAAAGTCATTTGATCTAATATTGTGATGTTAAGAACTCTTGCTGCAGTAACCTCATATTATGTTGTGGCAAGGTTCTACTACACTTGCGCTGAAATCTCAACCCGATCTTACACCAATACTTTTTTTTTAATTACCATTATATCTCATTAGTTGTAAACTCTGAAAAACAATTGGTTCGGAATTTCTGTCTGAAATACTCTTTTCAGTTTGACTTTATCAAACCTTGATTTTCTTTTCCCTGAGGTAAGATGCTTAGTAATAGTGTAATACTTACCATTATTACTTGTTCTTGACAACATTAGTAAAACATGTATGTTTGTATGATTTACTGGTTTCTGTGACTTTTTTATAGGTTACATATTTTGCTGACCAAATACGTGTCACACATATGTTTCAATATTACACGCATACGAGATGTTATACAGTATAGATTATGTTATGTATGAAAAATGTTTTGGTATATAGGAGGGCCATGTACTCAGATGCCCGTGGTATTAGGTGGGACACCACAAAGATGCTCATACATACTACACGTATTACAAATGTATCTTTGTATTCATATAATTTAGTTAGCACAAGTACCTATTACGTCATTGTATTCGTCGTTTATATTAAGAAAGTTGACCCCCACATAACCATGTTGATTATTGATTCAGTTTCAAGATCATGTTAATTTATTTTATCTTGCATGTGTGCTGGTTGTTTGGTGCTTATGCATAACACTTTTCAATATTGTTCAGTACTATGTGCTCTGTTCATACATGTTATTTACATAGTTTAGTTTTCTTCTTCATAAATTGGTGTTGGTATTTTAAATACCAAGTTTGAAAATGAACAGTGTTCGGTTATTATTCAATAGAAACCATGTTCTTACTTAGCTTAAAACTAAAGTTGTGTTCTCGAGTATTTTTTTTATGAAGGAAAGAAAATGAAAGGAAAGGAAAAATTCTTGTGTTCTCGCATTTTTTTATGGAGAGAAGGGAAATGAAAAAGAAGGAAAATAATGTTGATTTTCCTCCTAAATTTGGGAGGAAAATGAAGGGAAAAAATGATAACAATTAAAAAAATTATAAAGTTATACGTTTACCTATCAATTACATTCCACTGGAAAATAAATGACATTTTTCCTTTCCTTTCTTTCTTTCTTACTTAAGAACATGAGAATTTATATTCTTTCATTCCTTTCATTTTACTCTCAAAAATACAAATAAAAAAACCTATTTGTTCTTTCCCTATTTTTCTTTTCATTCGCTTTCTTTTTATGTTCTTTCCTTCCAAAACTCGAGAACACCGAAGTGACAAGGTAGAAGCCAATAAAGGAAAGAGGGAGATGTAACTTCTGCAGTTTAGAGTTACCTTTATATTATGTTGTTTAATAACTCTATCCTATTTTTTTGTTAAAAATACTTAGTTTAAGGGACTTGAGCATAAATAACAAGCCTTTAGGGACTTTTCTGCAAAATCAGGAACAAGGGATTTAAAACCCTTTCCTCCTTCATTTCTATTACTTGGAGAATATGTATTTGGGAGAGAATAATGTTTAGAAAAGAGGAAAAAAGGAGGAGCATTTGGAGAAGAAGAGGAGGAATCAGTGGAGTATTGTTGGAAGATTGAAGTATCACTTGAGGAATCAACAAGCCAATGTATACATATTCTTCTTCTTTGCTTAATGTCTCATCTAATGGAGTTTTATTTTGATTTGAAGTTATGGAATTCTTCTATTGTGCTTTCTACATAGAAATCAATGGTTGGGTTCATTTCCCAAGTGTTCTTGTTGAGTTTTAACCAATGAAACTTACCAAGAAGCTTTCCATTACAAGTATTTCAAGCTTTCTTCAATGGTTTCTTCACTTGTTCATCTTTTGGGGTTTTTATTAGATTTGAAATGATAGATTAATCCATTTTAGAGCATGTTTTGGTGTTTGGATTGTTATTGGATAAACCCTCAAGTATTAAGAATGAATTTGGTCAATTTTAGGCTTTTAAAATCAAGTTTTGGACCTTGGAAAGAGTTTTGGGGAGAAAGTTCAGAGTTGTGCAAGTTTAGCGACAAACCAACACCAAACAGAAAATACCGCAGGAAATCTCGTGACTTGCCCTCGGATAAGTAGTGGGACTCCCTGTGTGAATCCGGTTTGGTTTGGTTCGCTTTTTGTCCTGAGCTAGATGTGAGGCATGGTTTAGGGGGTTATCTTAGGGATAAGAGATAACTTTTAGGATGTTTTAGGTGGTTTAACACCAATTTCTTGACATTCAATTCAGGTGTTTGGTTTGGAGCGATTAGTCGTTTTAGCATTTAAAGTGGTTGGTCGCATCATAGGTAAATTCCTTGACTTTATAAACTTTATATTTGTCTATGGATTTCTAAACTACTATGATTATGGTGCTTTGAACTTGAAAGCATGATATACTTCATATTCACATGTTTTGTAAAATGTTTGATTGAGTTGTTGGATTATATCATGATATATGTGGTTGTTTGGACATGCACAATAGTAGTAGTGTACCTTGAGATCTTGCAAATCTCTTGGGAGTTATATTATGTGTATCTCGAATCTGTTTTGAGTGCACATTGGATGGATGCCTTCTTTGGCCATCCATTGTATTGCATGGGGAATTGTGTGAAACACTTATCTTGGTTTCGCATGGGGAATTGTGCAAAACACAAAGTTTAGTCGCATGGGGAATTATGTGACAAGTGTTGGTTTCTGCAAATATTATGCATGATCCGTTTGTGGTTACTTGGCTTCCTTTTGATGATCTGTTATTTTTGTATAACTGTGGTTTTGTTGGGAATTCACTAGACCTTTTGGTCTAACCCTCACTTTTCAAAAACTAAAATCATTTTCAGGTAAGACTTATGTTGATAGCTCTTTTAAGGGCAAGGGAAAACTTTGAGATGGTAACTTGAGCCGGATTCGAGGACTTAGTATCTTGAGTACGTAGTTAGATAATTCTCAATTGTGGATATTTATTGTCCGCTGCAAAACCTTGTGATGTAATAGATTATAGATTTATACTTTGATTGTGGTTGAATCAAGAGTATTCAAGTGGTTTGAAATATTAGGTTGTTACATGATGTCTTGTCCGATATTGTGTTATTTCAATTGTTAAGACTCGATGTTCAATTGTATTAAAATAATGTTTCAAGTTCCAAACATTATTGAGTACATATTCCAGTTTAAATGTTTACTCAATTTTGAACAATAATAAAAACTAGTTTTTTCAGTTTTTTGTTTAAATTAAAATAAATAAATAGGGGTGGGTTAAATGCAATATATTGCTAAATTACCAATTTTCTTATCACACGAGTCATTAACATCAAAACTCCCTTTTTACATTCTTAATTTATGGTTTGAATTGATTTTAATATTAAATTAGTGCTCGGCATCGCGCGTTACGCGGTGACAAAGTTTGTTTCTTTAAAAATCATGTAACAAAATTAAGATGAAATGCAATTCGTCAATTTACTTGTAATGAAATGCAAAATAGAATAATTAATGTATTCCATTTAGAGGACGGACCAAAAAAAACTTAGCTCATATAATCACGTCATTCCATTTTATCGTATTTTCACCAATGTGGATAACTAAATCCAATACTAATAGAATTTATATGCTTGAATCTCACAATACCACGTAATTACCCTTAGTTCTTTTTTTATTATATAGATTTATTTGATATTAAGAATACTCGGTTTTATGTTGCCACCTCATTACTTTTAGGTTTTGCACAATAATTTTAACATCTGGTTGGTTTTGATTCCAACCATGATTATATATTTCAAAGCATCCATCACTCATTTATACAACCTTCATCTTTTCCCAAACTATCATCTTTCTATCAATGTGGGATGATGAAACTCAACATTATTTCAAGGTTGTTGATATTTTGTGAAATAAATAGTTTGTTTTTAACTTTGTGTGTTGCCTGATGTTTTTAGTATGTTTTGCACTATAGTTTTACCAATTGGTGGATTTGATTTCAACCACGGTTATAAATTTCAAAGCGTCCATCACACTTTTATACATACATCATCTTTTTCCAAACTATCATCTTTCTATCAATGTGGGATGATGAAAGTCAACCTTATTCAAGATTTTGGTTTCACTTTTAATTTTGCATTATAATTTTACCGTTTGGTTGGTTTTGGTTTCAACCATGATTATAGATATCAAAGATGGTCATCAAAAATAAGACAACCTTATGAGGCATTCATTCCTTCTTTCTATACCCACCACTTTGTTCAAAAATTTCAACTTTTCATCAATGCGGAACAACTAAACCTCAACCACAATTCACCATTTGAGAATATTCAAATCTCATGGTGCCACCTGAACACCCCCAATGTTTTCCCTTTTATGAAATGAATACTTTGTTTTTAACTTTGTGTTTTGAATGATATTTTAATTGTGTTTTGCACTATACTCTTTACCAATTGGTTGGTTTTGATTTCAACCATGGTTATCGATTTCCAAGCATCCATCATGCTTTTAACCATATTACCAAGTCATCATCCTTGACTTTACTTTTAATTTTGTACTATAATTTTGACCATTTGGTTAGTCTTTATTCCAACCGTGGTTATAGATTTGAAAAAGGGTCAACACCCATGTATATTTTCAACACCCTAATGTTTTCTTTTTTGTGAAATGAAAATAGTTTGGCTTTAA
Organism: Silybum marianum; assembly: GCA_036898165.1. Classification (NCBI taxonomy): domain Eukaryota; kingdom Viridiplantae; phylum Streptophyta; class Magnoliopsida; order Asterales; family Asteraceae; genus Silybum; species Silybum marianum. The sequence continues at coordinate 8,132,790 of CM072529.1, read as the reverse complement.
CTTTGTGTTTTGAAGTATATTTTAATTGTGTGTTTTGCACTATAATCTTTACAAATTGGTTGGTTTTGATTTCAACCATGGTTATCAATTTCCAAGCATTCATCACGCTTTTAATCATGTTGTCAAGTCATCATCCTTGGTTTACTTTTAATCTTGCACCATATTTTTGACCATTTGGTTGGTCTTTATTCCAACCATGGTTATAGATTTGAAAGAGGGTCATCAAAAATAAGACAACCTTATGAGACATACCCAATGAATTGACACAAAGACATTCGATCGATCTTTCTTATACAATTCACTTTGTTCAGAAATTTCAACTCTTCACCAATGCGGGACAACTAAAAATTAACCACAATTCACCATTTGAGAATACTAATTTTCATGGTATCATCTCAACATTCTAAGGTTTCTTTTTATATATATAAAAATAAAGATATAAAATTTTAAACTTAAATCTTCTCAATCATCTATGTTTTCCCCCTCCTATCTTATACCCACTTCTTACTTTCAAATTTTCATTTGTTTACCAATATGAGATGATGAAACTCAATCGCATTTCAAGATTTGATGAATACTCAAATGTTATTATGTCACCTCAAATCATTTGGTTGTTCCTTTAATAGATATATAGATGGGGTGCATGCAACAATATATATGGATGCAATTAACCCACAATCCCCGACAAATATAGACTATTATTTTGCATGAATTTTTTAATACATTGTCATAAATAAAAATTGATTTTAGCTTTACCGTAAAAGTGTGTAATGGGTTTATTTTAAAAGAAAAAAAATCTTATGATTAGATGGATTGAGATTTTTGGTCACGTACCTTTTGTTGCAATCTTGAATGGAAATATTGAGATCCCATTTTGACCAAATGATACACACAAGTGGATTAGTGGCAATTATAATTATTGTGCATTTTATTTTATTCTATTTTATTTTAAATAAATAAATATCCTAAAAAAGATTGAAATAACACATAAAAGGGTAACAAAAAGAAAACACTATGGTTGACTAGTGTTCTTTATTTTTAAATTTATATATTGTCAAATGAATTATTAATACATGTTGATAAACACTACAAAATAAATGATTTTTATCGAAAAAAATTATTGACAGAAAATTCCATTGATGATTACCTATAGATCAACTATAAAATACTAATTGTTCAGTAGAATCTGATTTTTTCAAGAAAATACCATCGATCACTGATCACCAAAAAAATATCTGGATAATTTGTCATTGCTCTGAATTATCCACCAACTTTTATGATGATCTTGTAACGAATCATTCTTTAAGAACAAATTTTCAAGGAAAATTTTCATAGACAAAAGTTTTCCATTTAATAATGAAAACTAGACAAAATTACAATGTTTTCTAAAATGGGTTTTTGGTATTTTAGAAATTGTCTTTTAAAAAAACTTGGGGTTCGGGTCCCGCATACTGCCCATATGAATGTCACTGTAGGTTCGAATCACTAACTACTAACTTGTCGTTCAAAAAAAAATTGTCTTTTAAAACTTGGGTTGATTTTGAAAATAAATTGTTTGAAAAATGTCAATAATACTGATAATTATCGAATATAGAGCATCTGAAAATAGAAGATTGATCATGTATTTGATTGGCGTAAAACACTTATTTGCATTGTGAGAATGGTTCTTCAACCCATAGGTGATGTTTGGTTTACAAATTCAAAATATTTTTAAGGAAATTTGAATGATCAATTTATTTGGCAAATTCCAATTCTTTTATTTGTTCATAGATGAAATCTCTTGAAATCCACAAATTAATAAATTCATTATTTTTTTGGCATAAGTGAAAAAATTGAATTGCATCCCTTTCATCAAACTTAACCAACACTGCACACCCCCATCCTCACTGCGACCATGTTATTACTGTCCCTATCACAATCGCCACACACCCCCACCCATCACCATCATCATGCACTACCATCATCATCGCAGCTATTGTCAGGGCGTGAGGGTAGCTGGGTAGGGGTAGAGGTGGCGGGGGACCAAGGGTGTGGTGTATGGCAGGGGGACCAATACCACTATTGTCGTCGTCACAACTGTCACTCCCTGTTTACCCGACCTCCGACCACCAATATCGCCATGCCACAACGTCGTAATCATAATTGCCACCACCCACCCCTACCACATGCCACTATTGTCGTAGTCAAAGCTACCCCCCCCCCCCACCCCCACCATGATATTATTGTCATCGTCACAACTGCCACCCCAACATTTAATTTAAATTTTTATCAACCAAAGAACCAAACACATGACCAAATTCCATTTGAATTCCTTCAAAGGAATTTTCTACTTCCACCAGTTTCCATTCTACGAACCCCCCCCCCCCCCAGGTATGTTTGATTTGCGGGGTTTGGAAGCGGGTTACATTTTAATTCTATGTTTGTTTTAATAGAGAACCTGCAAAAGAAATCTCGAGAATTCAATGAAATCCCATAAACATTGGATTTAGAAATCCACGAGATAAGTTGATGTTTCACTAGATTTCACAGTATTTGTAATCGATTAATAAAAGATAATTTTTTTTAATAAATTATCTGTAAGGAAAATATTCAATTCCGTTTTATATCCTGTAATAAATACACCAAAGATTCTAAATCTTTCTATATAAAAAAGCTTTAAATTCCATATCCTTCCACTATATGAAATCCAAATTACTCAAAAACATTTTGTCAAACTAAACGCTCATTTAATTTCTTAATATGATAAAACTTAAAGACATAGATTCTTAAAAAGAAACTTTCAAAAACAAAAAACATCTTCTTTATGAATAAGCATAACACAAAAAAGCTTCAAAACAAATCTTGATTTTAACAATTTTAAAATGATCCAGTTGATGATTGAATATTTGACTCCTTCAAATAAGAATAGATCATTAGGTCCTAATTATTATAGTCTTTTTATTGACAAAAATAATGTTACATAAATTTGTAATGAAATATATAACATATTTGATATTTGATCTTGTTTTTGTAAAGTTAAAGTTCGACAACAAAGCTTTTAGTATGTTGTTATTGTCGTTTCTGATTCCAAAATAAATAAGATACAATCACGACAAACAAACATCAAATTTTTCATTGGAACGATGAAAAAGACAAATAATTTTGCCCTTGATGTGATGGAAACACAAATAGATAAATTATGTGATGACAACTTAGTCTTAATTTTTCATTATAAATTGTGTGAAGTTTAAAGTATAAGTAATATTAGGGTAATGTTAAATATATATTATAAAATAATTGATAAAAGCTTTTAAAAACAATTTATTAAATATCATATATTGTTTAATAATGCAAATATTTTAAAATGTAAGGTTAAAAGCTATTATGGTTTACACATAACTTGTTAAAATTCTATTAAACCAACTGACAAACTCCATAAATTTACATCTCATTTTTCTAAAATCTAAATTTTCTTAAATGTAATTAATTTTTAGTTAATCAAGTTATTTCAAAAAAAGGGTAATTTATTTTATCCTTAATTTAATATTTATATTTATTGTATTCTTTTTTCAAAATTTTGATCTGGATTTTTAAGAAGTCAATCACGAGTATATTCATGTGTTATATTATAAATCATTTGCCTTATGTGTTCTTCAAATATTTTAACAATCAATATGTATAACTTTTTAAAGTTTCACGTTTAAACTTCATAAAACTAATTGATAATCAAATTAATTAACATGTTCTGATACAAGATTGATGTTGATCCCTATTAATGGTAGAATACAAAATACTAAATAAAACAAAAACACAACAGAAGACTCTCTCACTACAAAACAAATGACTTTTATCCACAAAATTTACCTAGGAAAATTTTCGTGGGTGATTATCCACAGATCACCCAGAAAATACCAATGGTTCGGTAAAATTCGATATTTTTCGAGAAAATACCCACGGATCACTCAGAGAATCCCTGTGTAATTTATCACTGATTTGAATTACCCACTAGCAGTTTACCCACCAACTTTTGTGACGATTTTATGAGGAATCATCCTTTAGCGACAGATTTCTCAGGGAAAAATCCGTAAATAAAACTCTCATGTTTAGTAATGTCTCAATACCATACAAACCATAAAATATTATCGAGAAGAACATAAAATAAAACAAATAAACCAAGATATGCGACGTTGGATGCGTTGGATACAATCTTATTACGTTATTCTAAACATCCTCTTAAAATCCATCACAAATGTTCCTCGTATAATTGTATAAACTCGACCAATGTGATCATTTATATACGGTTTCTAGAATGTGAGTTCTTTAAACTATTTTCCAAGAACATAATTTTATAAAACAAATTTCATTTAAAGAACTAGTTGTGTATCCTTATAATAACAATATCAAATATTAAATAATTAAAGTTAATTTGATTGAGGCATTTTGAAACCATAGTTTTGGACTTTCTTTTTCACAAGTAAAAAAAACTGAACTCGTCTAATTAATCAAAATCATTATTACTTCAAATGTTATAGTCAATGATTAAGAGTATATATGTAATTTTCATTTGTTACTTCATTGTAGTAAAGGGATGTTTTCGTAATTTTCATTTGTAAGTTCCTTGAGTTGTCAGAATGATTAAAAGACTTTTATGATATAGTGCAAAATGAAATTTAATTATTTGGTAATTGTTCAGAATAAAATCAGGGCTCTGAATGGTTAAAGTAGTCCCAAGATACAAAATCATTCAGAGGGTTTGGAACCATTAAGAGATATATTTTTTTCTGCCAAACATGATCCACCTCTTAATGATTCAGATGTTGCCTCTAAATGGAACTGTTAAGAGATAAACAAACAGCCCCTAAATGAGATGTTACAATAAAATAATTGCTTGTCTGTAGCGATAATAATTATATCATCATTTTCAAGATTCTCGATGACTATGTTCAAACTAATTTGAATGATGGATAATCAAAATGTACACGGTACCATTTAACATATTGATTAAGTTCTTCATTTATGGTGTTTTGAATTGTATGTTCATTAGTGAACCTAGTTCATATGATGTTCATTAGTGAACATGAGACATTAAACACAAATAATCGGTCAAAGTTTCATTAATGAACAATTTTCATAACGACCAAGTTATGTTGCTTATCATATAAATGTTCATTGGTGAACTAATAAACCATTCATAAGTGAACAAGTAAAATGTGATTGATTTTGGTTTCAAAACGATGAAGTAGAGATTCCCCACTGAAATTGCTGCATTATGAAAGCTCTTGGTCTTTTCCAATTTTACCATGTTCATTAGTTTTCATTACGACATAGCATGCGTTCATTTTACTATTCACTAAAAAAATGACTTTCAACCACAAAAAAACATCCAGGGAAGTTTCAGTGGGTGATTACCATGGATCACCTAGGAATTACTAATCGTTCCGACGAAATCCAATGTTTTCAAGAAAATACCAACAGATTACCCAGGAATTTTCTGGGTAATCTGTCATTGATTTGATTTAGCCACCAACTTTTGTGACGGTTTTGTGACGGATTACTTTTTAATGATGGATTTCTCCATAGATGAAGCATTCTATTTTATTAGTGATTATTACAAAAATGTAATTAATGTTTAGTCCATAGATTGAATAAATTAATCGTCATGAATGGTTCATATATAAAATACTTTTCTCTTTCTTTTGGTAACTTTTAGTGCATCAATAAATTATATTTAAGTTTTATAAATGTTGTACTCTTAAAATTTAACAATTTTATCTAAATATTTTATAAGATAACATAAAACGGATTAGCATTCAATTTTATGTTAAAATATAAAAACAACCATATATAACCAATACATACACGTGCATACATACACGATACATACCCCTTTATGAGCAAATATTACAAAATCGAACAATGCATGTGACCATACTTGTTGGTTCATTGCAAACTAATTTTAAATAATAATAAAAAAACAAATGTATGGAATTTATACTGTTTTTTTAAATAATCATCGAGTACGGATTCAAATCATCTACTTTATTGTACTTTTTAGACCATCTGTGCTGAAATATATCAAATTTCACATAAAAATATTGTAATTTAGAAAATTAATTAAAATAGCGATTTTGATCGTATGGTTTTTCTCTTTAACTATTTCTCTTTGAGAATTATTAAAATGTCATCCAATTTACAAGTGGCAGGTTTGCAATTTACAGATGGGTCAAAGTATAAAAAGAAATGAAAGTGGCTGAAGCAGATCCGTAATTATAGGGACCAAATATGTAAATTAGGATTAGCCTGTAATTTGCGGATTTATTTCCAAATTTAAATATATTTAATCCTTGTAATCATGGACATGGTTCAGAAACTTCCTTTTTTACACTTTGGCCCATTCATAAATTGCAAACCTGCCACTTACGAATCGAGAGACATTTTAATAATTCCTAAAGAGAATAGTTAAGACTTAAGAGGTGAAACCATAAGTCGAAAATGCCCAATTTAATTAATTTCTCTTGTAATTCTTGGTTAAATTTTTTCTAAAATGGAACACTATTTTTAGCGTCAAATACATATTCTGAGTATGTTATATTTTTAACACAGTTTTACGTGTGCAAATTAACATTGTTAGTTAATTTGATGTTCTATTACTAATAGATAACAATATTTGGATGTAGGATATTTTGTAATATGTTTTTTTAGTTTGACAAGTATATTATTTAGTTTGAGTAAATTACAGATTTGGTCCCTGAGGTTTCCAAAATGTCTTGAATTTAGTCCTCATAATTTGTTTATTACAAGATAGACTCCAGAGTTTCTATTTTCGTAACACATTGATCCCTGCCACTAACAGCTGTTAACCAGGATCCGTTAAATGAGGGGCATTTTGGTCCTTTCTCATTTTTCTGTTTATCTTTTTATTCTTTTAGGGAAAATGATATAATTTGTTAATTATATAATGTAATTTATAATATATATATACATTCACATAATATATATATATATATATATTTATATATATATATATGCACAGAGATTGAATTAAACCCCATCCCCCCACCCACCGTTGGACTCCCCATATCCCTCCTTCCCAACTCTGGCTGCCTCCCTTCTTCGACCTTAATATCTCACCGGATCAATCCTCGCCAGCACTGTACCTTCGTCTTACCCCTTGCATCACCGACCACCAACATCGTCTTTTGCCGACCGACAGACCCCCAAGCCGACCTTCGATGACCCAATACTTAATGACAACCCAACCCTTAACTCATCTTCAACCTCCCCCCCCCCCCGGCCCCATCACTTGTTTCTTCAACCTGGGGCCTCACCTCAAACGATCAAATTCTCAGCCCCTCACTCAACCTTTATTCTCTTCGTTTTCTGTTCTCCCCTCTAAAAACCCCTTCATCGGACCATCCACCACCACTGCACTTTTCCCTTTCCCTTTGCAACGCCAAACACCAACACTAGGCTACAAAGGCAAACTAAGAACCATAAACGTAGATGTAGATTTGGTGATGTTTTGTGCTTATTTCCTCCTTATTTGGTTCTTATTCATCTCGATTTTGACTTTGTTTCATATCGATTTTGTCCCTATCCATATCAATTTGGTAAGTGTTTGTTTGACATGGGTTGAATTTCTTGGTTTTGATTTTATGTGGTTACTGTTAGGGTTAGGAAATGAGGTGTCATATAATATGGTAAGAGGATGGTCGGAGTTACAGGCGGAAGGGAGGGAGATCTTCTGGGTTTGTTGATCTGAGGATTTGGTCTGTGGGTTTGTCTATATATATATATATATATATGTATATAGAGCCCCCTTGAAATGTTAACTCAATTATTTGTGTTAACCGTGTTAACCCATCATTCACTAGTGAACACCATGCTCGTTCACTGGTGAACACGATGCTCGTATACTGACGAACACGATGCTCGTATACTGACGAACACGATGCTCGTTCACTGATGAATGGTGTTCACCAGTGAACGATGTGTTAACACGGTTAACACAAATTATTAGGTTAACACAAGAAGCCACCTCTATGTATATATAGGGGAGAGATCATACAAGAACACCCCCTCTTTAAAGGAACAAAGAAACACTTTGTGGACCACATATGATGTGGGTCTCACACATTAAAAAATCATATTTGATTCAATGGAGCCCACCATTGAATCAGATATGATTTTTTAATGTGTGGAACTCATATCGTATATGGTCCATAATGTGTTCATATTTTCCTTTAAATTTACACAGTTCTCATTTGAACCTCCTTCTCTCTCTCTATATATATCATAAATTATAGTTTTGATCCCATCATTTTTTATTTAATAAGATAAATTAGGACAAAGACAAAAAAAATGAGAAAGGATCAAAATGCCCCTCACTTAACGGATGTTGGTTAACGGTTGTTAGTGACAGGCACCAATGTGTTACGAAAATACAAACTTTGGTGTCTATCTTGTAATAAACAAATTACGGGGACTAAATTCCAGACAGTTTGGAAACCTCAAGGACCAAATCCGTAATTTACTCATTTAGTTTTTCAAAAACTTATATAAATATATTATAATAAAAATAATATTTTGTGTGAGGGGGTGAGGGAACGATTTTCATCGGCAACGTGCGGGAGGTTTCATTGATTGGTGAATGGATCAAATCAATTGTACAAATATTTTATATATATATATATATATATATATATATATATATATAGAGGGAGGTTCATACGAAAATCTCAAACATTTAAAGAAACACGAGGACGATTCTTGACCAACCAATAATTAGTAATATTACATTTAATATAATACAAAAGAGCATTAAGGTCTTTATTTTTTATATCTAATTATGGATAAAAACTAAATTGCTAAAAATATGGGATTCTTATGAACATCCCAAATCTTTCCAACAATTTCTCAAAATTTTCCATATTTTCGTATAGAAATTCCACCTAATTTGTAAAGATATATTTCATATATTTAGATAAAACATTGATTAAAAATATATGAACATCTATTTTCATTAAGCCAAGAACAGATTCTGCATACAAATTGTTGATACACTAAATGAAACCCCATCTGTAAAACAAAATGGTTATCATGTCCAATATGAATGAAATAACCCAGATGAATGTGGATTCCAGTAACGATCATCGATACGATGCTGATAACATCGACTTTAACGATGGAAATGGATCAAACAATCTCATCTAATACATACGTACCATAACTAATCACATATACTTTACACAAATTAGCCAAAGAGAGAACATGAAATAATTTCTTTATATGTTAGTACATCATTAATATTCACAAATCACAGGTGGAAACTTTTCATACTAAATCACTAATATTCACAAATTATATGTTCATACACAAATCACATGTGCACAATTTACATGCTAAATCACTAATATATTCATAACTTACACATAAAGCATTAATATTCACACCCATAGATTTTCAAATTCATACATAAATCATATGTGAACACATTTTCATCGTTATTCACAAATCATATGTTCATACACAAATCAGTTTTGAACAATGTACATACAAAATCATTAATATTCACAAGTCACATGGTCATACACAAATCATAAATCACTAATATTCACAAATCACAGGTTGAAAAGTTACATTCTAAATCACTAATATTCACATTGATTGACATGTGATTTGTGTATGGTCATACACATGTGATTTGTGTATGACATGTGATTTGTGTATGACGATACACAAATCATAAATCATAAATCACTAATATTCACATGTGATTTGTAAATCACTAAATCATAAAGCACTAATAAATCACTAAATCATAAATTACTAAATCGTTAATCTTTATAATGAGAAGAGTTTGGGATTTAATTTTAGATTTTATCACATATGAATTAAAAATAAGGAGATAAGGAATATCATTTCCCTATTTATAGGGATAATGATTCCTAAACTCACGCCAAAAGAATCCATCAAAATCGCCATCTCCTAATAGAATCGTGTAAAAGAAAAATGCAATTCCTATTTTACCCTTGAACAAAATAATTAATCCAATTAAAATACCCAAATATGTAGTATATTTACATTTATTACCATTAAACAATTTGACCATTGATCAATCTCAATCTAAGGCTGAGATTGTTCCCTTTATTTTCTTATATATAGTGCGTCATCGTTTGAACCCACCCCTATATATATATATACATATATATATATATATATATTTATTTATTTATGTAGACAGATATAGAAGTTTCAATATAAACTAATTGAAGAATACAAACTATACAAATTGGTTCAAATCAATATAAAATTAATTTTTTTATAATTTTTTTTCCATCAAATGCTATGATTTAAGATATTATTACACATATGTTTGTTTCATAATGTAAAAGTTTTACATGTATTTATTTTAATAAGTTAAAAGTTTCTCATATACTGTTTTATGAAAAAGTTTCACATGTATCTGTTTCACAATGTAAAAGTTTCACATGTATCTGTTTCACAATGTAAAAGTTTCATATGTAATTTTTTCATGAGGTGAAGCAAAACATATGTACAATAATATCTTAAATCATAGAATTTGATGGGAATAAATCATGAAAAAATTATTTTTATATTGATTTGAACCAGTTTGTATATTTTGTATCTTTCAACTGTCTTGTATTTGAACCAGTCTCTCTATTTCTCTCTATATATAAGTATCATATAATTAATATATTAATTAAATTAATTTTTTTTAAATGATACATAAAATGAAGGGCAAAATACAAGAAATAGCAACCTAATTTCATAAATTTCTCTATTATAGCATTGTACTTTTAGTTTTTCTTATTACAGCAATGTACTTTCAAATTATTTTTTATTAGAGCATTGTACTTTGAAAAATCTACCCATTATAGCATTGAGTAACCTTTTTTTTAAATTTACCCACTATACTAGGTTTCCATGCCACCTCATTATCCATGTAGGTTGTCCATATGTAATATATTGTTGATGTGACATTTCTTATTATAGCATTGCACTTTAAATATTAGTTAATAAATATATTAGACTAATTAAACTAAACTAAATTATTCATAAACATAATAATATTAAGAAAATATATAGGTGACAATTTATTTCCCTAATATTAAAAAATGTTTAAAAATATAAAATTTTAACTAAGAAAATAAGAATTGTTACGTTTTTTTACAAAAAAAATATTTATATGGAAAAGAATATATCTATTTGTCTTAAAAAATTGAATTGACATATCATTCAATAAATGTATTAAATTAATTAGATTATTTCTAAAATATTTATTAAAATGTAATAATATTAAGAAGATTTCTAAAACACAATTTATATCGTTAAATTTATTTTAAAAAAGTACAAAATAAGTATTTTTGAACTAGGAAAATTAAATCACAAGTTTTACGTTTTTCATAAATAAAATATTTATCTTCAAGGAAAATATCATATTTGTTAAAAAAAATGTAACTCTAAAATATTTAATTTGCATACAATTTAGTAAGAGAGATTTCTTTAAAAAAGTGATGACGTGAAGAAATTACTAAAATAATTGAGATAATTAAGAATAATATAAATTGGGTGCAATATGAATAATCAGAATAGAAAGTGAGAATTTAAAAAAAAAATTACAATAGATTTTTTTTTATTAATGTCATGTAATCATGATGACATGTTATCCATGTCATCTCATTTAAGCTATGTAAGTAAAAAAAAGTGGGGGTTAACTTGTTTAAAAGGTAACAAGTTACTCATTGCTATAATGGATAAATTTTTCAAAGTAATGCATTAATAAAAAATAATTTGAAAGTACATTGCTGTAATAAGTAAAATTGAAAGTACAATGTTATAATAAAAAAAATTATAAAAGTAAGTTACTATTTCTTGCATTTTGCCCTAAAATGAAAAGAAGAAGCTAAAATGTTTTAACGATTTTTTTATGACTGATAAAGCGATGGAGCAAATTCGAATGTTTTTATAAACCACGATAATAATTATGTATCTTCAAAATTGCAGGGTCAAAAAATGATTATATCTAACAAACCACATGGACTAAATTTGTAGTTTAGTCAAAATAATAATTATATGCTATTAATTATTATTTTTAAAATGTAACACTTTTATAAACATGATATTTTATTTTATGAAAAGATTTTGTAATTTGGACTCGGGTACAAGATTTCTTTGTGATCAATTATTGTTCATAAGTTTTTCTGTTATTTTGTCTTATTTAAAGATATTTTATATTTGATTTGTGATCATGTAAGATCAAATTGTTTTTATGAGATCCGTGAGACCACTTTTTTATACTAAAAAGTTCATAATAAAAAATTATGAATGTAATCTTCACAGTGTTTTTGCTGTAAGAGTTTGAATTTGTTTTGTCTTCATAATTTATTGTAAAGTTTTAAATATAAAAATATAATCTCACTGATGTTATGAAAACTGAGGGGTCTCACATGAACCCATTCTTTATATACTTAATATTTGATCAAATATATTTATTAAATCTTATCCAAATTTGACACTTTTCTTGCTTGAAAAAATATTGGAGGATAACATTATTATTTGGAAAGGTTAACAATTTGCAAAAACAAGAATCTATATTTTTATACTATAGTCTTGATATATTTGATTTACTTTTTCGCGATAATTCATTTAAAATTGCCTCCTTTAAATAAGTGGAACGTTTTTCAAAGGTTGGGTTTTTTTTAAGAACAAACTCTAGTTATAATAACGAAAGTTATGTATACAACTTACTTTTCAAACTCTACTTTTAACTAAATATTAAATATGTTTTTATTTGATCTAGTTTATTTCAATTATACGAGTTTATTTATTTTAGAAGGGTGGACCTAATCGATAACAAAAAGAAAATAGAACATATGAGATGAGATTTAAAACTGAATTTCCTAACACAAATCTTAGGCTTACAGATCTACAAATTAACGAAGGCTTAAGATTGGTTATCGACATGTCCCAAAACGTCTATTTCTAAGTTTTCTAGTTTAAGTCATGTTAGTGTGTCGAATTCTAATAAAGTTATATTGAAATATTTCAAATTATATGATCATCGAATAAAAAAAGATTGAAGTAAAAATTATACTGATTTTTATATTAAACCAAGAAACATATAAAAGATATGAAGTATAAAAAAACTTGCCTCGTTAGCATCGGTGCATTTAGCAGTATTGGATCGATCCTTAGTTTGGATCTCAGAGCCACATTTAATGTATTGTAAGTTGACAGATTCATGATCGATTTTAAATACATCTCTGGTTAGACCTCTAATCACAGTCACATTGACACCCTTGGTAGATTTCGAAAATCTATGGGCCGCTCGTACCATAACTTAAGGTTTACTATTCAAACTTTTCTTTTTCCGTACTTATAATACAAACAATTATAATTTGTATCCTTTACCGTGATTTTATTAATTAACAAATGTACATAGTCATTTTTTTATACCGGTGATTTCAGTGTCATCAATCATTTTGATGTGATTGTGATTTATTCGAGATCGATTAAGGTGATGTGACAAACATAAATGAGTTAGGGGTCAGGGGACCATGCCCCTTTGCGGGTTCTAGGGACAGAGCCCCTTGGTGGTAGTGAAAATCTTACTAAGTATAAGTTTGGTCGTGTGATAAGAGCTCTGAAATCACCTACTCACCTTGGAAGTTGCCTAAGTGTTTAAATCTGAACAATAAACTCAAACCTTAGTCCCAAGTCTGAATCAATGGAATCAGAGATCTGAACCTTGAGTTCAGACTTGTGATTTTCCAAACTTAGGAAAATTGACTAAGTCATAAGTCTGAACTAATGGAGCCAGAGATTTGAACCTTGAGTTCAGACTTGTGATTTCGAGTCAGACTTTGTTCTCTCAACTCTAATACGATTATAACTACTCTTTAATCTTATCCATTAACTGATATTATCGTTTAACTGTCGTAATCGTCGATCTCATAAAATATATAAAACAAGAATCTGCCAATCTGGGAATATAGATCTTGATTTCACAACCTTTCAAATGAGAGGAAAACTCAAGATTTATCCCAATACGAATCCGTGAACCCAAAGCTGTTAGGGTCAAATTATAGTATTTAGAAAGTGTTCCACACACGATTCTTGAGATTATTCGGTCCTATAATCATCTCCACAACCTTATATCTAACGTTTAATACGTTAAAAATCAGCCACCGACATGTAATTCAGTTGGCAAAAATGACACGACTTTGCCTAATAACAAAACAGTTCTTGTGCTCAATCACACTAGTCTCACACGACTTGATGTGTTTTAAATTTACAACCGCAAGCGTATGGGTTGTGTAGCATACGGGTTGTGTAGCATACGGGTCGATCACAGGGAGGTGACGGTCTAAACACTAACCACTTAATGATTATGGCCTAGTTATGTGAATCATATGATTTGATTTTTTTAAAACTAATTAGGCATGAAGTAAACGAGATTAAAGGAAAAAGGAAGGAGAGAAGGAACTAACTAATGAAACAAAATAAATGAAAAGTACAACTAAGGGACACTGGGTAATGTCAACTACGGATTTTGGTAATGGTGAGAATTTGTTACGTAAAATTACTTCAACCCTCTGTCGAGGTAGAAAAGCTTTTCTAAACTAAGGCACGTATTTACTTTTGGAATACGTGTACGTTGGGAAAAAACATTAAGATTTAAAACAAATATTTTCCCAATCAACATCCCTAACAATTTGCATGTTAGGACCATTGCCGTTGATCAATTTAATCCAAGTAAAAAAACCAAATTTTCGTTCTCGTCAAAAACTAATTAAGTTAACTAAATGTTTTGTTAAAACCCAATTAAATCAATTCCAACTTTCATTAGAACTGAAATGGATTAAAACCAAACATCTGTTTTAAGAACAACCGGTCAATACCAAAATCTCGATCCCAAACGACGATTACCCAATAAAATGATTATTAAATTGAAACCAAAAAACGAGTTATTTTATTTAAACTCTAACAAAATTAAAGACAAAGATTAATTAGATCTAACTAGTAAAACAACTACATTAGACACGCCTCTTAACGATTAACACTAACGACCAAAACAAAGATTAATAATAAGAGACTAAATTAACATACTAAACCTAAAGTGCAGTAAATTAGGGATTAAGGTAGAGAGTAAGGGAGAGAGATGCATAAACGTAAATAGAGATGAAGTAAAGGGAAGGATAAAAGGAGAAAAATCGAAACTTGATACAACTAAGCAAGAAATAAAAGGGATAAAGTGATAATATTCGTACAAAACAAGAAGATTATTAAATAAGCTAAGAATGATAGGGAAGAAGATACTCAATATTGTATGAAAAACCGAATGTAATCGATCTCCAATGGCATAAGCTTCGAGTTCAAGAATCTTCCTCCCAAGCTATGATGAAATCGATATAGGACTTGAGAGAAACCAAGAATCGTCTGCTAAGGGAATGAATACGACTCCCCACCAAAAAAAACCTAAAAGAGTCTAAATACGCTAGAGAAAAGCCCAAGAGAAAAAGGGTCCAGGCGACTTTCACGAGCGCGAAGAAAATCTTCACGGACGTGAAAGTAAGCAGAAAGTCCAGAATACTTTTTCAGGAACAGTTCACGAGCGTGACAGATTTTTTCACGCTCGTGAAATCGGACATATACTTTTCTTCTATTCAGAGGGGTTTTCTTCGCGATCCTGAAGGCTGTCTTCACGTCCGCTAAGCATGGCAACGTCTCCAATTTTCAAGTTCTCGGCTTTTCGTCCCAATTCTTCCTCTTTCTTCGTTCCTTAGTTGATAATGTCCTTCGATCCTCCCATTTGTCTGACATATCTTTGCCAATACCTCATATAATCTGCATAAAACATACCAAAAGCATAGAAACCATTCCAAAAACTATATTCTAACCGTGATTAAAAAGAGAAATGGAAAAGAATAATAAAAGATGCATGAAAAAACTAAACTATGAACTAAAATGCATAAAAGACGCAACTAAAATACACAAAGTTAGGTATATAAAAAGTACTTAAATGACTTAAAAAAATACGATGCCTTAAAGGGTGCGTTTGGTATATGAGACAGAACAGGACGGGACGGGACAGAACTGTCTGTCCCACGTTTGGTGCAGCATAGGACAGAACAGGAATTCACTGTCCCATGTTTGGCGCGACATGGGACAGAAACAGGATGGGACAACGTGGGACAGAGTGGGACAAAAAAGGGGTTTTTTTGTTCCACCAAAATAGGTGGAACAACATGGGACAAAAATGGGACAAAAAATCAAATATCATTAATTTACCATCATTTGATACATAAACTTAATATGATACTTGTTTTAATAGATGACACCACTAGCCACGACCGCCGGTACCGCCGATGACCACCGGTAGCCATAGTCGGCCACCAACCACCATCATCCATTGCAACTACCACCACCGTCGTTGGCCACCTCCACCTTCTTCTCTAGAACAACAACCTCCTCCACTACCTCTACAACCACTCCACTACCTCTACAACCACAGTCCGCCACCAACCACCACCATTCATCGCTGCCACTACCACCGTGGCCACCTCACCTCCACCATAACCACTACCACTCCACCGTCACCGTTATCTACTATCTTCACCTCCTTCACAACCACCACTGTCCATCTCCACCACCGCCACCACCACCGTGGGCCACCTCACCTCCACCATAACCACCACCACCGCCGCCGACCACCACCACTGTGGGCCATCTCACCTCCACTATAACCACCACCACTGCCTTCTTAAGTCATTTATAATCAATATCGGCCACCGATCACCACGGTCCACCGCCGCCACCAATACTACCATCAGAATGAAGCATAATTTATTATTTGTTTGAATTGGGTTTTTCAATCTATCATCAATTATAGCAAAATTCTCATTCAATTTTTTTACTAATATGTATGTATGTATGTATTTATGTGTGTGTGTGTGTGTGTATATATATACAAGTTGAGTAAAAATGCTTATAAACTAAATTATTTAATTTTTTGTTTTTTTGTGTAATTATAACTGTTATACAATATATAAAATCGTGAAATAACTTATGTGACAACTTGTCTAGTCCTGTCCTAGGTGTACCAAACACATACTTGTTCTGTCCAGTCCAGTCATGTCCCACCCTCTTGTCCTGTCCAGTTCTGTCCAATCATGTCTGCGTACCAAACGCTACCAAAAAGACGTGTTATGTATAAAGTCATTAAGATTGTCAATAATCTAACTTTTCGTGCAAATACGGTAAAAATCAAATTTGGAAAATAAATCAAAGTCGGTTGATATTTGATGATATTTTATTTCTTTAAAAAAGAAAAAAATAATTTCATTGATATTATAAATAAATTTATAAGAAAAAAAAAGTTGAGAGAAAGGTGAAAGGAGAATAAAAAGATTGTTGGTTCTGACAAGCGATATTTTTTGTACAAGTTATGTTTGTTTACCATTTCAGTCCTCAACTAAAGTTTCCATTTATTGGTCTTAACCAACCAAACTAGTTCCATTCCAACTACTTGCATTCCTTTCAACTCTTTCCTTCAAGGGCATTTTTGTCAATTTTCTTTAATATTTTAGAATTAAATCTTTGAGATGAATTCATTTTCCCCTCCAAAATGTATTAACATTTTTATTTCAATTTATTATAAAAACAAATATTTACTTTATAATTCTACCTTATGAGATTGAAAAGTTTGTTATTGAAATTAAAATTAATTAAAAAAGATACTAAACTTTCTATATTTTCATGATAAATATTTATTTTGAGATGAAATTACATATTCAAGACAAAATTTTATTATAAATTTCGTAATTTGGGTAAACTTTGCAAACTAAAAGTGACCAATTATATTCAACCATTTTTTTTCTATTTTAAATGGTTATCGTATTTTAAGAAATATCAATCAATTTTATTATTTAATTAATAAAAAAGAAATACAAATGCTTGAATATGATTGGTCCATATTGGTTTGTAAAGTTTGCCTAAATTACCCGGTTTGTAATGAAAATCAACCGTACGTATCAATATAAGAAGCCAATAGTTAATTAATTGTAATAAAAAGGAGTCAATTATATTTTTGGTTCATGAGATTGTCACTCAATACTAACGGGCCGTTTACCAAACGCTTACCAAGTCAAATTACCTTACCGAAGGAATATGACAAGTACCAAAAATCTTACAGGTAAGTGCGAAGACAAGAAAAGAAGGACCAAGAATCTTACCCGGTAAGTGATGCCGTTTTGGTGGACTAAAATCTTACTCGGAAAGTAAGTGATAGTGTCGAATTTTGCCGGCAAACACTTACCCAGGTAGGATTTGGTAAACAGTCCCAAAGTCTGATCTTTATTTTAAACTAGTTACAATTTTGGTAACTTTGATTGTCATACACTACAAAACAAATGACTTTCACTCACAAAAATTACTCAGGGAAATTTCCGTCAGTAATTACCCACAGATCATCTAGAAATACCAATGGTTCGGTAAAATCCGATGTTTTTCGATAAAATACCAACGGATCACCTAAAGAATCCATGGGATTTGAATCACCCACCAGTAATTTACCAACCAACTTTTGTGACGGTTTTGTAAGAAACCACCCTTTAACGATAGATTTTCTAAAGAAAAGTTTGTAGACAAAGATCTTTCATTTAGTAGTAATATTCATTCGGATGTGATCGTTGTCACTAATTTCCGTTAAGAAAGACCAAGTACTCAATTAATTTAGGGCCTTTAGGTCTTTTTACACTTTTTGTCTTTTTCAGTTTTATTTTGTTTAGAATTTCTTTTATCTCTTTTATATAACACACAATCTAAAAAACTATTCACCCAAATGTTGAATATATTATAATATTTTTAATTTTTTGTATTTCAAATTAGGTAATAGACATGATATTGAGTAACAACAAGATCAAAAGTATAATTTACTCTAAAAAAATTATGAATATATAGACATATGATTTGAATCAAGCAATAAGATGTATGTAAAGACACTTCTTTCTTGATAAGTAATTGTTTTGCAAATACCCCTATTTTAAAATAACTTTTTTGTGGAAATAAAAATCAAGAAGTAATTCTAATAAAAAAAATAAAAAATATGCTTTATAAACATACTTTGAAAGCCTCTAATTTCCAATTTGTTTACTTCACTTGCATGTTTATTTGAAACATAAGATTTTTTAACTATAAAATATCAAACATGATAATCCATACAAAAATGATAGATCTTTTTTTCTTGTACGACCTAAAAGAATATCGAGATAAAAGGTTAAAAACTTTAGGTGACGCACATCATTTGAAAGGTGAAAAAGACGAAAGGAACATTATATACGAACATGTTTGTTTATATATAAAAGATATTGGTACCATGAGCCCTGGTAAAATGTGTACGACTACCACACAACTTGTGACAAAGTACATAGGACACATGGTCCTTTTTATTCATTAATATTCAATAATATCACAAAATCATATCTGGCTCAGTTAGTTTTTTTCCAAGGGCGGTAACATCTTGAGGGATTATGGATGGTATCTCAACCTACACGAGTTCGAATCCAAGGGGAGTCAATTTGAGGGCATGAGGAGTATCCTTGGGCCTGGTCCGATCTTTGGTAGGTGTCCCCAATCTTAGACTGTGGTTGGACTCTAGGTTCAACGTAAGCTGGGCCGGGAGAATGGCGGATTAGTAGGCTGCCCGATACCGCCAGAAGTAATGCGTGCATGCATGCGTTCGTGGTTGTCGTGCGTTGGTTCGATGCCGCTATGCCTTCAAATTTTTTTAATAATATCAATGTTTGAATTAGTTTGTATGTAATTTGATAAATTTTAGAGATTTGTAAAGCTAATATTCAAGATAATTTATATGGATAGGGATGAGTATGGGGGTGGGTACACGAGAAATATGGTCTTGTGATTTATACGTACGGCCGGGTGGTTTACATGAGAATATCTTTGTTTTGAGAAAATGAGAAAGTACTTCGTGCTTTCGAAATTAATCGATCCATAATAAAAATTAGAATAAATGTTTGTATTTATCAATAATTTTATATTATTTTTGGTTAGTCTTTATCTTTTAAAAGTTGTTGATATCATTAAAGACTTCTTATATCGATGACTCTGTTGTTGATAATGTTGTGATTTCATCATGATAATGCTTTGATAATTTGAAAACTTCCTATAATGTGATTTTGTTGTGATAAAAGAAAACTAGTAATGATCATGTATGTCGATTTATTATGTGATTTGTAGTTTTTCCTCATCTTATCTTTTCATGAATTCGATATTCCTAAAAAAGGGTAGATATTTATTTAATATATTACTGCTACTTCAATCCTTCTAAAATTGTGAATTAAAACAAAATGGCGGAGTTACAAGTGTTATCACATCCGCGTAAAACACCCATTTTTATACACACATTGCGAATTAAGAAAATTAGAGAAATTATTTAGGATTTGGTGGTTATTGTTGAAAATTTCGGGTTCAGTTGCATTTTAATTCCTTATTGTGTTTTGGTGTGTTAAGGATTCATTTTTCGGGTGAAAAAAAGGAGTTTGGGGGTCGGAGCGACTTCTCGAGCGACTTAGGTCGTGGGAAATTCGCCATGCTTCTGTTTGGGCCTCCCATGTATGTTGATTGGTGAGACAAGGAAATCTAGTGTGCCTTCTCACATGGCTTTGGCTGTTAGAAAAGTTGCTCGTGATGCGATGTGAGGGCGCCTGGAGGGCGCATGTTACTTTTCACGGACAGCTTGGGTTGCGCCCTAAGCCACGCCGCTTAGTCTGGTCGTATTTCAACCCTTTTTCTTTAGTTCTTCTCATTTCTCACCCCCTATCCTCATTTACTTCCCTTTCTTCTCATTCTTTCTTCCATAAATTTGGTGACAAGCATTAAATACAGATTTCCAATAATTCGTTCAGGCATTTAAGAGTCTCTAAGATAGGGGTGTTAGTTGGGGTCTAAACCTTTAAGGATCTTTTTTTGATTTGAGGGGTTTGTTTGGTTTCTGGTTTTGGCTAAAACCTTGTGAAATCACTCCCCACTTTTTCTAAAATTATATACATGTCATAATGACATATTTTAGTTTCTCAAGCTTCCATTTTATGTATTTCACACTTTTGATGATTTTGGACCATTTAGGTCAAATTTTGGACCATTTAGGTCACACTGTTTTACAAATTACATCTAATAGTTCTCTCATCAATACCTTCAAATTAAGCCTAATATTGAATAATTTTTGGTGACTTTTGTACAAATTACACCATTGTAATCGTCTCGACAGTCTCATCGCTCTATTTAATTCTATACATATAACAAATATATCATATTGAGTTATTGATACACAAGTGCATACCACAAACGAACAAACTGTATTTGCAAAAATGAAAATATGTTTACATACCAACACTAATATTTGATGTCTTTACCCAACCAATATATATATATATATAGGCAAAGAATCGTATGAGAGAAAAAAGTTAAATTGAGAAGTATAAGAAGAGATCTGAACCCTTGATCACTTTTAATCTCATGTCCATTCATGAATTGCGCTTTAGAAGGGAATTGGTTTGATGCATCACATTAGCATTGACATTCAATTATGGTTGATCCAAGGGTGGAGATCTCTTCTTACGATTCTCATCATAACTTTCCTTCTCACCGGAACCCATGATTGGGTTCATGTGAGAGCAGTTTGTTTTCGTGAGACCTATAAGACCACATTTTTACACTTGAAACTTCACAGCAGAACACCGTGAAGGTAAAAAAAATCTGAACATTCATAGCAAAAACATTGTGAAGGTTACTTTTGCAATGTTTTGCAATTAAGTTTCAAATATAAATAAGTGGTATCACAAAAACAACATGATCTCACATGATCCCAAGTCGTGGAACTTCGTGAGATCACATTTTTTTACTTGAAATTTCAGAACAAAACACTATGAAGGTAAAAAAAAATTAAACCTTCACAATAAAAACACTGTCAATGTTACTCTCATAGTGTTTTGTTGTGAAGTTTCAACTGTAATAAGGTGGTCTCACGGGTCTCACGAAAACAGACTGATCTCACTTGATCCCAAGTGTGTGTGTGTATATATATATATATATAGAGAGAGATAGAGATAGAGAGAGAGAGGAAATTCAAACGCAAACTCAAATTTGGTTTTGAACGTGAGGACAAATGAGAGTGCGACACGTGTCTGAATGTAGATTATTCAGATTGAATAATCAAAGAAATATTCAGACTGAATATAGTAGTTATTCGAGTTGAATAAGCATCATTCAGACTGAATGAGACACGTGTTGCGCTCTCATCTGTCCTCACGTTCAAAACCAAATTCACCTTCACAACCAATTTTGAGTTCACATTTGAACTTTCCTCTATATAGGGGCGGGTTCAAATGAGAACTCAAATTTGGTTGTGAACGTGAGGACAAATGAGAGTGCGACACGTGTCTCATTCAAAGAAATATTCAGAATGAACATAGTATTTATTCAGTCTGAATATACAAAGAAATATTCAGACTGAATATAGTATTTATTCAGTCTGAATATTTCTTTGTATATTCAGTCTGAATAATCTACCTTCAGACACATGTCACACTCTCATTTGTCCTCACGTTCACAACCAAATTTGAGTTCACATTTGAACCCCCCCCCTCTCTCTCTCTCTCTCTCTCTCTATATATATATATATATATATATATATATAGGGGTGCTCAAAATACCGACGAACCCGAAAAAACCCAAAGAAACTCAACCCGAGGTAAACCGACACATAGTTGATACAAAAATAGGTCAAACCGCATTTATTGGGTTGGAATCGGGTTGGGATAATTTGAACCCAACCCAACCCGATGCCTTTATATACTACCAATTTATTACGATAATTAAGTCTTTGATTAATATATGTACAATAAACCAACTTTAATTATGTATATTCAAAATTATATCACAATTTGAACCGTAATTTTCTTTTCTTATTTTCATGAATTCTCAATTTTTTATAGTTTGTTAGACTTCTTTATATATTCTCACTTTAATTTTACTTCATTTAAACAAAACGCTTAGTAATATCGTAAAATGACGTGGCAAGGTTTCAAACCGATCAAACCGACCAACCCACACGGTTTTGGTTGGGTTCAGATTTTTCAAACCGCAAACATTGGGTTGGCTTGTTCAAATGCTCTCAACCCGGCCAACCCAACCCATGAGTAGCTCTCTCTCTCTCTATATATATATATATATGTATAGGGGCTTAATCAAATAAAAACTTCAAAAATGTTACAAACTCGTAAAAACCGATATAAAAATAATTTTTTTAATGATTTTTTTTACCAAATGCTAGGATTTAAGATATTATTTGACATATGTTTGTTTCATAAGGTGAAATTTTCACTTGTATTTGTTTCACCATATGAATGTTTTTTATGCATATTTTTTGTTTCATTAGGTGAATCAAAATTTATTTTCCACATGTAATTATATCCATAAGGTGAAGACAAACATATATGTGAAACAATATCTTAAATTATAGGTTTTGATAAAAAAAATCATGAAAAAAATATATGTTAGTATCGGTTTTTACGAGTTTGTAACATTTTTGTGGTTTTTATTTGATTATCGTCCTATATATATAACCAAAAATTTGATCACCATACGTTCAAACATTAAAAATACACATAACACCAAGTTTTACATCAATCCAAATACAGTAAAAACACACACAACTATAAGTTTTTCATCAATCCAAATACATCAAAAAGAAACACAACGATCAAACCAAAAAGAAACCTTTACTTTTAGTTTTTAACAGGTCAATCCGTTTTTTAATGGTTCATTTCAATGGTCAACCGGTTTTTTTATTAAACCCTACGTGGTCATAAACTGCCAAAGACCGGACCATAGTTGACCTGCTCTATTCTCCGCGGTCACGTTCAACCGGTCGGGTTGACCCGGGTTTTAAAACATTGATTTTAGGGTAAAGAGGGTGTGGAATTTTAATAGGAGGGGATATGGATAAAATTTATCTCTAACAAAATCAGTAAACCACAATGACCAAAAATGCAATATTCTCTCTGTTGGTCCTTAATTAAGTAATGGCTTAGTAAGGATTTGAAGAAGGCCGAGGGGGGGGGGAGGGGTTGAGTACAAATACACAATTTTTACTCTTTTTATAATTTTAATATAAATATTAAAACTTTACACGCAGAAGATTGTTGCGGAAAAGAACAGATTACACTCTATTCTAGCAATGTTAACACATAAAACACATAATAACAGTGATTAACTTATAACACTAAGAAAGCTAAAATTAAACTGCTAAGACACTCAGTTTGTCGGAATCAAACAAAAATTCACTCAGAGGATTTGTTGAAAGTGTAAGGTTCATTGATAGGGATTCATCTCCTTTTATAATGCTCATGCATGAAATGCATGGGGACACTTGTCAAGGTTTTTCATTTGCTTACAGTATATCTGATGGACAAAAGGTGATGCCACTCCCTTTTGTACTAGATTAATGGCTGGACCATTCCTTATGGTACACAATGTTAGATTACTGTACCCCTTTTTCTCCAAGCCTTCTGAAGTCATATCAAACCTTTTAGCTAAAGACAAACAACCCTTTTATGAGAATAAAAGAAAATGTCTGAATTTAAAGCTTGCTGCCCACATTCTTGTTGCACACGTTTTTTGCATTTATTGTGACACAAGAACTAGTCTTCGAAATATGTTAAGGAACACATAACATGATATAATGAATATATCGTCTAGTGTACATTAAGCTTGGATTGGCAACTGTATTAATACTTGGATCCGCAACTGTATTAATACTTAGATCGGCAACTGTACACGAGCTTGGATTGGCAACTACATTTAAACTTGGATCGGCTAGTATAAGTTGATATTTCGGAGACTGCATTTCTTCATGATTTCGGCAAGTGGTCTGAATTTTAATATTGGTTGGTACATCACAAAATTCCACATTTTGATGTACTACCTTTGATCGGATAGTCTTCGATTCTCCGATCCTTAGAGTATTTTCCAGACCTTAAAAATAACCTATAAAAGATCAACAAAATAAAGAGAGAAGGTTTATCACCAAATCATCGGTGACCCAACACTCTCTATTTTAAAATCAACCGTTTTAGAGCTAATAACATGCTTTCACGCACATTTGAGTACAATTACTCATCAAACAGGCCACATGGTACTAAAATGTGTATAGAAATATGTTACAACCTCAAACATTAATTTTAAGAACATATTTTCCAAAAATAAAAAATGAGCAAAGATACATTACATTTGTATGCGACAATAGTATAATCAGTATTACATTTAAAATAAAAACTTGTTATTGCCATTGTTATTTGATAGTATACTTTAGCTAATTCATTAATGTAGAATATTAGATGAGTTACAACTTGTCTTTTGTGGAAAAAAATCAACAAATATCAGTTTTATTCTCGTTATTTTCTTTCGTCTGTTCAAATGTGTAAAAAATGTGTATAGGGTATAATTTAAGGAGCAAACCTAATATGTAACCCCATCCGACTATTGTATAGTGATATTCGTTTTGCACCATTGTTGGTAGAGTTGTATACTGGTTAGGTTTGTTGGTTTGAAGGTGTTTAAATAACCAAAGTCAATTAGTGTGGTTTGAGAAATTGCAACTCATTACAAGGTTAACATATAATCCAACCTAGCTATGTAGAATGGGTTGGTCGGGTTATGAGTCTTATGACATAATAGAAAGATCACAGTAACATACTTAAATAACCATTAGTCACTACTATTACTTACTTGAGATTTTTATGCAATATAGGGAACAAAGAAAAAAGCCATATGAGCATAAACATTTGATAGTAGCAAGAATGCAAGATAGCTCCCTGTGTTGCTAGAACCATTGAAAAGAAGAACCATGTTTAGAATATATACCCTTGAACAAAATAGAATTGATCAATGTATAAATTAAATAGAGACTTAACAATCATATTCAATCTAATAAAGAAAAAAAGTACGAAATAAAGAAAAGGAGAAACAAGAAAGTAAATGTTTCATGGATTTAAAAATGGCACAATGGGTCCGAAGACCGTCAAGTACTTGAACCCGACTATACTAGAATTGTAACACAAAGAAACAATTCTGCTTTAGCCAAGATAGACAAGACGACATTGGTTGAACTCCACTATCTACGCATGTATTTTCAGCCTGTACTCTATAATCTTTTGCTTCTCAGGTGGTGGCGGACAATGCTACTTGCGATGCGGGAGATACCCGCTCGTAGGGCCCGACCTGCTTCCCGCCCGAAAGAACCACTCACTAGCTAGTCGGACTAGTGGGGGGCCTATCTGTATCAAAATCTTAGGGGTTGTTTGTTTATCTCTTAACAATTCTATTAAGAGGCAATCTCTAAATCGCTAAGAGATGAATCATGTTTGACAAAAAATAAATTTGTCTTTTAATCGCTCCAAAACCCTTTTATTTTGAACCATTAAGAGCCTTAATTACATCCCGAATAATTAACAAACAATTATATTTCATTGTGCACCATATCATAAGAGCCTATTAATACCACTTAATCATTCTACATCAAATCATTAACCATGGAATTAATACTAACTCGATGGTCATAATTAAAAGAAATTGTGAAAAGAAACAAAAAAACATCTTTTTTATGAAGAAATCAATAGTCTCTGAATTAATTTTCGTGAAAAATAAAACCATGGAAAATTACAAATATTGTTAACATCACATAAAAACAATTTAACTAATATAATACTTTTCCATACAAACTTTACAAAATCCATAAAAAGTAAAGAATTCAGCCGGACTTGCTCCTCAACTAAGCCCAATCCTAACTAAAATTGGGCCTACATACTCGACTAATGGGCTTGAAGCATCTTGGGCCATATTCAAGCCGGACTCACGATCGGTTTCGGGCCAAATTCCGCCATTGTTGAAGAAAAGAAAGAAAGACACTCTTTTGCATGAACACGATCTCACATATCCCAACAGATGCCTCAAACCTTAAACCCAAATCAAAGCATTTTTTTAAAGAACAGCAATCTCAATTTAAATCCAGAAAAACCCTTGTTATTAGCCCTAATAAGTTCAGTAGAAAGTTTAAGCACATTTTTGCAGTGATTGGTTTGGAAGAAGAAGATGATGAGGTGGGAGAAATTGGAGATACAGAGAGGAGGGCCAGGGAAGAGATGGGGACACACGTGCAACGCCGTTCGTGGCGGTCAGTTGCTCTACATCTTTGGTGGTTATGGCGAAGACAACACCCAGACTAACAAAGTTCACGTCTATGAAACAAGTAGGGTTTTTTTTTTCACTTTCACTTTCTATTATTGGTATTATGTCGATTTAACTGAAAATTACGGTTTCTGAATGTTTGTATCGTATGCATATTTGTTAAATATGGTGCCCTGATTATGGTAGAGAGGAGGTGCATCTCAAATTATATCTAGAGCTAATAAGCGCAAAATTACTGTTTCGTATTAAGACATAGGGATTATTTGTTATTGCAATTCAAGGTATCATTGTGTGAACCGGCTGCTTTAAAACGAAACTTCTATGAAGCATGTAAAATGGTTTATGTCAAAATGAAATTCAAACTATTTCGGGTTTAAGCAGAATTAAGTTGCTAGAGTGAACTTTTTTTTTTTGGATATATGATTTGCTAAAGGGAACTGTGTTATGAGTCTGTGGTTCAATACTTCAGGAAGGTTTTCTTTTGTGGTAGTTGAATCCCTAAATGATAGTGTTAAATGGTTATTCAAATGGGTTTCGTCTCTGACTATTTCATATGATGGAAATGGAATTCTTTCAACTGGTTCTAGTGTGCAAATGACATGCAGGAAAGTGTTAAATTGGTCCTAAGCGCCTTTTTTCTAGTTCTCTTTTATGTATTACCGGATGAACTAGAATTAGAAATCTTATCTTTTATTGATGATAGTGGTGGTGATAATTGCTGGTGATATTTCAGTTTGATCAAGATGATTGCTTGTTTTTCTTTCTGTATACCTATGTTTTATTTCTTTTAACTTCAATATACGCAATGTTTCTTTTCTTATAGTAATCATTCTATAAAAGATTTGATGGATTATTTTGATATCAACTTAATTGCTCGAATAGTTAAACTACTATTTTCTTTTTCCTTCAATAAATAACACACACGTAGCACCTGAGAATTTTGGTATTTTTTAAATGCTGAACTGAAACACGAATATGTATTACGCTCATAATTGGATTTGACAAAAAAGGAAATTAATTTAAGAGGTGCCAAGGCACGTGTTTTATGTGTTTGGTTGATTGCTTCAACTCAAGTCGCACATTTTTTATTTGGTCAAATGTGCAAATATTGTATATAGAATTGATTCAAGGGATCATGTTAGGATATGCTCATTTGATTATTTTTTTCCCTTTTTTGCTTTCATAAGCTACAAGGACGTGGAGCGAACCTGAAATGCAGGGCACACTGCCTGTGCCAAGAGACAGTCACAGCTGCACCACCGTTGGAGATAAGTTGTTTGTATTTGGGGGCACAGATGGGAACATACCTCTTAAGGATTTGCATATTTTGGACACCTGTGAGTTGCTACCCTCCTGCATTTGCATATGTTTATAACAGTTTTCATTCGTGTGTTGGGTTGATAACACATATGGGCAACTGTCAATCATCAAACTTGACTACTAGATGCTGATGAAGCATAAGAAGAAATGTTGGTTTCTAGTCCACAATCTCATACTCTAATTGCTTGGCTTGAAGAAGTAATCGCGAACCAAAGGGTCGTTGGCCCAGTGGTACCTGGGTGACTGGTAGAGTCCAACCTCCTAGGAAGTCAAGGGTTCAAACCTCACCAAAGGTGAGGAGTGTGCCCGAATATTTTCTGTATATAAATACTTATACTTAAAGAAAGAAGTCATCAAAACGCAAGCTTTTTGTAACACCCATAATTTTCTCAGTTAGTGATGTCAATGTGTTTTATGTACTTGTGCTTTTCCATCAAATGTGATTCTTTATGGTTTCAATTGCTGTTAACTTGTCCTTGGTCGTCCCAATGTCTTATGCCTGGATGCAACACAATATCTTTATCGAATTCAACAACAGGATTAGACCACTAAGAACACTTTTTGGTGTTTCCTTGTAACATCTTGTTGTTTCTTTCACCACCACCACCACCCTGTATGACTGTCTAAGTAGCTGTTCACTGTAACTCAAGGAACACTATAGATGATTATCGAGGGTCGTTTCTGTAATTTTTCTATAGCACAGCGATCAGAGATCAAAACCATAATTTCTTTTCTTTTCTTGATGCAACTATTTGAGTCTTCATTAAAGCTCCAGGGATCATTTTTCGTTTGTCTATTCTCGTTTCTTCTACTGCATATTTATGTAAGTGCTGATATGATCTAATATTTATTATCAGCCACAAATACATGGATGACGCCATATGTAAGAGGGGATGGGCCAGAAGCACGAGAAGGTCACAGTGCTGCGCTTATTGGCAAAAGACTCTTCATATTTGGGGGATGCGGGAAGTCTTTTGACACTCCAGTTGAAGAATATTTTGATGATTTATACATATTAAATACAGGTTAGTTTTCTGATCAGACACTGTCCATAGCAATTGATGACAATTTACATCTTTTCTTGAGGCTGTGACCATCGTATCTGAATATTCTTTTGCTTACACAAAAGCAGCTTTGTTGATGTGCCCATCAACTTTGTAATAGAGAGTGACAATTTTTTATCCTTATTTTCAGAGACAATGGTATGGAAACGGGTAGCTACAACTGGAATTCCGCCAGCAAAGCGTAACAGCCATACTTGTGTCTCATGGAAAAACAAAATTATTGTGATTGGTGGGGAAGATACCCAAAACTATTATATGTCTGATGTTCAGATGCTTGATACAGGTTTCAAGTTTGATCAGCTATACTTACTTATGTTTTGAAGTCTTTGTTTACAGATTGACCTTGTTCACATGAGTTGATTGAGGTTTATGGTTGATCTAAAGTTACCTAATCTTTGTTTTCTTTTTTATAGATACTCTTACTTGGACAAAATTGGTAACGAATGGTGAGCTGTTGCCACCTAGAGCTGGTCATACAACAATTGCATTGGGCAAGAACTTGTTTGTATTTGGAGGTTTTACTGATGCTGAAGACCTGTATGATGACTTATATATGTTTGATCTTGGTATGTAATTGAAATATCGTTATGGTAAAATAGAGAATTGAGTAACTTTTGGGGCCAATCACCTCCATTTTGATTACCACCTTGCCTGAATCGAGTTTTTTCTCCTATGATTTTGTGACTTAATAATGCTTTTTTGTGCAGAAACTTTTAGCTGGACCAAGGTTATGACAATGGGAGAGGGGCCTTCTGCCAGATTTTCTATGGCTGGGAGCACTTTACATCCGCAGCATGGGGGTGTTCTTATATTCATGGGTGGCTGCAATAAGAGCCTTGAGGCACTTGACGATATGTTCTACCTATTCACAGGTTTAACCCTTTGTGTGAATTGCAGCACAAAGCACCTTATGTTCTGATGATAATTGCAATTGCGACACTATCCATTTTTCATGATTTAGTTACATATATCTATCCTCTGTAATAATGTCTGCCATGCCGTTTAGAGTGATAATGACCACCCAAAAACATAGAGTTATTGCCAGAGACAGAAAGAACTCAAGAAGGGTTCTGAATGTGATTAGTCTTGAATAAATCAATAAACCCCATCCTTCCTCCTATTTCTCTTATATGGCTTTACCACACAGAAGCATCAATATAGATGATACTTTGGCAGATTAAATGGTGGCAATGGGGGGATTGATTATGAATTATATATATATATATATAGATCTTTCTGCAACGTGTCTTCTTGAGGAATATAGCTTGATCCTTCCTAGGGAATCATGAGCAAATTACATGAATGAAAATTCGTAGTTTTGGTAAAAAGATGTAAGGTGAAACAATAAAATTGAGACGTTGGCATGATTAAGGCTTTGGTGCAAGGTAGATCGAGTGTATGAAGGAAGTTTTGGGTAGATGAGATAATCAAATGGTTCATTGAAATCTTCTGTTTGTTGTTGCCTTGTTGGGAACCAAATTATGAATGGCATATTGTGCTGAATTGTGTATTATAACATGGGCAAGGGGAGAGGGGAACGGGAAGAAGGTTGTTAGATTTTTCCATAATTTAATTCCAGGGTCAGCATCATATTGGGTTATATTATGCACACATTGTTGAGGCTTGACGTTTTTTCATATCTGCAAGCAACTGAGCAGAAATTTTAATGGAAGTATTGGTGGTTTTGAATGTTCTATGAAAACCAGAGGTGCACCAGTCTAGCTAGTCACATAGTTGGAATATTGAGATTATAATCATGTGTTTTGATTCTTAGACAGGGGGTTGATCTTTAGGATATATTGCACTAAATACTATTCTATTTTTTTTATAGATAGAGCATTCCTCTTTTTTTTTCTTTTATCAAGGAGGTACATATAGGGACAACCCAGATTAACAAAAACTTGGATGACCATTGCAATTACAAAAACTTGGATGACAATTGCAATTAAAAAAATACCCATGGTATATAATTCAGTTCTCCTTTTATCCAGAATTGGTTTTTCTCCCCATCTTCTATAAATTGCTCTATTTGGTCGAGAAATTGTTTAGTTTTATTGCCATGTGTGCCTATAACATCATGCTAAACTGATTTGGATTTTAGGACTTGCAAGTGACAATGATCGAGATGAAAGAAAACTAGAGAAGTTATCTTTGAGGAAGCAGTTAAGATTAAAAAGTCAAGAGCAACAACCTATGACTCCTGTCTGTGATAGCCCAATGATTGGCATGGAGAAGAATTCTAATGCCAACAATCCTATGACCATGCCAAGTCATATCCAAACGCAACCAAGTATGATGCTCTACCATCTCTTAAACTAACATAATTATTGCTTGCATCATGTGGCTTTAATTCTCCTGTTGGTGATTTTTTATGTGGGCCAATGTGATACTTTTTAAGAGTTTCGATAGCATTAGCAAAATTTCCTATTTCATTGGGAACTTTTTAGTTTGTTTTACACGTTATCTTAGAATTTATGATTCAAACATGAGGAATCTTGATTCTATGGATCCATGACTCCTAGTCAGGTATGATGTTTTCGGCTTGTCCTGGGATGACCACCTGTTTTGGAATCCTTGTTGTCCCTTGTGTGACGGAACCCATTTAAGGGAGGTCTTACTTGTGTGAATTGTGCTGACTTCACCATCTCATCTCACTTTCTTAGCATCTGGGAAGTCAGTAGTGGTGCTAAATAGGTCAGCGGTCCTCGACCGTTACAAAATTTCGTTATCATGGTACGAAACTGCGGTATCGCTAAGCGCGTGATTTGCAGTGACTTGACTGGTTTGCTGCTATTTGATTTGTTTTGATGTGTGACTTGATAGTTGATATGTGTGACTTTATGTTTTGATTTTGAGACCATCATGGAAAACTTTATGTTTTGATTCTGAAACTTGAAACTTCATGTTTTTATTGCATACTAGATACTACTATTAGATATGTATCACATATAATAATTACTGCAGATATATATATATATATATAGGGTTGGGTTCCGGTGAGAAGGGGAGTTATGGTGAGAAGCGTAAGAAGGGATGTCCACCCTTGGATGCACATTCGGATGAGATGCACCGGATCAACTCCCTTCTAAGGCGCAATTTATGGGCGGGTATGAGATTAAAAGTGATCAATGGCTCAGATCTCTTCTTACGCTTCTCACCTTAACTCTACTTCTCACACGATCCCATGCCTATATATATATATGTACATCATATCACATGAGAGACTTTTTTTTTGTTGCTATACCACTGCGATAACCGCTATAGCGAATCTTGGTCCCTACTATGGTTACATGACAACTGCTTAGGTTAGCATAATAAGAGACTTACCTATGACAATACCATGCTCTGTTTAAGTATAATCAAAAGACATTTATGTTTGATTTTTGTTGGTGATAATGTTTTGCCTATTATCACTACTACAAGTATCTTGTGGCTACTAAATATACATTCTGGAACCTGATAGCTTTTTCTACATGTCTGTAAGTTCAAATTGTTCACTTTGCAGACAGACAGAATATCTATCTAAATGAATATCATAATAATCCAAATGGGAAGAGAACATTTCAAGCGAAAGTCACAAAGAACATTACAAATTGCTATACCATTGAGACGGTTATAGATGGGAAGCCTCTGCGTGGAGTTTTATTCTCCAACAACATAGGCTCCAAGAAAGCCGCTGCTGATGACTTAAGAAGGTTAAAGATCTGATTTTTTTTTCTAAACTTATTATCTTATAACTTGATGCACTAATAAGTAGTCGTTTATTTAATCTTTATGGATTTGGGTTCTATAAGTAACAGGAAAAGAGTTGCAGTTGACAGTGGCAAAAAAGGTTTCGAGCATGTTATGATGGATAATAATGCAAAAAGTCCTGAACACCAGATGCAAGGCGCTACTTCTGCTGCTTCTGATATGAAGACTCCGGCAGCTTCTAATGTCTCCCCGGCCCACGAGGTTAACATAATGTTATACGTATGAGTGATAAACTGATAATGCATCTTTGTATTTCTAGGTCTGGGTTATTGGAATATTTAACTTATCTTAAATGCCATGATAAGGAATATTATAAGTTATATAATATCATGGTGCTTAAAGAAGCATTCTTTTATCCAGCAGCATATGCATTTCCATTTACTTGCTATTTACTTTCCTATACTTCTTTTAAGTGATTAAACACATGTAGCATTTCCTTTTTGCATTCATAAAAGGTTGGACATGATCTTGATAATTTAATTCTATTTGTTAGATAGTCAATTGTAGTCTCCATCTGTTATATATATATATATATATATGCATCCTTATGGTTCTGTAACTAATATGCAGGTTTCAGGAGGTAGAAAGTCATCTTTGGAATATAACAGGATGAATAATACATCAACTGCAGCTGAAGATACTGCCAATTCTATTCCTAACCACGGTCGGTATAACTTTTTATTTATCACCTGTTTACGGTTTTATAACATTTTATTATGCTCTTGTGATATGCTGTGATGAGCTTTTTGGGGTTTTTTTATATCGACATTCGAATGTACATAATCGGTATCCATGTGCATGATATGAAATTTCTCTTGCTTTATTTGTGGTTGCAGATGGTCAATCTCAACCCATGACTGCTGAAGAACATGGTCTGTTGAGTCCTCCTACACAACAAGTATGACTTTTTTTTGCAGAAATTGATGACATCTTGTTTATAAGGTTAGTTCAGACTTCAGACTCGCTATATCTATCGTTTAGTTTCCTTTATTCGGCCAGTTAGGGTGTATCTGTGAGTTTAAAACATAAAGACAAAGGAAAAGATTTCAAATAATTTCTGACTTCTTTTTGTTGCATGGAAGTTTAGGCTGTGATCTTTCAAATGATGTGGGAATATTTGGATTTATAACTCTAAAAGATTTATATCTAATGATTTATAAATGTGGTCTATTTTGTAGGTGGTTGCTGAAGAGTAGTCATGAACGATCGGTATATAAAACACCAAAATGCAGTCTCGTTATCACTTGTGGGTTGCATTATAACATCAACAATGTAACATTTATCTTTCGGTCATTAGAAACCTGTTTAATTTCAAACATTTGTAATTCATTGAGCCAACCCTTATCTTTTTTCTTATATACGGATCAATTTCTCCCACCAAGATGTTACTTAACAATGATAACGCTAAATCACGAATCCTTTTTCTCAAGATTTTTTGCTTTGCATTGCATTTTTTTAAGTCCCAAATCATTCACTCATTAATTACTGGTAGGATGGTGGATATTCTCAACCAAAAGAAGATGATCGCAATACAAATATATAACAAATCTTGTTGTTAATAACAAGTACCAAGAAACGGAAAGCAGTCTTTTAGACCATATTAACCACCAGACAGCAAACAACACTTCTTCGTTCTTGTATTCTTCTAGAAGAATATGATTCAATTCGCATTGCTACCACCACCAAACAGGTAACCCAAAGAAGACCCACCACCCGGTGCTGCATGAACCTTAGTCGAAGGCCGATCCTGCACATAAACATTACATGACTTATAAAAATTTAAACATCAAATATAATAAAGTTTATAAAAGATATGAATCAAGAATATAATGAAAATGATACCGTGAGGAAGTTGCCAGTGTTCTGACCATCAGCTCGGAAATAGTTGTTTGCCTGGCTACCCTGCTGAATACCAGCAGGAATCTGTTTTGTAATGTCTGTTGGCTGGGGTACGATGGCTGTAGGCTTAGGAGGTGGCTCATTTGCAACATGTAGGTTCACAGGAGCTGCAGCCACCACGGCCTCTGTCTTGGCTGTTGTGGGTTTTGCTTCTCCGCTTCCAAAGAGGTAGTTAAGCGAACTCTGTCCACCACCACTGCTCACTCCACGACCCATGATCTCTTCTCTGCTTTGCAAGAAAACTGTAAACAAAATCATAATAAGCAATAAGCACCCAAATATACAGCTCAACATATTTACTCAAAAGGTAAGAATATATAACCACAAGGTTTGTGGCGTACTGGTTAAGGCTTGTGAGGGGTGAGGCTAGATAAACCATCTACCCCAGGTTCGAATCCAGGCGCAAACAACTTGTGGCCACTGGGGAATTATCTTAGGGCTGCATGCTTTAGCAGTCTTAAAATTGTCAGGGATTAGTCTAGGTAAATGCCTAGGATACCCTTTAAAAAAAAAACTTCAAGATAAATGATGTATGTTTCTTTGAGAGCATGATCACACCGAAAGGCTGATTGCTAGAAATTCTTTTTTTCTTAAACACTATAGAGATTACATTTCAGAAGATAACGATCAAAATGATCAAGTCGTTAAACTCAACTACTGTGACATGATATAGTTCAAAAGTCCTAGGAGTTGCAATACACACCAAAAACAGGTAAACATCAAGAGTAGCATAATCTGATGAATAAGGTCTTCAATTAATACAGCATATAGAAAGTTGAAGATATTCCCACTAAGGCTGGCATATGCTTCAAAAAGAAAGAAACAGAAAAAGGGTAGCTAGCAATTGCAGACTGAAGGTTGAATTAACAAGTTTTCTTTACATCACTTAACAAAGAAAGAAGCTGCAACTCAACAGAAAAATCTCTTTAATCTGCCCAAGAAATAAAGGTAAAAGTGAACCAAAAAGATTATTAGGTCAGACCTTGGGGGTTCTGCTCGATTGATTTTGCATCCTAATAAGCTAATTTCATAACAAGATCACTTCCATTTATGCATAATTTTGTCAATATCAAGCTTTAAGCATCATGATTAAAGACCATACTAGAAAACGACAAGCCTATAGTAAGAGAGCACACGAAAAGAAAACCACCAACAATTTTTAGGGCATCAAACAACGAATTGGAACTTTCTTCTTCAAAAATCACAACAGATCCATTCACCAATACAATTTACCAAATGTAAAACATCATCAAACAACGAATTCCCAATATAAACCACCACCATATACCTTAAAAGAACTATATAAAAGTCCATATCCGCCATGGATTTGAAGCTAGATACCAAATTGTAATACAAATTAAGTACCAACAGTTGTATAAATGCAGCGATTTCTCTACAAATCTACTAAAAAGGCAAAAACATAACCAAAAAAAAAAACAAAAATCGAGCAGCAAGAGTGAAATGTAGAGAGAGAGAGAGAGCACTAACCCGGGTGAGATCTAGATCGAAGCGAAGATAGAGTAGAAGAACAGTTGTCGGTGTATATATTGTGATTTGTGACCCCCCCGCCGCCCAAATCTATCGAACTTGAATATTAAACCGGATCCCCGATTCGTTACTGTATCCGGGTTTATCGGGTCATTCATATTTGGCAGATACGAATTTTTCGAAACCTAATATTTGTACAACTTTTAAAGCAGATCATACAACTGTTAGTGATTTAACGTTGTAAAATTAAGAACCATTGATTTAAGAACTTTGTGACTGTTCTTTTTATTTTATTTTTAAAATATAGAATTAAAATTTTAAATTTTTTAAAAAGTAATTATATTTAATTTTAACAAAATTTTATTTTAGAGATTTTAATATTAAAGTATATTACTTAACATTCTTTAATGTATCATTTTAATCAATGTTCTAAAAACTCGCTTGATACAAGACGTCATGTATGTAGCCTTAAGGTTGTGTCTGACGCCGCGTTATCGCTTAGCGCACGTCATGGCCACGTCATGATTTTTGTAACATCATATTTGATGTTTGTATGCCCTTTTAGTGTATTATTTATTTGTTTTTAATATGTAACCTAATTTAAAATGTTTAATATCATTAACTTATTGAATAATAGTAGAAAACAAATGTTTATATCTGTATAATATTATATATGATATACAAATTTGTCGTCATAAGACACGCCTTGAAAAACATCATGACTCGCCGTGGCTTATGGCTTTACCTCGCCGCCACGTCATGTCTCACGTTATTTAGAACATTGATTTTAATACATTAAAATTTTTTATATAAAATAAGAAAAATTCAATCTTACTTGTAACATTGAATAAAATAATTTTTTTTCTTCAACATCAAAGTTTTAAAAAAAGTTCTGAACTTAATTTTTCTTTTCACGTTTTTTTATTGTTTAAATA
Source organism: Silybum marianum (assembly GCA_036898165.1). Lineage (NCBI taxonomy): Eukaryota > Viridiplantae > Streptophyta > Magnoliopsida > Asterales > Asteraceae > Silybum > Silybum marianum. The sequence goes on along the minus strand of CM072529.1, from coordinate 8,095,064 downwards.
TTATAGAGAATAAAAAAGTTAATTTTCTTCCAAGTTTAAAAGGTCATTGGAGATGCTATGTTCGTGGATTTTGTTTTAATTGCACATTTTCCCTCCTATCACAAATTGAAAACGAAATAATTTGATTTTGACCTCCCTCACTAGCCTATTCAATTATTCATAGATAAAACAATATCTAAAAAGAGTAAATTACATATTTGATCCCTATAGTTGTATACTTGCTTCAATTTCCATCTATTTTTTAAAACAATTACGGTTTTAGTCACTATGGTTGCATTTTGCTTCATTTTTGGTCTCGCGAACTAACTTTTGTTAAAAGTCTTTTTTTTTTTTTTTTTTTTTATCTTTTTATAATTTTCATTTTATTTTCAATTAAAGAATTAAGAATGATATAACGTAATATAATAATATTTAATGTTATGTAATACTATATATATATATGTGTGTGTGTGTGTGTGTGTATTACACTCCAGTCCAGCCTGAGACTTGTACACCAACTTCTTCCGACAACTCCTTTTATGCCTGTCTCCGACAACTACTACTTGTTTTTCTTCGCCTTCTTCGACCACCAGCCACCTCATCCCCATCATTTCAATATTTCTTTCACTCAACCTCCAAACTATGAGGCCATTCGGGGTTTTACAAAAGAAGATATTGAGAGGAGAAGAAAGGGGGTGTCGGTTTGTAATAACATCGCCATTTTTCCCACTTCCAACAGTGAATCAACCACCACACCTCCTAAAACCACCCCTATCTCTCGAACCACTCTCCATACCACCTTCAACTACTCTCTTCCCTTCACCATTGCAGTAAGCGCCCCTGCTCTCCCTTCATCTACAATGACCAAATCCTCACCATTGCAACCACACTCATTTTGCAAAGTGAACCGGTCGAATCGGGAAGCACAAGCATGTTGTTTCAACTCAAACCAAGACCTTGAAGAGGGGTTTAAGTTTGATTTAGGTTTTTGATTTTAGGGTTTGATTTATGGTTTTACGGTTTTAATTTTATGAATTGTATAACCAATTTTTAGAATGAACTTGTGTACAAATGTTGTTTAGATTCATAGGTTTTTTATGTTCTTGGATGGTTGTGGTGGTGCTATATTAACTTAAGAATGACAGGATAAAATGCATAGGGGCTTTGGGAACTCTTGGTAGAAGAAGAAAGGGCGAGTGGGGGGGGGGGGGGAGTGAGTGAAGGTGGGGAGGAGGGGGGAGAAAAGATGTTGCATGTATAGGGGAGGGGTGATGGGGAAGAAAACATGTGTATATTGGATTTATAATAAACTATATAATTAATATAATAATAATATATTTGTTCTATTTCTAATAGAAAATTAAAGAAATGCTAGAAAGACCAAAATAGTCTTGAGTTAACGGTCAGTCAGGTCGAATCCACAAAGACTCTGTTCAGCTTATTACGGCTAGACAATTCAAGCACAAGAACGAAAACTTAAAGTAAATACGACCCCCCCGGGGGGGGGGGATTGGTTTAATTAATTAAACTAGGTATGTAAACTAAAATTTATAAGAATGCAATAATTAAAAACCCAACATTAGACCATTCTCGATAATGATGCTAACACTACTAAAATGGAAGACTTTCACCTACGACCATTTTCCTGGGATGGTTGAGTTAACGGTCAGTCAGGTCGAATCCACAAAGACTCTGTTCAGCTTATTACGGCTAGACAATTCAAGCACAAGAAGAAAACTTAAAGTAAATACGACCCCCGGGGGGGATTGGTTTGATTAATTAAACTAGGTATGTAAACTAAAATTTATAAGAATGCAATAATTAAAAACCCAACATTAGACCATTCTCGATAATGATGCTAACACTACTAAAATGGAAGACTTTCACATACGACCATTTTCCTGGGAAATCCGTCGCTAAAGGGTGATTCTTCACAAAACCATCACAAAAGTTTGGCGGTTAATTTGTTGGTGGGTAAATCAAATCAGTGACAGATTACCTAGAAAATTCCTGGGTAATCCGTTGGTATTTTCTTGAAAACATCGGATTTTATCGGAACCATTAGTATTTCTAGGTGATCCGTGGTAATAACCCAAGGAAATTTCTCTGGATGAATTTTTGTGGGTGAAAGTCATTTTTTTGTAGTGTAAACACCTATCATTGATTTCGTTGATATAAAAAGATAGGACAAGCTTAAGTCGATTATAATTGTCAATAAGCTCTGACAACCTTAATTTCACTTAATTAAACATCAGTTAAAATAAGCTCTTTAGCTAAATCTTAACTACAAATGGAACAATGAATAAGCTCTCAACGTCCCAAGTCTAGTTAGCCTTAATGAATTAAGAAAACTCGACTCAAAGAATTAAGCTCATAAGCTCGGCTTAATACCATTTTGATTAAAATTAATTAAAAGAGTTCTATTGTCACTATATCAAAACCACTAGAAATTATGTATATAAGATTTTGATTAACAATCATTCACAAGAATATCAAATAATTGGCCAAATTAGTTAACATTCAAAATGAAATTGACATTTAACCTAGAAGTTCAACAAATAAACTTGTCCCAAACAATTACAACGAAATCTCAAGTTACAATTGCAAAAATCTGGAAATTACCTAAAGATTAGTAGAAATTGAATGAGGTCTTGTCTCCCAAAAATCGTCCATGCCTTCTTTGTACTTCCAGAAAATCGCTCCCCCTTTGAAAGCAGTTACCATCGATCATTTATACTAGCCCACAGAAGAAAATCGCTCCAATTGTAGTAATCGCAGATTTGGTCCCTAATTTTCGAACGAGTCGAGTTGATTGCGGGTTTCAGCCGCATATGAGTCACCCGAGTATGAGAACAAGATTCAAACAGTGTGAAAAAGCGGCGCGATTGTGGGTTTGAGAAAGGAGAAGGTCGCGCAAGTTGATTGATCGACTCAAACAGTGGATAACTCCTGGCAACGTGTAGCTTGCGATGAAGAGTCCAACAAAGAGAATTGAGGCTCAAAACTTTGGGCTTTTGGACTCTTTTATTTTCGGCTGCACTAAAAAAAATAAAAACAATTGGTTAAATGAGTGCATATTATCCATAATAAAAATAAATTAGGGGTTTTAATCAAATAAATATCAATGTGAAAACAAAATTATCAGTTAACGGACCTATTTAGCGGAAGTTAGTTTGAAGGACCAAAAGTGAAGTAAAATGACAACTACAATGACCAAACTGTAATTATTTCTAAAGAGGGATGAAAGTTGAAGCAAGTATACAACCACAGGGACCAAAGTGTAACTTACTCATCTAAAAATCTTAGATAATAAACAATTCAAATTTAAAGTGAGTAAAAGTGAAGTAAAATGACAACCACAATGACCAAAACTGTAATTAGTTCAAAATAAGGACGCCACTTGATAGTGGTTGAAAACCACAAGGACCAAACGTGTAATTTACTCTATTTAGTAAGAGTAAATTACACGTTTCATCCTCATGGTTGTATACTTTCTTCAACTTTCGTCTCTCTTTTGAAATAATTACAGTTTTAGTCACCGTGGTTGCCATTTTGCTTTACTTTTGGTCCCTAAGTCTAACTTCTGTTAACTAGGTGGTCCGTTAACTCAAAGGGTATTTTTGTATTTTTCGTCCTTTTCATCCTTTTCCTATTCATTTTATTAAAAAATTAATTTTTTATATGGTTTAATTAATCCCCAGTTATCTTCTTCGACCAAACGCATAATCTCCGACCAACAAATCAAACCTAAAAACAAAACAAAATCAAACCCAACCAAATGAAAATTAGAAAAAACAAACCTAAAAAACAAAATCAAACCCAACCTAATCAAAACATGAAAAATCAAACCTAAATAACAAAATCAAACCCCACCAAATCAAAACAGAAAAATCAAACCCAAAATAAAATAGATTGCTTGAAGAAAACTTCGATATGTTGAAAGAAACGATTACCCTTACAATCAAAACAATAAACCAACCCCAATCAACACCTTCATTCCCATCTTGTTCTGGTTATGGTTCAATGACAAAGAAGAAGATGAACAATGGGGAAAACCCATCCCCTTCGTTCCTGACGCCCCTTGCAATCAAAACCCTCCCAAGAATAGCAAACTTTTTTCAATCTCCACCACCATCTATAAGCCTTCAATATGAGTTCTGGTGGTCTGCATAACGTGAGGATTTTTTTTGTTTTATTGGACAACTATGGTAGTAATGGAAACATGGAGGGGAATAGTGAGGGGGTTCACCAAGAAATGAGATTGGTCTAAATAGTCATCGTGTCCCTAGTCACTGGAGTTTGCACAAAAAGGGTGGTTCACGGGGTTACGAATCATGAAAGTATATGTAGGGGGTTCACTAGGACGGAGTAGTACCGTGGGTGGGAAGTAGAAAACGGGAGAGATATGATAAAGGTCAAAAAATGGAGTCCTTCAGAGAGACTGAGGCTGAAGATAAGGGAGGAGGAAGAATGTGGCCGGAGGAAGAGCCAAAGGTCAGAGAATGGAGTCCTTAGGTTGTTTTGCCAAAAAAGACCTAATGGGAATGGGTTGATAGGGGTGGGGGTGGGGTGACGATGATGGTGAAGGAAAAATAGTGGTAAGGGGTACATTAATTAGTCAAACAAAAAAAGTAAAAAAAGAGTAAAAAAAAGTATACTAAAAAGACGAAAATACCTTCTGAGTTAACAGACCTAGTTAACAGAAGTTAGACTCAGAGACAAAAAGCGAAATAAATGGCAACCACAATGACTAACATTGTAATGATTTCAAAAGAGGGACAAAAGTTTAAGCAAGTGTACAACCACATGGATGGAAAGTGCAATTTACTCATTTAATAATAAAATGTTTAAAATATTTTTTTAGATTAAACGTCAATTTTGGTCCTTGTGGTTTGTCAAAGATTTTGGTTTTGGTCCCTAAAGTTCTAAAATAAATTGTCACTATTGTTTACATTTTTACTCGGTTTTGGTCTCTCTACCTAACGAAAGCTAACGTCCGTCCACCAATGAAGGGTGTTTTGGTCTTTTTCTATATTTCCATTTTATTATTATATGCCCGTACCCCCAACCCCACCCCTATTTCCTCTCTATCCTCTCTTTTTCTTCCTAAACCATATCCCATGACCTGCAAAAAAACATTTACGCATTTAAATTACTCATTTAAAACACACATATACATATTGAGAAATACACACATATGCATATAAAAAGACACACAAGCACACTTACAAACATACACATACATTCAATATTTTGTAATTGGGTTAAGTTACAGTAACAAGTTTTTTTTATTTGGAAGTGGGTTTTTTCGTGTTGTGTGTGTTGTATCTGATGTGTGTATATACACACACACATACACACACACACACACACATATATATATATATATATCACTGTTGTAAGTGGGTTTTCATTACATAGAAGGGAGTCGGTAGGACTTGGGGGTGTTACCAACAGGGTGGGGTTGGTCTTACTATTTGGAGGATGCAGTAAAGAAGGTGATGAGGGTTTTTTAGGTTAGGCTTTATGAGTGATATTCGTTTTCTGGGTACATATAAGTTGTATATGGTGATTCCAAACTTGGTTAACAATAAGGAAATGGGTGAAAAGTTCACCGGTGGGTTCTGTGATATGGGTGTTTTAATTGTTCATCAGGTAGTTTCGGGAGGGGGGGGGGGGGGGGACGAAATGGGGGGAGGAAAGATGGTGTCGGGGAAATATATGTGGTTGGAGGGTGTTGATGGTGTTTGGCGGTTAACGGTGGTTGGACCACATGGACGACAGTGGAGTGTTGGCCGGTGAACGGAGGATGGTGGTGGTTAGTATAGGTGAGCAAAGACGGGTACCTGGTCAAAATTCATGGAACCGGTCCCGGAACCATAACTAGTGGTTCCTGGAATGAAGGAACTAGAATCGGAGCCGGTTACAGCGGTTCTTTATATTTGAGAACCGGTCCCGGAACTGCTTGGAACCGGTTCTAGTACCGGGTACTCGATGTCTAATATCTTTAATAATTTTATTATTTCATACTATAAAAAAGTAATTATTAATCTATTACAAATTATCAACGTAAATAAATGAATACTACCAATGGTGAAAACTAATCCGATAAAAGCTAAACATTAATAATTACATAAATAATTTGATAGGCTCTTGACAATATCAAAACAACGGTAAGTGTAACCACAAAAGGTAAATTAATAATTTCAGTTTTAGTTTACTAAATATAATAAACATATAAAATAATTTTCATTAAAAAATAGCGGGTACCCTCGATTCCGGTTCTGCGTTACCACCGGAACCAATCCCGATAGATTTCGTATTTTAGGAACCAGAACTAACAGTTCTAGAGCACTTCCGGTTCCAAAGGCAGGTACCAGGTCTCGATGCTCACCCCTAATGGTAAGGCAGTGAGGGTGGTGGGTGTGGTAAAGTATCACAGATGGTGACGGCGGTCGGTCACTAAAGTTTCTGCAAACCACTAGTGCATAGAGGGTGGTGGTGGGTGGGAGGTGAGGATGGTGGTGGTTAGCTAGTGAGGGTGGTGGGTGACCGGAAATAGTGGGTGGAGGTAGCCGGAGCGGTAACCATCATTGAAAGAGATGGAGCAGATGATAAATGTTTATCATTGGCCCTTATTAAGTTTTAAAGTTTACATTTTAGTCCCTGTTAAAAAGTTAAATTAAAAACATTTATTTAAAAAATTGTTAAAAATAGTAAATTGGATAAAATACTCCTCATTTAATGGATGGAGTTTGACCTGCATTAGTGGAAGGGGCCAAAATGGAGCAAAAAATGCAATCAATAATGCCAAATTTGTACTTTTTAAAACCTAGGGACCAAAACCGAGATTTTTGACAAACCACATGAATAAAAAAATTGAGGTTTACTCTATTTTTTAATAGTAATATAAAATATATTTTTTAATTAAAATAAACTATTCAAAACCAATATCACCCGTAATAACCACATGGGATGTTTTGTCCAATTGTTCCAATCCTATGGTATACAAACACAACTGTCCATATCATACATGTAAAAAAGAGCATTGTGTTTTTCAATTTTTTAGATAGTGGTTATTGTTGATAATAAAGTCTAAATATATGTTTTTATTATGATAAGATTAAACTGATATATTAAATGTTATTGATATCTTCTGTTTTTTTTGATAAACGCATTTTGTTCATAAATGCTATAAATCTTCTCTTCTTTTCCTACCTCCAACAACTTTCGGTCTTCAAAACATAATTTCAACACCAATCATCTTAAAACACATCAAATCATCTTAAAACGAATAAAACCTAGATGCGTATGCTAGGAAAAGACTGTTACGCCCAAATGAACCTGACAAGATCAAGTGCCTTCAATTGTGTTAGAAATACCACTACATTACATGAATAAAAGCAACATCACTATTTATTCTCTAATTCCAATATGCATCTAATTATAGGAATATGCAACTAGATCATGAATTCTTGACATGTTTAGAACAACGATCTCAATGAGATAATGGAAACCACGAAGAATGGAATAAGAGAACATGCAACGAGTTTGGTACAAGTGAAGGAATTGTTGTAATTGAACTCATTGAAGGACTCACAAAAGGAATCATGGAAGAGTGTTTCTCGCTCAAAAAAAAAATCTTTATACGATAATTGAATGGAAGTCAGAATAAATATGTTTTCGAACCTTCTCTTTCAAATTCAAAGTGGATGTTATGAAAAGGGCTCAACTTCATAATCTTTATTCTAGACATGTAAATGGTGTCAAAGTATTGGATTATGATGTCGGAAATAAGGATGTCTTTAGAAGTTGCATATGGATAATGTTAATGTTATAACTGTTACTTTTATCTAGAGCTTAATACAACTATTTTTTAAATGCATGTAGTTTTCAATGTTTTAATTAGCGTTGCAATGACTTAGGTTGGATTCGAGTTTAATCTATTTATTAAACAAGTTGAAAATCTCATTCCAACTCAACCTGTTTAATTAAATGGGTTGAGATTTTTCAACCCAACCCAACATGTTACTTAAATGGGTTGACATGTTTATGATTTTTTTAACTCAGCCCGTTAAATAAATAAGTTGAACTTGAATTGACCGATTTAATTTATAAAAAAGAGATTAGACTATTTAATTTATGACAAATACAAATAAATTGTTTAAAATTTGAATAAAAACAAGCACAAATGTAAATAAATTGTTTAAATATCATTGGAAACCTTTAAATTCTAAATAACCCGACTTCCATTTTATTTGCAGTGTTGGAAACTTGGAGACATAGAGTGTTGTGTTGGAAACTTGGAGACATGGAGTGTTGTGTTGGAGGCATATATGAACTGATTATTAGGGATTCAATTTCAGAGAGAGAGAGAGAGAGAGAGAGAGAGAGAGAGAGAGAGAGAGAGAGAGAGAGAGAGAGAGAGAGAGAGAGAGAGAGAGAGAGAGAGAGAGAGAGAGAGAGAGAGAGAGAGAGAGAGAGAGATGTCAAAAATATATATTATAATTAAATAAGGATAGTTAATTAAAACTAAAATAAAAGAGTGAATTACACCGTTGGTCCATGTGGTTTGCTTCAATTTTGGATTTGGTCCCTAAAACAAACGTCTACACTGGTAGTCTCTAAATTTTCATCTTCATAACACCCATGGTCCAACCACTTAACAACGTTAGTTGACAACCGTTTTGAAGGCCTAATCGGTCTTTGAACAAACAATAAGAATCAAAAGTCTAGTCTTCTCCAAAATTTAATGTGATTCACGGTTTTTTTTAAATATTTTGTGTATCTAATTACAAATCAAATATCTTAAAATAAAATACATATTAAATAAAAATCTTTATATTTATTTAAAAACAATAAATTCATAAAAAAATTGTGTTTCTCAAATTTAGAAAAACAAAAGAAATAAAAAAATCGTATATATTTTGAGTTGCGAATTGAAATATGTAAACAAAATATTGAAAATTAAGTTCGGTTAACGTAAGATTATTAAATACACTATAAAACAAATGATTTTCGCTCACAAAAATTACCCAAAGAAATTCCCGTTGAGTAATTTGTCACTAATTTGAATTACCCACAAACAATTTAACCATCAAATTTTATGACGGTTCTGTAAGGAATCATCTTTTAGCAACAAATTTTTCAGGAGAAAGGTACGTAGACAAAAGTCTTTCTTTTAGTAGTGATAATAAAACTACAAATTATTAAAATAACAACAAAATAAAAAATTATAAATTAAGATTAAAAAGTGTTGATTATTCAAACATTTAAGAAAAATTATCACTATAACAAAATTATGTTATATGACGCAAAAAGGTCTTAATAGACCACTGGAGAATACTTGATTTATAATACCAAAAAATAAAGCTTTCCATTTAAAAATGCATTACAATAAATTTAAATGAGTTGAAAAGATGATAAATGAAATATTGTAATTGATTGATAAATGCCATTATAATATATTGAATCCGATGAAGTCCAAATAGAACCAATACCAACCCATATGAACCAATTTAGACCCAGTATACCAAAACTACTCAGTAATAAGTGTAAAAATAATCTATTGGTTGATGATTGAGTGATCACCGAAGAATAATGAGAACGTGGGTTCAACTTGATGATCCGTTGAAAGTTCATCGGTAATTGATACCGAAGGATCGATGACCATCGGGGGTACAAAAACATGAGTTTATATACTTCATTTTTTATTTTTTTTATTTGATCTTTTTCCTGAATCTTTCGGTATTTATTGAATAATTGATTGCCGATTGTTGTTTAGAATTTCATTTTTCCATTTTGTCCATTTTTTTGAATCCGTAAATTAATTAAGTAATCCATCACAAATTACCAAGTTATAATTTATTATTGATAATCTTTTGATATGTACCAAAAGGATTACTTGCGACTCTCTAAATTGTATATATTCTTCCATTTTATATTTTATATTTTTAGACTCAATATGTAATCTCTCCCATATTACCGAAGGATATTCACATTTTCCTTTTTATTTCTTCATTTTAGATATTGCAAACGATTGTTGATAGGTGTTTTAAGTTTTATTTTTTTAGACCATGTGTTTTTTTTGTTCGACGAGTATATATATTCTTTTTTTTTTGGAAATGGCATCATAGGCATTTGCCTATACTAATCTCTGACAAATTTAAGACTGCTAAAGCATGCAGCAGCCCTGAGATAATTCCCCAGTGGCCACAAGTTATTTGTGCCTGAATTCGAACCTGGGGTAGATATGTTATCTAACCTCATCCCCACAAGTCTTAACCAGTACACCATAAGCCTTTTGGTTAACCGATGAATCACGGACAGTTGTAGAAACCATCAACCAAAATACTATTAAAACCCATGTTATCGATAATCCGTTGATAATTTTTCTGCCAATGGACAATGATGGTCTAAGTGTCTAGTACGTAGTGATTTACCAATTTGGACTATATTTAATTTTATCACCTATATAGTGTTTACTTAGACCAACTTATGTTTCGAGACAGGCCAAAAAACCCTAGTTTTGCTTAGCTCAAAGTTTCTTGCATTAGGGTTATGTTTTAGTTTTTGATACAATGTTAAATTTTATGAAAAAAGACGTTATTTTTTCCACCGAGTTCTTTAATATATATAGTTTTCAACTTATCAAGAATCGAGTTCTTGGGGGAATCCATCAAAATTATCAAACAGCCTATCTCACATGTTTATGGCATCGATCCACCCACTACCAGGATTTGTGTCTTGTTAAAAGCAATGAGTCAATAGTTTCTACCCCATCAAAAACCTAATTTTAGAAAGTTTTTGGTGTTCTATATATATATATATATTGGGTACTCTGAAGACCCATATCGCATAATAAATTTGAAGATCACTTGAGAGTTGTATATATATGAAATGATGTTTCAGGCAAAGAATTTAATTATTATCGAGTACCATCATCTGACTTTGCCAAAATCATATTTTTTTGGCCAAAAAATTGATACAATGAAGAGAAAAAACACCCTATTTGACTTTTTCTTTCTTGAAATATCCCCCTATTTTGTCTTCAAACTAAAAAGAGAAGGATATTCATGTAAGTTTAGACAGAATGTTCAAAATATATGTTAGATGATCCATAAAATACAGACAAATGTACAAAGTTAATATACATGACTCACAATATCCATAACCAATCTGGAATGGCATACCACGATAAAAGGCTGTTTCATATAAATTATATATCCATCACACTGAAGTTCATCAACGACTAGCTAATTAATACCTATTGAAATGCAAATGAGACAATGAACTAATCTAAAGATTTATCATTTTTAATATTAATAAAATAGATACGGCATAATATGTAACCATTTTATGTAAATTGGATAGACGAGAGACTTTGATTTCAAGAATGTAAAGCATGTGGGGCTAACAAGAATTACACAAGTACAAGCTCTTGCAGATGATGCAAACCATTAATTTCCATATTAATTGTCAATAAATTAATTAAAGATTTATGACAAATCCTTCATGGAAATTAATCAAGATCCCAAAACAGCTCAAACATCATGTAAGTACTAAATATATATAGTCTCCATGCATATACATATTGCACACACCATTAAAATCTAGTTATAAGAAATCACAATATATATAATATATATATGTATTCTGTAAGGATAATCAACGTATGAAAGCATGATCTTGTAGGAAATCAAATCATCTATCGTCGTCATTGTTCTGCGGATGTACCTTGTGATGATGTGTATCCAAACTGAAGGATACTTTCTCTTGAGAATCACTCAGGTGAAGTAATGGCATGAGGGAATTTGGTGCAACATGTTGGGAACTTGAGCTTAACAAATGGAAGTGACTGTTTTGTCGAATAAGATCGTGATTCTCCCCCAAATTCGTAGGCATGAGATATGGAGGGAAAGGTGAAGGTGTCATAGCAGCAGCAGGAGGACACAAGTAAAACTGCTGAGATGCAGTCATTGAAGAATCATGAGTTTGAGATGGAACTAGTCCTTGGTTTCCAAATTGGGATATTGATAGATTCGAAGGAGGTTCCCAATTATAGTAAGGATTGTACGGAAACAATCCTGGATTATAAGAAACTTGAGGTATCGGAAAAAAGTTCAAACCTCCATTTTCTTGATCTTCATCATCATCATTCCACTTGTTTTCGACAATTGCTTCTTTCCCTTTCATTCTTTGATGATCTCCAATATTGATGTCGTCATTATCATTGTCATGCTTGATTCCTTGTTTGGTATAAAGTAAGGTTCGGTTTCCTACATCTTTTATGAATGCTGTATTTGGAGTACTAAGGAACTGAGAGAAAGAAATTTGAGGAGAATTATTCAAATCTTGAGGAATTAAGGATGATGGTGGTTGATTGAAATCTCCAGGTATCATCTGGAGGGGTGGAAGCTTATCGATATCATCTTTAGTTGAATCGAGCAACCAATCTATGACCTTGCTAGGTTGGTTTAACCCTAGCCTATCTTGAAGATCATACAATTGAATAGCTGTAGGGACTGAAAGCCTAATTCTTCGGTCTCTTAATCCTTTTACCGTACAGACCTTGCTGTGCCTATCTTTTCCTCCAAAAGCCTTTGATACCCTTACGATTCGAGGGTTCTTAAAACCTGCCCATTGTCTTGACATTGATGTATGCTTTGGTACCATGGGTTCATTGCTATCGCCTTCTTGCTTTGCTCGAAAGTCTTTCTTACCCCCTGAAGTATTGTTGAACATCTTACTTCTTGCACCATCTGGCTGCAAGAAAGCAGCTAAACAGACAACTGTTCACTGGTTACTAATTATATCTTCATATGAGGTAAAATTTGACTTCTAACTTTCTATATAACTAGGGTTCTTTTAGGTTATGCTAATTAAATTAGGTTAGAAAATTTGGTTTTCAAAAATGATATTGATCACTTGTTTTGAATATGAAATAATAAACACATAATTAACTATGCAAGGAGTGGTTTTCCAGCCTCAATTAGGAATTAAGGAGATCACAGGTAGAGAGTTGACATACGTGTCGAATATTCCTTGAAGATAATGTAATATATAACCACTTAGGGTTTTGTTTTCAAGATCTAAAAACGTGTCTAACTTTATGATTATAAACACTGATTGATGATAGTTGAGAAGATGAACAAGAATAAAGAAGTATAATTTGAGATCATTTATGCGTTATGGCAAATTAATACCTGCAAATTTAATCTGCAGTGACAGTACTCTTTCGAAAGGTATAGATCATAAAAATGAACTCACATCGAGTAAACTATATGTGCCTTTGGTACTGCAGATCAGCTGGTAACATTCAATTGTAAAGTTTCCTGCAAAGCAACAGCCTACCAATGGAATTGGTGAAGAAGCTGTGTGCAAGTTCTTTGGGGAGAACTGTATAGAAATCTGATTTCCAATTATTTGCAACAAAAGGAAAGCATAATATATATCTATTCATATATATATATATATATAATTTCCAATTATTTATATTGTTATTATTTTTATTTTTGTTTATGTGAAAAAGATAACATTTTTCTTAGAATCTTACCATGTTGCACGCGAAAGAAAAGAAAAAGGAATGGCGAATTTGCAACCATGTGGTGTCTTTGTCAGCCGACACGCGAAGTTAGATAAGTGCATAGGACATTCTGGTTAGTGAAGAAAGTTCTACTGGTCATTCCTTTAGTAATCATATAGTCATATATCAATTATATATAAACGATTGTATGATTAAACCAATCAAGTTATATATATACGGTACATACAACTTCAACTATATATACACTGGACCATTCTAGCGGCCCATGGTAGAACAAGAGGATTAATGCTTTATTGACAACCACAACCACATATAGCTAGCTTTAGCAATCAATTCTAATTAAGGTATACATATGTTATACTTAAAAAGAACTAAGAAAATATTTGATCAATGTTTACAATCAAACTAGAAAAGAAATGCAATTTAATTAATTGGACAAGTTTTGCAGGATGTGGATATAGGAGAAAGCTGTCTTGTATACCACAGAAGGATTGCAGCTTAGATAAAGCCAGCTACTGTACATGTATGTGTGTAGAGGAGGGACCAAAGGAATAAGGGTTTTTAAAGATATCCCACTGTTCTATTGCTTATTGCTCTTGGGACCACCTTAATTGGTTAACCTTCTATTATATATAGATATGAAAATGTATAAACAGAAAACTTACAAGTGATGAGTTACCTAAGTTCTAATTAATGTTTTGGCTTTCAGATTACATTAGAAGTTAGATTTTGTTTGGGTTGTGGCATAGTGGTTGAGGCACAGGGGATGTGGTGGAATATCCCATCTACCCAGGGTTCGAATCCAGACGTACACAACAATTATTGTGGTCAATGAGTTTATCAGGGACTGATGTCTTGCAGTCATAATTTATCAGGATTAGTCCATACATAGCCTGCGACACCTTTCAAAAAAAAAAAGATGAGCGCATAATTTGTTCATATTTCGATCTATGGTTGGGTACTAGGGTTATGTGCGTTGACTGTGTTTGTGGGAAATAAAGGTTAGAGGTAATCAACTATACTTTGTTGCTTGGGGACCAAATCATGTACCATAAATTAAACTCATGAACAAGTAAGTACCTTATAAAGATGGTAAGAAAAGATAGTTCATATGTGCAGAAACTTGAGAAAAATAGTAGAAAGATGATGAATTAAGCCTGCTGCAAGACTTTTATGACTGTATATAGCTGCCATTGAAGCTTTTGGTACTGATCTCTAGCTGCTTTGCACTTTTGGTGTTTTTTCCATCTAATGCATGAATATCTATAATTAAGCATGAACCATATATGGCTAATGACAACAATAGTTACATAAAAGAAAAGAATAAGAGCCCTAGAATTGATCAAACCCTAAAATTATTGATACATTACTTTAATAATTATTGGGAAAGAAGAAAAGACAAAGCCAATAATGTGGCCTAGCTAGCTACCTACTTTAGTTATCAAAAAAGTTTTTTGTAATAAAGAAAGTGCCTCTCAACCCTACCAGTGTTTCAATAATATATAAACTCTGAAACAAGAAAGGTGCAAAACCCATGAAATACTAAGATACAATTCTTGTAATTTGAAATATAATTAAACTCCTGTCTCCAATTTAGCCATGATGGTTTTTTGGTTGAATATATGACTTGTATATATATATATCAAAGAATAGCATATTTGAATTAAGACCTCTACTACATTATATATATCCTAAATAACCTACAACTGCTTGAAAGTAATATACTTCAACGGTGATTGTTTGATGACGATTAACATTTCATTTTAAATTGTTGAACACCTGTATAAATCAAGGTATATATGATTGATTAGTCTTGTTTTTCTACCAAAATCTTTCATTTGAACAGGAGTACTCATATATAAAGCACACTTTTTTTTAAATCCTCCATAAATTACACAATTAAACGGCTTACTAACTAAAATTTAAGAAAATTAATTCTTCAAATATTTTTATGCATATATTTGTGTGTGTGTTATAAACTTCTCTTTTGGCCTATAGATTCTTGCTGACACTAGTCTTTAGATCTCTTAACTTCTCTTTCTGAGTGATATGCAGGCAGCCCAGCAAAGATAATGACATGACATGAGAGAGAGAGATTCAAGACTTTTTTTATGTGCAGGGATACCACAGAAAATTAATTTTAGTAGCAAAACAAAAATAATAGAAAGATTAATTAGAAGAAACTAAATGGTCCCAAAAAAATCTCAGACATTTGCTTGTATTCATTAAGACAACAAACACAGACTACTATTGCTACCACTGCTGCTAACTGCAGCTAAGGATATATGTATGTATATGAACTCAATTTAGCCCCTCAAGAAGGCTTATATATATATATCTTCTAAATTCAAGAAGATCTACTGATCATCATATAGTTAATAGCTGTTGTAACTCAGAAAACAGTATATAGAACTTGCTGAATGACATGTTCATTACACTTACCTTAACCTGATGAACACAAGATCAAGTGATTCAAATCATACTGAAATTAATTAACCAAGATTTGAAGGCAGTATTTTGTAAAAATTGAAGATGGATCAAATTAATGTGTCAGAAGAAAGTGTAAGATTTAAGCATCATATATGTTGTGTCATTTAGTAGACAGTACCCACATATACAGAATTAACGGTCAGCATCTATAGAGAGGAAGCATCATGAAGCAAGAAAATGATGAGAAAAATGATTGATAGAAAGGATCCCCAAAAATGATGACAGTAACAAATGGAAAGAATGTGAAGTCATTTTCATGGTTCAGGAACCATCATCATCTCTTTTTGTTGCATTTGCATGCTGCTTAACTTGTAGCAGGTATAATGGTAGAGTGGCCATAAATTCCACAAAAAAAAAACAAAAAAAAAACCGAGGGAAAAAGTGAGACGTGCACGGCGCAATGATAAATGAGTGCTTGCTATCGATCATATGAAACAACAAGAAAACAAATTCCAAGCACGCGACTACAAAATAAATAAAGTTGAGTAACCGTTAAAATGTTTGCTTTTGTCGGGAACAAATTAATTAATCGCTAATTAGTCTACGAAGAATTTTATTATGTTAATTTACTTGATAATCAGGGATTTCAAGATCTTACAAAAATTGATTTTTGTAAGTAGTAATTATCTGAAAATTTCTGTATAGGATAGCTGAAATGTGATTTGCCTTTGAATTGACCGATCTATACTGCATCAGATTATAATTAAATTACTTTCCTAATTAAATCTAGCCATTTTTTTAGGCATTGATCAGCTAGAGTAATAAAACTAATATATAGGATGTACACTTAATTAATTTCCTACCAACTATTCTTCAAATCGGATTGAGATGCAAGGTTATTTGCATATAGGAATATATATATATATATATATATATATATATATATATAGTTTTAGCAGCTAGCTATAGCTAGTTCTTGATGGCGATGCATTGTTGCAGTGAGCTATGGTTGTTGTTGTCTTTTTAGACAGCTGAAGATGAGGTTTAGATGGGTGAGGAACCTTTGTCTCCGGTTCAGATTGTAGGGACCGAGTATTGGGTATCCAAAGAACATTGGACCAGGAGCGATCCGTGGGTGTGTACCATCGTTCTCATTGTGGGTTCTCATTGTGGTGGTTGATTATGGAAGTGAACTACATCATTTTATTAAAACTTAAGTTTTGTCCCAAGTACAGGCGTCTTAATAAGTTTTTAAAACATTTTTTTTAAATTAATTATTTTACTGTACTTTTTTTAAATGACAATTTTTAAGAAATGTTCTATGAACACTTTTTTTTTTGTTTTTATAAGAATTTTTTTCAAATAACGTTATATTAAAACTAATAATATGATCTATTTCAAAAACTTGTTATGATGTCTAAAAACATCTTATCCACTTAATGTAAAACATGTACATAGAATTCATATTTTATGCACATCCATATACCGTCCAGATGAACGGTATTCAAGGTTTTCCTCAGTCTTTTATTTTTTTACAATTTTCCCTTGAACCTCCATCTCTCTCTCCCCTCTCTCTCTCTCTATATATATATATATATATATATAGAGAGAGAGAGAGAGAAAGATGTTCAAATGAGAAGTGTTAAATACATTAGAAATAGAAATGTGGTCCTAGCTCTTGGATCAAAGGATTTGATCATTCCAATTCCTTTGAATTCTGCGAACCAAACAACACTTTAGGGGCTGTTTGGTTCGTGGAATTCAATGGAATTTGATGGAATTGGAATGACAAATTCCTTTGAACGAATTCCTTAATGATGTTTGGTTCGCATAATGAATTGATTGAATTCTATCGGATTCCACCGAATTCCACGATTGAAGGATTTGATCATTCCTTAGCATATGTGAAGGATTTTGAATTCCATTTCGTGGCAAATGTAAGATAATCTATAGTTTTCACTTAGAAAGACAAAAATAAATTTAACCATCACCCTTTCCCTGCCTCACCCTTACCACCCTCGCCGGCAACATAACCGCCACCATCACCATCGTTGCTGCCACCACCACCGCCACCGCTATAGCCACCCCTGTCCCCCACCCACCACCAGCGCTACCGCCAACCCATCCCCATACACCGCTACCGCCACCCCACCCCCAACCAACCACTACCACCACCACTACCCCACCCACCACTACCGTCACCCTACCGCCACTATGTTTTGCCGTCATAGTCGCCACCCACCCCCACACCTACCCACCGCACCCCACCCCACCTACCCACTCGGCCACTCCCACACCCTACCCCACCACACCACTAATGTCATCGTCACAATTGTCACCTCACCCCCGATAAATGCATATTTCTATTTTTTGCAAGATTCCATTACAATTCCTATCAACCAACGCATGGTCAAATTCCATCAAATTCCATTCCAATTCCTTCAAAATCAAGTTCCTTTGATGGATTCCAATTCCATCGAATTCCATTCTGCGAACCAAACACCTCCTATAGTTCTTTCTTGAACCACCTTCTCTCTCTCTCTATATATACACACACACACACACACACACACACACATATATATATAGGATCAGAAAGAGAAATTTATGATTACACGCAGATAAGCTAGCTTAATCATATAGGATTAAACACATGTGGTGTTGATAACACATAGACGCTTAATCATATATGATTAATGTTAATTAAGTGCATTTTATGCACCGAACTTGCATATTTTAGTAGATCATTTCATGCATTTTAGCCCCTAGTTAGTAATTTCATGCATTTTTATCGTTCTTTTCCATTTATTTCTCTAAATCACGGTTGGAATAGTTTTTGGAACAATTTTACACTTTTGGTACATTTTGTTTAGATTATACACGGTGCTGACGAAGATATGGTGGAAGGATCGGGAGGATTCAAGGGAATCATCAAGGAGGGAGTGAAAAAAGAGGAAGTTGGTTCCCGTGAAGATGAAGACTTGGAGCGAAAAGTCAAGAATTTAAAGATCGGAGATTCTGCCACGCTTCGCAGGTGAGAATGATAGCCTCCAGGATCACGAAGAAAACCCCTCAAAAGTGAAGAAAACCATATGTTTGTTTTCATAGGCATGAAAAATCTCACGCCAATGAATCGAGTCTTAAAAAACCCTCCTAAACTTTTTGTTTACCTTCATGCCCGTAAATGATTTCTTCACGACTGTGAAAGTCGTCTGAACCATATTTTTGGGTTTTTTGCCTTGCATATTTAAACCCCTTTTAGGGTTGTTTTTAGGGGAGCCGTATCATTCCATAGAATACGGTTACTGTAATTTCTCTAAAGTTTTTAGTCGTCTTTTTCAATCTTGAGGAAGAAGATTCGAACTTGAAGCGTAGGCAATTGGAGACCAATTGACATATGATTTTTTCATACATTATTGAGTATCTTCTTTCGTATCTTCTTAGTTTATTTGATTATTGTCTTGTTTGAATTCTATTATTGAACGAAACGTTATTTGAGTTTTTTCTCCATTAATCTTTCGTGAATCTTGTTTGCTTACATTAATCTTCTATATTTTTTGTGTTTCCTCATTCTTTACTTTTTCGTTTTTCTTTACATTTATGCGTCTCCCTTCCCTCTCTTCCCTACTCTCCCTTTTCATTTTTTGCACTCTCTACTCGCTTTTTTAATTTTCCACACACTTTAATTTCCAGCATATTAGGTTAGGTTATATCAATTTTCTGCATTTGTTTGAATATATGCACTTAGTTAATTTTCTGAATCTAATTTAGTTATCTTACTAGTTTAGATTTACTCTTTCTTTAACCGTATTAGGATCTATATAAATAATTTGTTGTTCGGTGTCGATTTAGAATTCGTTCTATTGGGTAATATTCGCTTAGGATCGAAATATTGGTATTGGTCAATTATTTTTAAAACGAATGTTAGATTTAATCCATTTTAGTTTTAGCGAGAGTTGGAGTTGATTTAATTATTTTTTAACACAACATTTAGTTAATCCAATTAGTTCTTGACAAAAATGAAAGTTTGGTTTTTTACTTAAGTTAAATTGATCAATGACAACGGTCCTAACATGCAAATAGTTAGGGACGTTGATTGAGAAAATACTCGTTTTAGATCTTAATATTTCTTCTCAACGTACATGTATTGCGAAAGTAAATACGTGTCTTGGGTTAGAAAAGTTTTTCCACCTCGAGAGAGGGTTGAAGTAGTTTTGAAAAATGAGTTCCCACAACTACCAAAATCCCGAGTTGACAATACCAAGTGCCCTTTAGTTGTGGTTTTCATCTATTTTGTTTCATTTTATTCTTAGTTTCTTCTCGCCTTCCTTTTTTCCTTAGTCTTGTTTATTTTATGTCTAATTAGTTCGATAATCAAATCAAATCATATGATTCGCATAACTAGGCAATCATTTAGTGGTCAGTGTTTAGACTGTCACCTCCCTGTGATCGACCCGTATGCTACACATCCCGTACGCTTGCGGATATAAATTTAAAACACATCAATTAACACACCTAAAAGAGTGTAATCATATGTGATATTGAGACTTCTTGCATTCTTGTAAAATTTGTAACTTCTCGCATGATCCTTGATAACGCCATTTGTGGCGCTATTATAATACCACTTTCCATGTAGTTTAGCCCGTTTTCCAAGTAAACGATGCGTATTTCTAACGGTTTATTGCAAGTTTGTTTAGGAATCGTCCCATCAAGAGGAATAGAATAAATCTGAGATTTTTGGCTTAAATTTAATTGCTTATATTATATTTCGGTTGGAGAATTAAACAAGGAGTCCAACGATGCCTTTCGGAGTCAATTCAGAGTAGAAATGAGCAAAACATAGTCTAAGGCTAGTTTCCAAGTGAGTTAGGCTGGAAGCTAGTTACACAAATCTCATGCCACTAATAACTAGCATCCACAACTAGCCTTAGGTACTGTTTGCTTCGCGTGGGTTAGCCACGCCAGTTAGAATTGCAACTAGCATCCACAACTAGCCTTGGGTACTGTTTGCTTCGCGTGGGTTAGCCACGCCAGTTAGAATTGCAACTGGCATCCAAAGTGGCATCAGACTCTGTTTACTCATGGATAAAGAGCCGTGTGGGTTAGCCACGCCAGTTAGGAATTGTAACTGGCGCCCAAACTGGCGCCAGACTCTGATTTCGATTTTTAAGCCTTTTTCAGCTAGGGTTCCATAGCATTCAACATCCTATCTTCTAGAGCACGACTTTGGGCGATTTTGGGCGACTTTCAAGGCGATTTTCGGAGCGATTGAAGCAGAGAAACATCAAGGGATTGAAGATCTAAAGCTAATTTCATCACCATCTCGTGGAGATTCATCAACATAAAGGGGGTTTTTACTTTGATTTAGATTTTGATTGAGAAACCATGTCTAGACTTATTAATTCTTCTCTTTTAGTTGTATTTTCTACCACCCCCAACATGAACTAATCTTTAGATGTTGGGGGTTGGATTACTTTTGGTTTGAAGCATATGAACACGCAAAGTTGTGATTTTTATTAGGTTTCTTTTTAATCAATGAAGTATATGAATTTGTGTTTAATGCCTTTGTGAGATTGATCAACTTACAATTGATTTCTTTATCATAAATTAGTTCGAGAGAATAATTTATGATTAGATTTATGATTTGTATACCTAAGGTGAGAACTTGGATAGAGATATACCAATTAAATCTTAGTACTTTTTACAATCTTATTCTATAAATTTTTGGGTTTATGTATGGAGATCGAGAGATAAAATACAAACTTTTTGGAGATAAATCTGTTATAACTTGAGAGAGAGTAACAATGGATTTTGTGATTGTGTATTCATAACATTAAGAAATTACCTGATAATTATTGAAACTGAAGTGTTCTGTGTGGAAAATCATTAGAACCCCAACTCCCAACTGCTTTTCTCCTATAAAGTTTCCAACTTTTTCGTTCTTTAAATTGTTAAGATTTCTTTAGTTTACTTAGTAGATTAATCATTCAACCAACTCAAATTCTTATCGTGCAGTTAATATTTACTATAGTCATTGTGTTACTTAGTCCCTAGTTCCCTTGGTTCGATCCCGTACTTCCAGTACACTATTACTTGATTCGACCCGTACACCGCGGTTAGATTTAGGGGGGGGTGTAAACCCGCCTATCAATCCTCTTTCTCTCTCTTTAGACAAATACAAACATATATAGACATACATGCACACAAATACGTATACAACTTATATATGCATATTATACTATATATAATTACCTTATGTGTATACACATGTATATATATACATATATACTACTTGTAACATATATATACGTACAATCAAGTAATATATAGGACACACACATGCATACATATACATATACACATGTAAACATAACTAATTATACAAAATAATTCATGTTAAAGATCATACGAATAAGAAAAAGTTGGAAAACCGGGAAAATTGCACAAATCCATCGGAAATTACCGACGAAATTGACAACTGTCGGTACTTTTCGACGGATTTGTGCAATTTAAAAAAAATAAAATAATATGTCGGAAATTACGGACGGAATTGACGACCGTCGGTAATTTCCGACGGATTATTTTATTTTAATTTTTCTTTAAAACACTTATCTTTCGGAAATCCTGCGGAAATTACTGATGATCGTCAATTCCATCGGTAATTTCTGACGGATATTGGTCTGAAATCCGTCAGTAATTTCAGACGGAATGTGTCAATCGAAAATATCCATCTGAAATACCCTTTTCTAGTAATGTATAATATATATAATATATATAGTAATAATCAAATAAAAACTACAAAAATGTTACAATTTGTGAAAACCGATATAAAAATATTTTTTACATGATTTTTTTCATCAAAAATTATAATTTAAAATATTGTTTCACATATGTTCGTGTTCACCTTATGAAATAATTACATGTGAAATTTTTTTGATTTACTTAGCAAAATGAAAAACATGCGTAAAAAATATTCATATGGTAAAACAAATACATATGAAACTTTCATATTGATGAAACAAGTATATGTGAAATAATATCTTAAATCCTATTTTTTTGATGAAAATAAATCAAGAATTTTTTTTATATATGTTTGCAAAAATGTTATAAACTCGTGAAAAACGATATAAAAACAATTTTTTTCATTATTTATTTTCATCAAATGATAGGATTTAAATTATTATTTAACATATATTTGTTACATAAGGTGAAAATTTCACATTTATTTGTTTCACCATCTGAATATTTGTTACGCATATTTTGTGTTTCAATATGTGAATCCAAAAAAAATTCACATGTAATTATTTTTTAAGATGAACACAAATACAATCTTAAAAATAGGGATGTTCAAAAACACCGTTGGACCGCTTAAACCGGTCGAACCAAGTCAAATCGGACAGTTTTTGACGGTTTGAGTGGTCTGGTGTTCCGGTCTGGTTTGAAAAATAACCAAACCGCTCGGTCTGGTCTGGTCTGCTGTTTGAACATTTTTTTAGCGGTCTGGACCGGACCAATCGCCAAAAAAATGCATAAGTTGTATTTATTTTTCATGTTCTAGAATTTATTTTTATGGTCTAGTTATAATGAATTCGTCAAATACGCTATATTTTTTTAGGTTTTATTTCTAAATAGGCAAAATCCTAAAATCCTTCAAAAATCAAATTCCAAAGCGTTTCGCAATGTTTTTTTTCTTCAAAATTCCAACTATTGTCGGTGGATTTGTTTAACCTTTTTCCATTTGTTAAATGTCTTTTTTTGTAATTTTAGAGATAAACTCTTTTTTTATAATTCCGTATACGATTTTCAAATGGTGCGATATTAATGAAAATTTTATTTTAGATGGGTGTCATTTTTGTAGTTTAATGTCCATAAGAGGCTCAAACCACCTAAACCGGTCACACCAGATCGCCATTTTGTGTTCCGGTTTGACCGGTTTGGTCACTTGCTTTCAAATCGCTTGGTTTGAAATTTTTCAAAACCGCCATGACGATTTGGTTTGTGGTTTGAGGGATTAAGCCGTCTAAACCGGACTGTGAACACTCCTACTTAAAATATAAGTTTTGATGGAAACGAAATCATGTAAAAAAAGATTTGTATATCGGTTTTTATGAGACCGTGAGACCACCTTTTTACTCTTGAAACTTCATAGAAAAAACACTGTGAAGGTAAAAAAATCTGATGGGTTCATGTGAGAACAGCCTGTGTCCGTGAGACCCGTCGGAGACCCGTGAGACCACCTTTTTGCTCTTGAAACTTCTTAGAAAAAACACTTTGAAGGTAAAAAAAAATCTGAACCTTCACAACAAAAATACTGTGAAGGTTACCTTCATAGCAAAAACACTATGTAGGTTACCTTCATAGTGTTTTTACTGTGAAGTTTCAAGTGTAAAAAGGTTGTCTCACGTGTCTCATGGAAACAGGTTGGTCTCACGCGATTCCAAGTCTATATATATATATATATATGGGAGGGATCATATGAGAACACTACCAATTTAAAGGAACAAAGGAACTCATTTGGGACCACATATGATGTGGGTCCCACATAATATTAAAACATTTATGATTTAATATTAAATCATATTAAATCATAAATGATTTAATAATATGTGGGACCCACATCACATGTGATCCACAATAGTCCATTTGTTCCTTTAAAAATGCAAAGTTCTCGTTTGAACCTTTCTCTCTCTCTCTCTCTCTATATATATATATATATATATATATATATATACACACACATCTTAAAATACAAACCAACCAATTAAAGGTTACAAACTCGTATAAACCAATATAAAAATGATTTTTTTTTCTTGATTTTTTTTCATCAAACACTATGATTTAAAATATTATCACACATATGTTTGTTTCAGCTTGCGAAAAAATCACATGTGAAAGATATACATGTGAAACTCTTATATTATGAAACAAATATGTGTGAAACTTTCAACTTACGAAAACAAACGAATGTGAAACTTTTACATTATGAAGTAACATATGTGAAATAACATCTAAATCATAGTGTTTGATGAAAAAAATCATTTTTATATTGGTTTGTACGAGTTTATAACCTTTAATTGGTTTGTATTTTAAGATGCCTTTCTCTCTCTCTCTCTCTCTCTCTCTATATATATATATATATATATATATACAGAGAGAGAGAGAGAGAGAAAGAGAGAGGTTCAAGGGAAAACGCTAAAAAAAGAGAAAACCGAAGAACAACCTGGGTGGCTTCCATGTGGACGGTATGCATTAACGCATATCGGTAACTTGTAACATGCATTAATGAATATTTATCAATGCATCTGTAATGATAGATGCATTGATGCATAGGAACAAAAATTACCGGTATGCATTAGTGCATACCGTCCACATGGAAGCCTTCTAGGGTGTTCTTCAGTTTTCTTTTTTTTTTAGCATTTTCCCTTAAACCTCCCTGTATATATATATAGGGCACTTCTTGTGTTAACCCAATAATTTGTGTTAACCATGTTAAACCAAAACCAACCAATAGGAAAATTCCATTAATTATAGAATTAAATAAATTAATTATATTTAACAGGGTTAATTTCGTATTTTAGTAATTGGCATACGTAATTTTTGTTTAATTAATTTATTATATAATTAATGCACTCCTTAAATGTAGCATAGTTAAGTATGAAAACATATCTCTAATTATTTTACTGACAAAATCATTTGATTCAATTTTTCGATTCTGCAGAATTCATGAACGAATTTAGAATTCGACATAATGGTCCAGAGCAACAACGGTCTTCCTAATCAACAAAGCCAAGATGAAGAAGTTTGTTATACGTTTCCGTCGTCCAACGAAATACATGTTTCTGAAGTAGTTGTTGATGTTCAGAACCCCGTCAATGGAGGCATCGAAGAGCAATTTAACGATGATGAAAGCCAAGAACAGTCTCAAGGTAATTGTAACAACGTTTTCACTTTTATATGGTTGAACAGTTACACAATAAAGATACGAGGATTATGTATGAAGTTTGTTCACCTATGAAATTTGTTCAAATGTGAGAGAAACATGATTGAAGAAACTCAACAATTTTAGAAAACTATTGTCTTCTTCCAATTCACTTTTAACGCTTCTTCAAACAATATGGTGGATCTGGGTTCATAAGTGAACTGAGTTCATGAGCGAACTGGTGATGAACTATCAATACGTTCAGTGATGATCAAATAAATTACATATTCAAATTTGCTACCATTCACCGGTGAACAATTAAATTTTAGAAGCATATATAAATAAGCCAAGTTAGACTGTTCAATAATGAACTAATAATATGTTCAGTAGTGATCAAATAAACTACGAATTCAAAGAGCCCGTTCACTAGTGAACAATCAAATTGCAGACGCGTATGTAAATAGTTCTAATTAGACTACTGTATTTTATCAAACTCGTTCACTATTGAACAATCAAATTGCATATGCATATGTAAATAGTCCTAATTAGACTACTATATTTTATCAAACTCGTTCACGAGTGAACAATAAAATTTCTTTTTTTTTTGCATAATCGATTTTTTTTTTGTTCGATTCAAACTATAATTGAATTTCCAGAAATTTTTATACACCAATAATCATCCAATCAAAATAGGAGTTGACTGACTTATTCAATGGTGATGGAGATAATTTAGAGAAGAAGATTGTTTCCGATTTTGAGTTGTAATAGCTTTTTACCTTATTACCCTTGTTCACTGATGTTCATCCTTTTTCAAACCAATTTTACACGGTTTAATTACAAAATTTCCACAACCATATCTCATCCGCTGATTAAATAGATTAATGGTCCAGATTGGTTAATAAAGTTAACACAAATAAATGAGTTAACACTTGAAGGGGCCTATATATATATGTGTGTTGGTTCATTTACAAACTGGATGAATCTTACAAACTCGTACAAACTATATATAAAAATAATTTTTTCATTATTATTTTTCATCAAATGCTATGATTTAAGATGTTATTACATATATGTTTGTTTCACCTTGTGAAAAAATTACATTTGAAAAAAATACATGTGAAACTTTTACATTATGAAACAAATACATGTGAAACTTTTACATTATGAAACAAATACATGTGAAACTTTTACATTATGAAACAAACATATATGTAATAACATCTTAAATCATAGCATTTGATGAAAAAAATCATGAAAAAATTATTTTTTATATATGGTTTGTACAAGTTTGTAGGATTCATCCAGTTTGTACATGAACCGACCTCTCTCTCTCTCTCTCTCTGTCTCTCTGTCTCTCTCTCTCTCTCTCTGTCTCTCTCTCTCTCTCACTCTCTCTCTCTCTCTCTCTCTCTCTCTCTCTCTCTCTCTATATATATATATATATATATATATAGGGGCGGGTTCAAATAAGAACTCAAATTTGGTTGTGAACATGAGTACAAATGAGAGCTCGACACGTGTTATATTCAGACTGAATAATTTATGCTCAGACACGTGTCGCGCTCTCATTTGTCATCACGTTCACAACCACATTTGAGTTCGCATTGAACTTTCCTATATAGAGTCCGGATCTTCTACACCTCATCTCAATGTTCCACCCCCTACCTCCCAATCTCAGTCATTGATTTCACAACACAATTTAATTAAATTTATAATATTAAAAAGGGTATAACCGTCAATTCATATATGTTGATAATTTTTAAAAAATGCAAAATTAAATAATTTCATATGTGGAAACGGTTTCAAAAAAAGGAAGTTATCCCCTTTATTTTAGGATAATTTCAAATTTCAAAAATTTTAATATTAAATTAAAATATCTTTTCACCAATTATTTTATGGAATCTGCATCAATTATCGAATTAAATATTGGAATTTGTTTAAGAACACATATGATTCCATACACATGAAACATAATTCAAACATATGAAAAAGTTGACATACATCTACATAAGCCACATATATGAAAACAGAAGTATTATATATGAATTCAGATTAATAAGTTATGTATATGGAGCTACGTAAGACTTCTATGAAACCAATTTAATAAAAAATAATTTGCATGAAAATTCATAAATAACTTGCATACATAATTATGAATTTTATATGAAAGTACTTGCATTCATAATTATGAATTCCAGGTTACACTTAACACAAATTAAACAAAATACGGACAACCCATCAATTCCCAATTAAACACTCACATCTGTTTTGATGAATGTCTTTTTCTTCGATTGCACTTATACACACGAAACTACTCGAAAAAAGTAAAGTAATAAATTTCTAAAACACCATACATTGTTAAAGCAAAACATCACAACTACATAAAATTTCATAGGCAATTCTTCCATACGAAACTATTTGAATTATATGAAATTACTCCATACGAAATTACTTGAATAATTTTGAGTCCATATTTTTTCCAACATACTAAATGCATCATATGTAATATGTTTACAATACACACGACCATCATATGAAACTATGAGTATAATACGAAAGTAGTCAACAATATGGGCGCTCGTCGTACTATCTATATTTACCATATGCGATTAGACAAATGTTTAAGGTATGAAACAACTTGTACATTGTGCATTTCCATCATATACAAGTAACTAATATTAATAACAGATTAGGAAATTAACAAGGTAGGTGATTAATATAAAACATAGCACTGTTTGGATGGATACTATCAACCGAAAATCACTAAAGTAGATGAAACTTTTTAACCGTGAAATATTCGAAGCATTAACTACGAGTTTTGTACCAAAAATTCAAAAGCACGATACTATTGTTTGAAAAGCCTAAATATCCACATAGAGATCATAGTGGATCTAAACGACCTACATGCACATAAGTCGTTCTTTGCGCAAATCCTTTGCCTTTGCCATCATCTTTATCATTGTGTTTTTATCAATGTAATAAAACTGTTCGATCTCTTTCTCAATAAACTCACGTTTGTTGTTGATTGCAGATGTGAAAATCTTTGTAGTATACTTCTTGCGTAAATTCATCAGTTGTCTCGATTGAGCTGCACCCTCGGGTGCAAACCCACTGTTCCATCCTCGAACTCCACCCCCCATATAAGACTCCATGTATATGAAAGTACTTGCATACATAATTATGTTGTTCCACTGTTAACCAATTCTCACTATTAACCAATCTTCGATTATCTATGACATAAACTCTTATTAAAACAGTAAGCATTCATATGAACTATGTATGACACAAAATCTTTGTTCACAAACTCAATGTTTCATATATACCCATATGAGAACATCTTATTTTTCATACACACCCATATGAAAAATATCTTAATGAGTTTCATATGAAAATCTGAATTTCATATTAAAGTACTCGCATAAGTAAATATATATTCATAAAAACCATTGTTTCATACTTATTCCCCTTGTTAAATCTTCAGTTCTTTTTGAGTTTACACCAACTGCAACATAATACAATCAATAAACAATTATACTTAACACAAAATTAAACAAATGCATACAACCCATCAATTCCCAAATAAACACTCACGTCTGCCTTGATGAATTTCGTTTAGGGAACCTGGCTTGTTTCTGGATGTTTCCATCTTACTCTTTTCCTTTTATTGCACTTATGCACCAGAAATTAATCGACAAACATAAAGAAAAAAAGTTATAAAACACCAAACATTGTTAAATTAAAACATCACAACTCTATACAAAACGAATCTTTCATCATAAAAAAACTGAACAAGATTACCCTCTATGATATTCCCGTTAGAGGATTCTCGGTCGTGTTTGTGAAACCCGAAAAATAGGTTTTCTCCATTATTCATTCACTTAGTTTTCGAACTGGAAAGGATAATTTTTCATGACTCAATCTTACAATGTGTACTGATAACATTCGAAAACATAATATTCATAACTATTAACGCGAAATTGAAACCCTAACCTCTTTGCGGATGTGGTGGATGATTCGCAGCCATGAACGAAGATTCGTCCTACTTTTTTATACAAACTCTGAAAAATCTTGAAGCAGATTGACTCCAAAAAACCCTATGAATCGGAACCAAATAACTTCCTTTTGAATATGCACATCAATTTAGGGAAGATATGTTTTCTGTTTTGAGGCTGATGGCATATTAATTGGGTTTTATTTTATTTATTTATTTAGTTTAAAATACATATATTTAGAATTCCATCTGTGCCCTTACTATTAGTTTTTTATATCCATCATGACCCAATTTTTCACTTTAATTACAGTTATATCACCGCATCTAAGGAAACCAATGGAGTAAAAAATGGATGGCTGAGATTGGGAGGTAGGAGGTGTAATATTAAGATAGGGTGTAGAACATCCTCCCTCTTCCTATATATATATATATATAGATTTAATATTATGTGGGACCCACATCATATGTGGGACCCACATCATATGTGGTCCACAAATTGTTCCTTTAAAGATGGATGGTTCTCGTATGATCCCTCCCCTATATATAGAGAGAGAGAGAGGGGGGGGAGTTCAAATGTGAACTCAAATTTGGTTGTGAACGTGAGAAGTATATATTCAGTCTGAATATACAAAGTAATATTCAGTCTAGTATATATTCAGTCTGAATATACAAATGAATATTCATGTTGGGTCACCGATGATTTGGTGATGAACCACCTTCCTTTATATAAATGAATTTTTACAGGTTCTTTTGAAGGTCTGAAATATGCTTCAAGTATTGAAGAGTCAAAGACTATTCAATCAAGGGGTTGTACATCAAAAAGTGGAATTTTGGATGTATCAACCAACTTCAATATTCAGACCATCTTGCCAAGTCAAGATTGGGTCACCAATATAGTGGGTCACCGATGGTACACTCAAAAGTCATCAAAAGTATTAAGGACATCAAATAAGATGAGGTCATCAAGTTTGATGTCATGGTCACCGACACTATGATATTGGTCACCGAAATTGCAGGTATATTTTCTAAGGCTGTGATATCAACTCACAAGGGTATACACTTTTGTCACTTAGTGAAAGAAGAAGTTATCAAGCAAAGTGTACACTTATCAACTCCAGCCTTATAAGGTATCCACCGATGTGATACATAGTGAGATGTATCACTTAGCAATTTCAAAGAGATAAGTTCTTGACTCACATCAATTGCAAGAAAAGTGAGCCAGCAAGAACTTGGGCACCAAGCCTTAATTAAAGACATTCTCTTTTATTCTTATAAAAGGAATATTTGTCTTTTAGCTAAAAGGCTTGATGGGACTTCACAGAGCATGAAGAAAAGAAGATAAAGTTATCTGACATTACGTGCTACAAGGAATGGTTCATCCATTATTCTAGTACAAAGGAAGTGGTCTCTTCCTTTGTCCATCAGATAATCTTCCAAATTAATGAAACCTTGACAAACCGTCCACTTGCATCCCATGCATGGACACTATAAAAGGAGATGAAGTCCTTCCCGAAATCTCACGCTTTCAACAAATCTTCGAGTGATTATTTGTTTGACCGTGGCAAAGGCCGTGTGCTATAACAAGATTGTTTTAACTTGCTTAGTGTAATAGTTAATTACCGTTATCCGTGTGTTTAGTTTGATAGAATAGTCCGCCCGTTCTTTTCCGCATCAAACTATCTCGTGTGTAAAATTTTAATATTTATATTAAAAAATTTAAAAAGAGTATATTCGTGTGTTTTATATTCAACCCCCCTTCTACAAAACCCTCTCTTAGTTAGCCATCTCTCTTTGGGGACTAACAATTGGTATCGAAGCGATTGGTTTAATCTCATAAACCAGATGCGTGATGGCTACTACCTCAAATGTTGATGGTACCTTGCGTACCTCTTCCAAGAATACATATGATTTAGGATCTTTGGCTAAACCCCCAAGATTCAACCCAAACAACTTTGGGTTATGGAAAAATCGCATGTTATTATTCTTGGAAGGGATCGATTGCGGTGTATCCCAACATTCTCGGTGAGGACCTATTGTTCCTAAAATACGGGCTCGCTTTGGCCCTCAAAAGGACGCTGAAGGAAAGGACATAGAGTCAGATGACGAAAGAAGTGAAAAAACTGGTAGATATATCATCAAACCTTCTAACAAATTTAGTGAAGATGATAAACGCCTAGTCGCTTTAGATACTAAAGTCAAATCGCTCTTCTTGTTTCCCTTCCCCGATGATGTGTATCATTCTCTTCTTAACCTTCCCAATCGCTAAAGAGATGTGGATACTTTGAGTGTCTTATATGAAGGCACCAAAGAAGTAAAGAAATCTAACGGGATCCGTCTTGTTAGAAAGTATGAACTCTTCTCCCATGAAAAGGGAGAATCTCTTTCTACCTACTTTAATCGTTTTAACTGTCTTCTCAACGATCTCAAAGTTCTTGGCCGAGTTTATGATAATGAAGAAGTCCTCTGCAAGTTCATGGATTGTCTTCCAGATTTCTGGGAAACTATCTGTACTTGCATCAAGCAAACCAAGGACTTAGAAATAATGCCTTTAACTGCTCTCTATGGAACTCTTCTTCACTATGAACAAACTAAGAATCAGAGAAAGTCTCTTATAAAGGATATCAAATCCTCCTCTATTGCTTTGATAGGTGATTCAAAACCTTCTTCTTGTATTCCTAGAATCACCTATCCTTCTTCTAATTCTGAAAAAGATATTAAGGAAGACTCTTCTCATCTGTCAGATGCATACTATAGTGCTGCTGATGATGAAGGAGAAGAATCAGCCATTGACATACTTTCTGATAGTATGGCAATGCTTGCTGGAAACCTTAAGAACAAAAGATTTTCTTCAAACCGCTCCAAATTTAATAGAAAATCTTTTTCTCAAAAATCCTCTTCTGATAAAGCAAATGAAGAATGCTTCAATTGTGGAAAGAAAGGTCATTTTGCTTCTGAATGCAGATCAAAAGCTTCTTCTTCTAAACCTTCTTCTTCTTATGGCCATGACTTCTCAAAATCGCCTTCTAGGAAGCATGAAGAGAGAAATAGCCAATCCTCTAAAGAAAACTCGAATCAAAAGAAACCTCAAGGTACAAGAAATACAAAGCCAAATACAAGAGAGAAAAGAGAGAAACCAAGGTAAAAATAAAACCTTAGTTCTTGAGGCTCATTCTTTGGGAAGATGAGCAAACCTCTCGAGAGTGAGAGTGAGTATGTCACTAAGTGCCTCATGGCCAAAATTGATGAGATAGAAGACATGGAGAAATCACTCGCACCACTCTTATATCTCGCCGAGGGATCCACTTCGTGGACAAAACCTCGTGTACATCCTTTTACCTTTCTCTCTGATGATCAAAAGGCTGATGCCTTTGATTCTTTAACTGTTGACTTCTGTGACTTAAAGATTCAAAAGAAAAAGGCTGATATACACATAAAATGTCTAAATGATCAACTCCTCTCTTGCTTTTCAAAACTAAAAGATTTTGACAAAATGAAAGCTGATCTGGAAAACCTTCGGTACTTAAATGACAGTCTTTCTGAGGAAAAATCAAAGATTTCTTCCACTCTTGAAAAGGAACAAGAGGTTCTGTCTAAATGGACTAAATCCTCTAAGAATCTAGAAAGGATCCTTCAAGATCAAATCACCAGCAAGAATAAGTCTGGCCTTGGTTATGGAAAAGATGTTCCTCAACCTCTTGACCTTCCACTCCCTTCCTCTTCTGAGTGTCAAGGTTTTCCTGCTGGTTTCCTTTCCGATGACGATGATGATCTCTTCGGTTACTCATCTGAGGATTCTACCTCCGTTCACTCTATAGATCTACTTGACATGCTCAAAGTAGAATCTGGTTCCAAAAAGTTTGGAGTCTTTGTTAAAGCTAAAGAAATCTCTTCTGAGTCTTCAATGGTTTCAACTCTTCCAAGCTCTTCTTCTTCTCCCAAACCTATCCAAAGACTTTTAAATTCCTTAAGTACGCATGAGTCAAGGTACTCCCGTGAGCAGCCTTCTGAAGTTGCTGAGTATCCTTCTTCAAAAAGATTTTCTCCTCAAAAGAAAAATTTTTCTAAATCAAATTTTTCATCTAAAAGGAAATCTCAAATAGCTACTGACTTTATTCCTCGGTCAGTAAACTTGAAGAAATCAAGAAATCCTGGTAAAGGTATTCTTGGACCAAGACCAGGTGTTGGACACCCCTCTTCTTCTCATTCTCAACCTCTGCCCAAAGTTTAGATGATAGGGATTTTAAAAAGATCTTTCCTTTAAAGAAGTGCTATAACTGTGGCAACACTCTTCATCTTGCTAAAAATTGCCCAATAGACTTGGCTCCTTGCAAATCTAAAATGCCTTCTAATCCCAAAGGACCCACCTCAAAATGGGTACCAAAAGTCTAAATTTGTTTCTGGGTGCAGGTACCAAATAAAGATCATATATGGTACATGGATAGTGGATGTTCAAGACACATGACCGGAAACAAACTTCTTCTCTCTAACTTCTCAAAAGAAAAGGGACCCACTGTTTCCTTTGGAGGAAATGGAAAAGGGTCAACAAAGGATATGGTACCATTTCAAATGGAACCATCACTTTCTCCAGAGTAGCTAATGTTGAAGGGCTAATGTACAATCTTCTAAGATCGACCAAATATGTGATTTGGGCTATAAGGTCATGTTCCAAATTGTGTGTGTGCTTGGTCTTTGATGTACGTAACAAGATTGTACTAGCAGAACCCGACCGAATGACGTGTACATAATCAACATGAAGGAAAGTGCAATAGGAGAAGGCGTGTGTCTCTCTCTCAAGAACTAGCCAAACAAAGTTGGGTGGCATAAAAGGTTCTCTCATCTAAACTTTAAAACCTTGAACAAACTCTCCAACAAGGAGCCGGTTGTTGGAATGCCAAAAATAGCTTTTGAAAAAGAAAAGGCTGTGTGGGGCATGTGAAAAAGGAAAACTCACCGTAACTTCCTTTAAAACAAAACAATGCTCTTCTATCTCTCAACCTCTTCAAATGCTTCACATGGATCTATGCGGTCCGGTCGGTACACCCGATGCAGGTGGTAAAAAGTATATGCTAGTAATCGTCGATGAATTCTCTAGATATACTTGGGTGTTCTTTCTGAAACACAAGAGTGATGCTGCTGAAGAAATCATCAGGTTTACAAGAAAGATTGAAAATTTGAATGGTAAACTGGTGAAGTCCTTCAGAAGTGATAATGGCACTGAATTCAAGAATGCTGCTCTGGAAGATTTCTTTGACCTAAAAGGAATCTCTCAGAACTTCTCTGCCGTACGCACTCCTCAGCAAAATGGTGTTGTTGAGAGAAAGAATAGAACACTATGTGAAGGTTCGCAAGGTCTATCTTTGAGTGAATCCAAGTTGCCAACCTATTTTTGGGCAGAAGCAGTTAACACTGCATGCTTTACTCAAAATAGGTCTATCATAGTCAAAAGGCATGACAAGACCCCGTATGAAGTTTTCCATGGTAGAAAACCTACAGTTGACTTCTTCCATGTGTTTGGCTGTGCTTGTCACATGCTAAATGACAGGGAACAACTTGGAAAGTTTGATCCAAAGTCTGATGATGGAATTTTCATGGGATATTCTCTCTCCTCAAGAGCCTTTAGAATCTTCAATCTAAGAAGACAATGCATAGATGAATCCATGCATGTGAAGTTTGATGAGTTTGAAACTTCTTCATTATCTTGTGATGAAGAAGAATTAAACCTATGGATAAATTCATGTGTTGGTGAAATTCCATCCTCCTCTCAAACCAATCCTCCAGTTAGCAACTCTTCTCAGCCTCCCATAAACACCACCTTACCTTCAGAACCTTCTCTTTCTTCTCCACCTCCTGAAACTAACTCTTCAGAAGACCTTACCCACCAAAACACCATATCTCCCTTAAACCTTTCTTCACCATCTCAAATTCCTACCTTATCCTCTTCTCTACCTCCCTCCTTACCTCCTGCACTAAAGTGGACCATGGATCATCCAATAGATCAAATCATAGGTGATCCACAAGTTGGTGTAAAAACCAGAAGAGGCATAAGCAATCTATGCTTATATGTCAACTTTGTTTCCATTGTTGAGCCTAAGCTGATAAATGAAGCCCTAGCTGATCCTAGCTGGGTAATTGCCATGCAAGAAGAGCTCTCACAATTTGAGAGAAACAAAGTCTGGAAATTAGTTCCTCGTCCATCCAACAAAACAATTATTGGAACAAAATGGGTGTTTCGAAACAAGATGGACGAAGAAGGAACTGTCATAAGGAACAAGGCAAGGTTGGTTGCTCAAGGATATCGGCAAGAGGAAGGAATTGATTATGATGAAAGCTTTGCTCCTGTTGCCAGATTGGAAGCTATCCGAATATTTCTTGCCCATGCAGCTTACAAGAATTTTCGGGTATTCCAAATGGATGTCAAAAGTGCCTTCCTGAATGGTGAATTAGCTGAAGAAGTGTATGTGAAGCAACCTCCGGGTTTGAAGATCCAGTCCATCCATATCATGTATATAGGGTGGATAAAGCTCTATATGGACCGAAGCAAGCTCCACGTGCTCGGTATGACACTCTCTCGAATATCTACTTAGAAATAAGTACATACGAGGCAAGGTTGACAAAGACTCTCTTCTTCAAGAAATCACAAGGTAATATCATTCTTGTTCAAATCTATGTAGATGATATTATTTTTGGAGCCACCGATGAATCCATGTGTGATGAGTTTAGCTCCCTCATGCAAAAAGAATATGAAATGAGCATGATGGGGGAGTTAACTTTCTTTCTTGGTTTGCAAGTAAAACAATCTTCAGAAGGTATTTTCATAAATCAAAGTAAATACATTAAAGATCTTCTGAAAAAGTTTCAATTTGATACTTGCTCTACCATGAAAACTCCCATGGCTCCTCCTCTTAAACTCTTTTCTGATCCTGATGGCATTTATGTTAATATTACAAATTATAGAGCCATGATAGGATCTCTTCTCTATCTAACCGCAAAGTAGACTCGACATTATGTTTGCTACTTGTTTGTGTGCCCGATACCAAGCAAATCCTAAAGAATCACATCCGGTCGCCGTGAAAAGGATTTTTCGGTATACGAAAGGTACCATAAATGCGGGTCTTTGGTATCCCAAAGACTCGTGTTTCGATCTCATCGGGTACTCTGATTCTGATTTTGCAGGTTCAAAAATAGACAGAAAGAGTACAACTGGAAGTTGTCAGTTACTTGGTGGAAAGCTTGTGAGCTGGTCAAGTAAGAAACAACATTCGGTGTCTACATCTACTGCTGAAGCATAATATGTGGCTGCTGGAAGTTGTTGTGCACAAATATTGTGGATGAAAAATCATTTGTGTGATTACAATCAGATTTTCTCAAAGATTCCAATAATGTGTGACAACTCAAGTGCAATAGCCATTGCCAACAATCCTGTGCTTCATTCAAGATCCAAGCACATTGATATTAGGTATCACTTTATAAGAGATCATGTCTCTAAAGGTGATGTGGAACTTCACTTTATTCCCACTGATTATCAATTAGCTGATCTGTTCACAAAGCCCCTTGATGAAGCAAGGTTCAAGTTTCTCATCGGTGAGTTAGGTATGGTAAACATAGACTAATATTTTATATTTATATATAATGTATGTTATATACATTTATATATTTATAACTTATATATGTTATATGTTTAATATATATATTATATGTATACTTCATAGATATATTATATATTATATTATATATTATATTATATAAATATATTTATATAAAAAGAAAAATAAAAAGAAAATGAAAATAATATATATAGATATGCATACAAAGTCGGTGACTTAGTCACCGACAACTTCTCTCTCTCTCTTCTCTCTCATAAAATCCCTTCCCAAAACCTTAACCCTAAAACCACCGACGACAACCCACCGACGTCGCCGATAGTCACGAAGCCACCGACGGCGGACCACCCACCGTCCGTCTACCCACCGACGGCGACCACCAGCCCTTTCCGACGCCGTCACAAGAACCACCGAGAGCCACCCACCATCGGCGCCCAAGCCGCCGACAGTCCCCGGGTTTCCGACGACGAGTTACCAACGGCGCCCGCACCTTCCGACGTTTTCAATGACGTCATCCACCAACGTTTGCTGACGTCAGCCTTCCGACAACTACCCCAAGCCACCGACGTTTATCTCACGTCACTCTCATCCACCGACGTCACCCACTTCATCCACCGACGTCTCTCTCTCTCATACAAGCCACCGACGTTTGTCCCTTTTATGAAGCCACCGACGTTTTAAACTCTCCAAGGTAACCATTACAAACCCTTCACCTTCTTAACCCCTTAAAGATAACTCTTGACTTACCACTCTTGATAAGCAAGATTATTTGTTCTTATCCCTAATGACATCATCAATGTCAGACCATGCGCCAAATTCAACCCTAAAACCCTTAGAATTCTGACATTTCAATCACCAAAAATAATCATTATTTTTGAAAGTTGAAATTTCCCTCTCATATATAACCTCTTTCCCCACTACTTCACCACCTTTCTCGCACCCACTCTCTTTCTCCTTCAATAGCAAGAACTTCAAACCTGCAACTCCCATCTTCTTCAATGGCATCTCCTTCAAAGACCTCTTCTGAAGAACAAACCATGACTTTTGGATCCCTATCCTTTCCTGCATGCAATTATTTTGGAAGAATAGGAGTTGACAATGCTCATCCAGAATACAATGATGTTTCTTTGGTTTCTTCGTAGATGCCCTCTTCAATATGCAATCACAAAGAAACCCAAAATGAGTAAGTTTCTTCTTGGAAACTTTTGGTTGACTTGCACATTTGATGCCTCTTCGGATCAAATTCTTGCATCTGTTCTAAGTAATGATGAACATGATGTGATCTTCAATGTGGAAGATGTTAGAAGCATTCTCAAGCTTCCTGTTTATGATTCCTATGAACCATTCCCTCTTGGTAATGAACATCAAATGGTGGTTGATGTGTTAAACTACTTGGAAGAGAAGAAGGGATCAAAGTCAAAGGGTCCAGGTACTTTATTGCGCAAAAACATGGGAAGTATTTGGAACTTCTTCTTTGCTCATCTGATTCTGTGCCTGAGCAAGAAGACAGTGGTCGGATCGGTCACCTTCTCAAGAAGCGAGCCGGCACATGCTCTTATTTTTCAGAGAAAAATAGATTATGCCAGTTATTTTTTTAATGAAATGATCTCCTCGTTCTCTACCCTCCGACGTCCTCAGGTACCCTTCCAACGACTTTTCTCTCTTATTATTCATGCAAAGTTGGCAGATAAATTAGAGAAAAGAGATGATATTGTATATGATCTCCCTCTCCACCAAGTGGGTAACCAGATCATGAAAAAGGCTGTCTTAGCATCAGACAACCCTCTCAGACCTTCTATGGTTGAGTTTGCAAGGAATGCAATTCTTGCTTGGGGAGAGAATGAACCGCGTCTTCAGAGAACTTCAGGTATGTCTTCTACCCCCTCTGTACCTAGAGTCACTGGTGTGCCCAAATCTCTTAAGAGATCCAAAGCGTCGGGCACATCTACCTCCGCACCCACCGATGCTACGAAGCCAAAAGAGCCTTTGGCTTCCACCCAAGCATCCAAGTCCCATAAGCGGAGAAACTCTAAAAGCCCCCCAAAGACTTCCTCAAAGAAGTCTAAGGGAACCCAAAGGGTTAAAACGCATGATCCATCTACTGGCTCCCAAAAGCCAGTAGATGTTGAAAAGATCCTCACAAAACCCAAGGAACACTCATCCATACCTAGCTCCTCCAAGCCCTCTCAAAAGGACTTGGTTGTAAATAGGGACACCCTTACTATTCCTTCATCAACTTTCTCACTAGTTGATGAAGATGACTTGGAGTATCCCATCCAAGGTACCTCTTCTCCACCCCCTGAGCTCTCACAGGCTCCTTTTCCACACTCCACGTGAAAGTGCATCACAACCAGGTGCATTTGATGGAGCAACCCACTTTACCGACTTTTCGATGTCCGACACTACCCTCGGGACAGTACGTCTCCCGTACATGACAAGGGTGTGGAGGAACCCATTACCGAGGAATCCCTCAAAGACACTCTCCTAAGAGTGTCTCCCCCTCATCTCCTAAATCCCCCCAAGAAAATCTAAAGGTTTGGTTGATTATTCTTCCAAAGTGATGATGATGATACCGATCAACCACCAAAGCCTCATCCCTCTCGCTCCCATGTCTTCAAAGCAAGGGAATGACCTTCTACGTGCTTTCACCACCTTTACAAGTGATACTATCGAAGGGTGGAGGTTTTAGAAGAACATGCAACAAAGGAAATGGAAAGAATGGCTTCACTTTCCTCATCTCTCAGATCTAACATAGAGGAGTTGTCGGTGAGTCACCCAACTCTAATGACATGTTTAGATCTTCTACATTTGGATATCCTTGATCTTCAGCAAGGATTTTCTTCAAGTCAAGCATCTGTGCTTTCATCCATTCAGGATCTTCGAAGCACCTCTTCTCAGCAAGCCATCGATATCTCTACTCTTATTGCAAATCAACAGGCAATAATGGAGTCTCTCTCAAATCTACACACCAAAATTGATAAAGTTCCAACCTCTTCTCCAACGGTTGAACTTGATATTGGTGAGTCATTCTTCAAGGACACTGACAGGTTTGTCCTTCAAAGGGTAGAGAAGAAACTTGGGGGTCTCTGCTCTGA
The DNA here is from genome assembly GCA_036898165.1 of Silybum marianum. Lineage (NCBI taxonomy): Eukaryota > Viridiplantae > Streptophyta > Magnoliopsida > Asterales > Asteraceae > Silybum > Silybum marianum. The sequence continues at coordinate 8,054,503 of CM072529.1, read as the reverse complement.
TATGGAACGGGTAAAAGAGTTTCTCTCTTCAGTGGGTTTCAAGGGTTCAACCACTGAGGGGGAGAAAAATGTGAAGACCTCTACAACAGCAGCCAAAGCCGCCGACGTCAGCATGCCAGCCGCCGACGTCAGCATGCCAGCCGCCGACGTCACAGATCTGGCCACCGACGTGGCAACCACCGATGTGGCCCCTACAGCCACCGATGGTGGTATGGTCACAGAGGTGGTCCCTGTTCCTTTGGTACCCGAAGCAGCTGTTGAGGGGGAGAGTGTCAGTGCTCAACCCCTTGAAACTGAAGAAGAGAAAAGAAGAAAAGAAAAAGCCAAAGGAAAGAAGCCTCTTTCCTTTGAAGAACAGAAGGAAGAAAAGAAGAGAAAGAAGAAGATGAGAGATCCTCATGCAGACACTCTCAGACTTCACTGCCTCGCACCGACCGATCCTCTTGGGGTAATTCTCTCCGAGGTCGAAAGAAGAAGGCTATCAAGGCTCAGCTTGAGTATGATCAGACAAATGTACTCAAGCTAGCTCATGATGAAGCTGTTCATGCCAAAGTCACCGATGCAATTCAAGCTCAAAAAGATGAGCTTGAAAATATAAAGAAGAAATCTGAAGCTGCAAAATTGGTTGATGAGGCCAAGAAGGCAAAGGAAGTAGAGTGGTTTAAAAGAAGATTGAAGAACAGGAAGGATGATTCCAAGATTATCAATGCTACCATCCAACCTCCAACCAAGAATTCTCCCAAGTTACTTATCACCCTTAAGAGAGCTGATACTTTATCAAAAGTATATGAAGCTGAATGGTTGGAAGTTCTTGGGATGACTGAGTGGATGGAAGTTGGTAAATGCATCTCTAAGAGCAAAAGCAAGTACAAGGAGCTGGTACTTAATATTCTCAGAAAACTCTTCATCAAGATGCTCAACATCCAAAAGGAGAATGATATTTTTGTGACATACCTTGAAGCACAACAAATGTACTTCATTCAACAGGGTCTTAAAGGAGAGGTCATCACTGCTCCTAAAAACAAGAAGAAGGGACATTTTGTTATGCTTCATGAAAGGGGCATCCAGATAAATGCTTCGGGTATAGATCTTTCCATTCCTACTTCTATTGCTTACCCGGAGCAAACAATGCTGACTACTCCAGAGCTTGGGGTTTTCTTTGAAGACATCTTTGGAAACATCGGTTTCTTCAGAGCATCTGACATCCCAAGGGCTCACAGCTCTTTCCTCTCTGCTATTCTTGGAGTGCCTCCTATTGAAGACCATGGCATCACAAGAATGATCCTGGATGAACTTAAACGAAGAGAACCCTCAGATCCATGATCTTACAGACGTATAGTACAGTATGAACTTTATTAATCATGTACTCTGATCAATCCTATGTGTTGATTAATAAAAGTTCATACTTTTCTTCCATCCCATCTCTTGTTAATATTTTTACAAGCTTTGCACATATTTAAACTTATACTTATTCTTTTATTCAGTTTATACTCTATACTGTACATACTCAGTTAAAAAAAAATGAAAAAGAACCCAAAAGAAAAATAGAAAGGGTCAAAAAGAATTCTTTTCTAACCTACAGGTATCATCATCAAATAGGGGGAGATTGTTGGGTCACCGATGATTTGGTGATGAACCACCTTCCTTTATATAAATGAATTTTTACAGGTTCTTTTGAAGGTCTGAAATATGCTTCAAGTATTGAAGAGTCAAAGACTATTCAATCAAGGGGTTGTACATCAAAAAGTGGAATTTTGGATGTATCAACCAACTTCAATATTCAGACCATCTTGCCAAGTCAAGATTGGGTCACCAATATAGTGGGTCACCGATGGTACACTCAAAAGTCATCAAAAGTACTAAGGACATCAAATAAGATGAGGTCATCAAGTTTGATGTCATGGTCACCGACACTATGATATTGGTCACCGAAATTGCAGGTATATTTTCTAAGGCTGTGATATCAACTCACAAGGGTATACACTTTTGTCACTTAGTGAAAGAAGAAGTTATCAAGCAAAGTGTACACTTATCAACTCCACTTTATAAGGTATCCACCGATGTGATACATAGTGAGATGTATCACTTAGCAATTTCAAAGAGATAAGTTCTTGACTCACATCAATTGCAAGAAAAGTGAGCCAGCAAGAACTTGGGCACCAAGCCTTAATTAAAGACATTCTCTTTTATTCTTATAAAAGGAATATTTGTCTTTTAGCTAAAAGGCTTGATGGGACTTCACAGAGCATGAAGAAAAGAAGATAAAGTTATCTGACATTACGTGCTACAAGGAATGGTTCATCCATTATTCTAGTACAAAGGAAGTGGTCTCTTCCTTTGTCCATCAGATAATCTTCCAGCTAATGAAACCTTGGACAAATTTGTCCACTTGCATCCCATGCATGGACACTATAAAAGGAGATGAAGTCCTTCCCAGAAATCTCACGCTTTCAACAAATCTTCAGAGTGATTATTTGTTTGACTGTGGCAAAGCTGTGTGCTATAACAGTATTGTTTTAACTTGCTTAGTGTAATAGTTAATTACTGTTATCTGTGTGTTTAGTTTGATAGAATAGTCTGCCTGTTCTTTTCCGCATCAAACTATCTGTGTGTAAATTTTTAATATTTATATTAAAAAATTTAAAAAGAGTATATTCTGTGTGTTTTATATTCAACCCCCCCTTCTACAAAACTCTCTCTTAGTTAGCCATCTCTCTTTGGGGACTAACAATTCAGACCGAATATATATATTATAATATTTCTTTAAATGTGACACGTGTCGCACTCTTATTTGTCCTCACGTTCACAACCAAATTTGAGTTCTCATTTGAACCCGCCCCTATATATATATATATAGAGAGAGAGAGAGAGAGAGATGAAAGTTCAAATGCGAACTCAAATTTGGTTGTGAACGTGAGGACAAATGGAAGCGCAACACGTGTCTGGAAACTTGATCAACTAATTGTAAAGAAGTGATTATGTACCCGGTATGAGAATTTCGGGTTTTGAGTAAATTCGTTTTGGTTGATTAACGTACGGACGACAGCTATGGTTCTAGTTGATCAAAGAAATGGGAAGCTCACGATGTTGTGAGAAGACTGGATTGAAAAGAGGGCCATGGACACAAGAAGAAGATGAACTTTGTTGGCATTTTTCTTAAATTGTCGATTCAAGGGTACGGTCTGGATTTTCGTTTTTGTACTGATCCTTTGTATCGATTAAGTTTATAACTGGTTTTGGGATTTGATATCTTTTGAGAAAATTATAAAAGATTTCATTATGAGTTTAAATTTTGATTTTTATCAAACATGAAATCTTTGCTTATATCTTTTCAAGTGTGTGAAACTTGAAAACGTTTTGGGTTAGAATCAAATTTTGTTAAGAATTTATGGAGAAAATTAGATCCTTTGGGATTAATTTCTAATAGTCAAATGTTTTGGCTGGAAGTTTGAAGTATTTTGGAAATTGAGTTTCGATTTCTCATCATTGAATTCCAAAAGAAAGTTTTATAAAGTGTATTTTTATATCTTGACGTTATACGTAACGTTGAAGAAAAATTTGATTGAGGATTTTACAAGTTTGATCGTTAAAGTTTTGAATGAAACTTGATTTCTAGAAAGAAATAAAGTGTAGTAACTTAATTGTTATTACAAAAGACGATCATGGAGTAATGTGTTTGAAAAGAGAAATTTGGATTCCTCGATTTGGTGATTTAATCAAAAAGTATTAAAGGATGTTCACAATTTGGTGTTTCATTCCTTTGAATACTAATTTGATGTTTGGAAACGTTTGACAAATTTTAGTGTCAAAAGGGGTGAGAAAATGATAATCGATATTTTGAACCGAAAAGAAAAGAGTAGAATAGCTGAAGAATTGGTACCACGATTTGAGTGGTTACAGAATATCTTCAAAGAATTGAAAAGACGCCTGACTACGGCTTTGATAGAAAGGAAATAGTGGTAGGCGTGATTTCGGGAATCCTTATTTTCTTGGAGCTGGCTTCTTTTGTAATGCTCCGGGCTGTTGATTGGCGACCATGATAGATATATCCATATGGATTTGGATCTTTGCTAGAAAATGGTGGAGTTTCTTACAAGAGCCACATATGGGAAGGTTATGTGAGTAATTGTTATTTCCCCGATTGTAGTTCTTATAACATGAGGATGTTGGCTAATTCTGATACTTGGTCGAGATATTATTGGTTTGGTTTCATTATGGTTGAAACATCTCTTCTTCTGGCTGTTGTACCGTTCGGTACGCGTGAATTGTGTACAGTTTATGTCACAGTTGGTTCAACTGCTCCACAACCGTTTGGGTGTTGGTTTGAAAGTATCATGAATCTGCTTATTCTGACAGAAGTAAAGTTGGTTCAGTATATGTTTATTTGGACCACCAGATTTAAATGACTTATATTCTAAGTAATCGAGAAAGGTATTATACCTTGGATTTCTTTATATCTTGGGTCACTTCTTGTGTACTCTATATTGTATGGTTTAGCACCAAAGGTGTGGAGTAAGTTTGTGGTATATTACATCAGTTGCAGTGAAAACTGGATGGTAATATGGGGGCATATTTACACGAGCTTGAACTTCTTCAAAGTCGTGTTATTGATCATCTTATTATTGACACATCTCGTGTTTTCCTATGCTTTGAAGTTCACTATTGGTATCTTGGGCACCGAATCAGTTATGTAGTTATGCAAATATACAGTTGTGCACTTATGCAGTTATGAGTTGTAAGGTAATACTGACAGTATTATTGTGGTATTATGAATGACTACGAGAAATCGTGGTATATTTATGCTCAATTACTGATGGTTGAGAAAGGTCAGATCAGTGAAAAGTTAAAGATGGTTCAGAATTGTCAGAAATGTTACAGTGATAATACTGTAGACCGATAGTGTTTCAGGTTGAGGACAATATAATGATGAAAATATTGTCGTGAAAACGGGATTTCCTGTTTGAATAACCATTGAATCTGTGTCAGTGGTATATAAGAATCCTTGTGATCAGTGATCAGATGGGATTGATAGTCTACCGGTCAGACAGTTTGAAAAATTGAGGGGTATCCTCAATGTTTTCTGAGTGGGATTTGAAATGAGAATGAAATACCTTGGTTTGTTCAAGTGATTGAATTCCGGAACGGAATTCCTTTAACGGGGAGATATTGTAATAACCACGTGAGTTATTAGGCGTTGGAAAGTATAGGGGATGATTTTAATGCATCGTGAAAAGAAAAGGGGGAGTCTTGGACGTTTTGTTTGTTTGAATTATGAACCGCCATGTTCACGTGGATGTAGCAAGTGGATGGGTGGTGGGTAAATTGTGATTGGTCACCCTTCTAATTTATGGTGGTAAAAACCCACCGCCTCTCATTTGTTTTATAAATGGATTTCCATCCATGGTGGGTTTGATAAACAAGAAACAAAACAAAATAAATTAAGTGAGGTAGTGTTTGCTGGTGCTTGGCAGAAAAAAAAAGAGAGAGAGAAAGATCAATTTTGTTCTCTGTGGTTGTGTTCAGTAGCAGCAGAAGAAAAGAAAGAAAGAAACCATGGTTTTGGTTAAGGTTGGTTTTCTTTAATGAGTTATTTATGTGTATATACATCCATGTATATATATGTATTGTACATATATATATGTATGATATATATACATGTTACGGTTAAAGAGTAGGTTATATATTTGGATTGTAACCCGTAATATTATATGGTTCAGATTACATGTTCCATACGAGTTTGATATCTAGAAGTTTACCTGTCTATGCGAGGTGAGTTTTTATAAATGAGTTTTATAAACCGAAATGCATATGTTTGATAAAGGTTTTTATTTCGATAATATGCCTAATTGATATAATTGGATTATTATCGTTATATGAGTTTTCGATAATATGCCTAATTGATATAATTGGATTATTATCGTTATATGAGTTGTTGAGAAAAATAACACATATGGATTTTATTTGAGAAGTTGTTATTAAATATTTTCCACGTAAAAATATGTGTTATTTGATGAGATGAGAAAGCTTTTACAAAGCTTTTGTAAAATACGTATTTTTCCGTCACACGTGATTTATTTCATATAAATGAGATTATATGATGACAATTGTTAGTATTTTGTGAAAACTAACAAGTGAAAGAGGTTGACCAAAACTGTTTTGGGTCACGAGAAATTATGGCGGTGTATCCGCGATGAGTGGACGGAGAAAACGTATAAATGATTGTGGGTGGTATAATCGATATAAATTAGCCATCTCGTATGGTGTGAACCGGACCATATGCTCGTGACGCAGGCAATGGTTTGGAAAGGATGAGTGAGGCTAACCTGTATTAGAAAAGTACTGGTTAGGAGTACCCTGTTTATACGATGATGAATTTGGTGGTGTATCCGTGATGAGTGGACGAAGAAAACATATAAATGATTGTGGGTGGAATACTCTATATATTAGCCATCTCGTATGGCGTGAACCGAACCATATGCTCGTGAAGCAGGCAATGGTTTGGAAAGAACGAGAGAATGATCCTGGTAAGAGTAATACCGGTTGAGAGTATTATGAGGATGTGATGCCTCGAGACCTGGGTTATGTTAAACTGATTTTAAAATGATGAGAATTTATATCGGGTCAGTTTGACCCGAGAACCTGAGTTATCGGGTCCTTTAAATGCGAGAAAATGATCTATGAAATCTTTATAAAAAGCAAAGTAAAACTTGTCAGGTCCGTTTGACCTGAGAAATTAGCTTGTCGATGTCCTTTAATTCGAGAAAGTGGTTTTGTCGGGTCTATGGATGCCGAGCAACGAGATTGTCGGGTTGTGAGACCCGAGGAATAAGTTGTCGGATCTATGAGACCCGAGGAATAAGTTGTCGGCTCTATAGGTGCCGATGAACGAGGTTGTCGGGTCTATATGACCCGAGGAACAAGTTGTCGGACCTATGAGACCCGAGAAGTTGAGTTGTCGGCACCCACAAATGCGATAACTGGGTTGTCGGACTGAATTTAAAAGATAACCTTTCTAACTCAATAAGTCTATTGTTTTATTAAATGTTGATTTATAAATAGAAGAAAATTACTTATTGATTTATGTCAGAAAGAGGTTTTATGAAACGGTATGAGAAATATTTGGTATATTGGATTTGAGGAAAATATCATTTTAAATGATAAGAGTTATGATTTGGCTTTTAAATCTATTTTGAAAGATTTTAGTCAAAAATGTGCTAACAGGGATTTACTCACTAGACCATATGGTTTAACCCTCATTTTGTTTTCAAAAATATGCATTTCAGGGTATCAGCTGACGCTTTTAATTGCGGGTAAAAGAGATGCTTTATGTCGCGCATGCTATGAAGTTAATATTTAATCTTCATGATTTTTAGATCGTTCATGTGAAGATTATTAGCGAAAATTTTTATTTGTCACTGTTTGGCAGATTGTATAGAAGGAGACCCAATTTGTAGCCCCAAATGTGGTGTCTTAATTGTATAATTTGCAGTATTTGTTATATGAGCACACGGATTGTCACATATATCGAGGTGTCTCTTTTTGTAAACCACCAAAATATTGTAAACCGTGTATACCAAATATTTAAGATATTTATGGAAATTATGAAGGCTCATTTGTTATTATTTGAATATTTAAGGAATATAATTAGAGTTTAGTAATGATGATTAACGTTTTATATAAAGAAACAATCAATGAATTTATGGAATCGGATATTTGTTAGATTTGATTGATGGTTGAGATTAGTTTACACGGTTTACAACCTTTTGGTGGTTTACAAAATAAGACACTTCTCTCTCTCTCTCTCTCTCTATGTATGTATGTATGTATGTATGTATGTATATATTCATTCACGTGTATATAATAACTATTCACTATTCATACATCAATATGATACACAGTATTCATCATGAATATTTATGTGTGATCACGTGTATATAATAACTTTCTAGTATTTATATTAGTATGATATTTATCATAAGTATTATTTTTTACCTTAATATTCGTAATTAATGATATAACACATATACACCATTCCACGTAAAAAACGGTTGAAATAGTTCATATATGAATCACACGGGTTCATATATGAATCGGTTAATTAGTTCATATGTGAATCACATGGGTTCATATATGAATCAATTAATTAGCTTATATGTGAATCACACAGGCTCATATTGAATCAGTTAAAATATTGATGAAAAAAGTTGTTCTATATTGGTATTCCTTTTGGTTTCCAAAATTTCTATATATATATATATATATATATATATAGGACGGGTTCAAATGAGAACTCAAATTTGGTTGTAAATGTAAGGATAAATGAGAGTGCGACACGTGTTATATTCAAAATGAATAATGAAGGAAAATATTCAGACTAGATTTAGTTTGCATTTAAATTTTCACCGATGCTGGGATGGACCGGTCCCAAATGACCATCTCCGGTTACGAGTTAAGACTCAAGACGCACCGGTTACGAGTTAAGACTCAAGACGCACAAAAACGTGCAAATCCTATTCAATTATTAAAAATATATTTCAAAGCTAAAAATTTATTTATGAATTGACCCTTATTTTTATAATTGTATAACAACTTTTAAATAATTACATCCGTTATTAAATTATACTTATAAATATGAGAATTGTGCTTAAATAGCATTTTAGCTCAACTTTTCGTTTTATAGCCAAATTTTTTCTTAAAATTGATAAAATAGCCATTATGATCGTCATTTATAGGGTCTTCATGACGACCTTATTAAAAAAACAATATTTGCAATTTGGTCCCTGGTCAGGGACGCCAAACATGGCGACCCTAAACGCTAAAGTTTCAAAAATGACTCGTTGGCCCCTGAACTCCACAGTGACCCCCTACCAAGTTTTAAAAAATGACAGTTTAGTCCATGGTCGCCATGTCGACCCTACCTATGGCGACCCTGACACGTATCGCTCTCTGGTGAAACCCTAATCCACAATCCTCAATTCTCACGTGTTTTTTGGCATGTACACTTGAGTATTTGTACTGGTTTTTTCAACAAACACTTCAAATTGATGGAGTGGTTGTTTTTTTAACAGAAAACCTCCAGATACTTTTATAGAAGAGCATGAAAAACAATTACAACGATAAAAAGGAAATCTACGCTACCAAGCTCAGAAACAGCCTTCCAAGCAAAATAAGCCAGAAAAAACATAAATCTAAAGGCCAAAGTAAGTCACAGAAGGACACAACCCAAGTCCGACACCAAACGTTCTTCCAACAAATCCACCGAGGGAGACGAGAAGCTCTAAAATCAACCTTCATTGATAAGGTTGAAACTTTTTCTTTTGCTCCTCCAGGCCATCCTAGCCAGAACTCCACCCCGAACAATCTGAAAAATCTCTTCTTTTTTACGGCTGCGGTTATCAAAGATTCGTCTATTCCTTTCCTGCCATATATGATATACAGTAGCTGAGAAAGCAAGCTTCTGCATGGTTGTTTTTAGGTATAAATATATTGTATCCGATTTACAATATTGAAGACGAGAAAGTCAAGACTTGAAGTCAACAAAGTCAACTTTAGCTAAATTGTAGTTTACTCTTTGTATAGAATAGGGGTATAAATACCCTTTGTCAATGTATTTTGTAAGAAGTCCATTCATTGAGAATCTTATATAGATCTAGAGACAGAGAGCTTGTAGAGAGAGAATATATCAATATACATTTGAGATTTGTTGTTATATTCATCTTTATCTGATAATTACGAAGTTAACAGTTGTCCGCATTCTACATCTTCCATCCACAAGGTGACTCATGATCTTCTCCCATACATCCGGAAAACTATTAATACCAACCTCCCGTTTAACCCTTTGTCACATATCTCTTGCAAAAATGCATTCGAAAAGCAAATGATTATGGGAGTCTTGGCATGCTTGACAAAACGGGCACTTAGGATCCGGGATCATGTTCCCACAGGGCAATTCGGTCCTAAGTAGGGATTCTGTTATGACATGCAATCCAAGTGCAAAATGCATGTTTTGGGATAAAAGCTTTATTCCAAACCACTTTATACCAGAGGACCACATTAGACGTTTCTTCCATATCATTTCAAGCTTGTCGAACAGAGAAATCAACATAAGAGTTTTGTTCATCAATCCACCTTATTTTGTCCTCCTCGTCATGGACTGTAGGGATGGGACAGTTTATCAAATCCGGAGCTCGTTGGGTCCAAGATTTTGGCCAAGAATCCCCTTCATGTTGAATCACCTCCCTCACAACAATAGTGGTAGAAAAGCCATTTGCATGGATGAATCTATAAGAGAGAATCAAGGCCAGCGGTCCTATCGGCAACCATGAGTCTTCCCACACATTTGTCGTACGGCCATTCCCAATTTGGGTAAAAATGAACCGACGAACATGAGGCCTTATGTCTAAGATTTTACGGAAAACCCAAGACCAACCATCCTTCTTCTGAATCGTCCAAAAATTTGATTTCTAAATTTAGTGAGAATGTATCCATGCCACCTGTAAGGATTTGGGTTTCATCATAATGTCCCATGTATGTTTCGTTAACAAACATTTATTCCATAGAGATAACCTCTTTAGGCCAAGTCCACCATTTCGAATAGGTTTGCAGACTTCATCCCACGAGAGCCTACATTTTCCTCTAGAACTCTCCCCTTGAGTCTAAAGGAAGTTTCTGAACAACATTTCAAGCTCATGAATAATACCTGAAGGAATAGAGAAAACCGACATTCAATATAATTGAAGCGATTGTAACATTGATCTGATAAGCTGTCTTCTCCCCCCTTAAGATAGAAACTTATTTTTCCATTTTTGAATCCTTGCCTTTACTTTTTGGACCAGACCACTAAAATCAGCAACTTTGAGAATAATTGGAGATAGTGGTACTCCAAGGTAATGGATAGAAAAACACCCTGTCGGAACGGAAGGGAGTTTAGGATCGCTTATTTTTCACTATCTTCGACGTTACAGAAGAAAATCTCACTTTTTCAATACTCGGGGATAGGCCAGATTTATTCCAAAGGATTGATTAATTGTTCAATAAGTGTATCTTCACTATTAATACATAGCCTGCAATATACAAACACTGCAAATTGATAGATGACTAGGGACCAAACTGTAACTTTTGAAACTTGGTAGGGGGTCGTCATAGAGTCCAGCGGGCCAACGGGTCATTTTTGAAACTTCGGGGGTTAGGATCGCCATGGCGACTCTTGTGTTTGGCGACCATGGACCAAATTGAAAATTGCAAATATTGTTTTTTAATGAGGTCGGTATGGAGATCCTATTAACGGCGACCCTAGTGGCTGTTTTGTCAATTTTGGGAAAAAAAAATAGTTAAGAGATGAAAAAAGTGAGCTAAAATGATTATTTTACCAAAATTGCCTATAAATAATTGGTAATATTAAAACTTTAAAATATATTACTTGAAAGATAATTGAGATTGTCATTGTTTCATGATATAACAAGCTTTTTAGCATGTTTTTATTCGGTTGATTCCGGTGGCAAAATATGATGTAGAAAATTGATTTTAAGGCTCTATGTCACAACTAATTAATTCTGGAAAGTGATTTCCATTATTAAAAAAAAGATGTTTATATAAGGGAGTTTTAGAGAAGTATTTCAAAGCATAATTAATAAAAGCAATGTTTTAGAACCCGGGTTAACCCGGTCTGTCGAACCGGTTGGACCAGGACCCAGGATAGTGACCGGATTAACTAACATTGGGTTAATGCATATGACCGGCCCGTTTCAACCCGGCCGGGTTTTTCGTAAACCCGGTTAAACCGGTGGTAAACCCGTTTCTCAAACCCGGTTAATCCGTTTTTGTATTAAAATTTTAAAAAAAAATGTCTGTTATGCGTGTTTTTTAATGTATTTTGATTGATGTAAAACTTGTTGTTTGTGTATTTTCAATGTTGGAACTTGTGGAGATCAAATTATTAATTTATATATATATATATATATATGTACGCAGGAAAATGAAAAAAATACAAGGGTTTAAGGAAATTATTGAAACCGGTTAACCCGATGGTTGAACCGGTTGAACCAGTTAACCCAGGACCCGGTCAGCATACCGCGTCAACTTTAAACCCGGGTTTTAAAACATTGATTAAAAGTAGGTTTTTAGAAAATGCTTTAACAACAAAATTTGTCTAAAACGTTATCCAACAGTCCTAGAAAATGTTTCATAACGAATTTAAAAACCAATAAAAACATTACTAATTGTTGACAGTTATATAACTAAAAGTCTTTTAAAAAACGTTACTAAAAGCTCTTATAGACATCGTTATATTGTAACTTTTGTCAGATCTTTGAATGCAAAAAAAACTTGTTCTAAAAGTCGACATTTTTCTTTTTTATGATTTAAAATTTTAAAAAATCAATTACTACATTAAAAAAGTAGAAGCTTGAAACATATAAACTACGTACTACTTTGACCAGGTCATTGATGAAAGCTTTACTCGAGCCTTTGATGGAGCTTTACTTAGTTCAAGACTTCAAGCAAGAACCCGTCTCAGTCAAACTTTTTTTAATATATATGTAAGGTCAGGTTTAGGGGAAAATCACGAAAAAAATTGAAAAATTAAGGAACACTCTGGTAACCGTTCATCTAGATTGTATGCATGGGTATTACAAGTAATTTGTAGCATGCACTCGTGCATAAAAATCAATTTCAATTACTTGTATACAAATGTGCATACCATCTAGATGAACGGCTACATGATATTCCTCAGTTTTTCATTTTTTTGGGGTTTTCCCCGAAACCTCCTCTATATATGTATATACGGAGGTTCACTTGAGAAGTGCTAGTGATCAGAGAATTAGAGAAGTGATCCTAGCTAGCCCTTGGATTTATGAACACACCGTCATCGTCGATGACAACAATAGAAGTCTCGTTGACGAGATATGATCTCGATCCCATTAACAATTCTAGTAAATCAAATCCGATTTTACGACAATTCTTTTATTGATTTTTCTCTCAGTTCTTTCTCGATCATATATCGCAATTCTAGGTTATCAAAATTATCAAATCTCTTAATTGTTTCTCTATCAGAACATCTTTTTTCAATATGAATCTGAATCTAGAAAGCGGTCTTGAGCAAGATGTTGATTTTGGTCCTAAAACTATAATCTTATATGTGAATCTAAGATTAATCTGCGAATCGATTCATTAGTTTATATGTGAATGATTTAAACTAGGTCATATGTGAATCAGTTAAATAGTTTATTAATGAGTCAGTTAAATAGTTCATATATGAGTTAGTTAAATAGTTCATATGTGAAATGTGAATTACATGGGTTCTGTAACGGGTCATACTTTAAAATGTCAAAGATTCTAAAATAAAAGCCAAAGTTGGCAACAATTCTACAAGATGTAAGATTCAACCATACATCTCAATAGTTTGCAGTGGAAAAACAGAAAACCACAACTTATAATTATCACAAACTAAAGTTAAGGTAAACAAAATTCTCCCGCCAACGCCTATAAGGTCACATCTTCTCTTTTCCTTTTGCACTACTCTCAACTTGATACCTTCCAAAAAATAGTTTTACTTTGAAAAATGGGGGTTAGACCACAAGGTCTAATAAATTCTCTTCAAAACAGTGTAACAACTTTTACAATAGAATAAGATAAGCCAACAATGGAAATATATAATCCTCAACCACAATGGAGCACATTCCCATCACAGGGACATTGCACAACATTTGTAGCGAACCCGTGTCACATTCCCTCACGACAATCATACTATTCAGGCTCATGAAAGATACCTATCCTATGTGCCCGGGAAACAAACTCATGGCACACGGATTATATATAGCTCAATTTCAATAATAATGTAATGAGACAAGTTTTGCATATAATGTTATCAACGCCCAAAACCATAATGTGCTCAAAGCTTTTAAAAACAACCATGTGTTATAAAGTTTTGTATAAGAGAACTCACGACGTTTTCACACTTCAACCCAAGCCTAATGCCTAGAAGTCTCATACAGAACGTCTGAGTTAACCAAAGATACAGGGTGTTAACCCAAGTTAAATGCCCCAAAAGTCTTATATCATAACCCCTTTAATGAACTCCTAGAACAATGGTTCAACCCTCGGCTCGAAACGAGAAACGAAACGGACGAAGTCATGCCCCAACAGTGGCTTGTGTGACTTCTGTCGCGACTTTAGGTCATGTGCCAAGTCGCACAACCTACTGTCTATGCTATTTTATCCTTGCAGTTCCCATCAACTCTAATTCCACCATTTCAACACTTGCGCTACGATTTCTAACTCAAATACCAACTATAATCAAGAAATAACCTCCCAGAACTATTTCTAGACCAAATATAATCAACATATGCTAGTTGAATCCCCAACTCGTCGTCTACACCTTGATTTCATCACCCATGGAGTTTCCATCACTAAAATCGAATCTCAACAGTGAAAACCAACTTAATTCATAGTAGAGGAATGATTTTTGAAACACTTATACGAAATGGATCCCTCATAACTCCATAGTTTCTCCAAACAATGATCTAGATACAAAAGATATATAGAAGTCTTAGATTTCCCAAAATACAACACAAAACTCCATTAATTGAGGGCTTAAACAAAAAGGATGAAGTTTTTACCTGAAGAAAATTAATCCTTCACTTGATTTCTCCCTCCACTTGATAAAGAATTCCATAATTGATTTCTCTTCCTCTTCTCTTCGTTTCTCCTAAAGCGCGCGCACTAAGGTTCTAAATGGTGTGAGGCGTGGCGTGGCGGCGAGGTCAAGCCTCAAGCCTTACGAGTTACGGCGATGCCATAGCGTTTTTTAAGGCGCGACTTAAGGCGTCAAATCTTTATATATATTATATATACATATGTCTATGTGAGCCAGTGTAACTGTGTAATGAACATTAATGATTAAACAAAATAAATTCACATAAAACTACAAACAGAGAAAGAAACATGCATTCATAATTTTATATCAAATACACAAGGTTTAGAAAAAAAAAACAAAATCACGCCTTAGAACCCGCCATAACGCGCCATAACACGCCTTACTTCAAGCCACGCCTCAGAGTCGCACCCCGGGCTTTAACGTGGCGGCGAGGCCACGCCTCGACGTTATGGCGCACCATAACGCCGCCGTAACGCGTTTTTTAGAACCTTGGCGCGCGCACACACACATTAAGGGAAACCGTCCAAATGAATCCAATAGAGATGTTTCATCCCCTTATTCGCTTATTTACAAATCTGGTCCCTGAAGGATAGCAACAATTACACCCTTTCCCCTAAACTCCTTTAAAACAAATGAAAAATATAGAAAGAGGGTTATTACAGATTTATATGTGAATCAGTTAAATAGTTCACATGTGAATCACACGGGTTCACATATGAACTTGTTTGCCGCCTATTTGTAAAAGTTACGAAACTACTCTTCTATATTTTGCATGGTTGTTACCATACGACTGAATTATTCGGTGCTACACAATCAGCCCTCAAATCTTGACCATTATTCTTTTAATGGAAGGGCTAGGATTATTTATCTACTTCTCATACATTTAGCATTTCTCAAATGAACCTATGGCTATGTATATATATAGGCGAAGGATTGTATGAGAATAATAGTTAATGTGAGAAGCGTAAGAAAGAATTTGGACCTTTGATCACTTTTAGTCTCACTCATACTCCAGGAATTGCACTCCCCACGTGAATTGATTATGTGCATCCCGATACATCTCATTGATCTTAAAATTGATCCAAGGATGAAGATCCCCTCTTCCCGTTTGAGTTTAGGACGATACTAAGTCTAGTCCTTATTGTAACCACTCTTTTCGAGCTAAGCTCATACAAATTCTTTCTAATTATATGTATTTGTGCATCTATACTCTATAGTATGCGTTTACATGATACACCTGTTTATTTTTATAACTAAAAATTAAACATTTAAAGTAAGAAGATAAATTTTGAATATAACTAATTATATTTTAAACAGTATATTTTTAGGCTGAAAAATGTTTTTAAAATTAATTTGTCAATATGCTATACTTATGCACAAGATTATATGATGCTAAGATAAATTATAAATATATATAGATGTTTAATCATTTGAAAAATCTAAAATATGCAAGATTCGTGAGATCCATTTTCAGCCACTAATTAAAGATAATTAATATCATGATCATCTAATCTTATGCTTGTAATTAACTTGTTAAAGTAGTTAAATAAGCGGTCGTTTATCAAATCTTACCCGGTTAAGTGCTTACCGGCAAAATTAAACACTATCACTTACTTACCGGGTAAGATTTTAGTCCACCAAAACCGCATCGTATATAACAATTTACCCGATAAGCGTTTATCGTGGTAAGAGTTGTCGCCATCACTTACCGGGTAAAACTCTTGGTTCTTGCTTTCCTTGTCTTCGTTCTTACCGGGTAAGATTTTTGGTACTTGTCATATTTCTCCGGTAAGGTAATATGATTTGGTAAACTAAACGTTTACTCGGGTAAGCGTTTGATAAACAGTCCCTAAGTGTATCAAGGTAATTTGCATTTGGATGATTATCTGATTACTTAATTAAATATAAAAGAACAATTTAAAAATAAAAGAACAATTATCTCTTATTTTTAAAACTAAAATATTTAAAATTTGGTAAACATTAGAACTATACAAATCATAAGAGAGAAAAACAAACATTTTTTTTAATTCGACTTGTATTGCTACAATTTTTTTCATTAGTTTTTTAATTGGGTATTAATTTGTTGTTCCATTAACGGATATCAATTATTGTGTATTCATTATTATTAATCATCTACATAAACACTTACTTAACATTCGTTTGTGGATGTGAAATGTATCCATCTAAAATTATGTACATGACCACCATTTTGCCCTAATAAATATTCAGATAATCATGTATAAACAAATATAGCAATTATATTATAAATATATACACTAAAAATAAATACTATATAGTATATATCCATAAGAAAAATATTGTAGATGTATATATATGTGTGTGTGATTTATACACGAATTTCTAGAAATTAATTATGAAAGTTATGTATAGATGTTTATAGATAATATATAAGTTAATGAATACTTATAATCATGGTTTTAAATAACGTGTTATGGCGGCGTTATGGCACGCCATAACGTTGAGGCGTGGCCTCGCCGCCACGTTAAAGCTCGTGGTGCGACTCTGAGGAGTGGCTTGCAGTAAAGCACGTTATGGCGCGTTATGGCGGGTTATAAGGCGTGTTATGACGCGTTATAAGGCGTGATTTTGGTTTATTTTCCTTTTTTTTGTAAACTTAGCATATTTGATATAAAATTATGAATGCGTGTTTCTTCTTTTATTTTTAGTTTTATATAAATTTAGTTTGGTTAATCATTAGTGTTAATTACACTGGCTTACATAGACATATGTATATATAATATATATAAAGATTTGCCGCCTTAAGTCACGCCTTAAAAAACGCCATGGTCTCGCCGTAACTCGTAAGGCTTGACCTTGTCGCCACGCCACGCTTCACGCCATTTAGAACCATGCTTATAATTAAATTATCTAAATATTTAATTGATTTGTTACTATAAAATAAATGACTTTTATCCACAAAAATTACTCAGGAAAACTTTCGTCGGTGAGTACTTACGGATCACCTAGAAAATACCAATGGTTCGGTAATATCCGATGTTTTTCGAGAAAATACCAACGGGTCAGCTAGGGAATCAATGGGTTATATGTCACTTATTTGAATTACCCACCAGCAATTTACCACCAACTTTTGTGATACTTTTGTAAAAATTCACTTTTTAACGACAGATTTCCCAGGAAAATGTCCGTGGACAAAAGTGTTTCGCTTAGTAATGTGTGTCATTTAATTTTTGTAACTGTTATAAATCAGCGTATTATACATGTATATATGTGTCATTTATACAGAATTTTTAGAAATTCATTATGAAAGTTATGTATAGATGTTTATAGATAATGTATAAATTAATGAATATTTATAATTAAATCGTCTAAATATTTAATTGATTTGTGTTATTTATAACTATTATAAATCAACGTATTATTCTTTCAAAACCGCTATTTGAAAAGTCGTTTTATAACTTTTATACATAAATAAATGTATAGTTTATTATTTAAAACATTTTATGAGAAAAAGACCCACTTTATTTTGAAGATGGGGTTTTCAGGTGCTTAGAGCATCTCCAACAGCTATGATATAGTATTTCTATAATAGAGTAATAAAAGTCAAAATCTCTATAAAAATTTACATCTAACTCCAATAACTATTCTATTTTAGCAATTCTAGCATTAATTATATTAATAAAATATTCAATTCATCTTATAAAATATTATTTATCTCTCCTGCACATTTTATCTAAACACTCTAATTGGTTGGATACAATTAAATATTATTTTCTATCTCTTTTAATAGTTTTTAGATATTTTTCTAAATTTAGAGATTTTTACAATTTTTTTCATGTTTTTTCTAGTTTAGCATAGTGGATAGCATAGTTGTTGGAGCAACAAAAATACTAAAATCTTACTTTTTTCTATTTTAACATAGCTATTGGAGATGCTCTTAATATGCACATAAAACGAGACAAAAAATATGTAGTTTGATGGTAACATTAATTAGAATTAAATGGGGAACAATAATTAAATAAAAAATAATTGAATCATAAGTGATCTTATAGTAAAATCACATGTGATTCATACGGTTTTAGTCGTGAAATGAGATTATAGGTCAAGTCGCTTACACACCCTTGCATTCATTGTTAGTGTAAATCACATTTGATTTTGCATGTTATTTAGGCTATATTTGACAAACTAGCGGATATCATTGATAAACTAGTCGATGACTGCTAGCTGATTAATTAAATACGTTTGACAAAAATTAGTTGATAAACTTATTCAAAAATGTAAAATAAACAAAGAGGACATGTTTAAAAATTAATAAACATTAATATTTCACGGTATAATTCACCAATAATACAATATGTTAACTAATATTAACGATATGTTAATAAAATTAAATAATAAAATATGTTAATTAATAGATTTCAATTTGATTTATATATATATATATAATTTTTTTGGATTTATAATTAAATACAGATTTTAAAAATATCTACATTAAATGATCTTAAATAATTATTACATATCTTATTTACCAAAAAAATAAACAATTAAATATTTTATTAAAATATTTTTTATTATTTATGAAACAAAATAAAAAATATATATAACTTTAACTTTTAGGTAACTTACAATAAAAATTAAAATTGTTATATTTACTTTTAACAACTAAATATATTAAATAAAAATAATATAAAAATTAACAAAATTAATAATAAATTAATGCTAGTGAATAACTTACCATTAAAATTAACTATTAGTTTGAAATTAATATTAATTAATAATTACAACTAATTGATAAATTAAAATTGATCTAAATTAAAATTTGTAATTAATTAATAAATTGAAATTAATATTGACCAATAATCAAAATTAATAAATAATTAAAATTAATTAATAAATTGAAAATAATATTACTTAATTAATATTAACAAGGAATATAATCAAAAAAATGGCAAACATATACTCATAAACTACTTCCAACTATAGTTTATGTTCATCCAAACATATACTAAAAAAATAAGTTGACTTATAAGTTAGTTTATATTTGTTAAATAATGTCTTAGTCATTTTGATATTTTTTTATTTAGATATTTTTATCGTTTGAACATCTCTCAACATAATGATACCAACATACTCTTTATAACTACATAATTTTCATTCATTTATGATGACATATTTTGCAACGAAACGCTATAAACCTTATCAAGAAACGATATCCAACTACAATAGTTTTCCGAACTCTGATTTATACAAGCAACCCGAAAGAAAACTAAAAACGTTCTCAAGTTATATTAGGAAACTAAAGTTAAAGTTGATCGATATCGCTATAGACAACCCGACGGAAGTTGGAGGCCGTATGATTTTCCTCTAACGTTGAAGCAAGATGAAGCAGCGGGTCCCTCCAATCCACGGTACTCTAAGTTAATATTCACGAGTTTAACATTTTCACAGGGCACGTGTTTACTACACTGTATTTTAACAGCAACCTTGGAACTCGACGTCCCACGTACTTTTTGGAATGTCACATTCTTTATTTGAACATTTGATTGAGCCTAATTGAAAAAACAAACAAACAAATGTTAGTAAATATCGATCGATTTTTGTTATAAGAACGCGATTTTTGGAAAGTTAATCAATTACCTGTTCGTTGCAAGGAGGTTGTGGGCAGTATTGTTGGTCGATAAAAATGGGGTTATTGACGTTTTCCATAACGATATCTTCGAATGTAATATCCGAAGCCAAACTAGGCGGAGAGGGTGCCCATGTTTTGATCCTCAAGCCGTTTTGGGTCTCTCGCAATGTCGAATTTCGTATAATAATACGAGACACTTGTTCTTCATTGTAGGACCCACCTAGGCTACCGATGCTAAAACCGTGCCCGGGCCCACAATGAACACCCGAGATTGTAATATCCTGACTACCCGCAATCATCGAAACGCAATCGTCACCGGTGCTTATGATACTGTTTTCAATCGTGATGTTGCTCGAGGTACCAATACGGATGCCATCGGTGTTTGGGCTCCAGGATGGGGCATTTATTTGAATGTGGCTCATGTTTACGTTTTGGCACGCAAATAGATTGAAATGAGCGTTTTTGCTGTCGATCGATCGAATCCGAGTTATTTTCGAATTCGTAACAAAATCCAACCGCATTGTCTATTTTAATAAATCCAGAAACAAAATATCAAAACATATACATACAAGAAAATATACAATCAATCATCATTGTATCAAATTTCTATCCAAAAAATTGTAATAAGTGTGATTTACTTTTTTTACAAAAACTATAAAAATAAAAAAAAAATCAATCAACCAACTGTAACGGCCAAATTTCTTTAATCATTACCATGATCCGTTACAATTTTTTCATATTTATTATACCAATTAAAGTAAGATTTTAATATAAACACTTTTAAAATTCCATTTTTGTTAAATGATTATATATGATTTTAATTTTAATTTTAATAAGTAGACATATAATAAAAAGAAAACAATGGACTTACGACGGGAAGAGGTCTGCAGTGGGAATTGGTGGCACAATCATTGTACCGCCACGCAGAGCCACCTTGAGCAAGCAAATGACCACCACCTCTAACCACCAACCGATCGACATACATAAAACCAATCCAGTGGTCAACAAACAACTTTGACCGATTACTGGAAGCCATTAACGTTCCTTTAATAACAAATTCTACAGGTCCTTTGCACGGTCCGATGAAGACGACGGAGTTAAGGAGATACGTTCCTTTGGGAATCCAAACCCTACCCCCGCCATCACATTCACATGCGTCTTTCCATGCTTCAAGAAACGCCTGATCAAAATTAATAAATCACCGTTAAAAAATGAAAATCAAATTTCGAAAAATGGGATGAATATTTAATTTGGGGGAAAATGTTACCTTAGAGTTATCATGGATTGGAAGTGGAACTGCACCATAAGACAAGACATTGAAAGTGTTTGGAAATGGAGGCTTGTGATGAGCAACAGCAACGGCAAGAGATAGCAGCAATGGAATCCATGGAAAGAAGGAGACCATTTTTTATGATTTTTATTTGCATTGATTTGTTTTCCTGATATCGCAAACACTTGCTTATATAATAAACTCGTCCAATACTTTTACATATTAACTTGCCTAAATTAAGCATTTATTGCATTCTTTTACTTGATTTCCTCCTTGTTTTATACCATGTATATAAATAAAAAGGGTAAGGATGGGAATGTTAGAATAAATGAATTCTATCCAAATAATTGGTAAGCATAAAATACATTATTTAAAATATATGTGTGTTTTAACTATTCATATATTAATTATTTATTCTTATTTCCTCAATCTTTTTTTAAGCATATATATTCTTGATATATATCCACAGCGTCCTAATATTAGTCTTCATATATTTATTTAGTTTATTGTCTTAAAATAAATATTCACTTTAAACAAGTATGTATTTTTGTATTGAAGAAAATCTATCTCTCTAATGTTGAAAATAAAAGTATTATTTAATTAATCAAAAAAAAGGTAATAATTACATGTTTTTAAAACCGTATACTATTTATATTGTGTGTAAGTAATTTATTTTGGAACGGTCGAATTATAATTATTTAATTATTTGATAGAATTCGTACAAACAACTCTCTGAAAATTATATATCAGTTCTTAATGCATAATTTTTTGAAATTTAAATTTACAATTTGTTATTACAAATATATAAATTTTTAAAACATAAAAATTATATCCTGACGAAACATTCATAGATTAAGATTTTCTTATGAGATATCATATAAACTATTATTTTTTATTTGTAATACGCCACAATAATTATAAGGATACACACCTAATATCAGTATGCATATATTTAGTTATGTGTTAAATTGGAGCTATTTTATTATTTTATACATGGTTTATTTTTTTTATTAAATGTATTTAAAAATCTTTTGGTTATTCACATCAATATATAATTTAAATTTTTGTGAGAATAGAAATCCAACTTCTTTACGTAGAGTAATCAGAACATTCTTCATATTTAATACGATTCTATCTCCATATATAAATAATCTCTCTATATATGTAAATATAAATATAATATTTACTAAAAATAATAGCTTTTTGCCATGAAACGCATGATTAGAAACATGTATTATATTTTGATATATGTATAGGTATAAGAAAGTTCAAATACGGACTCAAATTTGGTTGTGAACGTGAGAACAAATGAGAATGTAACACATGTCATATTCATACGGAATATTGAAGGAAAATATTCAGACCAAATAATACTGAATATAGTATTATTCAGTCTGAATATTTTTCTTCACTATTTCTTCTGAATATCGTGTCGCGCTCTCATTTGTCTTTACGTTCACAACCAAATTTGAGTTCTCATTTTAACCCGCCTATATATATATATATATATAAGCAGGTTCATACGAAAACACTAACTATTTATAAAAATACGATAAACTTTTCTCGTATACAAAATCATAAATGATTTTGCACTAACTTTTTTCGTGTCGCGCTCTTATTTATCATCACGTTCACAACCAAATTTTAATTCTCATTTGAGAATTCAAATTTAGTTGTGCACGTGAGGATAAATAAGAGCGCGACACGTGTTATATTCAGACCAAATAATAGTATTATTCAGTCTGAATAATACTACTTTCAGTATTATTCATTTAAATTATTTCGATTTATTTATATAACATAGCAAACTCAAATGCAAACAATGAAAAAGTTGCAAACCATATGATACAATCTCAACCGTCTATCTAGTTTCATAAACATTTCGATTGTTTCTAATATAAATTATTTATCATAATTGATTAACTCTAATAATATATATATATATATATGTGATAAATCAAATGCAAACTATATGAAGCAATCTCAACCGTTTATCTAATTTCATAAATATATCGATTGTTTCTAATATAAATTGTTTATCATAATTGATTAACTCTAATCATATTTCAGAAATATTCAAAGTATAATAAATAAACTTTTAATATTTCCATAAATATCTTAATTGTTTGGTTTCTATGATTTGTTACATTTCCATGATTTACATTTGATTTATCCTATATGTATATGTATATATATATATAGAGAGAGAGAGAGAGAAAGGTTCCTTCATTTAGAAACCGGTCAAAAAATAGAAACTCGTGAAACCCAATATAAAAAAATCACCAAATGTTATGATTTAAAATATTGTATCACATATGTTTGTGTTCATAAGAAAAAAAAATATCACATGTGAAAAGAAAAATGTTGGTTCACTTTCACATATGAAACAAAATCCATATGATGAAACAAAATAAATGAACCAACGTTCTTTTTTTCACATGCATGTAATATTTTTTTTCCAAATAAATATAAACATATATGAAACAATATATTAAATCATATCATTTGATAAAAAATTATTTTTCTATTGATTTCCACGAATTTTTATCATTTGACTGGTTTTGAAATGAAGTTCTCTTTCTCTCTATCTCTCTCTCTCTATATATACATATATAGTTTATTTGAGAACTATAAAATATTAGAAACCGCAAGAACCTGTACATTCGTTGATGTATATACACTAATAAATTTCAGTAGATAATTGCAACAATGCATATATACTTGACACATAATAGATATGTATTGATAAATATATATATATATATATATATATATATATAGGAATAGAGGAATAATCTTTTAGAAACTTTTTAAATAATAGAAACTCGTGAAAACCAATATAAAAATAATTTTTTTCATCAAATGTTATGATTTAAGATATTGTTTCACATATGTTTGTATTCATAGGAAAAAAAACATTATATGTGAATAAAAAAACGATGATTCACTTATATGTTTAACCGTATGAATTTTGTTCCATATGTGAAATTAAACCCACGTTTTTTGTTCACATATAATACTTTTTTCCTATGAATACAAAAATATGTGAAACAATATCTTTAATCATAACATTTGATGGAAAAAATTATGAAAAAATTTATTTTATATTGATTTTTCGCTTGGTTTCCAAAGTTTCTACTCTTTGTAGAGTTTCTAAATGAAATAACCCCTCTCTCTATATATATATATATTCAATGACATAATATATATATATATACTATTCTAATAGTATATATGCATCAACGAATATAGATATTTTCACAGTTCTAAAACATTTTGTGATTCTCACATGAATATGATCTCATATATATATATAGACCACGTTTCAATTACAAATTTATCCATTTGTGCAAACTTTACAAACCATTATATTATAAAATAATTGATATATTTATGGACATTTATCATAATTCATTAATTATGGTTGACATATGTATCAAAGATGATAGGTTCATTAATTATGATCAATACTTTGAATTAGAAAACAAAAGATTATCAAATATTTATTAGACTAAGTGGACGACTAAGATTGGTTTGCAACTTTTGTTTTAATTGTCCGGTTTGCAATTGAAACATCCCCTATATATATATATATATATATGTGTGTGTGTGTATATATATATATATATATGTATATGTGCGTGTGTGTGTGTGTATGTGTGTGTGTGTGGAGGTTCAGGACAAAAAAACTAAAGAATACCTTGGGAGCCATCCATCCGGACGTTATGCACAAATGCATACAATCGACTGAAATTGTTTTTTTTCTATGCACCACACTACTAAAATAGAAGGTTTTCACCTACGACCATTTCCCTGGGAAATCCGTCGCCGAAGGGTTATTCGTCACAAAAATTGGTGGTTAATTTGTTGGTGGGTAAATCAAATCAGTGACAGATTACCCAGAAAAAGACTGGGTAATCCGTTGGTATTTGCTTGAAAACATCGGATTTTATCGGAATCATTTGTATTTCCTGGGTAATTCGTGATAATCACCCAAGAAATTTTCCTGGGTGAATTTTTGTGGGTGAAAGTCATTTGTTTTGTAGTGTCAATGCTTCTATTTGTTTTGTGGGTGAAAGTCATTTGTTTTGCATGTTACAAAACCAATATGCGTTTGTGCATACCGTTCAGATGAATCCAAGGTGTTCTTTAGTTTTTTTTTTCGTTTTCTCTTGAACATGACCCTATATGTATGTGTGTGTGTGTGTGTGTGTGTATATATATATATATAGAGAGAGAGAGAGAGAAGTTAAATCAAATGAGAACCACAAAAAGGTTGAAAACCGTGAGGACTGATCTAAGCCTTATATCTTATGATTTTAATTTAAAGATGTTTTTAATTTAAAAAAACATATATCGTCATTTCGATAACAAGATTCACCAGAGATGAAACATACAGATTAATTTCAACATATGAAACACAAAATTCACCATATAAAATACACAGATTCACTCCATGAAAGACAAGATTCGTCATATGAAAACACACAGATTCACCATATGAAATACATACTCACCATGTTATTTCATTTCATGAAAACAAAACACTAGTTTCATAAATATGATATTTCACCTCATGAAATCCAAACATAATGCTCATAGATATGTCATTTCATCAGATGAAATCAAATGCAATTTTCACAATTTACAAAAAATCTTTCTTGAAACACAAAGAGATTCATTCGATTAAACACATATGTTACCATTTTTCTGGGTTTCATTTGGTGAATCGCATAAGTTCCTAAATCTAAAACTTAATTCTCTAATAACCCAACCTTCATTTGTCCTAATGTTCACAACCAAATTTGAGTTTTCATTTGAACCCGTCCTATATATATATATATAGAGAGAGAGAGAGAGAAAGAGAGAGGAGCTCAAATACAAACTAGTTGAACGGTACAAACTATACAAACTGGTTCAAATCAATATAAAAATAATTTTTTTCATGATTTTTTTTCATCAAATGCTATGATTTAAGATATTATTACACATATGTTTGTTTCATAATGTAAAAGTTTCACATATATTTGTTTTCATAAGATGAAAGTTTCTCATGTATTTTTTTATAAAAAAGTTTCACATGTATTTGTTTCGTAATATAAAAGTTTCACATGTAATTTTTTCACAAGGTGAAAGAAACATATCTGCAATATTAATATCTTAAATCATAGCATTTGATGGGAAAAAATAATGAAAAAATTATTTTTATATTGATTTGAACCAGTTTATACCCTTCATCCAGTTTGTAAATGATCCATTTACATAAGAACTATTTTAAAAAAAGTTGCTTGCTTTCGTCTTCAACCATCAGTGTAATTCAATCTATTTTAAACTTTACATAACACAAGGACTAAATATGTAACTTCCCAAAACTTTTTAACGGCTATTTTTAACGGTGTTAGATGTAAGGACGGAAATGGACGTAAAATGAAACCACACGGACGAAAAAAGCAGTTTTTAAACCGCAGGAATGAAAATCGTTATATACAGTAAACACTACTAGAAAATTGAGTATTTTCAGCGGAAAATGTCGTCGAAAATTTTCTACGAATTTTCAACGAATTTCCGTTGAAAATCTCTCACAAACATATATGCATTTTCAATCAAAAAAATTTCAACGAAATGTCTCGTCAAAAAGTTTTTGGTTGAAAATGCATTTTGTGAGAGATTTTCAACGGTAATTCGTTGAAAATTCGTAAAAAAATTATGTTTTGTCAATAATCCCTTTAAAATTTATAGAAAATTTTCAACGACATTTTCCGTTAAAAAATTTTGTTAAAAATACTCAATTTTCTAGTAGTGAAACCACATGAACGAAAATCATAGTTTACTCAAAAGAAGATGACTCGACAAAAAACAAATTTTTATATATATTTTGGAAGAGTAAAAAAATGCTTTTCAAAGTATTAGAAAAGTGTTTCAATCTCTTAAAAAAATATTTTTAAAAATCTTCCCATGTTCAATATAGATGTATGAGATGTTCGCCACATGTATAAGGCATTGCACGGTTTTAATGGTAAATTTCATAACGGTCAAGCACATACGTCATCAAGGCTTGTATACGCTCCAATGTCTATAGAGGATAAAAATCATCTGTCTTAAATTCACATGTTTCATTCATGTCCCACCAATGAAATTAAGACACATCAACTTTCTATTTATTTTAAATGTATTTAATTCATTTTTATTTTCTCTCTATGCTTATGTGTATATCCATATGATTGATGGACATGGATAAGACATGAAAATTTGGGACGAGTGGTTTTCATCTGTCTATGGACGGTGTTCGGGTAGGATTTTTTGGACTATAAATGGATATTATATATGACTTCCATTTTAAGAATATTGGAACTTTATTTATGGTGCATGATTTGCTCTCAGAAATTTCAATTAATATACTTCACGTTTGAGAGCTTTGGAAACACAAAAACACTCGGTCTTAATTTGAGATACTAAGATGGCGTTTGTTTTTTAAGAGGTGTTAAAGTCTAAAGTCTGATTTTAGTTCTGAAATGGTTATGAAACGTGTAAATGAATAAGACATAAGTGGTGATTAAGAGCTTAAAATGAAAAAACAAACAAGGCCTAAATCATTAATATGCATATAATTGCAATGTCGATCCTTGTAAATGGTTTATTGAATGTGTTCAAGGTTCATGCCGACTGTTGTATAAGCGAAGAGTTGGTACAACAGTTTTATCACGCCTTGAAATGATATATAATAATAGATTGTCATGTTAAAAGGTGCCCTCGAAAAAAGTGAAGTAGTCAGGTTTGGATGAACAACTCTAAATCTCCTTATTGTTTGTATTTCTAGCTCAAACGTTTACTTTTTACATCATTTTAAAACCCTTTTATTTGTTTGTCAGATTTTTTTTTTGTAAATTAAAAGTGCCATAAATTTATGATTGTTCAATAGAGCTTCATTGTCTCTAAGGTCTTCTCTTAAAACCGAAAGTATTATTTGTTGCATTAAGAAACTTGAACGTCATGCTGTAAGTGAAAGCAAGAAGTTGTGGAAATGCCATAAGCACAATATTGTTCAGCTGGGTAAGGTAACATCCAAGGGAGGTGTGGGGTGAAAGTCACACTACCTGGGTTCGAATCCCACGAGCAACATTTCTGAGACATCCAGACTGTGGATCAGGTCCTTTGGGGCCGGGTTCGGGGCCGGTACGGGAGGTCCAGTCTATGGGGTCGGGTTCAGCCATAGGTTGGACCGGGTCAGAACGGTTTAGTGGGGTTGCCCGTAATGGAGGCCCGATACCGCTAAAACGTGTGTGTGCATTAACTTGCTGTTAAAGAAAAACAATATTGTTCAATGAGACTTGCAAGTATAAGTTAATTGTGTATGATAGATAATTAAGAATCATGTTTTGAAGCTCTAAAAACGAGTTTAAAGATGAAGTACACTTTATGGCCATGTTGGTGATAATGATAATGATGGTGAAAGGATGTTGGTAGTTTTTATGATGCATATGAAAAAGTTGTCGAAATACCTCAAAAAACATGCAAGAGCATCGCTTTTTCTTTACTTTTTAAAATAGGAAATTAAAAGTTAAAATGTCTAAAATAATTAGATTCATCAATAACGAATTTTTTATTTTATAAATTTTAATATAAATTTATATTATTATAATATTCTCTAATTTATTATTATAATACACTTTAAAAAGAACTTTATATAAAATAATAATAATCCAATCTTATTGGTGGAATTGAATAAAAAAATTATTTTTCTCTTTCTCTCTCTCTCTCAACATCTAGTTTTATAGAATTATCTAAATTTGGAGTTTTTTCATGTTTTCTCTATTTTAAATAATATATAAAGAAGACGTTGGAGCATTGTAGAAAATAAAAAATTGATTTTCTTTATTTTAGAGAAGTTGTTGGAGACACTCCCCAACATACACTTAGGTCCGTTTCTGACATTTTTTGGGCCCTGAGCGAGATGTAAAAACGGACCCTTGTTAAGTACGATTTTTTTTCAATATTATTATTTTTATCATCAGAAATAGCATTGAAATTAAAAAATACTAATAATTTATATAAAGTTGTTCTATGAGTTTTCTCACATGCAAAATCATTAAATAATTATTTTTAAATTAATAAAATTTGTCACCTCATTATTACATAACATCGTAACTCCGTTCCACTGCTAAACATATGATATCTTTAGTATATAGATTGAGATCATTTGGTATCACATGGAATATTGAGTTATTGACTATTCAAAGTAACATTTTATTTCAATCAATATGAATTTTCACGTCACATCATGTTAGCGTTTTCATCACCACTTAGAACTTTTAGGATTAAAATAAATTTGGAGGAACCATCAATCTTAGAATCGAAACTCTATCTTAGTTATAGTTTGAGATCTTGTTGTTGTTTTAGAGATAGGAAAATACTTAAAATTCATGCTCTTAATGTTAGGTAATAAGGAGTCAATAACGTAAGAAAAAACATTTTTAGTTTTGAAATTCTAAATGTAAACATAAGTTGGATCGTCTATATCGTTGATAAAAAATTTCAAAGGTAATAGTTTTCTTAGTTAATAACTTAATAACAATAAATCTACTATATTTTAATACAAACATAGAATTTATACAGATGGAATAATCAAAAAAGTTAGTAGGAGATGAATTATAGAGAATATATATACATATATACTATATATATATATGTTATTTTAGTAAATAAAATGCTTAGAGAAAAAAAAACTTAAAAGAAATAATAAATAATATTATAAAATTAACAACCAACTAATTTGTTTTACATATTTTCTTCTCCAATTTAATTAATTAATACATGTTTAGGCCTTTAATATAATGTTAAATTTATCTTGAATCATATTAGATAGTAAAAGACATTATTTTTCTTTTATTCATTTTCTTTTTTGAACTAGTAATATATATTATATAGTATAGATGAAAAAATCGGGCCCCTATTTCTTTTGGGCCCTGGGCGTATGCCCGGCCCGCCCTCCCCCAGGGACGGCACTGCATACACTATTTTTTTAAAAGATAATCAAATGTCAAAATCCAAGATTTACATTCAATTTCAACAAGTTTTTTATTTTGATATTTAACATTAATTATATTATTAAAATAAGATCAAATTTAGGGGAAAGCTATGAAAAATTAATAAAAACTGATGAACGCTCTACAAATATTTCATCTGTATGATATGCACATGTGCATACAAGTAAATTTATAGGTAATTTTTCTAGTATGCACACTTGCTTTGCATGCAAACCAGGAAACACCTTCAATTACTTGTATGTATATATCATTACCGTACAAATAAACGGTTATTAGGGTGTCATTTAGTTTTTCTCTTCTTTGGATTAAAATATTCTATAGTTTATCATCCCGGTTCATTTTTTTAAATTATATAAAATAATAATAAAAACAAGAGTTAATTATGGATTTGGTTCATGTGGTTTGATAGTTCTTTTAACCACGGTCCCTATAGTATGTTTATTGTGAATTTGGTTCTTATGGTATTTAATTTGTTTTGGTCATGATCTCTCTAACTAACATATCCGTTAACTCTGTTAAATCAAGGGTCATTTTTACCTTTACCTATTCTTTTGTCTTTTTTGAATAAAAATAAAATAAAAATAAGATTTGTCTGCACACACACACACATATATATAATGACATCAAAATAAATAAAATAGTATAATATTGTAGATTTAATTTGTTTAATTTTTTTTAAATTAACTATATTAAATAAGATTTAATTATGGGAATTTGATTAAACTAGTCTTTTTTTTAAAATAATATTACCCAAATAGCCATTTTCTCTTTCAGTTTACTAAAATAGCCCAAACCTCCACGAAATACAAGAATTTGTGGTCTTCTACAAAAAATACAACACCACACGGATTTCGTGGGATTTGGGGTTTAAAATGAAATTTATTTTTACGAAATGGCCATCTACCCAACTCTACCAAATTTTACCATTTCATTTAGTTAATAAATTACTTTACATCTTTTCCTTTTTAATTTTTAATTTTTAATTTTTAATTTTTAATTTTATACTTTTGTCACATTGACATATATAATCGTATATCAATTAAAATACGTTTAGAAAATACGTTTTTATTTTAACAAGTTACACCATTATAATAGTCTCGTCAATACATTCGAAACAAGTCCAACATTGAATATTTTTACATTTAATTATATTATATATACTACGGAAAAAAATATTTTTCGTAGAGCGTACTCATACTCGTTGATAAAATTGAACAAATCTTTATATAAGTTCAACTAGATTTTCATACCGAAATAGGTAAAATATTAAAATAATAAAATTGAATTGTATGTAAATAATAATTAATTTTTTAATTTAAACAAAACAAATCATAAAATAATACCTTATTTTATTATGAATCGGTTTTGATATTCTAAAAAAAATCCTAAAACATAGTAAGCCTAAGTGGGAGAATTATGTTTCTAGGACTCTACTATCAATTCCGTTCCGTTTGATATCATTATATATGTGTATAAAAATATTGTTTTTAATTTTTTATAGGAAAAAGACAAAAGAATAGTAAAAAGTAAAAATGACCCTTGATTTTACAAACCTAACGGAGGCATTAATTAAAGGGACTATGACCAAAACAAATTAAATACCATAAGGACCAAATCCACAAGAAACATACTATAGAGACCACAGTAAAAAAAAAAGATATCAAATCGCAAGGACTAAATTCACAATTCACTTTAATAATAATAATCCAATCTTACTTTAGGAAATAAATAAAAAAATCATTTCTCTTTCTTCAAAATATATTTTCAAGAATTCTTTAAACTTATAGTTTTTTCTTTTTTTAAAAATAGTAATATAAAGAATCAGTTAGAATAAAAGAGTCACTACAAGAAAAGTTATTTTTAGAGACCAATTGTTTAGAGACCATATTGTGTGGTCTCTAAAAATAGACTTTTTGAGACGACTTGTTGTCTCTGTATCCATTTTAAAAAAACCAAATATTTTTTCAACATTTAAGACCAAAAATCGTCTCTAATGACTTAGCGGGAAAATTTTCCCCCAAATTTACAAGTGGCGCCAATAATTTGAAAACGTAGAGACAACGTGTGGTCTCCAAAGAGTAAAATTTTATTCTGATTATTTATATATTTTAATTCATAATCTTTAATGACGACATGTGGTCTCCACAAATAAGAATTTTATTCTCGTTATTTATTTATTTTAATTCATATGGTTTATATTTCTTTTGTAAGTTTTCAACTTCCTATGTACTTGATATAAAACCTCTCTATAAATGTAGTTCTTTTTTGTTTCAGTAAAAGATGGACATGTTCTTGATGTTTACCTCCTTGTGTATGATGTATTTGCTTAAGTTACATGATGTTCACCTCCAAGGTTGTTTGATTGGTTTTTGCATTAAGTCATGTATTGATCTTTAGCTTTACAGTCGTTGTTTGATTGGTTTTTTCATCAAGTTCTGTATAGATTAGCTTAATTATCAGACTCCAGGACTGTTTGATTGGTTTTTTCATTAAGTCATGTGTTGATCTTTAGCTTACTAGACTCCAGGGTTGTTTGATTGGCTTTTTCATTAAGTCATGTATATATTAGCTTAATAATAATAATATATATTTTCTTTTATAACAGATGAATCACGAGACATAGAAAATTTGCACGACATGCATAATAAGATGATGCAAGATATGATATGTGCTGTCTAAGAAGTTTGGGAAAGACATCGCGAAGAACAAGAGCAAAAACGGTACCAAGACCTCGCTGCATGCATACTTCTCAGTATGATCCATAATTCTAATATAGTCAACTTACCACCGTTTGTATCGACACCGGCCCCTCCATTTTACGATGACGATGATGTGGAAGATTCCTATGACGATGACGAGGAAGATTAGAAGATGATGATTAGTTAGTTTAACAACTTTAGATTATGATGATTAGTTGGTTTAACAACTTTAAATATTACTAAACCTTGAATATTGGTTTTGTATTTTATGAAATTGTTGTTTTTGTGTTGATTTATCGTTTGTTAAATTTAATATGTAACATGTTGGGGGACTTTTGCTACGACAAAATGGTCTATAAAAGTAACTATTTATTTTTATTAGCACTTAGTTTTTGTCGGGACATGTGGTCTCTAAAAAGTAATTATGTGTTTAAAGTTAAAACTATTTTTAGAGATCAATTGTATTTAAAGTTAAAACTATTTTTAGAGATCAATTGTCGGGACATGTGGTCTCAGAGACGCGCACATTTGGGACGACCGTGGTCTCAAAAGACTTTTTAAGACGACTTTTTAACTTTTTACCACGACTTTTGTAGTCTCTAAACATAACTTTTCTTGTAATGAGTATATAGCTATACATGTTGGAGTTGCTTTAATAAAAATGATAACATGGAAATTTTGCTTTTAAAAAATGAAATTCTTTACTTAAAGAATAAAGGTTTTTTTGAAGAAATAAAGAATAAAGTTATTGTTCTTGAATAGGGATGGGAATGGGGCAGGTATGGGGTGGGGACCTCGATCTCCATCCCCGTCCCCGATTCCTCAACTCCATCTCTGTCTCCGTCTCCGTCCCCATCCCCGCCGGGGAATAAGATCACATGACATCCCCATCCCCATCCCCAACGGGGAACGGGGATTTTTCCCCGCTTATAAAAACTACTTTAAAAAAAAAATGCGAACGACCACACACGTTAAAACGTATCATATTTTCAATAAACCTAAAATCACAAGTAATTTAATATAATAAAAAAAAGTCACAACATCGTATAGTAATTAATAAACTAAACGAAATTCAATTTAATACCAAAAACACTTAACGTCACTCATACCAAAACATAACGAGTAATATAAACCATATCGAGTCATATCCAAAACATATGCGTAATTGTATTTTGACTTGACATTGAAAATATTACACTAACATCCAAAATAAATAAGATTATAAGCCTAGTTAAATAATATAAAATCTTGAATTACCAATTTAGTTGAAATAAATACTTTATATAATTTATTAATATATATATATAATGGGTCCGAGGGGGGGGAGTGCCATACCCGTCCCCGTCCCCATCCCCGATTTGAGACAAACGGGGATCCCCGTCCCCGTCCATCCCCGATTTAGCGGGGAATCCCCGTCCCCGATCAGGGCGGGTGGACAGGGTTCCTCGACGGGGCGAGGCCGATTCTCATCCCTATTCTTGAAAGAAAATGCAACTTGAAAAAATTATGATAAATGGGTGTGAAATTTTAAAGGAAAAGGCTTTTAAAGCTCAAAAACAGAATATGTGAAACAGGCTCGTTCCTGACATTTTATAGGCCTTGGGCGTAGGTAAAATCAGGAGGCCTCGATAAATACAAAAAAACTCAATAAGTGTTTTTCATTAGTAATAAAATTCAATACAAGAAAATGCTAACAATACATGGAGCAAAGAAATCTTACTTTTTTTAGATAAGACAGTATTTAAGATTTACAAATTTATGTATTGTTTATTAAGTAACTAGCAACAAATAGTATGATGTATTAAAAATACAATGATGGCTTTCAAGTTCCAAAATAGATATACGAGTTTGACCATCTCCTGTGATTGGTAAGTTTTTTAAAAGGTAATAATTTTATTAGGCTATAACAAGAAATATGCGTTATTTTGACACAAAAAGAGAACTGATGTGGAGGAAAAGTAACTGAGAGTCACTGAGAGAGAAATGATAGAGAAGATTATTAAGGTTTACTAGACAAGTAGAGAAATGAGGATCAATAAAAATGTGGAAGAAAAGATGATTCGTTGAGATCCAATAAGAAAAAAATAATGAATGAGACATATAATCTGCAAGCCCAATGAATGGTTCTTTGAACACTTAAATAGAATTCTTTGATGTGTACTTCAAACAATGAAAATATTTGGACCATTTTATAGGATACAAATCATAGAACCAAAAATAAAGCGTCCTATCAAGACGTTGTAATAAGTTTATAGAATGCTTTTCGGCGTCGTAACAAGTTTATTAGAACATTTATAATAAAAACGTCGCGTTAGCTAATTTATAGGACACTTTTGAGAAAATGTCTTATAAAACCATCTTTTTTATAGAACAATTTTTCCAATTATGTCCTATAAAATAGCTAATATGACATTTTTTAATAAAAATGTCATAATAAACTTCTTACGACATCGAAAAACATCATATAAATTTATTACAAAGCCTTTAGATAGAACGATTTATTTTTTGTCATAATAAACTGGTCTATTAGGACACCTATTTATTGGTGACAGGGGCGGACCTGTAGTGTTCCCAATTGTGGCACGGGCCACCATATTATTTCTCCGGCAAAGGGTAAAATTTTTGGATTTGTAAAAGGTGCAACCATATCGTTTTGTTGTGTGTATATTTTAAAACTACAACATGAACACAAGTTTTCATTGGTAGAGTTGGTTTGCAAACATTTTCCTACACCCAAGACCCAAGTTTGAATCCCGTTGTCTCATTTTCTTAACTTTTTTGCTTTTAATTTCCTATTCATTATGTTTTAAAAAAAATTCACAACAAAAGGTTTGAACCCAAGACCTCACATATGAAAATCAATGAACCAACCAATAGACCAATTATAATATTATAAAAAATATCTCGATATTTTTTTCTTATAGTTAAATGGTGCAACCGTTTGAAAAAATTTCTAGGTCCATCCCTGATTAATGATGTCCTATAAACTCAATTTTGTCGTAGTTGAAAATATACGTTTGATATAAAAAAATGTGATAGGTGCCACCTAATGAAAAAAATGACATGTTTAAAAGAAAAACTTGTCACACAAATATTGAACCTAACAGTAATTAACAAAACATAATGTTAAACATCCCAAATTCACCTAATGATAAAAAGCGAATTTTGAAAAATAAAAATTTATGACACAGATGTTGAATCTAGCTAGCGGTAATAAAGAAAACAAGATGCTTAATATCTAAAAATCATCCGATGATAAAAAGTGAATTAAGTTATAAGTAGAAGGGTGCTCGCGCAATGCAGCGAGATACATCTTGATTTTAGGTTTTATTTTAATTTTTGTCTCTATCGATATTCTAATGGTTTTATGTGATTTTAAGGAAACGATTTTAATGTTCATTTAAAAGTTTTTTTTTTTATGTAATTTCTTTATTTCAATTTTTTTTTATCATAATATAATTATGTTTAATAACAAAATAATTTATTTTTGATTTAATAATATAATTTTTTATGATGATAATAATTAAGTTTTCTATTAAAACTCAATAATTATCTTAATTATACTTTAGATTTTTTATATTTAATAAAAAGAATATATCGATATTACTAGAAGTAAATTACTTTAGGTATAATAATATGATGTTTTTTATAAAGATAATTTTTAGTTATTTTTTATTCTAATATAATTTAGGTTTAATGACGAATTAATTTATTTCAAGTTTAATAATATAATGTTTTTTAATTATGATAATAATTAAGTATTTTGTTATAACTGAATAATTATCTTAATTATATTTAGATTTTTTATATTTAAAATGAGAAGTGTATCTTGTATTTGAAGTATGTTTATCAGTTATTTATATAAATTCAAACATAAAAAAAAGTTTTACGCGCACCATTTATTTATAATCCTGAATTTTAAGTAATATACATTATTAAATAATATTTAATGCATTAAAAATAGTTTATAAAAAATTAATTTAAATATTTTATAATATAGTATAATTAGTGACCCTTTTATATTTTAAAAAAAAGATAAATACTTCATCTCTCTTAAAAAAAAGGTTCAGGAATTTGATGTAGAGCGGGTTGTGATGAAGATAGAAGAACAAATCGATAGGAGTAAGCAAGGACGAAAGCCGCCTAATTTTCCACTTGTTTTCAACAAAGCGGGTACGAATGCGGGTGAGAAAGCGGGTTTACCCGCTTAACCTACTGTTTTGTCATTTGTGCGGGTTGGAAAGCGGGTTAGGCCGCCCCGCTACCCGCCCAAGCTGCTGTTTGCTGTTTTGCTTGTTCACCAATCCACGGCTGGTCACGATTTTAGTTCCATATCCACATTCCTTTTAATTATCCAATTTCTTTTAGTTTTTAATTTAATTAAGGATTATTTAGTTTCCTAAATTGTTTACAATTATTAGATAATTATCTTTCTTAGTTTATGGTAATCTTTTCCTAATTTTAGTTTATAAATAGGGTTGAGTCTTTCTTTGTAGAACAACATTTATCATTTATAATATTTCTTTCTCTTTGAGAGTATTTCGAGTTTTCTCGTTATTTGTTAGTTCTTACGCTTGTAAGATCTTTTACCGTTTGGATTTAACGCTTGTCGATCCGTTCCATATTTTCCGCTGCGTCAGTTGGTATCAGAGCACAGAATCCCTGTCTCTTTTTCAACCTAGCTATGGGAGATAATCAACCCATCACCCGGGCAGATCTTGAAGGTATCACCACCGCTTTCAATAATGCTCTCACCACCCTCACCAACCAGATCGGCGCGTTAGTCGACGATCGAAGAAGAAGAGGCAGGCACGCTGGTCACCACCGATCACCACGTGGTGGCCGACCAAACCAACCATCAGTTCCAGTTCCGAATCTGAAGCCGAGGAGGAGACCGATCCACCCCGAAGAGACCCCGATTACCGGATGAAGACTGATATCCCCCACTTCTATGGAACCATGGGCGTAGAAGAGTTCCTAGATTGGCAAATCGAGGTTGATCGATTTTTCGAAATCATGGAAATTCCGGAACACAAACAGATCAAGATGGTAGCTTTCCGTCTGAAAAGCACTGCCGCCGTATGGTGGGACAAACTGGTAGTTCAGCGACAAAGACAACGAAAAGATCCAGTCCGTTCGTGGAGAAGAATGAAACAATTGATGACGGAGAGATTCCTACCGGAAGACTACGAGCAAATCCTCTACAAGATGTATTTGGATTGTTCACAAGGCTCAAGACCCGTAGCCGAGTACACTTCGGAGTTCATACGACTCTCGGAGCGAAACGAAATCGGCGAGACAGAGGGTCAAAGAGTTGCCCGGTACATCAACGGACTGAAGCATTCAATACAAGAGAAGATCGGGCTCCAGACCGTGTGGACAGTAAAAGAAGCGTCGAGTTTGGCTACAAAAGCCGAGCTCATGGAGAAGTCTACACGAACCGGGTCCTACCGTAAGTATTCTACCCAAACTCCCGCTGAGGCTTCTGGCCCTACAGTTGATAAAGGAAAAAGTGTAGTGCCAAATCACATTCCACGTGACCCCAACACTACCAGTTCTCAAACTAAACCTGTGACACCAAAACCCGTCAATCCCTATGCCAAACCAACGGGGCTCAAGTGCTACCGTTGTGGACAACTGGGTCATCGCTCTAACGAATGTAGTAGTCGACGTACCGTCGGACTTGTAGACGGCGAAGCAAGTGGAGAAGAAGACGAGTATGAAGGTGTCGAGTTCGCGGAAGAAGAGTTTGAAGAAAAGGTTAACATTGTGCTTCAACGGGTCCTTCTTTCTCCAAAAGAGGAGGGCCAAAGAAAGAACCTTTTTCGGACCTACTGCTCCATCAATAAAAAGATTTGCAACTTGATTGTCGATAATGGGAGTTGCGAAAACCTAGTCTCTCAAAAGTTAGTAGACTACCTTGGTCTACCGACTCAACCACATGATGCACCATATTCTCTCGGATGGGTGAAGAAAGGGCCTCAAGTTCGCGTGACTCAAGCTTGCAAAGTTCCCCTTTCCATAGGCAAATACTATAAAGAAGATGTTCTTTGTGATGTCCTTGATATGGACGCATGCCATGTCTTACTTGGCCGACCATGGCAATACGACAATGACGTCACCTATAAAGGGCGAGACAACGTTATGATATTCCGATGGGGCGACCGCAAGATCGCTATGGCGCCCGTGCCACACTTCAACAAAGTTCCGGAAAAGAAAGGTGAGAACTTTTTAGTTGTAACATCTAATGAGCTAGATCTTGAAGATGCTTTCAAAGAGTCCCAAGTTTTTTGCCCAATAGTCATTAAAGGACTATTAAATGCTGAAAAGACCGATTCCGAAATCCCAAAGGAGGTTGAAGATATGCTCAAGGATTTTGAAGACTTGGTCTCCGATGATCTACCTCCCGAACTACCGCCTATGAGGGATATCCAACACCAAATTGATTTGATTCCAGGTGCTAACCTTCCAAATCTCCCTCACTATCGCATGAGTCCCAAAGAGAACGAGATTTTAAGAGAGCAAGTTGAAGACCTTTTAAGGAAGGGATTCATCCGGGAAAGTCTGAGCCCGTGTGCCGTTCCTGTTCTCCTCGTTCCAAAGAAGGGTAACCAATGGAGGATGTGTATTGATAGTCGTGCCATCAACAAGATCACCATCAAGTATCGGTTCCCCATCCCTCGTTTAGAAGACATGCTCGATGAACTAGCCGGTGCAAAGTTATTTTCGAAAATTGATCTCCGGAGCGGCTACCACCAAATCCGGATCCGACCGGGTGATGAATGGAAAACGGCTTTCAAAACACCTTTCGGCTATACGAATGGTTAGTCATGTCCTTTGGAACCTCTAATGCCCCGAGTACATTCATGAGAACTATGAACCAAGTCCTCCGGCCCTTTATCAATTCGTTTGTAGTAGTATATTTTGATGATATACTCATATATAGCCGCGACAAAGAAGCACACTTGGCACACCTCTGGCAGGTTCTAGTCGTACTTCAAGAAAACAAGTTATACGTCAATCTGAAAAAGTGTACTTTCTGCACCAACAAGCTTCTATTTTTGGGATTCATTGTTGGAGAAAACGGCATAGAGGTCGATGAAGAGAAGGTACGTGCTATAAAAGAGTGGCCGACTCCAAAAACCGTGTCCGATGTTCGGAGCTTTCACGGATTAGCGACCTTCTACCGGAGGTTCGTACGGGATTTCAGTACCATCACCGCCCCCATCACCGAGTGTTTGAAGAAAGGCAAGTTCCAATGGGGCCTCGATCAAGACAAAAGCTTCGCTTTGATCAAAGAAAAATTAAGCACCGCACCTGTTCTTGCTCTTCCCGACTTTGACAAAGTATTTGAAGTTGAATGTGATGCAAGCGGAGTAGGAGTCGGAGCTGTCCTCTCCCAAGAGAGAAAGCCGGTCGCGTTCTTTAGTGAGAAGCTAAGTGATGCCCGACAAAAGTGGAGTACTTATGATCAAGAGTTCTACGCCGTTTTCCGAGCCTTGAAACAATGGGAGCACTACCTAGTGCAAAAGGAGTTTGTACTTTTTACCGATCACCAAGCCCTAAAGTTCATCAATAGCCAAAAGACGGTAAGCAAAATGCATGCACGATGGGTGAGTTATTTACAAAAATTTCCATTTGTCATCAAACACAAATCGGGAGTCCTTAACTGAGTAGCCGACGCGCTAAGTAGACGAGCTACTTTGATGATCACCCTTGCACAAGAGATCATTGGATTCGAGGTTCTAAAAGAGCAATACGAAGAAGATGGCGACTTCAAAGAGATTTGGTCTAAATGCAAAACGGGCACACCAGTGGAAGACTATTATATCCAAGATGGGTATCTCCTTAAAGGTAACCAATTATGCATACCCAACTCTTCCCTTCGTGAAAAATTAATTAGAGACCTACATGGAGGAGGATTAAGCGGACATTTGGGCCGAGATAAAACCGTTGCTAGCGTCCTTGAACGGTATCATTGGCCGCATTTGAAGCGAGATGTGGGAGCAATCGTTCGAAAATGCTATATTTGTCAAGTTGCTAAAGGCCAATCTCAAAATACCGGTCTCTACTTACCGTTACCGGTTCCCGATGATATTTGGCAAGATTTGTCCATGGACTTCGTCCTAGGACTACCCCGTACACAAAGAGGAGTCGATTCTATCTTCGTGGTAGTTGATCGGTTCTCCAAGATGACGCATTTCATCGCTTGCAAGAAGACCGCTGATGCAAGCAACATAGCCAAACTATTTTTCAAAGAAATTATTCGTCTTCACAGAGTTCCTAAGACCATCACTTCCGATCGTGACACAAAGTTTTTGAGTCACTTTTGGATCACTCTTTGGCGTTTGTTCGGAACTGCATTGAATAAAAGTAGTACCGCACACCCTCAATCCGATGGCCAAACCGAGGTGACAAATCGAACGTTGGGAAACATGCTTCGATGCGTATGTGGCGATAAACCTAAACAATGGGATCTTGTCCTTCCACAAGTCGAGTTTGCCTATAATAGTGCAATCCACACGGCGACGGGTCGTTCCCCTTTTTCCTTAGTCTATACTTCCATTCCCAAGCACGTGGTTGATTTGGTTAAATTACCACGCCTTCCGGGAACGAGCATTGCAGCTGAAAATATGGCTAAGGATGTACAAGCCATCAAAGAAGAGGTCAAAGCAAGACTCGAACTCACGGGTGCAAAGAATAAAACCGCCGCCGATGCACATCGACGACGAAAAGTTTTCAATGTGGGAGATGAAGTCATGGTATTTCTACGAAAAGAACGGTTCCCCGTCGGTACATATGGGAAACTTCAACCCAGAAAATACGGACGGTTCAAAATTACTAAGAAGATTAACGATAATGCCTACGTCGTTTCCCTTCCTGATTCGTTACATATCTCGAACACCTTTAACGTCGCCGACATCTACGAGTTTCACAAGGACGATATGATTTCTTTTGAAGAGAACTCGGGTTCGAGTTCTTCTGAAATGGAGGAGACTGATGTAGAGCGGGTTGCGATGAAGATAGAAGAACAAATCGATAGGAGTAAGCAAGGACGAAAGCCGCCTAATTTTCCACTTGTTTTCAACAAAGCGGGTACGAATGCGGGTGAGAAAGCGGGTTTACCTGCTTAACCTACTGTTTTGTCATCTGTGCGGGTTGGAAAGCGGGTTAGGCCGCCCCGCTACCCGCCCAAGCTGCTGTTTGCTGTTTTGCTTGTTCACCAATCCACGGCTGGTCACGATTTTAGTTCCATATCCACATTCCTTTTAATTATCCAATTTCTTTTAGTTTTCAATTTAATTAAGGATTATTTAGTTTCCTAAATTGTTTACAATTATTAGATAATTATCTTTCTTAGCTTATGGTAATCTTTTCCTAATTTTAGTTTATAAATAGGGTTGAGTCTTTCTTTGTAGAACAACATTATCATTAATAATATTTCTTTCTCTTTGAGAGTATTTCGAGTTTTCTCGTTATTTGTTAGTTCTTACGCTTGTAAGATCTTTTACCGTTTGGATTTGACGCTTGTCGATCCGTTCCATATTTTCCGCTGCGTCAGAATTATCAATCAAAATGAAAAAAGTTGTTAAGTTTAATAAACTACCTATTGTAAATGACCTTCAGAAAAGATTAGTCACATTTTTAATGATAATTTAGTATGTGAGATATCGGTAAGTTGGAATAAAAAATATTGTTTCATGTTTACGTGATAATGAATCGGGATTGAATGAAATTGAGTGGGACAAAAATGCTACTTTTTAATACCACCAAAAAACCAAACAAACCAAACAAGGTGAGATTGTTAATAAAAGACAATTATACATGGGGTCACGTGTCCATATCCATGGCATTATAATAATTGGTTTTATAAAACATTTAGATGTCAAAACATCCCAATAGAATACTTTAATTTTAATAATTTAGGTTTGTAGGATCAATTAACTATAAGATGTCATATCTAAAAGTGTAATAATAGATTTATAATACATATTTAAATATTTTAACAATTTTTAGGACGTTTTTAGAATAAAGTGTCTTATTAGCTATTTCATATACATTTTTTAGACACTTATGTTTATATGACATTTTTCTCAAAATTTTCATAGTGTCGTATAAAATATTTAATACGACAATTTATTTTAAAAACGTCCTAGAAACTAGTTAAAACACCTAAAACGTCATATAAACTTTTGTAACACTTTTAGATATGACATTTTTTAGTTTGGTCTTATAAACTCAAGTACTATGATGTGTTTTTTAGAATGTTTCTACATTTTTGGCGTTCTAAAAAATCAAATTTATTGTAGTGTGATGAATATGGCTAGTATACATAATGAATGTTTGTATTTATAATAAATGTTGTAAAAAATTCATGTCCATATTCTTAATTGTCCCTTGATTCTCGAAGAAAATAAGGCTCCTAACTTAATCCCCTCTATATATATATTATAATATTTGAGGAGGATTCAATTGAGAATAATTCTTATAAGTGATGTAAAATTAATTGAATCAAAGAAAATACGGTTCCTAACTTAATCCCCCTCTATAT
The DNA here is from genome assembly GCA_036898165.1 of Silybum marianum. Classification (NCBI taxonomy): domain Eukaryota; kingdom Viridiplantae; phylum Streptophyta; class Magnoliopsida; order Asterales; family Asteraceae; genus Silybum; species Silybum marianum. The sequence continues at coordinate 8,010,677 of CM072529.1, read as the reverse complement.
GTATTATAATATTTGAGGAGGATTCAATTGAGAATAATCCTTATAAGTGGGTAAAATTAATTAAAGCTTCTCATTCATTCTTAGTAACATTATTTCAATTTTAATTTATTATTAAAACGGATTACTTCATTTCTTTTAAGATCCAAAATATTTAAAAATGGCAAAAAGTAGAACTAGATAAATTATACCAAATCAATATAGGAGCATTTTATTTTATTTAAAAGTGTTCACTATTGTATTAAGATATAAATATGTTTCAATACTAAATGAAAGACTTTTGTTTACGGATCTTTTTCTGGAAAATTTGTCGCTAAATGGTGAGAAATCACAGAACTGTCATAAAAGTTGGTGGGTAAATTGCTAATGGGTAATTCAAATAAATGACAGATTACCCAAAGATTCTCTAGGTGACCCTTGGTATTTTCTCGAAAAACATCAAATTTTACTGAACCATTGGCCGTATTTAATAGGATGATCAGTGGGTAATAATCGACGAAAATTTCTTTGAATAATTTTTTATAGGTAAGAATTATTTGTTTTGTAGTGTTTATTTGTATATATAAGAATTATAATTAGCATGACATTTATACGTGAATGTTTTTACAAACAAGCATATTTTATACCATTCATGTACAAATGTCATGTTTTTTTAATAAACCTTCGCTCATTACCAACTGAGCTACACGCTATTGACACAAATATCATATTTATATTATTATTACACATGCAAACAAACATATTAACGTGAATATATATTCTTAAAATGTTTATTTTCTAGGTTCACATGGAAAAACATAGTGAAGTTCACATGTGAATATAGTGATATCAAAAGTACATCGGAAATGTATGTACTACATGTGAATAGTTCTACAAACAAGCATGCATTCACGTATGAATCTTATGTTTATATCATATCTACATATGCAAACAAGCATTTTCAATTTTTCATATGAGAATATATATATATATATATATACGAATATATATATATATATATATATATATAAACGAATATTTTTACAAACAAGAGAAGAAAAGAATCATTTATTTGGTATAATTTGATTAGCTCCAATATTTGTCAATTTTCAGATACTTTGGATTTAGAAAGAAAGTGAGTAATCCATTTTAATAGTATAAATTTTTATATTAATTTTTATAACTTATTTAATTATGATAATTGTAATTAATTTTCTTACTCTTTATAATTGGATTATTCTCGTTTAAACCGATCTCTATAATATTAATGTGTATGTAATATTTATATATACATCTACATATAGTATTAAGATAATCCTACATTTCTATATATTTATATGAACCAAACCAAACTAGCTAGCACGACATGTCTCACCTGCATAGAGATGGGGTCTAGATATGCAAATTTGATATCTAACCTAGAGAGTAGAGTTATTGTTTTCGTGAAAAACCCGACTTATGAAAAGAGTGAGAAAAAGAGAGATAAAGGTGGAAAAAAAATTATTGACGAACTAGATAAGAGTACTTATATTTATTTATACTAGTATGCCCATGAAATACATGAGATTAAGATCTTATTCTAAAACGAAATAAAAATTAATGCAACTTCACTTCAAAAAAGAAAATCAAAATTTTATGTTTGAACAAAATAGAAAGAGTAAATTACAAATTTAGTCACTGTGGTTATTGAAAATTTTGGATTAGGTCCCTCAAATGAAATAATTACATGTATGATCACCATGATTTCATTTTTGTTTTGGATTGGGTCCCTTAACCTAACTCCACTAACTGTTGTTCCGTTAAGTCAAGGGTGAGATTGTCAGTTTACTTTTTTTTCTTTAAAAACATAGAAAATATCACCTTTCCTCCAAAGCCATCACCAATATTTTCTTTATACAAAGAAAACAGAGGAGGAGATGGTGTTGTTACTGCCATCGTCTTCACTCTTCTATCTCTTCAGATCAAAAACCATCGGTAACCCAATGGAGAGCTCAAGGTTGATTTCAGGTTGGCTGATGATCACCACCAGTATGTGTTCTTCAGTCGATAATCCACTTGTGGTACTAAATACTGACACCACCACCACCGCTATTTGATGATTCCACAACCCGTCTAAAATATGTTGAAGAGTAATTCAAAGCTCATGACTGCAAGAGTTAGTAGTCCTTTATTTTATCTTTAATAATTTCGTAGGTTATTATTTAGATTCTTTGTTTTTCATCCAACAAGCAGTGGATGAGTCGATATTCTTAAGAATTGAAGCAACAACTTCATCAAAACAGGAGTGGGATACTCTCAAAACTGAGTTCCAAGGTTCTGCCAAGGTAATAACCATGAAACTTCAATTTGTAAGTCACTTTGAAACATCAATTGTGAAAATTGATGAGACGGTGCAAGGTTTTTTGGCTAAAGTTTCAGTGACAGTTAGTCAAATGCGTGCATATGGTGATACTATAAATGATGCAACTGTAGTTGCTAAAATTTTGAGAAGTCTGCCTCCTAAATTTGACCATGTAGTTGCAGCAATAGAGGAGTCCAAAGATTTAACAACTCTTTCATTTGATGAACTTATGGGTTCATTGCAAGCACATGAGGCCAGAATCAACAGGAATGTAGTTCGAGAAGAAGAGCAAGCTTTTCAAGTCCAAGGGGAGCAAGAAAGGATTTTCCAAAATCGAGGAAGGGGCAGAGGCACATTTCGAGAAAGAGGAAGTGGACGAAGTAGTTTAGTCCAATGCACATACTACAAAAAGATTGGACACAAGGAAGAAAACTGTTGAAGCAAGGAAAAACAGGCTCAGTACATAGAAGAAGATCCTGGTCATGAAGAGTATCTATTCATGATCTATGTAAGTTCTTAGAAGTCCTCAAAAGAAGTATGGTACCTCGATAGTACATGTTCAAATCATTTAACAGAAACAAAGCACTACTTTAAGGAGCTGGATGAGACTCAAAAATCTCAAGTAAGATTGGGAGATGACAAAATGGTGGAAATTGAAGGCAAAGGTACAGTTGCAATTCTTGTTGATAACAAACAAAAGCTAATCAAGAATGTTCATTACGCACCAGGGGTTGCTCATAATTTAATAAGTGTAGGCCAACTAGTTGATAGTGGCTACTCTATTGTATTTGAAAAACAAATGTGTGTTGTTAAGAAGCAAACCGGGGATTTATTAATCTCTGTTAGGATGAGAGAGAACAAAATGTTCCCTGTTGATTTTTCAAGTAAAGGAAAGCATGTGATGATGAGCCGCAAGGAAGAAGATCCAGAATTGTGGCACCAACGATATGGGCATTTATATGTCAAAGGTCTACAATTGTTTGCCAATAAGCAAATGGTGAAAGGTCTGCCACCAATTCAAGAACTGGAGAATGTGTGTGAAGAATGCGCATTGGGTAAACAGACAAGAAAATCTTTTTCCAAAAGTGAATCTAGAAGAGCCTCAAAGAAGTTAGAGTTGGTACATACAGATATTTGCAATCCTATGAGAACCGAGTTTCATGCGGGAAGTAAGTATTTTCTATTGTTCATTGATGATCATACACGAATTTTATGAATACCATGCAACTCACGGTATAAACAAGTAGTGTTTATTTAATATGACATAGTTTTTCTAAGTTGAACATGTTGAAACACTTTCATAAAACAAGTGATTGTTAGTTATATCACCAGTATAGTTATTTTTGAAAATTTATTGATTTGTTTTGACAAATATTTACGAAATAGAAATTGAGAATACATGGCAAGTTATTGATGTTTCATTTTTTAGTGGTTTTAATTAATCACCATCCTTAAAATGTATTTCTCGTCAGAAATTTGTCTGGGAAATAAATATAATGTGGAAGCATACTTTATTGTGTTAAGAAAATAGGAAAAGTGTTTGGTATCCATATTGTTATAACTTATTAACATGTTTTTTACAATAAGTACTAAACCAGATGATTTGGTTGTAAATCCTTGTGCATTCCATGTGCGATATTTTAGAACCTTTCTCTCCCTAAGGCTGTCTAACATACAGGATAACATATCAAACAAATTTACAAATGTGACGGCTAAAAACTTAATCATGAAACTATATACATAACATCTAATTAACTAAATACGTTAGTGTTCTTCAGTACTTTAAAACAAAACATGATCAATGTAAAAAGATCATGATTGATTCACATCTAGCGCTTTTGACTAGACCTTCTTTCTCCCTTTTGCGACCGTCAACCTTGTTGTCTCCTGAAATACATTAGTCATCTAATAAACATGGTGAGTTCATGGTTTCTATACAAAGTATATTTTTAAACATTTCTCACAGAACATGACACGAGTAATGCCAACTTTCTTTCATTAATATCAGACGCAACATTTTATACATAAACTTATAGATTTAAGAATTCAAGACACCAACATGATTTTATATTGTCAACACATATGCTAGACCCCTCGTGTGCAACCATGTAGCATATTATCTTAACACTTTTATAAAAGCATTTTATGCATTTCATCTTTATAATTAACATACTTTAACAAATTGTCTATCATGAGATCTCAACTTTCATATAATATACAGATTATCGACTATCAAGAGATCTCAACTTTCATATAATACAATGTGGATCATTGTATCACATGTGAACTCACCAAGTATAATACAATGTAGATCTCAGCTTTCATATAATACAATGTGGATTATTGTATCACATGTGAACTCACCAAGTATAATACAATGTAGATCTCAGCTTTCATATAATACAATGTGGATCATTGTATCACATGTGAACTCACCAAGTATAGATGTGTTACATACACTAATTACTTTATGCATATATTCTTTTCATAATGATATAAAACATGTTTGGTATGATTTAAAACTTTAAATCATATAAACACATTTAGCATGCATTTTCATAGTTCAAATAGTGAAAACATATATAGATGTCTGTCACATCTTGTAGGTCATATAAGACTCATCATACCATGTAGGCTTGATAAACTCACCAGCAAGAATATATATATATATATATACATACATATACCAAGTGTCTAAACACTTTGGTGCATGAACATTGACAATAATATAACTTGTTTTAATTACTATACAACTCATACATGCACCCAACAGAAGGTACCTTTTATGTGGCTTCCAAGTCGCCTACAATGTTGCATAAATTGAATGCAACTTTGGTGGTTCATGTGACCAAGGTACATGTTCTAACCATTCTTGGTCATTCCAACATCAACATTTATCGTTTTTAAACTTGCTAAACAATCATTTCAACATGAATATCTATCATATAAATGGACAACAATACTTTAAATCATGGATTTACACACCACTTGTAATTTGATAATTCTCGTCAAATTTTCGGTCTTGGGGCTCATTCTTGCCATATAAATCATCCCAAAATCTAATGTTACTTCTTATAATATTTTATGATAATTAAAACTTAAGTTACGTAGAAATCATACCTTACTTCTGTCAATTCCTTCATGAACTTACTGTAGCCTCTCCTTGCACTTTATTGCTTCAAAATGCCCGAAGGACTTGTCTTTCACACTGATTCATGTTGGGTTTTTCTTCTGATTTCAAGAGACAAGTGTTGTTGTTTGTGATTTTCTCCATCTAATTGATGCTACCTTCTGGTCAATTTTCAAGGAATATATATATATATATAAAGAGATAGAGAGATAGAGAGAGAAAAGTTCAAACGAGAATGTTAACTTTTTACGAGAATAAGAGAAACTTTTTTCATATACAAAATCATACATGATCCAGACGACTTTTCTCATGCGACTTAAGTTGTCCCAAAAGTCACCCCCTCCAGTTAATGCAAAATCACATATGATTTTGTACATGAAAAAAATTCGTGTATTCTCGTAAATAGTTAGCGTTCTCGTATGAACCTGCCCCTATATATATCCACATTCAAATTCAACTTTCTCCTCGAAGTTACTTTCAAGCCGAAAACTTTTGAATAATGACCAACTAGTCTGTCACTTGATATTTCCTAATATTTAGGTGAAATGTTAGGATGTTACACCACCTGTAACCTCCATCAACATAATAGGGTTCACTAGTGGTCCTCTATAGAAGTAATGACTACTTTAGCCTAAAAATGAAGTAATACATTGGAAGAAGGTCTTCGTAAAGTTTGATATCTGAACATATAGATCGCCATACTAAATGGACCTTTTTATATGTATGAGGATATTTGTACAAAGATACATATAACAAAATATGGATGCACGTTATGTACGGCAACAACTATGATGTTACATACTCCTGCAAATCGAGATGCATGTCATACATGGAAGATCCCTAACTCCTAAAAACGCTAAATCTTGGAAAAATGTTATACTTGGAAGATCCCTAATGTCATACATAAAATCCACACACCAATCGTGTGAAACATCTCTTAATCTCACATTGTTCTACTTCACAGCGTACCTTTTGTTTTAATCACCTAAGAAAAGGTTATGATGACGCGGTGCTTGAAAACCATGTCACGAGCCTGTTGAGACTGCTAACAGAGATTCAGAGTTAGCTAGCTAATTGGTGATCACCGGACTCAGGAACAACATGTGCAATATCTAAAGCATGGAAACCACGTTGTCCAAGCTACAAGTGGAGTTGTTTGTTTGGTTTCTGCCTTGGCCTCTGACGTTTCAGGATTTGATGGTGATTGTGGTGATGGTCCTACGTTTGGTTCTTCTGAAACTCCCATCGCCGAACCATGGGGGTTTGGTGAACTGCCTTTCTCTGTCTCTCCTGCCAAACTTCATGTTTTGAGACGTGGGGAAATCAGTTTTTCAATAAAATATCACATTGTATGGACACATGCATGAATGTTGATTCTGAAACTACGTGGATGCTATTATGATAGTTTATGTAAGTTAAATTAAAAAAACAACTTACATTGGAAACATAAAAGATTTTGAACTGCTGCTGCTCTCTGCATGCAAATGAGAAATAAGCTCTTGATCGGCAGTAGATTGTCGATCTTCTTTATCATTTAAATTTGTGGGTTTATCAAGCATATTTGATTCTTGATTGTGTACGTCACCAAAGTCATGAATTTTATATTCCCCATCCAATTCATTACTATTGCCAGCCTCTCCTACAAGTTGGTTGTCATATGGTGAATAGAGTTGTGGGCTGAATATATAATCTTCTGCACCATAACCTAAGGCTAACTCTGGGTTGCAAAAGCTGGTACCCCCTATCTGAATGCTGAATAATGACTCGTTTGAAGCCATGCTCCAATCACCTGGAGTACTGGAATTCCTTCTTGCAAACACATGAGATGGGATTCTATATTTGGAAGATTCTGGACGCTCCATCACTTGAATAGGAGGGCTTTCCGAATTATAATCATTAGCTGGTGGGCTTGATACGGAACTTGGAGCTTCAGAATCACTTGATTGCTCCTCTAGATTTTCATCATGTTCGGTAGCTAAAGGATCATCAACTTCATCCAACTTTAAAGATGATTTATCATGTTCCGTATCAAAATCTTGAAGCGGATCTTCAAGTGAATAATCACTTGAGATGGAGGAAGGGCATGATGTAAAGGAAATCAACCTCTTGGTTGACCCTAATTGAATGGACTCATCATGGGCAAAGGTAGGTCGTACAGTTGATTCATTACCATTGCTTGTAGTTGCATGCTCTGATTCCAAATCCACAGATGTATGGTTTGATTTATCTAAAGATCCCATATCATCCTACTCATATATCTGCATGGGATTAGATATGCACGATGTAAGTACAAACTGGAATTATAGAAAAAGAATGTCAAAATGCAACAACCAAGATCTAAAATATGTTCAATAATTTCAATGTTGTTGTAGGAATTCAAGGGAAGTTAATAACAAAGTCAAGAAACCTTCACCAATGCTTCGTAAAAGTAACCTCGAGATCTTTCGTGATACATAAAACAAATGCACTAGCATATCTAAATTAAATTAACTAGAAAAACTTATAGCAACCATCCATAAAGTCAATTAGTTTGATAATAAATTGGATGTTCATCGAGATTTACTCAAACTAACTATCGTAACCCTTTCTTGAAGAAGATGACAGTCGCTTATAAGGATATAAATAAAATTTCACCTAAAGTACAATGAGTTATCGGTGAATTTTCTTCGTATGAGTATTAATATGACCATCGTCTCTATAATGTAAATCCACTAAACACGTGTACTAAAGATGTGTAAATGTGATATATTCTTATTTGTTCCATCAAGACAATAATTTTTTGCATCTGGAAACTCATTAGTTGAGTTAGGATGTAGAAAAACTATATTTGTTTGGTTTTATTTGTTGCATCGGCCCTCCTTCATCCCTCCGTTCCAATCCATCCAGACAACTATGGCTAATCCATAGGATATACTAGTTATTGACCAATTCAAATCATTTTACTCGATCATCGAGTCCCATATGGGTATGCATATTTTTTACTTCCACCATTGCCTATGACACAACATTAAAGATACCTAGAGGTTCATATCGTTTCTTTCTTTTTACAAAATGAATCAACAAAGCAAAACAATTTATGTTAATATCGTTCCTTAATTTCTTTTTACAAAAATTCCTTCTGTAATATACATATCACAAATCATTGCAAAATGCAAGGTTCATAAAGAATAAATAAAGAAGGCAAACCTGAAAACATAGAAGAAGCCCTAGAATATTGATTCCCAAAGTTCTGATCCTTTGTATTTGCCTCCCCTTTTATTGCTTTGCTCTATTAGGGGAGGAATTTGAATGACACAAATATGCGCGCAATTCAGCATAATCTTTGATCAAACACTATAGATATTGCACTCGTAATTGATAAAAACACAAATCAAAATCCAAAAATTGCAGTCCACTCGTGTCGGATCGTTTACCAGAAGAACCAGATAGGCATCAAAAGGACCATCGACTTCCAGCCTCCGCTACCTGCAACCTATGCCAGGAAATCAGCAGAGACTTTGGTCTTTGGTCGATCGATTTATGACAAGATATTATCGTCAAAATTTTATCTTATCGTTTGAAAATAACAATCAACAAAGAATTTGTTGCGTGATGGTGATAGAGATACAGAGACAATGATGATAATTTACCAACCTGGAGGAATGGCAAGGTCCCCGGCGTTTCCCCTTTCCCCCCTAATCCTTAACGACGAAATTTTCTGAATGAATACGTGCACGACATTATTGCCTTCGCTCCAAAAACTAACATTTTCTATGCATGCCTTCCATCTTTTCATCATTTTCAATATCAGCCCCTCTACTTCTCTTTTGATCTCAAAATGCAACGTGTTGCAATTTGTACTTTTTTATTTGCAGTTTAAGTAACCAAAACATCTATTTACTTTACACACATTTTTTTATATCTTCTTTTGTATATAACTTATTTGAACCGTTAATATACCAATTTATAAAGAAAAAACGAGTTGATAAGTTGTAAGATTAAAAAGTTGACTGAAATAAAATAATAGATTCAAAGTGTTTTTGATAATTATAGCTTAATTCATTTCGTCTTTTATGAGATCAAGTAATATTGTTGACTTATACGTTAGCATGAGTTACATACAAATCTTTAATTATATTAGTTCGCAATTTAAAATTTTCATAATAAACCCGAACTGTGTTCAACTAAACCAAGTTTTGTGGTCGCCACTCCATGTCCAACTGCATGGTTTGGACCATGCTTGTGGTTTTGTTTGTTAAAGAGGAGAGTTAATGGCACCCCTTTAATAGAGGTGTGCACGGAATTTCTGGTACTATAATAGGTATTGATGTAGACATGTATGAGGATGAAATTTACTCTTACGGGTGCCATTAGTCTACCCCTTGTTAAAATGCGGTGAGACTATCCAGACTAGACTGCAAACTCCATTAATCGAAAGGTAAAGCCATTTAATTTGTCAATAGAAAAGAAACGATGTCTATAAAAAGTTTAAAACTCCACATCATAAAAAAAGAACCTGTAAGTCATGAAAGTTTAACAATATATTAAGACGATCGCTAGAGGAAAAAGGTGAAATAATATGATTGAAATTGAGTTAGTCGTTTTGTTGTAGAAACTACACCGTCTTTCCATTGGAATAGTTCAATGAGGACTTCTGCAAGGACTTGTTTTATCATGGGCAAACCTATGAAGGCACCGGCAGAGTTTCATGCACCTGCTCAACTGATTTTCACAAGTATAATTTTTTGAGATATGTAATGTGCACATACTAAACTTTGAGGGGTGCTCCGCTATATTAGAAAAATACAAGAGACATTAACCAAAAAAAACCCTCGAAATCAACCCAAAAAACCTAAAAAGTCCATCAAAATCAACCAAAAAAACTGAGAAAGTCTATCGAAATCAATGTTTTAAAACCCGGGTTTTTAGTTGACCCGGTGTGGTGACCGGGTCCCAGGTTAACTGGTTCAACCGGTTCAACCACCGGGTTAACCGGTTTCAATAATTCTCTTAATCCCTTGTATTTTTTTTTCTGTGTATATATATATATATATATAAAGTAATAATTTGATGTCCACAAATACCAACATTAAAAATACACAAACAACAAGTTTTACGTCAATCCAATTACATTAAAAAAACACACATAACACACATTTTTTTTAATTTTAATATAAAAACGAGTTAACCGGGTTTTTGAGGCCGGGTTGAAACGAGCCGGTCATATGCATTAACCCGGCGTTAGTTAACCCGGTCACTACCCCGGGTCCCGGTCCAACCGGATCGACCGGCCGGGTTAACCCGGGTTTTAAAACATTGATCGAAATCACCAAAAAAACTTAAAAACAAATCCCTCATGATCAACCAAAAAGAACTTCAAAAAATACCTCAAAATGGTGGAATTTTTGGGAGAAAAAAAAAACACGTCAAAAAGGTGCATCCTATCGGCAAAAATAATGGATCCGCCACCACTGTATATAACATCATATCATATCTAAGTGAGTGTGTTCATTTAGTTGAAATTTTCTTAGAATAATAATCAGTCTGAATCCTAAACCACCATCTCAAATGGGGTTTGATGCTTCTTTCCACCATCTGATAGAGAAAGAAAGAAAGATATCCAGCATATTTTTTTCAGATTCCTGTAGGAAAGATTGATTCTTGATGATATAAAAAAACACTGATGATTGCGAGTGGTTTTAGGGTTTTAATTTGACATCAGTAATTTAGTAATTTATCAATCTTGTATCTTGTTTCACCTATTTTGGGGCAGGACAGAAAATAAAACAAGACATTTATGCAAACAAAAAGCTAACAACACACAACATATCAAGTTACCAAAGATCTTTAAAAACATGAAATCCAATAACCAAAATGGATATTAAAACATCAAAAGATTCGAAGAACATTGTACAATGAATTCTTCAAGAAATACGCGAGTCAAGACATAAAACAACACCCCAAGCAATACAGATACCGGAAGTGCAGGCAAAGCTTTTTGATATAAAGCAAGAAGCATAAGAGTGATACCAAGGCCAGCTATGATGGCAAGATAACAAGCGTAAACCGTCATATAATCATACATTGCAGCCCTTCCAACCAACACACTGTAGAAGATAAAGTCCCCCAAACCAAGCTTAATGGCACCCGATGAACCCAAACCAATCCCTTCAAGAACCACGTTCTCATCCACGGACCCATGGTCCCTAATTCGGTCAATCAATGGAGCCGTTAGCTCATGAACCTGACCCTGAACTTGACCCTGACCCTCTTCAGCATTCGTTATAATTCTTTGATCTTGTGAACTTTCAATGGATTCAGGATCAATACTTCTATTTCTCCATATCCTTCTTTGAACAATGGTATTCCTTCTAGGATCAACTGTGGGTCTGGCTTCATAAACAAGTGCAGGGATGTCTTCATCTCTAGATATAGCGAGTTCGACTAATAACCTCAATGGACCACCAGGTAACAAAACAGCAGCAAGATCATATAAAGCCATGGCAACTAAAAGCACCCAAGTGGTCCATTCAGGTAACATTGTGAACCAATAAGCAGTCAACACTCCAATAATCACCATATAAGATTGAGTCACAAAGATTGGGATTTTCGACATGAAAACCGCCAAAACCCCAACGATTGTGAAGTTGAACAACAACAACAGATAAGTAAAAGAATCAATGGCGATTTTAAAGACTTGAATCAAGAAAAGACCAATCTCACCACCCATGAACCCTAAAACAAGAAAAGCAGAGAAACCCATGTAATATTTCAAGAACTTTGTGCACCTAAAGTAGAAAAGAAGCACCAATAGGAAGGTAACTACAGTTACAACAGCAACAAACACAAGGGAGTTCAAGAGGGCGCCTTTGAATTTGTCCCATTCCGAATCAGATGTGCTTTCATCGTAAGCTATGGTAGCTATGGTATTCATTGAAGAAAAGTTTGATGAGTCTGTATCCAATACTGAGACCAAAATGACCACTAAGAACATACAGATTGAAACTGGGGTTACGATTCTGATGATTTCTTCGCCTAATGAATGAAGAATGCCTGTGGGCCTCGGGTTTTGGTCCATAATATGACCTGAATTTAAGTAAAAATCGAAGATTTTTAGGGTTCTAAACAGGAAATTGAGTTGGGAGATAGAATCAATTTCAATTTGGGTATTCGTGAAATTTGGGGTCACTGGAGAAAGATCTGAATTGCTGGATTTTGTGTTCTACTTCTACCTGATTGATTGAAATTGAATCCCCCCATTTGGTGGTTTCCGGGTTCAATTACGGGTCTGCGGATCCATTTACGGGTCACGAAATTGTAGATTCTACTCGTTCGTCCCTATACTATTAAGGAAACCCGATATGGCCCTTGTTAGATAAAATATCTATGATTTTCTTGTTTGATGATAAAAAAAAAAACAAAATACGTTCGATAAAAACAACTTTTAAAAAAACCACAAAATTGAAAATTAAAACAAAGTATAAACAGCAATGGATTGGATCTGAAACATACCTTATCAAAAAATTGGTTTTGTAAATTGTAAATCACAAGAATATTAAAATGAAACTTACGATTTATAGATAATAATTATAAATTTTTATAATAGAGTTTTTTAAAAGTATAGCAATTGTAATTCGTAAATATCACTTTTTACTCTTATTCGTGTTTTTTAAAATGTAAACAAGAAAACTAAAACAAAATGATGCTAAACGAGGTATAAGAAAATGATTGTTTTTAGAGACCATTTATGTTTTTTTAAAGGGCAAGCTATATATAAAAATTAAACATATTTTGTTCTAATTTTGATTATAGGAAAAATACCTTAAAAAATGGTAGGTTTAAAACCTTGTGGAAAACTTTAAAAATAAGAAAGGAGTTGGTTACAGATATAGCCATTCACCGATAACATGTGCTAAGATGTTTTTTTGATGTGAAAATGAAATTAAGATAATACATTAGAAAAACCTGAAATCAAAACAAAACACGATATTAATAAATTATAGTCAATTTCCACTTCCCCTGGTCATTAGTGTGTTCACCAAAGCACATTAACTACCCACATAACAAAAAACCATCTGGTTTTGTTGCTTGGTTATGATTTTTATTATTATCACCCTTTTTTCAAGTTGCACTATGCGGCTCGATTTATAGGTTTGAACTATAAACCATGATTCAAATTGCATTGCACCACCTATTGTATTTTTAACTAAAAATGATATTTAAGAACTCAAAACATAAGTATAAGTCCATTAGTTAATGATAAATGAAATTCAGTTCATTAGCTTTTCATGCTATATGAATTAGTGGATCTTGAATAAATTGTCTTGACTCGAGAGTTTGATGAATGATGAAGCATGATTGTATGTTTTAGAGCAATTTCTTGCTTTATAATTATTTTATAAGTTTAACATACCATTATGGTTATAGTAATGCAATTGATTGTATATTTTAATACACATTAGTTCACTACATGGCCATGAATTGAATCCGATAAGACAGTTGCTTGTTTTGAAGATAAATAATGATATAATTTTCGTTTTCACTCACCCGAGTCATTGTTTGACTCAATATTTCATCACAAACATCATCATTTTAGTATGAATTATTAGCCATCTGATAATGAAAGAAAGTTAGGATACTTCTGAACAGTTGATATGAAATACATGTTTTATAGTAAAAGGAAGTGGGAGAAAGTGGGAAGAATTTGTAAGTGTGTGATCATATCAGTAAGTGTGGGAAAATATGGGAAGAATCTGTAAAAATAATATGTAAGCCTATGATCAAATCAATAAGTGTGGGAGACATATATGTATATAAATAGTAGATGATCCTAGTAAATCACCTTACAATTTCTCTCAACCTACAATTTTGTTTACAAATCTAACTTTCATCTCAAATTCTACCATTCATGAATATTTAACAAATGAAAAACAAAAAAATATTAAGAGGAAAGAGCATAAGAATCTCATGTTGATGAAGATGGACTAGGAACTCCATGTCAAGGGTCTCAATATTGAGAATCAGAAGTCCTATTTGGTTTGTAGGATTGGATAGGATTTGGAATTCAATTGTATTCTATTCCATCCATTCCGTTATCATGTTTGGTTTGAAGGATTCTCAGGATTTAAATATCGTGAAATCCCACAAACACAAGATTTTGAAATCCCATAGGAATGGTTGGTATTTCACAAGAATTCGTAGGATTTGTATGTAAAAATTCTTTAAAATGTGTTAAAAATATTTGATTTGTAATAATCAATTAATAAAAGGTAATTTAATTATTTATAATTTGTTTTTATAAATTATTTATAAATAATAAAATTCAAGATTTCAAATCCTTCCAAATACACAAATCCTTCAAATTCCAAAATTTTCATTGAAATCCAAATCTCTCAAAACCATTCCAACAAACCAAAATAACCCCCGAGTATCAAGAATATGAAGAAGTTTAAGAGCAAACCGAAGGAACTCAAAGTGCAACAGAAAACACCGACAAGGGTGAAAATGCAATAAATCAAACGTTAGGGGTAAGTTTAGAAATAGGTCGATTTCAGCGGTGGTGTACAAAATTTATGGTGCACATCTTCTAAGTCAATCAACGGCGTGCACTTCCCCGAGTATGATCCAACGGTGCATACTGATTCAACCCGCCATATATAGAAGTACCCCGAAAAAATCTCATAAACCCTCGTTATCAGCTGCAAAAGCCAAAAAGCCCTCCTCTAGGGTTTTATTTCATCAACGCACACTCCGCAAGAGCAGCGTACCAGAGGTACTTCTTTCTAGTTTCTTTGCATTCTTATCGATATTTTTATGAGATTAGTCGAGTTTTTGGTGTGTTAATGCATCATATATGATATATCTGTGTGATTTATTTACGTATGTGTTCACCATGATTATTTGTTAAGGTTGTCTACGGAGCTTGTTGTATCTGTTATGATGAGGTTTAAGTGTTATGAGGAGCCACACGGCTGATCGTTTCGTTCTTTTTGTTTAATTTATGTTTTTGTGTTTCGTCTAACTTGCTTTCAGGGACTGGTTCTAACTTCTAATCAGTGATAAATATGATTAGAAAATGAAAATAAGTGTTGGTTTAGAAAGGAAAATGGGTGAAAACTGAAAAAATAAGTTCATACCGAGTGGTGAATGTTGTGTTTTTACATCCATGAGGTTCTAGTGGTTCTTTCCAGTTGATTGTGTTTATTTGTAGATATCAAAACAATTGAAGAACTGTGAGGTGAAGATTCTAGATTTAGGGTTTTGTTTATTGTCTCTATTTTTGTATTCTTATAATTGTTTTTCAATCTCCAAGTGGGGGGCATGACTGCAAACAGGATTCAGACAACTTATTGACAATACCCAATAGTACAACTGTGGAGACCAAAATGATAGGTTACATTGTATGGTTGGATCCAACGTGCTTACTTTTGGAATTTTTGGAATAAAATTGTGGAACTCAAGAAGTGTGGAACTTTAATTTCTACTGCAAGTTTATTTTTATTGCTTGCTCTGTAATGCTTATACAAATTAGAGTATGGAAGTCTATTACATTACCCTGGTGTGTGTTTTGCATTTTTAGATTGTACCATGGAATGTCTCTTTACTAACCCCTGAAATGTTGTATTTTAGGTTACAAGATACAACCATGGCTTTCTTCAACAGAGCTAGTAGTATACTAAGGCAGGCAGCGAGTAAGCACATCAATCATGAAATGTCAGTGGCCAGTCCATCTATCTTCCAAATGATAAGATGCATGTCGAGTTCCAAAGTCTTTGTGGGAGGTAATCTCAAATTAAACAGGAAACAGATTGGATATTTTGACTTTCGATCTTTATACTGATTTTCCTGATTCTTTTTGTTGCAGGATTGGCATGGGCTACAGATGATATGAGCTTGCGGGAAGCTTTTAGCGCGTATGGAGAAGTTCATGAAGGTATGGGTGTTAATTTAGAGTAGAACATGATGCATATTGAATTTGTATGTGTTAGATCTGAAGAAACTGGGATTTCTAAGCATGTTTTGTAATGATCTCTAGTTTAGATAAGAGGCTTGTGGGTCCAAGTGATTAGACTTGTTTCTGTGAATAGGTAATTAGTTTGAATTTGATCTGTAGATACTAACAGAGTCTTTGCATTTCCTCACATGTATGCCACTTCTAGAAGTATTATAGTCTGCATGATTTACTCTCAGTATCATACTACCTTCCAAAGGTTCCAAAACGTGATTGAAAATACTCTCAGCTTTATAGATTACTTGGTGATTTAGCAATTATTTGGAGAAACAAATGGCAAGGTCTCTTAAAGATTTATGGTAGTCTTTATGCTATCCAGTTAGTTATATGGGTTGCATCTTTTATTTTATTTGGAGGCAGCATAGGCGGTCATCTATGCCAGTTGCTTGAAAATCCTTTTGTTTCTCATGGCCACTTGGTGGTTCAAGCTTTGTGGGAAGCAAATTTGATTTTAGATGTCTTTTTAAATTAGTTTGATTCAAAGATTTTGTTACTGCCGGACTTTTTTTATACGGACGTCAATCTATGCTAATATCTTTTGATCCTAAATTGAATTTTATTTTGTGCAAAATACCTCATAGTTTCTTATGACATGCAACAGCTCGAGTGATCATGGATAGAGAAACTGGCCGATCAAGAGGTTTTGGCTTTGTTACTTATGCCGATTCCGAGGCTGCTTCTGCTGCAATCCAGGCTATGGATCAACGGGTATTATTCATGTTTCTCAGTCTTTTTAGTTACTAATTTTATTATACCCTCTGGTTCTATGGAAATTGCAAAGTTTGACTTGACCTTTATCTTAAGGAGTTGGTTTGGCTTTAATCAAAAGACCTTCATTAAAGACAAAATAAATGAAACTTTTCAATTTGAATCAAAAAGTTTGATTTATTTGTAATGATAAAGACAAATAAGAAATTCCATGAAAACTTTCAGAAATGGGACATAGAGTCAAAACTCTCAGAGATCATGTTTGCTTATTCTGTTTAATAGTAGACTGATCACTGATGTATCTTCCCTAGTATTCTGTTCTAAAAATCTTTTGTGATTTTTTTTGCAGGAGTTGAATGGTCGAACGGTGAGAGTGAACTATGCCAACGATAGACCACAAGGAGGTGGTGGTGGTTATGGTGGTGGCGGCTATGGTGGAGGCGGTGGCTACGGTGGAGGTGGGGGTTATGGTGGCGGCAGTTATGGAGGTGGTGGTGGTGCTTATGGAGGAGGTGGTGGTGGATACGGAGGTAGGGGTGGCGGTGGCTATGGAGGTGCTAGTGTTGGAGGCTATGGTGGTGAGAGCCAACAGGCTGCTGCTGGTGGTGGTGATGGTTTCGGAAGTGGTGGTGGCTATGGTGGAAATAGTTATGGTAGTGCTGGCGGTGAAAGTCAAAGCTTCGCCGGTGATAATGCGGAAGGTGGAAAAACTTTTGCCGCTGATGATGGTCAAGTAGAAGGAAGCTACAGAGACAATGATGAAGGTGATGACTTTGCCAAAAGGGCTTGACCTGTTGTAGGCCAAGTTTAATTTCAACTGGACTGCTGTTTGCAGCTTATTATGGTCTGTTATTTTTAAGTGTTTACTTTGAAGTTGGCAATGTGAACTTGACTTTTACGGTCTCAATCGGGTAAAAACTTCATTCATGTTTGAGAACAAATTAGTGTTCTTGTGGTTTAAACATCATAAGATTGATTGAGTAAACGTTTTGTTTAAAGATATTTTGCAATTCAACAACAGTTTTATGTTAGTTTTATCTTTTAATATTTGGCTTCCAGTAAAAACAACTCTTGATTTGCACACTACTAAATGCTGAGCCTATGCAACATTCAACAATTCATAGTTCAAAAGTAAAGGAAATGTTAATTTGTTGTAGTCACTAGTTAACCTAAAAAACAATAGGGGTAAAAAGCATCAAAATGCTATATAGCTTTGGTTTATTGCTCATTAACCAAATGTTTAATGGGTTAACCTTTATTGGGTCACTTTATCTTATAAGAAGCTTATCTGGTAATACATAATAAGGACCAAGAATTTTACTTGTGAAGTGTTTATCAACAATCTATTTTTATGACCGAAAATATTAAGGTTGGCGACTCTTGATCGACACTTATCCAATAAGCATATGGTGAACACCACCTTGTTAACCGTTAAATATAACCAAGCTTTTCTATTGATCAATAAAATAAAGTTTTAAAATATTTTATTCTTTATTCATTAGGATTTGCAAGTTGTAAGAGACCGATCTTGTAAAATTTGACTAACATACTTAGATACTCGTTTACAAAAGGTTTGCAAACTACAACAAAGAAGACCGTAAACTCGGACACTATAAATATTGACTAGTTACAGGTCAAAATGGGTAAAAATAATAAAAATTTTAAAATGTTTAAGTAAGTTTCTTTTTTGAGAAAAATAATTGTTTGTTACATAGGATTAAGACAAACTTGGTTAAATTTTAATGCATTTTTTTGCCCAAAACAACCCTATGATTAAAAACCTAAATATATGGTTTACAAAAAAAAACATGGAGTGAATTTGTTCATTCAGAAAACAAAGCCCTTTGTGCATTCAAAACAACCGGTGACCCTTGTCTTGCTTTCTCCACAATATGCTTTATCAACAGTTTCTCCATCTCATCCTCTTCAAAATCATTCTCATCATCATCATCATCATCATCATCATCATCATCTTCTTTTTCTTCTTCCCTTTCCCTTTGATGATGAATGGCGGGTGTTGTTTCTTCCTCTTCTTCTTCATCTGATTCATCAAACTTTGCAAATTCATTACAAGCTTCATTATAAGCATCTAAAGCTTCACCCGATAGATTCAAAACAACAGCCTCCTCCTCATCTACTGTCAAGTTGTTTTCATCACTGCTCGATAAATCTTTCCAAGATTTCTGTTGTTTTTTGCTTTCTATTTCTGCTTCCAGCTCTCGGATACGTTCTTCAAGTTGGGATTGAAGTACCTCATGCAACCGCAAGCTCAGTTCTCTAGGAGAAACTGTATAGTTTGCTGAATGAGTCGTACTGGTCCCATCTTGGTCCGTGTTACTTTGCGTATCTAGCATGTCACCCCTTAACTCACCTTCGACTACATCTGCCTCAAAGTCTGGATCAACCTGCAAAAAGCTCATGTAAATTAACACAAACTCGGTGGTATATCCAATCCACCTGAGGTGGGGTCTGGAATGGGTAAAGATGTACCAAGAGTAGGGCAGTTGTTTCCATAAAGACCCATGGGTTGTGGAAAGTGTAACAAAGATATAAAATCCCAACCAAGAAAGAATGGATGGTGTCATATTCAGACCGAATAATGAAAGAAAATATTCAGACCGAATGTATTATTATTCAGACCAAATGTAGTATTATTCGGTCTGAAATATAGTATTATTCGGTGTGAATAACACTACATTCACATTCAGTCTGTGTGTATATATATATATAGTCTCAACCCCTAAGGGTAGATGAATGGTATGCATAAATCCTACCCTCCCCAGACCCTACTTTCCGATAGGATATACTAGTGGGCATTGTTTCGTTTGCTTTTAAGTTATTTGCAACAACCTAAAGCACGTAATCAGTCATTCTTTTAGATGCATAAAGACATTGGGCAATTTTTTTCTAAGGAAGTATGCTATAAATGATCTTGGCTGTAAAAGTGATCTATATAACCAAATGGCCTAGAAATCTTTTAAAAGCTTTGTGCAGAAAGCCAGAAACACAACATCTGAATATCTATTTAAGCACTTGCTGATCAAAATTTCAACCAAAAGTGTTGCAAAGTAGCTCTATTTGTATTTAAGAAGTGAAGCCTAAAAAGGGTATAAAAAAAACTTTGAAGTATGCAGAATGATTACCTCAACAAGATTGGAAATCCTTCTTTCCAAGTTGGATGAAGTCATACTCAGTTCAAGCATTTCAAGTTCAGCTTCCAGTTCTGCTTCAATTTTACTAAAAGAATCATCATCTTTTGCCATCTGAATAACAGATTCTTCATTATGGCTGTTCACTGATTGCACCCAATAACGCTCATGAGAACCAGAATGAGTTGAGCCACCATTGGAAGAACCACCATCAACCATTCTTTGCGGTTTGTGATCCTCAATTGTAAGCTCTTGCATGATTAATGAATCTTTCATTTCAAGCTCCTCTTCAAGATCTTGAACCAAACTTTCTGTCTGTTTCAATAAGCCATTCACTTTTTCTACCTCCCGTTTATTTGCCAAGAAAGAAGATATTATGCCAAAAGACATCCCAAGACACAGAAGTAGTGTTGCATCCGATGATCCTGGTTTACACACTTATCACATTAAAATACAAGCAATAGAACGCGATTGATACCTTAAGATCACAAAGACACAATAATACAAGAATCAAGAAAAATATTATGTTGGCATATGCACATTACTTATTTTAATTAAAAAAAGATAATGGGCACCATAGACAAAAAGCTACCTCTTGGTAAATTGAAATGTTTCTTGATCGCCATTGTGTTGTTAGTATCAGCTTCATCTTTTCCTCTGATCTCCAAAGAACTTATATTTGGAAGTAAGGGAACTCCGAAGAATGAGTTATTTTCTTCTGAATATGTTTGTAGCTTCTTTTTCACAGTATTATTTTGCACAATAAAAGCATCACCATAACTTTTGTTAATTACTTTGCTGCCATCGGTCACCAAAAATGGCCTCACAGTCTGCATAGAAGATGAGGCAAACAAACTGGACATATATTCTTTCATTTCAACATGTTCTGTGTATAACTGAGCCATAACGCAATTTTCTAACGAACTTAGAGGTCTAATGGCCCGTCTACTTCTAAGAACCATTCTACTTCTAGGAGTTAAAGATTTACGCGATAAATCACCCATTCGTCCACTTACTCTAACCCCTTCGATATCCCCCAAAACTCCATCACTGCCAATGAAACCAGGGAATAAACTTGATGCAGAAAAGACAATACTACCCTCACAATTTCCTGAGATTACCCTCTTTTCGCCATCAAACTCACTAGTAGAAGCCATTTCTGGACTAGAAACACCTTGAGAAACCTCATTTCCAACTTCAGAATCATCTTTTCTCAAATGTTCTCTCTTAGCCAACCTGCGGAAGGGCCATTTCTTGTCGGGAGGCGGCTTTGGGGAGTCGGGTTTGGCGCTAAATGAACCCTTGATCGATGATTCTGATGTTATTTGACCGCCTGCCTGCTTAAGTTTTTTAAAATGCTGTGCTATACAGCTAGCACCGGCTGCTACTGCAACCATCCATATATCCATTTTCTCACCCTTCCACAGGAGAAACTTATTCTAACCAATCTTCACAATAACAACACAATGTTTGTCCTTTATTTTAAATCTCAAAACGAACAAGTTAAAGAATGAATATCCCATCAAACCGAAGAGGGTTGAAGCGCCAAAAACGCTAAATACCATAGATCCTCTGGGGCATTTATTTAACAACAAAAACGCTCCAAAATAAAGAATTCAGTAATTATAGTCTTCTTCAAGCCCTAAATACTACTACTTTTGGCAAGAAAATCCAAGAATTATACTTCAATCAAGAGGTATTAATTTCAAAGATTCAAAAACACTTACCAATGCTAAAGAAGAAGAAAAAACTCAATCCAAGCACAAGAACACAAGATGATTCCAACGATGAACAAAATAAAGATTTAATCTAGAAGAACAGCAAACCCATATCCAGATTTGCTGGCTTCTTGATGTAAACGATCTTAATCAGACCTCCATTTAATAAAAAGACGGAGACGCTTTGGAATTCCCAATAGCTAAATTAGATGTATCAAGTACATATAACCTCGTATAAATGTCTTGGATGGTGGCCCTTGAATTCTTAATGAACAGAAGAATGAAAGCGACCTAAGAAGATGATGAATGAAGGGGCAATTGAAAAGTATTCATTCAAGCATTTTACCAAACACTTGGCTGTATGGCTGAAGAAGCCATCTGTTAGAAAAAGGAGATAAAAGATATGGGGACAAGGGTTTTAGACGAATTACTTTTTTCTCCCAATTTTTCAGATTAACCGATCGACATTTTGGCAAAAACAAAGAGTTCTTAGGGCGTGAATCTTGGATTCTTGGTGGTTAATTTGGGGATTCTTGTCAGCCTTTCCACCTCTGTCAAATTATTTTAGGGTTTTTTCTCCGCATTATACGTTTATTATCCCCCTTGTAATATAACTATTATAAATAAAATAAAATTTTAATATTTGATTAATAACTAAATATATCTTTTCAAATTATGCAATTCATAGAGACGGTAAAAGAATTCGTATTTCAAAGGAAATCCGAATAAGATACTCGAATATGATAAATCATTTATTTATAATATAATAATATTAAATATAATAAATTTATAGTAAATTTTATCATTTAATGATTTTATTACTATTTTGTTATTAATATATGACTTAATAATTATTGATGGTAATATCTTAAATTATTGCACATTGAAAATATTTATTACTATTATTAATATATGACCTAATTATTATTGATGGTAATATCTTAAATTATTGCACATTGAAAATATTTAATATATTTGTTTCATATAAAGAAAAATAGTCATTTTAAAACATCAAAAAGTAAAATAAGACATAATATAAATATTTATGGTGATTTATATTCGATTTCATTTGTAAAGCTGTAGCATTTGGCAAACATTTAAAAAAAAATTACAATATATTCTTTGTTTTGTTATAGTTGCTTATAATATATTTTAATTTTTGTGAAAAAGAACTAATAGAATAAGAAAAACAAGCATGGGAAAAATCTTCGAAGTGTTCTTGAATTTGAGAAGAAAAGAAAAAGGAGGAAAATTATTTGTAAAGGAAAGAAAATGGAAAGAAAATTAATGAATGTTTAATGTTTTTGAATAAAAAGAAAAATGAAATAAGGTAGCATTTGGTATGCAGCCATGATTATTCATGAGGGGAGTACTGGACAAGAGTGAAATAGTGGACATAACAACTGTATGTCTGCTTTTACACTACTGTAACTTACAGCGACAGAATTTAACTGTACATCATTTCCTCAAAAGTGATTTGACGATTTTATGCATCATATAATAGTTATAATTAACACAAAAAAGCAAAAAATTAAATAATTTAATTTATAAACATTTTTATTCAACTTTCATATACATAAATACATACATATATAATAGTATCAAAATTTGAATGGAAATTTTGTTATAACTGATGATAGTTTGAAAAACTCTGATTCGTACAAATGAGAAACTATTCTTCATTCGGTTTGGAGGAGGGACGGTGAAGATTGTTGCAACAACAATGGTTGTGGAATCAAAGGCATTGGTGATTGGTGGATGGTGATGGTTGGTGGTGGTCGACAATGGTGGAGGAGGTGGTAGTGGCTTTCTTTCTTCAACCATACAACCAAGTGTTTGGTAAAATGCTTGAATACTTTTCAATTGCCCTTCATTCATCATCTTCTTAGATCACTTTCATTATTGTGTTCATTAAGAATTCAAGGGCCATCAAAATATTTATACGAGGTTAGGTGTACCTGATACATCTAATTTCACTCTTGGGGATTTCAAAGCGTCTCCATTTTTATTATTAAATGGAGGTCTGATTAAGATTGTTTACAACAAGAAGCCGACCAATCTGAATATGGGTTTACTGTTCTTCTAAATAAAATCTTTATTTTGTTCATCGTTTGGAGTCATCGTGTTCTTGTACTTGGATTGAGGTTTTTGTTTTCTTTAGCATTGGTAAGTGTTTTGAATCTTTGAAATTAATAGCTCTTGATTGAAGTATTATTCTTGGATTTGCTTGCCAAAAGTAATAGTATTAGGGCTTGAAGAAGACTATAGTTACTGAATTCTTTATTTTGGAGCGTTTTTGTTGTTAAATATATGCCCCATAGGCTCTATGGTATTTAGTGTTTTTGGCGCTTCAACCCTCTTCGATTTGATGGGATATTCATTCTTTAACTTGTTAGTTTTGAGATTTAAAATGAAGGACAAACATTGTGTTGTGATTGTGAAGATTGGTTAGAAAAAGTTTCTCCTATGGAAGTGTGAGAAGTGGATATATGGATGGTTGCAGTAGCAGCCGGTGCTAGCTGTATAGCGCAACATTTTAAAAAACTTAAGCATGCAGGCGGTCAAATAGCATCAGAATCATCAATCGAGGGTTCATTTAGTGTCAAACCCGACTCCCCAAACCCGCCTCCCGATAAGAAATGGCCCTTCCGCAGGCTGGCTAAGAGAGAAAATTTGAGAAAAGATGATTCTGAAGTTAGAAATGAGGTTTCTCAAGGTGTTTCTAGTCCAGAAATAGCTTCTACTAGTGAGTTTGATGGCGAAAAGGGGGTAATCTCAGGCAATTGTGAGGGTAGTAGTGTCTTTTCTGCATCAAGTTTATTCCCTAGTTTCATTGGTAGTGATGGAGTATTGGGGGATATGGAAGGGGTTAGAGTAAGTGGACGAATGGGTGATTTATCGCGTAAATCTTTAACTCCTAGAAGTAGAATGGTTCTTAGAAGTAAACGGGCTATTAGACCTCTAAGCTCGTTAGAAAATTGCATTATGGCTCAGTTATACACAGAACATGTTGAAATGAAAGAATATATGTACAGTTTGTTTGCCTCATCTTCTATGCACACTGTGAGGCCATTTTTGGTGACTGATGGCAGCAAAGTAATTAACAAGTCATATGGTGATGCTTTTATTGTGCAAAATAATACTGTGAAAAAGAAGCTACAAACATATTCAGAAGAAAATAAGTAATTCTTCGGAGTTCCCTTACTTCCACCTATAAGTTCTTTGGAGATCAGAGGAAAAGATGAAGTTGATACTAACAACACAATGGCGATCAAGAAACATTTCAATTTACCAAGAGGTAGCTTTTTGTTTATGGTGCCCATTATCTTTTTTTAATTAAAATAAATAATGTACCTATGCCAACGTAATATTTTTCTTGGTTCTTGTAGTATCGTGTCTTTGTGATCTTAAGGTATCAATCGCGTTCTATTGCCTGTATTTTAATGTGATAAGTGTGTAAACCAGGATCATCGGATGCAACGCTACTTCTGTGTCTTGGGATGTCTTTTGGCATAATATCTTCTTTCTTGGCAAATAAACGGGAGGTAGAAAAAGTGAATGGCTTATTGAAACAGACAGAAAGTTTGGTTCAAGATCTTGAGGAGGAGCTTGAAATGAAAGATTTGTTAATCATGCAAGAGCTTACAATTGAGGATCAAAAACCGCAAAGAATGGTTGGTGGTTCTTCTTCCAATGATGGCTCACCTCATTCTGTTTCTCATGAGCGTTATTGGGAGCAATCGGTGAACAACCATTATGAAGAATCCGTTATTCAGATGGCAAAAGATGATTCTTTTAGTAAACTTGAAGCATAACTGGAAGCTGAACTTGAGATGCTTGAACCGAGTATGACTTCATCCAACTTGGGATGAAGGATTTCCAATCTTGTTGAGGTATTCATTTTGCATACTTACAAGATATTGCGTACCTTTTTTAGCCTACACTTCTTAAATAGAAATAGAGCTACTTTACAACATTTTTTGTTGAAATTATGATCTAAAAGTGAAGCAAGTGCTTAAATAGATATTCGGATGTTGTGTTTCTGCATAAAGCTTTTAAAAGATTTCTAGGCCTTTTGGTTATAGATCACTTTTAGGTAGCGTTTAGTACGTAGACTTGATTATAGAGGACAAAACAGAACATGACATGACGGAACTGGACAGGACAAGAGGGTAGGACTGGACATGACTGGACAGAACAAGTGTATGTCTGGTGTTTGGTAAGACTAAGACTGGACAAGACAGAAATAGATAAGTTGCGCCCAAAAGTTATTTGACGATTTTATGTATCATATAACAATTATAATTAACACAAATAAAGCAAAAACTTAAATAATTTAATTTATAAATATTTTTACTCTACTTTCATATACATAAATATATACATATATAATAGTATAAAATTTGAATGAAAAAATTGTTATAAGAGTAAATTACATATTTGGTTCTTAGGGTTTATTGGTTTTAACACTCCGGGTCTCTAAAGTGAAATATCTATTACTTGCATCCTTATGGTTGCAATTTTATAACGTATTGGGTCCCTAAAAGTGACTCCGTTAGTTTTTGGCTGTTAAAGCCCACATGTGCAAGGGTATTTTGGTCATTTCACGGTTTATCACTTTTAAATTACATTTTGGGTCCCTGCTTTATAAGGACCAAACATGTAATAAAACCACAGGGACCAAACATGTAATTTACTCTCTCTATATTCTATTTGTGATTAATAATTAATAATTAATAATTAATAATAAATATATTTATATTATATTTATCACTAGTTTCACAAAATTTCTTATTATGCTATTCTATTTTTGTATTTTTTTATACATCAATAATTTTTTAAATTGTTTTTCAATTATGGCATTATACTTTAAGTTTTTTTTTATATTAGAGCAATATATAATTGAAATTGTTTTTCTAGGCATTGTACTTTTATTTTTCCTTATTAAATTATATGAAAATTAAATATTTTAATGTAACATATTTTTTAAACATATAAGATTTTTTTTCCTTAAAAAAACACATATTTTTTAACATATTGTAACTGGTAGCAATCTAAAATGTGTTTTACAAATTTTCTACGTATTGTTATATTAATGAATAGTTCTAATTTTTAAATAATTTTAGCGCTTTATCTAATTCATATCCCACCTATATTGATGGTATTTTTTTTATTTATGTCACGTAATTTATTTAACTTATTTAACGAAAAATAAAAAATAAAAAGGACTATCAATTTTTTTAAATAATTTCCTCACTTTCCCTTCCGACTATTCATACCTTTTTAAATAGTTTTTTTAAAAATATATGAAAAACATAATATAGGTGGGATATGAAGGAAAATATAGGTGGGATATGAATAAGAGAAAGCAATGAAAATATTAAAGAAAACAAAATTAGTTATTAATATAATAATATTTAGAAAATTTATAAAACACATTTTACATTGCTAACGTTTAAAATAAATGTTAAAAAGTATGTGTTTTTTGAAGAAAAAACAATCGTATATATTTAAAAAAAACATGTTAAATTAAAATATTTAATTTTCATACAATTTAATAATAAAAAATAAAAATATAATACCTAAATAAAACACTTTAAAAATATATTGGTACAATAAGAAAAATAAAAATATAATACCATAGTAAATTTTTTATAACAGTATGGTGATAAATATAATATATATACAATTATATATATATATATATATTGAATTGTTAATTATTAATTATATATAAAGTATAGAGAGAGTAAATTACATGTTTGGTCCCTGTGGTTTTTATTACATGTTTGGTCCCTATAAAGCAGGGACCCAAAATGTAATTTAAAAGTGATAAACCCTGAAATGACCAAAGTACCCTTGCACATGTGGGCTTTAACAGCCAAAAACTAACGGAGTCACTTTTAGGGACCCAATACGTTATAAAATTGAAACTATAAGGATGCAAGTCATAGATATTTCACTTTAGGGACCTGGAGTGTTAAAACCAATAAACCCTAAGGACCAAGTATGTAATTTACTCTTGTTATAATTGATGATAGTTTGAAAAAACCCGATTCTCACAAATGAGAAACTGTGTTTCATTCGGTTTGGAGGAGGGACGGTGAAGATTGTTGCAACAACAATGGTTGTGAAAGCAGAGATATTGGTGTATGGTGGTGGTTGTGGAAGTGAATGGTGGTGGTGGTGGTCGACAATGGTGGAGGAGGTGGGACAGTTTTGTCTGTCTCATGTCGCGTCAAACGTGGGACGGTGAATTCTTGTCTTGTCCCATGTCATGCCAAACGTGGGGTAGTTCAGTCCTGTCTTATCTTGTCGTGTGTTATTCCATGTACCAAACACACCCTAAAAGATATTATTTTTACAAATATTTTTATTTTTATCTTACAATGATTTATAATTGATAAATGTATAATACTTTGAATACTTTCAAGGATTATTTATTTCTTTTCCTCCCATATTTAGAAAGAAAATCAACAATTATTTTCTTTTCTTTTCCATTTAAAAAATCAATGAGATTTTTTATTATCAAGCATTTTTACTTTCTTTCCTTTGTAAAAAAAAGATACCGAGAACACAATATTTCACAATGTAAGGGATCTCCGTTTCTTGATAGGGGCAGTGATGATATGAAGACGTGATCATATTCCTCGACAAATTCAGGGGTGAAAATTAGAGACGCGGGTGGGGATGAGGATGGGGATTGATACATCTTTTAACCCTAGATCATGTTGTCATCTTTAAATTCAATAATTAGTATCCATTTTTTTGAACTTCGTTAGTTATTCACACATGTTTTTATATATACAATACTTCCTTCGTCCCAAAATAAGTCTCCACAATAAAAATGACACACAGTTTTAGTAATGTGCAATTATTACACTTTTTAAATAACCAAATGACACTTATACCATTAATAGTAGAGAAAGAAACTTTCTCCATCTCATATTTAAGAGTAGAATGAGAAATTGAAAACTTACTTTTGAAAGTGGACACTTAATTTGGGACAAACAAAAATAGTAACGTAGACACTTAATTTGGGACGTAGGAAGTACAATTTATAAAAACATAGTTTTAAATAAATAATCAAAACTAGAAAACACAATATATATATATATATGTGTGTGTGTGTGTGTGTTAGAGAGAGAGAGAAAGAGAGATGCAAATCAAATGCAACATTTTCAAATGTTACAATCAATGCAACTCAATAAAATTTAATTCTAACCGCAACCGCCTTTTTAAAAACCGTAACCGCCTTATCCCCAACCCCAATAGTTGATTGTATAATTGTGTGGTATTTTCGTAAAATGAATGTGTTCTCGTTTGAATTCTTTCCTGCATACATATACACACACATGATGCTTTATATATATAAAAAGAATAAAAATGTTCAGAACATATGAATAAATGATTCATACGTCAATCATTGATAAAAGAAAACATAAGTTTACATATGCATATTCAAATGGATTTTTCCGGATTTACCAATTGATTCACATATGATATTTTCCGTGCCTATTGAAATGCCGTTTGTGGTTTGTTTGCAGTTTTGAATTACAAAATCATGATGCAAACCACATGTTATATTTGAATTTAATCATGTTGGGTGTATTGGAATTTTGTATCGTATGTATCATTAGACTTTGAATTTGTATTGAAGCTTTACTTGTAAGATTTATGATTCAATTGGTTGTACATTTCAATAGACGTTAAGTACAAACCACGTCACCTTTAATTATTACCAATGATCATCATGTTATCATGGTCATAACTTTTCAGAACTTAGAATTGCATTGCTATTCTTTTTTATAATATGACAGGGAAAACTGATTAATCCAATATGGGTTTTACAATGTACGGTATTTTGTAATCTCGCCAATATTGAAAGATTGTTATCTCTCAATATATTCCTATATAAAATTAGTTAAGGTTCAATAATAACACGAGTTACCAGACACAAATGTACGACATACTACTGTATCATGTCAACTGCTCAACGTAGTACGAGCTCATGACATGGATCAAACTGTGAAATCCCGACCTGATTTAACTTTCTATAAGTATTGAATTTATATATGATATTTCAATCAGTTGTATCATTCATCAAATGAAAGAAACATTCAAATCCACAATTTGAACACAAAATGGGTCAACAACAAACATTTTCACAACATCAAACACCATACATCATGACTAAGAGAATTAATTCATTTATAATACCCCCAATTTTTAACTAGTTTGCAGTGGATGGTGCAAGTGAATGGCTAATGTTGTGAGGTCATGGAAGTGCAAGTGCAAGGTTATTTTTGTTATTGATTAGGACTTAAGGTCTTAAATGCCATTTAACTGTTATGAAAGTGCAAGGTATGCCTTTGATGTTTAAACACCATTTAATTGTTGGGGTTAGAAGGATAACAGGTTTTAAAAGTGTTTAGCACGGTCATAGGGTCGAGATTGAGGCTAAAAGACTGTTAATATAGTGAAAAATGACCTAATATAAGTTCAAGATTTGATATTTAGCACGATCAGTTGATTACATGACACGTAAATATGATACATGTTAGATATACATAATACATGTCATAGTGTTTGTATGCAAAAAGAATACTATAAAAATGATGTAGAACTGACCATGAATATTTTGTGTATGCAAAATATTGTACCAATCGACTATTGATATGTCGTAAGGTACTTGTCAAAGTTGCTAAGATGAATTGGGAAGCGACGTGGGAGGTCGCCACAAATTAAGAGCACGACTTCGATTCATTCAGAACCCCAATTATTTTTCAAAAGTCACTTCATATCCATCCTAAGTATTTTTATCATTTCGATACTGAAAAGGAAAAAAAAACTTCAAACCGTTGTCTAGTTTTTAATTAAAGTTGGTTTTAGTATATGATAATCATATGTATTTATATTTAGAACTATTAACTCACATATCGAATGACTTAAAATATTGTTTTTTCGGGTATAAAACATTAAGAATCGAATATTATAAAATCAAACACTATTTTTGGAATCTTTCCATCAAATTATGAAAGTACTATTTTTCATATCTACTTCCATTTTGATTTGAAAACAAACAAATACTTCGTCGACTTTTTCTTGTTGTATTATGTTTGTCATGACAACGAAACCCAAACATCGATTATTAATCATGATGCATCAATACGAAAAGAAAAAAGGGGGAAAATAACATCGAACATGCCTTTGGACCCATAATTGTCAATCATCATTTCAGACCAAACCCTAACTAATCACCACCAAACGAAGGATAAGAGCATCTCAATTAGATTTTCCGAAATTTCTTTAAAGCAAAGAATCAATAATCAAATTTTTTAAAACAATTATATTCTAACTCCAATAGGTTTTCCATTTTAAAGATTAACATTATCAAATACTTAATATATTTAATATATTTTGTAAAAATATTATTTCTTTTTTCTAAACATTTAATTTTAATTGCTCTTATTGGTTGAAAATTGGAATAATATAATATTATTTCTCTCATCCATAATCATTTTTAAATATTTCTTCAAATTTGGAGAAATTTGTCTTTCCTAGTTTCTCTATTTTAGAGAATCTCTTGGTCCCTAGAATCAACCAAAAATCTTTGAAATCCTTATTTTCTCTATTTTAAAAAATCCACCGGAGATGCCAGATGTTTCAATTAGTTGCACAATTTGACTATAAAAAGTATATTTAAATATTCTTTTTACAATATTAGTATAGATCTGTTGGTTGGTTTTTTGTCCCTACGTAGAAAAGACTCGTGTTCGAGTTCACCCTACATATATTTTGAAAAACACCGAGTTATATGAAAAAAAAAATACCAAATTAAGCTAAAAACAACAATTTTGACAACTAGGGAACTCGAACTCAGGCCTTTGTACATTTACCATCTTAGTCATTAAGGATGCGTTTTCTGGAAACTTATTTTACGAAGGAAAGGAAATGTGGGGAAAGGTGAGAAAAGTGGGAAAAAAAACTTGTGTTCTCAAAACTTTTTTTGGAGATAAATAAAATGAAAGGAAGAGTTTCCTTCCAAAACTTTCCTCCCAAATGTGGGAGAAAAGGGAAAGAAAGAAATTAAAGTTATTTAAAAGATAATTAAAATTATAAAACTCCCCGATCTTTTGTTCTAAATGATATAAGTTTAAACGACATATTAGTAAAAGTGATGTATTTCCTTTCTTTTCTATCATGTTCAAGAACATGAATTTTTTTTATTTTTTTTCCTTCCCTTTCGAGAATACAAATAAAATAAAAATATTTTCCATTTCTTTTCTCTCCAAATCCGAGAACACAACATAAAGTCTTCTGTTAACCTTTCAGTTTCAAAAACTATATGCCCAACAAGACAATACGGGGGCATCCTTTATAAACGTAATTTTTTCCCTTACAACAGAACTATGAAACAGTGACCCGTGCCACCAGTGTGGTGGCTACAGATGCACGTGCCACCGTATTGTTCTTCAATCGCAAGCTAAAAAATTAGGTTCGTGAAAGGTGCAACCGCTTTGTTTTAGAAGATGTTTAAAAGGTGCAACTGTATGAATTTTTTTTTGGGTCCGTTCTATCCATGTGGGTCCACTCCTGGGAGATGCTATAAAACGATCCAAACCATTGTAAAGTCGTCACCATCAAGATTCAATGTAGGGTTGCTTATGAGTTGGGTTGACCGGGTTGAAGGCATTTGAACAACTCAACCCAATGTTTGCGGTTTGAAAAATTTCAACCCAACCCAACCCAACCTAAGCAAAACTACAACCCAACCCAAACCGTGTGGGTTTGTCGGGTTGAAACTTTGATACATCATTTTACGATCTTACTAAGCATTTTGTTTAAAGAATGTAAAACTAAAATGTGATCATATAAAAAAGCCTGACAAACTCTAAAAAAGTTGAAAATTCATGAAAATAAGAAAGTAAAATTACGGTCGAAATTGTAACATAACTCTGAATATACCTAATTACGAGTTGGTTTAATGTACATACATTAATCAAATACTTAATAATTGTAATAAATCCGTAGTATATAAAGGCATCGAGTTCATTGGGTTGGGTTCAAATTACCCCAACCCAATAGATGTGGTTTGGCCTACTTTTGTATCAACTATGTGTCGGGTTACTTCGGGTTGATTTATTTTGGTTGTGTTGGCCAGTTTTTTGAGCACCCCTAACGTACTCGGCATATTACATTGATTAGAAGAAATACTCTATCCCACCAATCATGTGTATTGACATCAAAACCTTCAACAAGCCTTTATATTGATCATCTTAGGCAAAAATATCATTTTAATCCATGTCCACAAAATAATGCACATAGTTTTCAAATGATTGAATAGTATTATGTTGTATTAAATAAAAGTGCTCACTTGCTATTCCAAAGAATTAATCAGATCTTTGAAGTTAAACACTAACCAACCAGCTTTTGCAGCGACCGCCTCCCGAAGTTGGACCCCACCGTAGCAGATAAACAGGTCGGCACATCCGGGTTTTTTAGCCTATGGAAATCACAAAATCAATAGAAATAAGAAATGGATTTGGGTTGAATCCAAAATACTAAATAGAGTTTCAAATTGTTCTTACCTCAAGATCAGTGGCACCATCACCAATCATTACTACCATCTTGTATCCATGAGCCTGATAAGTTCATTAATGAAGTTATTATTTTAGGCTACTAAAACTTAGATGATAAAAAGACTAAGGGGCTGTTTGGTTGGTTTTTCATTAAGTTCTGTATGGATAAAGTTGTCTGTGTGAATTAATCTATCTGTATAGATTCTGAAAGGTTTTTTAGGAGGGTTTTTCATAGATAGAAGGAGCCTGTTTTTTAATTGGGAGGGGAAGCTTTGGAAAAAAACTTGGCTTTCTGCATAAAGCTCCCCCCTGAAAAGCTTACTGAATAAGCCACTACCAAACAGTCATGTATAGCTGACTGAATAAGCTGTGAGTCCCATTAAGCTCATTAAGCTGCTAACAAACAGGACCTAACCTTTCTTAGTAGTTCAACTGCAGTTGGTTTTCCTCCACTTCTTGAAGTTGGCTCGTTTTCATCAAATCCAGAAAACTCACCCGAGTCTTTGAATAGCAGTTGATTAGCAAATATATTTTCAGTTGGTACCCCAAGGATTGATGCAACCGGCTACAAACAACATGAAAAACCGTTGAGATATAAGTTTTATTCATTCTTAAAAAAACAAATAATCAGATAACATGTCTCTAATGAATAACATAATAAATGAAATTGGATTGCTTACATTGATCATTTGACGAAAGCCTCCAGAGATGAGATATACAGTTTTACCACTTTCCTTAAGCTTCTGAACCAATTCCTTTATCCCAGGAGAAAGTCTACCAATTCAAAATATTAGAATTCCTTTGTCTTATCTAGTAATAACATCTTATCTGCAATATAAGTATTGCACATCTATATTGAAAGAAAAGTTAATTAAAGAAATAAAGAAAGGGTTGTTCCATTTGGTAAGAAGCAAATATATAACCTTGGGGGTCTCTTTTCAAGAAAATCTTGGACCCGTGATAACGAAGGTTTGAAAAGAGAGAGTCTGGCGGCTAATGCTTCCTCAAAAGGCACTGAACCACCCATTGCTCTGCCAGCACATGATAAAAATAGATATAAACCCTTACTAAAAGCAGAACCATCTTAATATTGTATTTTATATATATATATATATTCAACCTAGCAGTCCATTCAGCAACAGCTTTCCCAGCTCCACAAAACTCGGCAAGTTCATCAATGCCCTCATCCACACACACGGTGCTATCCACATCAAAGCATACAGCATCAGCTTTTTGCCATATATCAAGAACCTCTGAAATGGTTAAAAAGGACCCGATTAGATAACAGAGTAAGATCTTGGTGATCTTTTGTTAACTTTTCCATTTTCAATTAAATCAATGTTATTTGAACCAACTAAATACCATACCTTTGGTAGGTAATGTATTGTCCAATCGGCTTGATGAGGAGGCTGTTAATGGCTTAACGGAACCAGCTTTTGAGTTCGATGATGTGGAAGGTCCCATCATCCTGATTGGACCATAAAAGACTCTTTTCCTGCTTGATGTTTGTGTTGGAAAGAAGGGGGTGTGTCCCTGATTACCATAAGCACGAATAGGAATTATTCGCGAACTGATCAATCCTTCCATCAAATTTATCTGGCATAAGGATAATCAAATTATAATTATGGCATTTTAAACTTTAATACCAAACTACCAAAAAAATTCTTATCTGTTGAATTAAACATCTACAGCAGTCACTTTAACACTTTACATGCAACAACACTCCACCAAAAAAAACACATGAGAATTACACATTTGATCCCTCTCATACAATACAAAAAAAAGTTGATCAAAAATTCAATGTGCAAAAAAGTAAAAGATGCCTATTTTGTGCTATTTTACGATGACATAACAAATATTGTAAAAATATAATAAAATGCTAACTCCCTTTGTTGAATTAAACCACAGCACTGCCATTCACTATTTAAAGGACAGCCAAAATAACATAGTAAAATAGTATCCAACAATTTTGCTCTTATATTCGTAAAAGGAAAAAGTAGTGCCTGGTAAACAAAATTGAATCATGGTTATAAATATTTCCCTGTTTCATAGAATTTTGTTAAGAATTTAGTTTCATGGTACTTAGTTTTTTGGTTCATAAGACTGTCTGAAATAATGTTGACTGAAAAATGATTGCTTACCAAGTGTTCTATAGTAAGCACTACCGACAGAATCATTTTATTCTTTATATGAAGTGTTGAATGAAATATGACTGTTTATATAATTAAGGTCCGAACGACAGAAAATTACAATTTTCATGATTTAAATATATTTAGACAAGAAGATATATTAAAATTCATTCATATTTCAATAGAAGTAGATTTTCAAACATCAATACCAGAAAGAAATTGTTTCCTGTTTCATAGCATGATCAATATGGGGTCTATTCCAAAGAACAATTTCATCATATTTCGTTACGTATTATTAATCATCTAACTCTTCTTACAGAATCAAGAATCCTTATCAATTCTATCCAACATATCGACACTTAGGCCTTGTTTGTTTTTTCATTTTAAGCTCTTAATCACCACTTATGTCTGATTCGTTTATACGTTTCATAACCATTTTAGAACTGAAATCAGACTTCAGACTTTAGTACCTCCTAAAAAACAAACGCCCTCTTACATTACATAGCTGTTGAATCCTTAAAATATTCCACTTTAAGATCTTGCAATGCAGCTGCAATCGATGCTTTGAACAATTTGTTTTCATGTTAAACGTGTTTTGCTATCGTAGAGGCCATTTGAACAGTTTGTACAAGGCAGCTATAAAGATGCTTTCCATCACAAGACAACTATAATACATGGTTCAACAGAGCAACTTGGATGTTTCTGTTTCTGTTTCTTATACCAAATAAACTCAATATGCAATCCATCATCATAGATTTTTATGTCAAAATCAAATCAACACAGAAGCATTTAGATGTATAAGAACAGATAATGGCGTTGAATTTGAAATGATCAATCAATCCCGGTTAGTTTTCTTAAAATCAAAAGATAATTTTTTTTTAATCTGTGTCTTCCCCTTATAAAAAGGATATAATTCTTTATGAACTTAGCACACTAAATACTAGTTTCGAAAATAAGGTTTCAAACAAAAACCGCAGAAAAGTTAGGGTTTCAAGAGTAGATAGCAGATCAAGCTCGGCGTACCTGTTAGTTGAAGACAAAATGCAGAAGAAGCCGAATAAACTCAAAGCAACGATTCTAATCGCTGGAAGAAGCCGAGGTTGAAGAATCAAAATGCAGAAATGAGGAGAAGAGTGGGCAATTTGGTTGAAAAAAGAAAGAGAGATGCTTTGATAGAACGCAAATACTTGTTTTTCTTCCTAATAAGATTGAAATGTGGATTCCAATTAAGGTTTTGAAGTAGCACAACAACAATGGCGCTTGGAATCTTTCTGGTTTATTTCTTGGATGGATCTCACCAACCACGAACGCCTCGGTTGGTAAGCAGGAATTTTTGTGGAAATGAAATTAAGGTATTTAATTTGATTGGTCACACTACTAATAAATAAATTTTCTTCTTCAACATTACTATATTTTAAAAGGATTTTTCAAATTAGAAAATTTTAATTTAATTTATTGAGAAAAAAATCTTCCATTTTTTTTATTTTTTCCCTTTTTTTGGAGAATCTGTGAGGATTTAAACTGCATAAATTAACATCTTTTTAATTTCAAAAAAAAAAGTAACATCTTTTAATAGAATATGTTAAAAGAAAGTATGGTTTATATTTTCAAAAAAAATTTAGTTAATGGTTATAGTGGGAAGAGTTTTTTTATTTATCAGGTGGTGCTAAAGGTTGTATACATTTTATTCTCAATCTTGTTCTATATAAGATCTGTTGAATTCATTTTGTATTATTTATTGCCAATCTTTTCTTTTGATTTGATGGTCATCATAGAAACAGTCTCTCTATTCCTTGGGTATTGGTAGGGTGCGTTTGGTACGCAGATAAGATAGAACAACTGTTTTACCATACCAAACGCACCCTAAAAGAGGTGTACATTATACTTCCAAGTTTCAACTTTCTTCTAACGAGAGCTTGTTTTGGTCCATGTGGACTTGTTTTGCTTTTATCAACTTCATGTAGCTTTAGGGTCAATTAAAGCCTTCAAGCCATTCTACCATTTCGAATGATGATCCTTTGCATACTAAATTCTCACAATAAGAGCATTGATGATCCTCAATAAGATGAACTAAATCAAGTTTTACTGCTTTTGTAAGCTCAAATCGTTATAGGCATGAGATTTAAATAAACTTAATCAATAAAGAATTTTACTCTGCCACCACCACAAGACATCTTCAAGTCGGATCCTTCAACTAGGGCGGCATTTATACTAAAAATGTTTATTCTCCAAGGAACTTGCCAATGATTTTGATATGATGGGGTATCTAACGGACAGGGCCAGTCCTATGATTTTGGATGCCCTGGGCGAAGAGTAAAAAAAGCCCCTAACCCAAGAAACAAATAACACATATTTTAAGAGGTTTGAAACTTAGTTGGACTCTCATACATATTTATATAGGGATGTTACTTTCTTGGGGGAGAGAGTAGATCCAAGGAAAGCAGGAATCTCGAGATTGGGTCTCGACCGTAGAATTATTTGCATGGTGCACCAACATGATTTTATATTTCATGACTATGAGTAGCTAACAACCTAGGTACAAAACATATCATGACAACCTCTCTTTTCTTGTTGACTAATAACATCTTGTAGTTATGGCATGAAAACGAGAAATTGAGATTTAACCAAACAAGCAAATCACTTAAATAAGTGAAATAGACTCAAATAGTCATATTATCAAGATAAAAGCAAATAAGCATCAAGAAAACAAGAAAGAAAACACCTAGGTTCAAGCTTGAAAAAACCTAATTGCAATTTGAGAACCGAGAACGAGAGCCGACCAGAGGTTAGAAGTTGAGTCAAGGTAAGAGGCTGAGAGACGACTGCCGAGACCAATGGTGGGCATTAGCAGCGTTGTACATCGTAGGTTAGGGAAGATGTGAGATCGAGAGACCAAGAGCGGTAACATTTTTTGGGAAAAAAATCAAATAATGAGCCTACTAAACCCTATTTGACTGTTGAACTATGATGCCCTTTGGATTTTGATGCCCTGGACGGCCGCCCGCTTCGCCTAGCATTAGGGCCACCACTGCTAACGGGTCGCTTTCTAGGAAGAGATCAAAAAGGCAAAAGTAACAATCATAACCTCTAGAAGTACATCCTACTGAAAGTGAGCTTATACAATTCAACAAAATTGGCTAAAAATCACATCAATCCAACTATCTGGAAATTTAAAATCCACCTAAATGAAGTTGGGTTTGCATCCAAAACAAAATCACCAACAAGAATGGCTTAAAGGCTTTTAATTGTTGCGATGGTGAGTGAAAGCAAATTGACACTGATATCATTACTCAAAAGACAAAATGCATGCTTATGATATGACTAGGATGTGGAAGCCTGATTAAATTGCATCTCAAACAAAAATTTATATACAAATGTAATGTGTCATGCTTGAAATTAAAAAACCGCACAAATTGAACCAATATTGACCATGTATGATACAATCTAAATAATCAACTGGCAAGTCCAAAATGTATGAACATTATACCTAATGTTTAATTGAGGTGGTTGGTTTACTGAAAGAGTGGTTATGGTGATTTTAACACGAGTAAACTTAATATGATATTGAATCTCGTGTATGAGTGAGATTCCATGCATTGATGGAAGCTATGGATATCGATTTCCGGCTTTCCGCTCAAACTTATGTGAACTGATTAACCTCTCAAACGACCACAAATAGTCTGGAGTCATCACATGTGAATCTCATAGCAACATCTTGATTCAAACCTAGGAAAGAAAAGATTTCCACTTAATGTTGTAGGTGCCGACAGAGAAAAACTTGTAGATCAAGATATGGCTCGATAAGGTTGTCAGGCTCTTTAGGAGGTTCAATGGGCCATCTGATACCTGAGGGGGTTGTTGAGCCGGTTGATCCCTCAACATCATATACCGGTTGGACCCTTGACATCGGCTATTATGCAAAAAGTATGTGCAACCGTTAAATTCTTTGAACGTATTTTAATTATTTTTTATATTCGATTACGATACCACCATTTTAATTCGATTTATTCTATAATACAACCACAAAAAGTAACCTTCTTAATCCTAAAAGAAAAGTTTATTCGTATTAAGGTCTTGTTTGTTTTTTCATTTTAAGCTCTTAATCACCATTATGTCTGATTTGTTTAGATATTTCATAACCATTTCTGAACTGCTGGGTGTTAGGATTAGCTTATTAACTTATAACTTTCTGAAAAAATCCTTATCAAAAAATGATAAGTTAAAAATTTTAACTTCCTAAAAAATGACTTATCACCAATTTGGTTCGGGATAAGTTGTTTTTCCCAAACACTTAAATTGACTTATTACCGATGTCACACCAAAATAAGTCAATAAGTTGTTTTTATAAGCTAATCCAAACACCCACTGACTTAAGAACCTTTTAACAAAACAAACTTCACCTAATTATCGATGGGGGAGGCTAATGGCACCCCAACCCTTACTTATGACACCCCTAAGCTCCTAGCTAATCATTTTGTTTTTTTTGTTTTATTATCTTTTTTTGTCTTTGTTGTTTTTATCTTTTTTGTTATTTAAATATATTTATATTATACTTTAATTAATATATTTTAATTAATTCATTTTTTTGTTTTATTTATTTATATTATATTTTAATTAATATCAATTATAAATAGATATATTTAATAACATTCTATCATCTTATTATTTAATATTTATTTTTCTAAGGTTCCGATTTCACAAGTTGAGGTCTTTTATCAATTTCAAAATTTAATTAGTTTGTTTTATTTTAATTGCTTTATTCTATTTTATTTTTATAAAATCCATTATAATATTTAATTAATATGAATTTACTAACATTAAATAAAATATTTAAATATACACATCCAATATTTTTTTAGTTTTTCTAATTTAAAAATAAATAAACTCTTAATAAATAAGAGTAACATATATGTGTATAATATTAATAATAATAATAACAATAAATATGAATATATAATTAATAAATATTACTGTTTTTTAAAATAATTAAAATTATAAAATAAAACACAAACATTAAGATTTTTGACTTATAAATAACTCTTTTTATTATTTAATCAAAGTTTTATTATTTATTTAAAAGCGGTTGAACTTTTTTAACATTTCCATTAACTCTGTTTAATGTAAGAACCAAAATGGAAGTAAAACAAAACCACAGAAACCAAAATCGTTATAAATGATAAAGCACAGGAACTAAAATTGTAGTTTACCCTAAATAGAATTACCTCTTTGTATGTATATATAAATATAATTTTATTTGTTTTAAATATTTATTATCTATACTATATTTATCTAGGATAATTTTATATACATAATTTCAAATCTTAATATGAACATATATTTGGGACCTATTCAATAGTATCTACGTATAGACATGCTATTGTTATATCTTTTTCTGACTTTTAAAAATTTCCTTAGTCATATTTTGATTTTTTTTGACATTTACGGTATCTATATTTTTAAACGTATATAAATATGAAATTCGGTATTAATCCGATATTTCTATATTCCAGAAAAGACATATTTCTATCGTTTTGATCAATTGACCATAAAATAAAAACTTTTTTCTTTTTCGAATCTGAAAACGTTATTACAATCTATGCGAATCACTGAGTCCAAATATATATGCATTGTATAACTTCTAAATCCTTTTGAGCACAAAAAATGATAAAAATAATAAATTTAATATCGAATCAATCTTATAAGTAAAACATTGTTAGTTTCAAATTTGAAAGTTTCATTGTGATTGTTATAAATTATTAATCTCAAAAGTAATAAATTCGTATTTCATAAAAATCACTACGACCAACTTATTTGAGTAAATGATAAAATATTTTAAATAAATTTAATACTAAAATATCAATATATATATATATATAATATATATTATTTATTTAAACATCCAGATGCTATTAAATGAGATATAATATTTATATATATAACAAAATATAATATATTAATATGTAATAATTATATAGTTAATAAAAAGTAAATGATAATTATTTAATATATATTATATTATATATTAATCATTGGGTTTTAATTTTCAAGACAATCAATTATATACTTAGGGTGCCATGAGTATTTTAGGGGTGCCATTAGCACCCCTTATCGATTTATCTTTCAAATATTAGACAAGATAATCATAAACACACAAGTTTAAAACAAGGAACCTCGTGTCATAGGATCAAAACCCTAGTTAGCGAGAGCAACCCTGCGAGAAGGAAACGATGGCTTCGCCGGAGAAGCGATGCCTGTACGAAGTCCTTGGTCTCCAGCGCGATTGCACAGCCGACGAGATCCGATCGGCGTACAGAAAGCTTGCACTGCAACGCCATCCCGACAAGCTAATCAAGTCCGGCGTCACTGAAGCTGAAGCCACCGCTTCCTTCCAAGAGCTCGTCAACGCTTATGAGGTCCTCTCCGATGTGAAAGAACGCGCCTGGTACGACTCTCATCGCTCTCAAATCCTCTTCTCTGGTTCAAACCCTAGTAATTCATCCGCCGTCGTCCCCGATCTCTTCAGCTTCTTCTCTAATTCCGTGTTTTCTGGGTTCTCGGATAAAGGTAAAGGATTCTATAAGGTTTACGCTGATGTGTTTGACAAAATCTATCATAACGAATTGAATTTTGCCAAGACGTTAGGGTTAGGTAATGTGGTTAAAGAGGCGCCTTTGATGGGTAATTTGGATAGTCCATATGCACAAGTGAATGCGTTTTATGGGTACTGGTTAGGGTTTGTAACTGTGATGGATTTTGTGTGGGCCGATGAATATGATGCAATGGCAGGACCCAATAGAAAGTCTAGGAGGTTGATGGAGGAGGAGAATAAGAAGATTAGGAAGAAGGCCAGAAGAGAGTATAATGAAACAGTTAGGGGTTTGGCAGAGTTTGTGAAGAAGAGGGATAAGAGGGTGATTGATATGCAGATGAAAAGGAATGAAGAAATAGAGAGAAAGAAAAAGGAAGAGATGGAAAAGAAGAAGGAGATCGCTAGGGAGAAGGCAGAAAGAGCGAGGGCGTATGAGGAACCAGATTGGGCACGGGTGGAGGAGGAGATGGTGGATGAGGTGGTGGAGGAGGAGGAAGAAGAGAGAAAGAATGAGTTGTACTGTGTGGCATGTGGGAAGAAGTTTAAAAGTGATAAACAATGGAAGAATCATGAACAATCTAAG
The DNA here is from genome assembly GCA_036898165.1 of Silybum marianum. Classification (NCBI taxonomy): domain Eukaryota; kingdom Viridiplantae; phylum Streptophyta; class Magnoliopsida; order Asterales; family Asteraceae; genus Silybum; species Silybum marianum. Next base: position 7,967,782 of record CM072529.1, on the reverse strand, counting down.
AAGCACAAAGAAAAAGTTGCAGAATTGAGGGAAGCTTTTGGAGAAGAAGATGAAGAAAATGATGGCGATAGTGAGGTTTCGGGTGATGGAGATGGGTATGTGTCCATTGGTGAGGTTGAAAAGCTGAAAAAACAGTTTGAAGGTGTTGAAATTCAGGAGGAAGAGAAAGATTATGATCAAGAAAGCCAATCAGAGGAGGAAATTGTTGATATTGATGATGGTGGTGGAAAGGGAGGACTTAATGGGGTGATTGAAGAGTTGGGAATGGATGATAATGATGACGAGAATAGTGTTTTAGAAGCAATGTTATCCAAGAGCAGGAAAAAGCTTGGATCCACAAGGAAGTCAAAGGCTTCTTCAAAGAAAGTTTATGTTGAAGTAGAAGAGGAAGAGGTAGACTTGATGGAGTATAATAATAAAAAAGGTAGAAGAAAGAGGGGAGTTAGGAAAGATACAGCTGAAAGAGCTGACAATAAAGAAGACCAAAAAATTGATAAGCCCGAAATAAGTAGCAAGGCTGAGGTAGATAACAAATGTGATGATGATTCACACATTGAGAAGCTAGATAACAAATGTGATGATGATTCACACATTGAGAAACTACCATCATCCCAACCTTGTGCAGAAAATGAGAACAATGGCGGAGCAGAGGATGAACCCACAGTAAAGATCAAGGTTTCAAAGCAAGAACCTGCAATGAAAGTTGCCAATAAAAAAGAGGGGAGTTCGAGATCAAAAATTTCTTTAAGAGGAAAGAAACAAAAGGTACTATCTATCTTTCTTGCCAATGTGTATTTACTATTTAAGCTAACATAGTTGGCTTTTGTTATACCTACAAAGCTATGTTAGTTTACTTTTGTACAGATCATTTATTTGCTTTTCTTTGATTGTGTTTGGTCTAATATCACAATAATGTCTTATCTGATCACAGGGAACAACATCAAGAAATTCTGGGCATGAATGCGATACCTGTGGAATAGACTTTGATTCAAGGTATTTAGTATTTACAAGCTGTCTTGAGGTTAATATTTTCGGTATTTCATACTTCTTTGGGCTTATTAAGATTGTTTCTGTGGCAGGAACAAATTACATAAGCATTTGAGTGACACTGGTCATGCTGCACTCAAATCACGGTGACAATGAAGTCGTAAGAATGGTTTCATTCCAGAGAAGTTTACATTCCATGAGTCATTCCAGGAGAGTTTGGGGGCTTAAATGGTATCAGTTTTGTTTCACAATTCAACCATTTGTAGAGTAGGATTTTATATGTTGCCAGATAGGTAGTTTGAAATCTGTTTCTATTTTATACACCTTTGGGTACTTCTCTGTCATCAACAAGGACTACTGTCCAATTCTATTATTCTTTATTTATACTTCTTATAGAGTAGCAAGTATTTTTATTACAATACACATGTGCCATTTATATCGAGATTTTCTATTTGTGCTAAAAATGACCGATTCAAAGGGTTGGTCTAAAACCTGAATAATGTTGAACAAGTTGTGGAAACTTGCAAAAGCCAAAAAGTTGTGATGAGCCAATTCCTGTAACTTTTGACATGAATTGTGCTATGAATAAACAAAAGTGCAAAACCAAGTGTTAAAAGACATAATATAGTTAAATGGTTGATGACCCAATCTCAAATTCCCATCGTTTTGGAGTTCAAAAGCAAGAATTCTTGTTGATCAATTACTTAGGAGTATATATATATATACATATGATAGAGATAGAGATAGAGATTGAGGTCATAATGGTTTAGTAGAGGCTTCCTTTATATAAGCAATGGCTTCATCTTCTGATAGCTGCTTTCCCAGGATAAGCCCTCTGACTAAGGTGTCTGCATATTCTTTGGCTGGAGCACAAATTGGTATCTTCCCAGATTTAAAGTCCTCAACATGACCAACAGTGCACCTGCATTTTTTTTAACCAAAATGTTCTTAAGACATGCCTGGAATAGAAGATGCAAATATATTTATGGGAAAACGAGCTTACGTCATTGTCATAATTGGAATATCCTTCTCCTTTCCTAAGTAAACAACGTTATGATACCAACCATCCTGCACAAAAAACATTTATCGGCTCTCAAGTGGTTAGAAATATAATAGTTTTCTGAAAACGAATGTAAACAAAAGGTTGGCAAGTACATTTTTTGGCATACCTTGAGAGCCTCCAAAGGAATGTTCTTTTCATCTTCGATGGAGTCTAAATCATTCAGATCAAAGAAAGGAGAACTTGTGTCCGTAAGGACATTCTCCTGAAGCAGAACATCGTTAAACTGCTCAAGACTGCATGGGATGATAAATCAAAATCCATCGTGAGAAAGATATATGAAAGAAACACGAACACAATTTAAGATATATATATATATAGAGGAAAGTTCAAATGTGAACTCAAATTTATATATTTATATATATATATATATATATATATATATATTAGTAATCACATACGTGATTCTGTAGAGGCACATAAAGGTTTTCTCCTGATCGCTACTTGCAGGGTTAAGGAAAGCAACCCCTCCAGGACCCCAAGTAATTGTACTCTCTCGACCAAAGAATAAACGGTGAGGAACAGTCTTCCACATGACCTCTTTCGGCTGCCTTTTGTCTACAGCCCCTTTACATGGCCTTCGCATGCCTTCCGCCTAGCAAATTAAGTGATAGTGTTAACAGAAAACTAGAAACTTAATCCTTAAATAATGCTAAAAGCACAGTTAAGAGCTCATACAACAAAAGGTCCCATATCATCTTCTACGATAACAAAGCTAGATTTTTCAAAGATGTAATCCAATAATGGCATAAATTTATATCCTTCATGGCTTCATCTTATAATCAAGCATAGTAATATTAGGCATGGGGATACTTTACCTGACCACCTTCTATATAACAGCGAAATCTTGACTCACTCATGTTTGATCCAAAAGAGGCATACCAAACATCAATTTTTGATAACTCAGATCTCCAAGCTGGAGAATCAGCAGCAGCTTGATCTAGATTTAGGTTGCAACTTATTTAGATTAAAGAAAAATAAGAATAAGAATTTAAGGTTTATGGAAGCAGAGTGGAGAATTTTTAACCTGCATTATGAGCATCATCACTAACTTTGAGTTTTGAAAGTGGTATTATAACATCATCCTGAAGATCCTCTGATAATGTACTTGGACCATCATCATACTCATCATCATCTGACTGTGAGCTATATATCTACAACCCCATTATGGACATAACAAGATTCAGGAACAAGTGCGTTCTAAATAACCCAGTTCATTGTTACAATTTCATATGAATTCTTTATCTACAAGAACCACAAACTAAAACACTCCATCTTATAACAACACAATACAAGATTCTAATGTTAAATTTATCATTTATACACTCTGTCCATCCCAAACATAAATCACTGAAAATGGCTGTTAAACATAAATCAGTAAGAATTGAAATTCATTTGGTCACAAACCATCAAAAGAATAAATACCATCTTTTGATAGATCTTATTTGAAGATTGAGGACTTATGGGTGAAATGTGATGGAGAAACAATACATAATTACTTAAGCTAAAATTGACGATTATGATAAGAGATACCTGAACTTGAGGCGTTACTTTACTTGTCAACTTCTCAGGCAACTTCTCTGCAAGTACCGGCCAAAATGCACTCAATTCCTCACGAACCTAACCATACGTAAGGTTTGCCTCAGAACGACAAATAGCTATTATACATAAAGAGGAAATTTGAAAATTTCCCAAATTGCAACTTAAAGATCTACAAAATTTAAGATTGATGGATACAGGAGCTTACCGCCTTGATCACACTCCATGTGGATTCAAATGGATAAACCTCAAAAGATTCAGCAATAGGTTTGTCTTCTAGAAGCACTTCTACACAAGCAAGTACTGAATTGGCTAATGAATTGAGATTGTATCCTCCTTCCAATGCCATAACGATCTTTCCCTTGCTAAATTCCATCAACTATATAATGCAAGCACCAATAATACCATTAAAATATTGGTTTCAAGAAGTTTTTTGTTTTTCCTTGAAACAGAGGTAACCTAGACCTTTGTATACAAATGGGAGAAATAAGGAGTGAATGAGGATATGATAAACACAATATCTAAGAAGCCACTTTTATTATAACTTATTTTAAGGATATACTCTATTCATGTAAACCTCGGTTTTTGGATTCTAACCTTCTTCAACAGTATGGAATAACCATGTGGTGTGATACGGCAGCCTCCAAGAGGATCGCCTATGGCTGCTCAAGAATAAAATTAAAAAGGGTTAAACCCATCAAGAGAGGGGAGAGGAAAAGAAAGATGGAATGTAGCATGAAAATGCTCATCGAATCTATTGACAGTCCAAAAATGTTCATGGAAATTCAACCATCAGGGGCAAAAGGAATATATTTCATCTGTTTGTAAACAATTATAAAGATGTAACATTTTAAAGATATAATCATGGGTGAAAATTGGAATATATTTTGTTATGTTCATTGACAGTTGGTGGAGCTGACCTGCATCAAATCCTGCCGAAATCAGAATTATGTCGGGGTTAAATTCTCTTGCAACTGGGATCAACACATGGTCCCAAACTGCAATATAATCTGCATCCCCACACTGACCATTTTCCCAGGGAACATTTATATTATACCCTGCACCTGCTCCCTCACCCATCATGATGTAATGACCATCATCACCAGCAGGATAAAAACTCCCAAACTCATGCCTGCATGTTTGCAACATATTCCAAGAATAAGCATTACAGGAGATTGAATGATTTACAAAAAATGAGTAACCTAATTAGTGGTATATTTGAAATGCAGATGTGCTTTTGAGGAGTAGTTTATCTTGATCCTATGAGAGAAAAACTTTCAACTGATGTACCTGTGAACAGAGAAAAACAGCACTCGAGAGTCCTTCCAGAACATCTTTTGAGTGCCATTTCCGTGATGGACATCCCAGTCGACAATTAATATCTTTTTGATACCCAATTCCTACAACACAAGAAGATATAATTTCAGTTAATGCATAGCATTATAGACAATCGTTGATCTGACAACCTGTATCCATTGATCAAGAATTTGGACATCTATGCTCATAAGCATTGGAATGCACATTAATGATATAACAACACATATAGGCTATAGGTCTCACTTTTTGGTTAAGAAGAAAGCTTGTTGCAATTGCAATATTGTTGTACAAGCAGAATCCCATTGGTTGATTTTCTTCTGCATGGTGTCCAGGAGGTCTAACAATAGCAAAGGCAGAGTTAAGCTCCCCTTTTGCAACTTTCTCAGCAGCCTGTTTAGCAAATCATCCATTAGTATTTTAGAATCAAGCTAAGCATACCATATGATAGTTACTCACAAACATGTAAAAATAATAAAACAAGGAAATGCATCAGAGCTTAAATAGAACTAGATTATAGAGTTGACCATCTATTCTTTAATGCTAAAGTAGTGATTTGATAAAAAAAGCAAAGCATGCATTCAAGTTATAATATTGATGGAGCATTTGATTTGGCAAGTGCGATCACTAGGTAAATTAGCTTTACCATAAGTTAATGCGATTTTATATATTTATTTCCATTTATAGTATATACCATACACAACGATATCATTGTGTAAATAGTAGTTAGTACTTTAGGGGATTGGTTGAAACTTTTCAGTCTACGGAAATTATAGACAACCCATCAATAGTGCGATCATGGAAGCTTCCTTGATGAACAACATGTTGACAAAAAAAATGATATCTGGAAATATGTCTGGCATAAATTCCAGTTCAGTACAAATGTATAGCGAGAGAAATAAGTGGTAAGGAAAAATATGTGTTGTGATAAGACATCAGGGGTGTAGATTTGAGCTTCTCACCTCAAGCACAGAGCCAGCAGCAAGATAAGCAGCTTCTGATGAACCTTCATTAAAATATATTGAATTGTATTTTTCAGCCACCCTGTTTCTTTGTGGGGCCAGCTTTTTGGAGCTTATAGTCTTGATCAAATTAATGTGATTATTAGTATGAACCTCGGCTATATACGTGTCTTTCACTTCTTTGGCATCAAAGACCACACATCTGAAATACAAAATAGCATGCAAACTAAATCATGAATACATCTGAAAATGATTAAACAATGAAGTTCTGTTCCTGAGGGGTTATTTCCTAATCAGTTTAAATTACAATGGTTGTAAAGAAACGATATTCGATACAAGTATACAACCAACACTTTGATAATCCATTGCAGCATTTGGAAAGGATGGAAAAAGAAAGACTTGAAGAATCACTACAAATAGAAAGATAAGTGTTCTCCCCATAGTAAAATAAAATTAGATAACTTTTTGGTGAAGCAAGTCAATGTTAGAATTAAGATACTGTTATATTTAGTATTAAGAAAATCGAGGGGGGGGGGGTATGATGTATAATAAAAACTAGTACAAGAAACGAAGCTTCTCGGTTTGCTAAGTCTAATTAAATTAACATTTAATCCTTGAAACAATTGGTATAAAGTATAAACTTAAAAAGTCAATATGAAATGTGGTAACAAGATGAAAAAAATAGCCTATATAACTACTTAAAATTTTAGCCCAAAAAGAGAACCAAAATTTATTTACTATTCTACCAGAACTGAAAGCAGCACGCTCTAACCAGCTTGCATGAAAAGATCTCGTATCAGATGACATGCCCATTAAGAATCAGATCTATCAGAAAGGGAAAAAAACAATTACAGATAAAACAAGCTGCACACACATAATAACTATACAGGCATACAGCAAGTCCTGTGGATGTGAGCACTACACATAGAACTGATGGGCCTGACATAAAGGATCAATTTGGCAAATCGTTTTGTGCGTCTATGATCACTTTCCATTTGGGCTGCAAATGGTGGGGTATTTTTGAAGCTTAATTGTGTCTCAAAATTCAGAAACTGTCGGTTTCATGGCAAGTAATTTGTAGCTGTTGATAGAATCAATTTTTTAAGGGATTACTTTGATCTTCCAGTATAAGATGTGCATACAGCATAGAAACATACAACAGAGGTAAAATTCGAGAACAAATTCATTTCGTCACTTCCTTCCAAACTATTACTATCAAACACCATGATAAATCGCTTAAAATGAGACCAAAAACAAGCTTACGACGGCGTATCGAGTGTGAAAAAGAAGTCACCTGTGTGGAATTCCAGCAGACACGAGTTTGCTCCAAATAGCACGAATACGATTGGGGTTTTCCGGATGATGTTCGCCTCTAGGTGTTGAATGGTTACACATCCGTTCATCATATACCAGGCCAACACGACGCCGTTCTCCCGATGCCAATGACGCAACTTGAGTTCCACTTCCATTGCTGCTACTACCTGACGTAGAATCCATTAATGAAGAAAAGCTTGTGATCAAATGGGAGAGAAGAGAAGAGAAGGAGTGAGTGAGGGAGATTTTGAATTTTGAAAGCTGTGATTCGTCCTCCCTCCTGTCCTGCTAAAAAAGCTAACTATTCCTTTCTGTTGTTTGTTTTGAGTTTTGACCTCACCCAATTTGGGGATTTATTTTTCATATTTATTTATTTATTTATTTTAGATTTTCAACCTTTTATTTTTAGGGATATGATTTTAAAGTGCTTTTTCAATTAATACGATATTGATTTGTTGAAGTATTTTGACTTTATTTATGATTAAAAATAAAGATTATTTAAACAATAAAATTGGAGGTCAATTTACTTTAACAAATTAGCTTAGAGCATCTTCAATAGTTATGCTAAAAAATTTCTATAATAGAGTATGAAAAGTTAAAATTTCTAAAAAAAATATCATCCAACTCCAACAGGTATTCTATTTTAGCAATTTTATCACTAACTATACTAATAAAATATTCCATCATTTAATAAAATATTATTTCTCTCTTATACATATTTAACATCAATTATTTTGTTTGGTTGAATATAATTAAAATATTGTTTCTCTCTCTTTTATATACTTTTAGAGATTTCTCTAAATTTAGAGATTTTTTCAATCTCTCTCCTCTATTCTCTATTTTAGTATAGATGATAGCATAGCTGTTGGAGAACAAAAAATGCTAAAATCTCTCTTTTCTCTATTTTAGCATAGCTGTTGGAGATGCTCTTATAAATTAGGGGAGGCTAATGGCACCTCTAAAGTATGCTTATGACACCCCTTAAAGTGAATTTCATTCTTATACAAGTCAATATCAACACATATTAAAGTACCAAAAATTCCGTGCACACCCATATAAAGTGCATGAAATTCCGTACACACCCCTATATTAGGGGTGTCATTAGCACTCCCCATAAATTAATTGTTATAGCATCTCTAACAAATATTTTAAAATAGAAAAAAATGTTTTGAAGATATCTTGTGTTTCAACATATTTTTTAAAATATAAAAAAATAAACTACTCTAAATTTAGAAATTTCTTCGATATTTAATGCAAAGATATAGAAAAAAATTTAATTTTTTTTTTCATCAATAAAAAGATAAATGTATTATTGTTTTGTAAAAAAAATGCAAAAAGTATATAGTTGTGGTAAATTTATAAAACATTTTGATGATATAATTGATAATAAGATCTTCAAATTGAGACTTTAATGGAGTTGATTATAATTTTTTAAAGATTTTAATCTTTAGTTCTACTTTTTGCACCACTTTAAACAGTTATATTTTTCCTCTTGTTTTTTTTATAACATCAAAGGAAAAAACTCTAAATATAAAAAATTATGTAAAATCTCTAAATTATCATTTAACTATGTAATGATCATTATCAAAAGTTCTAATCATTCAAAAAGTGTTTAATTGTGCATTTTGATCTAATTATTGTGAATTTGAGAATAAGAATTAGAATATGATCAAGTTATCATTTATTAAAATTGGCTTACCCCAATAATCTCCATCTTCTTCATGTTCTTTTGAATGAATTATTTCGTCTTGAAAATAAAAAATTTAAAATTAGTTTGCCAATACTTCTAAATACTGACTAGTATGATAATCAAATATACATCTCATCTAACACCGATTTTCAATCAAGTCAAGCAAGTATGTAATTGAAGTTGACATATTTGTAAAAAGATCTTTAAAGAAATTATGGATTTATATCGTAATTAGTAAAGAACTCCAATAGAAAATTAATAGATTAGTTAATAAAATAAATAAAAATAAAGGTATCAAAGAAGAATTATATATTGCTTAATTCTCTAGGTCAAATGAGACTATTTATTTGCAAACATCATAATATTAATTGATCTTAATAATGTTAATTGCATTAATAACTTCATGATAAAGAAAATAATCAAGAGCATCTCAATGTGTTCAACAAAATCGATGTTATTGATCTAAAACCATGAAATTATTTGCAAACCTCATAATGTTAATGTCACTGATCTAAAATCATCATTGAAAAACACAGTAAGTGATCACAGTTTAAAATCCATATAAAAGAACGCATTTTTTTTTACATTTTTTGGGTTCTTGATGTTTCCAATTTAGTAATAAAATCATGAATTATATCATTTTCATCCCTTTCTAGAAAGAAAATGTTTTTGTTTCCATTTTCTTGTTCAAAATATTAAGTCAACATTTGATGTGAGCTAAATCTCAACACAAGTGCACTTCAATTTATTTAAAAACCTTTTTGATCATCAATAACGTGAAATCACGTCTTTTATTTATTGAAAAGAGGGAACAGAAAATGAGTTACATAAATTTATATCAAAATAAAATAATAATATGTCTTTAAGTAATTGGTGGGATAGGAAGGAAATCGAAAAACTAAGAACATTATATTTAGGGGAGTGCTAATGACACCCCAAACAGGGATGTTGAATGCTTAGAAAATTGAAAAAGCACCTTAAATCATCAAATGTTAATCACATCCATCAAATCTTAAATCTCAATTATATTTATTATTACTATTATTATTATAATTATATATAATTCATATTAATTATTATCAAACAAATATATCCTATCTATATTACGAATATTTTAATAAATACACAAATATTATTATATACCATCTATATTATATTTTATTATTATTATATATATAGTTTATATATTTATTATTATTAAATTCATATAACCTATATATATACTACGATTACTTACAAACATATTAATATTATTATGTATTATTTATAAAAGGATTTTTTTTAATTATATATATATATATTAATTCTATGTATATATATTAATTATTTGTAATACCTTACATAATTACTATAATGTCATCTAATATAATATCATTTGTTTTTACAAAATATGTGGTTAGAATAAGGTTTATTTGTTTCTTTAAATAAGGAGTGTTCTCGTATGAACTCTCCCATATATATATATATATAGAGAGAGAGAGAGAGAGAAGTTCAAATGCGAACTCAAATTTGGTTGTGAACGTGATGACAAATAAAAGCGTGACACGTGTCTGAATATAGATTATTTATACTGAATATACAAAAAAATATTCAGACTGAATAAACATTATTCAGACTAAATATGTACTATATTTAATCTGAATATTTATTTGTATATTCAGACTGAATAAAATATTTATCGTTCTTGCATGAACCTCTCTCATGTATATATATATATATATACTAGAAACGTACCCGCGCAATGCAGCGGTTCTGAAAGCTTGCACTCGATTAAAAAATCCACATTGGAAATTCAAAAAATCTAATAGGTTATCTAAAAATCGACAACACAAAGCGAGATAAGTCGATACATACTATTTTGTATAAACCAAAAATTAAACTTGGTTTTTATGCTTACATGTGACGCTGTGATTTGCGATGCTTCGAGTCCCCTTGAGTTGGAGACTTGTCCCCATTTACTGTTCTCATCAATTGGGATAGAAATTCCCAATACCCTAAAAAAAGAAATTACAGAATAAAAAATGGTAATCGAATTGAAATATTTTTGTAAATATAACTCACATTTACAATTATAGGAAATAGAAAATGGAGAGGTAAATAAACATTGACTTACAGGAAGAATTTTACGAAGAGGAAGCAATAAGAACGAACCCAAGATGAATAGAGCCAAGCCACAATTTGCAAATAATGTATGAATTGGTCCATTTAAATATATAGGATGAGGATGAGGATGAAGATTAGAATTAGAATTATGATTAGGGTTAAGATGACCATATATGATTTAGGGTTTAGGAGATAAATGTATGAGATTTAAGAGAGTTTGTTAGGTTTTTTAATAAATTGTATTGATGTATTGTAACCTAAAATTTAAGTAATTAAGCATTAATTGATGATATTTAATGCTTAATAGATTGTTTTTAAGAGTTTTATCTAAATGCTTTATAATATAGTACAGATATAATGTGAGAGGTGGTGGAAATTATGGATTTCGCGCGATAAGTGTCAACTTGATTTTTATTAATATTCATGACTAACAATTCAGTTTAATTTGTTAGAAGAGTTAGACACATATCTATACTATATTATAAAGCATTTGACAAAAAACTCTTAAAAACATATTATTATGCAATATGTACAATTGATTAAAACATAATTACTTAAAATTCAAGAATACAAGTTATACATGCATTGGTACAACTTATTAAAGCTTCATGTTTGAATTCGTGTAACTAACTATACAACTAACTATATAGATAAACATATAATTTTGAATATAAAAAATCTAACATATAATAAGGATAATCATTCAACTCTTTCAAAATGCTTAATTTATTATATTTATAAAAAAATTATATTATTAAACCAAAATATATTATTTTATATTAAACCTAGATTATAATTAAAAAAACAAAATTAAAAAAAATACACAAAAAATAAAATCGTATTATAACATTGATAGAGACAAAAAGGTAAAATAAAACATTAAAATTAAGATGGACTTCGCTGCATTGCGCGAGTACCCTTCTAGTAAGACATAATACCTTAACTTTTAAGCTTTATTTTTATAATTATAAAAAAAACGTTTCAAAATTAAACATATATTTATATAAATTAGTTTTTATTACGATTAAAAAAGGGAGAAAAAATTAATTAATAATTGATATTCATTAAAAAATAATAAAAAAATATTAACAATTTATATTAATCAAAAATAATAAAAGTAAAAATAAAATAAGTTAATTATTAATTTATATTAATTAAATCTAATATAAATATTTAAATAACTAAAACATAAAAAGAAAAGACAATTAAAAAACAAAATAGACAAAAAATAAATAAAAAATCAATCATAGCTCTAAATTTAGGGGTGTGGTTAGTCATGGTTAGAGGTGTCATTAGCCTCCCCCTATATTTAGAGTAAATTACGATCTTCGTCCCTATGTTTGATGTATATAACGATTTGCGTCACTGGTCTTTAAAAGCTGCTTTTTTCGTCCCTGTGATTTGTACTTTGTTTCTCTTTTCGTCCCTAAGGTTAATGAAGTTAGAAAAGATCCGTTGAATAAGGGGTAATTATGTCTTTTTATAATTCTTTTTATTTTCTTCTTCTTTTACTACATAGTATTATATTATATATTTATATGGATAGCCATATTAACTAAAACCCCCATCAATCGACGGTTGACCCTTTCGATGTTCTAGCACCTCCTTGTTTCACCGGCCAACCGACGACCACCACTGCTTTGCCCGTGTTCTCTTTGTGAACCATAATCAGAATTACTTCATCATTTCCTCCCTGCTGCTAGTGAACCATAACCTCCCCCATCTTCAGTTAATAGCACCAAATTCCCGTCCTCTATCTCAAAATCGGAGCTCACAAGTCAAAAACAAAACCAATCACGACTGTAAGCGTCAATCTCAAAATCCGTCCATTTTTTTAACAGTAGCTCGTGCTCCTCTTCTACTAGTTCATCGGAGCTTATACCAATAAAACTCATCTCCAAATCTATCCATTTTCTCGATTTCCCTCTAAGATTATGGAAGATGAAGATGTAGAATTGCAGATGACTAGAAAAAATGAAGATATAGATGGTTGGAAGAAAAAGTTCTAGATGATGCTGATGAGGTGAAGATGAAGATGAAGATGAAGATGAAATCCATCTGCAAAATGATTGCTGGAAAATGAAAACCCAGCTTCAAAGTTTTAAAACCCACCTGCAAAGAATTCATTTTCTTATCATTTAACCCAAAATTCTAAAAAGACTAATTAAAACACAAAAAAAAATCAGTGCATGGGAGAGAGATGGTTGATTTTGTAAAAGTGGGTGAGGGAGAGGGGCTGTGGGGAAGAAGAAGAAGAAGAAGAAGAGGCGTTGAAAAGAAGATAAGGTGAGAGTTAGGTGGAGATAATATAATATAATTCTTGTTAAACTTTTAATATATATAATAATAACATATGTACTTCTTTCTTTGAACTTTAATGAAAAACTAAAGAGAAAGGTTAAAATACCATAATACCCTTGAGTTAACCTTTTTTTTATAATACTATTAGTACGAGGGACGAAAAAAGAAACAAAGTAGAAACCATAAGGACGAAAAAAGCAGGTTTTAAAGATCAGGGACGAAAATGGTTATAAACATCAAACCACAGGGATGAAAATCGTAGTTTACTCTTATATTTATATTTCTATATGTATCATCCCCAATGTCCTAGACACATTTTCTTGGAAATTTGAAAGAGATGAACAATTTGGGAAACATAAGGGAAAATCTTCGACAAATTACAAAAATAATTTATGTGTTCAACTAAACAAGGAAAAGACTTTCAAGAACCTTTTATGTGAGTTTTATACTATGCAATATATGTTATAGATAAATGTAAGTACGTTTAATAGATGTGTGGTTAAGAAAAACAGTTAAGATTCCATCACGTATCGAGTTCAAATCAAGAAATGTGAGATGTGATAGTATGTTGAGGTATGTGAGTATTGCATTTTAATTTTCATACTGTGAAAGTTAAATCGAAATATATTCATGTTAAGGCATCGAAAATTAATTTTGATAATGTGTTCCAGATGATGGATTTAAATTTGCTTTGGAAAGAAAAGTGCATTTGGGCATAAACTTGTACCTACAGTTGTGCTTCGAACATCTTTTTAAGGGGAGAATAATGTTTGGCATGGTTTTGGATAGTAGGCATGTTCATTGGTTTACATCTACATGGAACTGATCTATTCCAATTTCCAATCATTCATTGGATGTTGAAATTTTTACAACCGGTCCACAATTAATCTAATCGATGATTGGAACATTTTGTCCTTCGGATATTACCATTGTTATTTAATGGATCATAATCGTATTAGATACATCCAATATTTTGAACCAATTATTTAACTATTTCTGTTAAAGACATTACTCATATATGTGTAGAGCAACATTTAAGTGTAAAAATTTATTGTTAAAGCTTAGAAAAACATATAAATGAGATTTATGTTGGTATATGTGAAATGTACAAAATATTGGTCCAATATATTTTTGGTTTAATTTTGGTGTGGGGATACTCATTTGCAATAAAAGACCCTCAAACAAATAGAGACCCAAAGGGAATTCTCATGTATTTTGCAAAACTAGATACACAAGAAATATGCTTTTATATGTTTTTTTTTAATCATGGTTTTCGGGCCAACTTACGCGCATAGACTAATCCCTCGGGCGACCACGGATAATTACTTGCTGCATCAAAAACCAAATCACAAGCTTGATAAAAAATGAGCAGTTGTAGTAAGATTTGTAATATGAATACCTTTACGTTTTGCAGAGATATAATGTGCCATTTTAGTATTCCATTTTCTAGTACCATGGCCAAAATGAACTCCTGCTTCCATCATCTCTTCTAAATTAATGTTCTAATAACTTCTTGTCATTTCTCCCCACACTGCCTCCCCCTTTTGAAAAAAAAGAGAAGAGATACCTTGAAATAAATAATTGTTCCGATGGAACCTTCTCTTCTACCTTAGATTGGAATAGATACACAGCCCAAGCCATTATTCTTTTCTATTTGTTATTTTTTTTATTACTATTGTGATATTCATGTATGTTTATGTGATGTTCTTGTATATTTTTTTATATGTTTGTGGTCTGCAAATTATTAATTTCAGTCGGTTCATTTATAAACAAATAATGACATATTCTTGTATGTAAAGAATAAGGTTTAGAACACATGAACATATTTAAAAGATGTGAATGTTGAATATATTATAGCTTGTTTGCAACCAATCGTATATAAATTTACATGTGCGCCAAATGTCAGGCCATATGGCACAAAAAGAAATTACAAGAGTTACATCCTGGTTTGGTGTGCGTCAATTGAGAGATCATATCCCAAAAATCAAGATCACAAGTTAAAAGGAAGTAAGAGGCGCAAAGATAAATCAATGCAAACACTTAGAACTCATTACTCTACACCGACCACCACTACCATCTCCCACCACAATAGTGTCCCTCTCATTTCTCTTATCATTTAATTGCGACAACATGCTACCATTCTTCACCAATTCCAACACTGTGAACCTCTTCGTCTTCCTGTACCACAACATCTCGGCCATTTTCTTCACTCTATTTCCATATCCAGCTCTGTTGACGTGGGTTTGAAGACGATGATTGGGGAAGAAGAAGAGTGGAAAGGGAACGTCTAAGGGTGGTGGTTTCTGAGGGCGGGAACAATAACCTACGAGAGATTGGAGGTAAGGATGGTGAGTCCAGTACAAGACCGATGAAGTCAGGGGTACATCTTATTAGTATGTAAAAAGACGAAACATAAAAAAAACTAAAATACCTTATTTAATTGAATCAAGGGAACTTTTTCCAAACAAAATTCAAACTATAGTGATTAATTTTGAGTTAACATTTAGGGATTTTGACCAAAATTGTAGTTTACTCTTGATTAAAAAAAAAGATAAACATATTGGTACTCAAAATGTTGGTCGTTTCTAGAGAAATGTTGCGGCCGACAAAGATATTCAACAAGGGTTCATCCTCTGCCTTTTAAATTGATCCAACGGTGGAAAGTGAAGGTGGACCCACATAGATAGTGATCCCACTGGCGAGGCCTTCAAGGTGATGGTCAGTGCTGGTTATGAAAAAGGTACATCTCTCCCTCTGTCTCTTATTGTGGGGAATCACCTTTTGTGACCCATGAGATCTGACGGTGGAGAACCTGAGTTGGACGCAAATCTAACGGATCTAATTATTACATCTTATCATGGTTATAAATGTTCATTTTTTTTCAAATATATAATTTAATTTTAAAGAATCAATGGAATATTACGATTGGTCCACATAGGAAATGAGACAATAGTAATGAAATTAAATTAAAATAAATAGATAAAAAGGAGGTAGAGATCACCTGAGTCATGACCACCAAAAAGGAATATAGACCCTCAATAATTTCCCAAACTAGACAATGGGAAACCAAAGTCAAAATGCAAGCTTCCTCTATCCTACAACCATCATAAAATATATATATATATATATATATAAATACTACTGGTACAAACACATGCATGCAGTACCCACTTGTACCTACCCCTTACTGCATGCATTACTCACTTGTACATATTTATAGATCAACCCAATGAAAGCATGAGAAGTGCTGAACATATGATAGCCAAGAAACCAAAACTATTGGTTTCTTGATGTAGCATGAATCCATGGCTAACATCTGTGTTCATCCCGCCTCCCGATGGTCCCATCCCTGGTCCGATTCCGCCACCCAACACACCGGTGTTGGTTGGGTTGTTGTTGCCGTAAGGAGAAGTGGTGGTGCCGCCAGCCGTCACGGTGGTCGAACCCGGCGATCTTGTGTTGCCAGGCGAAGTTGATACGCTTGTGCCACTGCATGCATCCACATTTGCAACAAACGCACAAACAATATTAGCAAACGTTTTTGTTGTAGTTTATAATGTAAATCAAACTAAACAAATTCAGTATATATCTCTCACATAATAATAATAATAATGTACAACTTTTGATGCATATTATCTATAGGGTTGAGTTGGGTTGAGTTCCGGTATGAAGGAGAGTTAACATGAATAGCGTAAGAATGAATTTCCACAATTAGATGCACGTTAGGATGAGATGCACTAGATCAATACCTGTATCAAGTGCGATTCATGGACGAGTTTGAGATTAAAAGTGATCAAGGGTCAAGATCCCTTGTCACGCTTCTCACTTTAACTTCAATTCTTACATTATCCCATGCTATTATATATATATATATATATATACCTAAAGGCTATTTTGAGAAGTGGTAAATATTTGAGAAGTAAATAAGTGATCCTAGACCTTCATACGATAAAGATCGAATTTGACTGATCAATAATTGCGGTGTTGATTGGTCAAAAATCGCGTCTATGGAATAAATAGAGATGATAGTTTCATAACTTTTACAAATAGACGACGGCAAATGCGTTCATATATAAACCTATGTAATTCAAATATGAACTATATGTTCATATGTGAACTTGTACGATTCACACATGACTTAATTAACTTATGTGATGGGTTCGTATATGAATCACATGGGGTATATGAATCACACGGGTTTCACGTATGAACCCGTTTACCGCATATTTATAAAAGTTACGAAACTAGCCATTTATCTTTCACACACCCATGCGAAAAATTATCATGTGCTTCACGGTCAAAACCGCAAATGTTAACCAGTTAAAGGACTATAATCACTTTTTTATTTTTCAAATATTACCATTTCTCAAATGAATCTGTGTCACTGTGTATGTGTGTGTATATATATATATATATATAGGGACGGGTTCAAATGAGAACTCAGTTTTGGTTGTGAACGTGAGGACAAACGAGAGCACGACACGTGTCTAATAATCAAAGAAATATTCAGACCGAATAAAACTGAATATAGTGTTTATTCAGTCCGAGTAATCTGAGTAATGCCTATTGAGACTGATATACACTATATTCAGTTTTATTCGGTCTGAATATTTATTTGATTATTCAGTCTTAATATGACACGTATCACGCTCTCATTTGTCCTCACTTGTTCTCACGTTCGCAATCAAATTTGAGTTCGCATTTGAACTTTCCCATATATATATATATATATGAGAGATATATCTATCTATCTATCATTCCATTGGTCCTACTGACAGGAAACTTAAAAAAGGGGGAAGAATCCATTTTAGTGCGATGTATTTTAAATTTAGATCCTATGGATTACTATGAATGGTTGTATTTCATGCAATCAAAGTTGTACGTAACTTTTCCTTAAAAAAGAGCCAACGTTTGTTTTTGATCAAAACTAACTTTTGCTTTAATTTGCTTTTTGATCTTATCTAATAAGTCTTGCAAATTTCATGGATGGAGATCTTTTTTAATGGCATAATGTTTCACAGTTAAATTAGACAGGACAAGTTTGCAAGAGTTTTCAAGTATCATTATTATGAGAGAGAATTTGTTTCTATTATATAAACACCTATAAAAGAAAACTTTAAAATTACAAGTTTAAGATAAAAAAAATATCCTATTAAGTACACGAGTTATTTTAATAATATAATGAACGATGTAATTTTTAAATAAAGAACATGTTGAAATTAAATGTATTTTTCTAAAATTTTTGAATTTTGTTTATTTATCTTTTGAGTTTTTTTTTGACGAATTTGTTGAAAATGCTCTAGTTTCAATAAAAATTAGTTAATAAACTTAATGACAATATAAAATAGCATGTTGAAAAGTTGATTGAAAGGCGATCAAGAAGAATGGTTTATATTTGATGGTTGGGAAGAACAAATGAATAATCTGAAAAAAGTGGGAAAAAAAAAACATGTAACTTGCTAAAACGTTGTTTTAAATAACTTGTTAAAAAAGTTAGCTTATCTATTTTATGATTAATAAACGAGTTTTTACATTAATTCAAAAAATAAATTAAAAAAATGGTCCGTAAATAGCTTTTGAATCTTGAAAGCATTGAATAGTTGTACAGTACGTACAGTTTTTAATGCATAAAAGACACATCAAAATTATTGAGATTGGTCTGCTTCATAGTTATTATTTGTCAGAGAAGTTACAACTCTAGAAACACAAGGTACAACCCCAAATGGGTACACATTAACCAATCATGTAGCTCCACATTGGATACTCAATCGTACAACTTATTGATGCACAAAAGATACAAGTCAAAAAAGATAATAAAGCCCATAACCTAGATTTTGTCAAAAAGCAAAAGATTAAAAGAGGATTTATTGGGCATGAGACTAAAATGTACCCATTTCAAAATAACCCTTTTTTTTCTTCATTTTTTCAATTAATAAATATATGAAATTTAATACTCCATAATTATTTAAAATGAGATAAAAAGAAACACATACCTGGCAGAAGAAGGGTATGAACAACCATTGGAGCCTGTTTCATAAATAACAAAAAATAAAATGAAAACTTTATAAATAAAATTATATTTATATTTATAATAAAAAGTTGTGTGTAATGTGTAGATAATTAAGAAGAATTGAATACTGACTAGGGTCGGTGGTGGTGACCATGGCTGCACCATTGAAATCACATGAACCAGTGGTTTGACCCTTGGCTTGAAAATAGCTGTTAACGGCATAGTTACAGTGGTCAGATACGGTATCTGGGTTGTAACATTTACCACCTTGTTTCGTCTGGGTGCAGTCAGCACCATTTCCACAGGCGTAGTCTATTGCCATCTGTAGAACCTTATCGTTTCCACCTTTCTTGCACACACACCATGTTCCACCTATTATACATATATATATATATATACATGGTTAGAATGTACAACTTTTTACAGTATCATGGGTCATTATAGTTCTAAATACCAGCACAAGAAAGATGGGATTTTTACATGAAAGCATGATATATGATACTAAAGATAGGTCTTTATTACAACATATATATATATATATATATATAGATGTTGGTTAATTTACATGCTCTGAAAGTTGTAGTACATGCCTAGCATTAGACCATTAACACCAAAAGAAAGATGGGGTGTTTATTTATATGAACTCAAATTAAATGCTGCAAAAAGGAATGTTATAATCCTTTTTTCTTAACAAGTGGGTAGGTATGCTTTGGCTTTAAGTTTAACTATCTCCAAAATCCAGAATAATGTACAACTTTCATTGCACAATGTACAAGTCACCACAACACAACACAACACTAGTTTTGTTTGGATTTGTCTAATGATTATATATGTGGGTATTATGGATTAAGACCTCTTATTTGTTCTTTTTCTATGTCCTGTTGGTGGGTTACATGAATATATATTTCTTGACTTATAAATATATATATATATATACATATATGTGTATGTAAGGAAAATTGAATCTTTATTCTTTTTATTTCCTTTATTTTTTGGAAATGGGAAGAAAATGAAAGAAAGAAAAGAAAAGAAATGCTTACTAGAGTGAGAAACCATGGAGAAGATAAGCATAAGAACAACCAGAGCAGCCATTATTGTTTGTGATATTTGCAGAAGGTTGGAGAAGATGGAGAAAGAAGAAGAGAGAGTGTGAGTGAGGGTATGGAATGGGTTTAAAACTTTAAATGAAAAGGTTAATCTTCTCTAAAGTGAAGAAAGTATCAAATCCAGAGAAAGATTTCTCAAATGGTTGTACTTTGTGTATTGATAGTTGTACATGAATCCCAATTTGGTTATTCCATCTCTGGGACACTGATTTACGGATATAATGGTTTTTATTTTTATGCAGAAAAATGAAAATCAAATAAACAACTAGGGTTTTGAATTAAAGTAGTTTTCACATATAATAGTAATATCTGATTTTAATATATGATTTATAAGATATTTATTTGTTAGTAAGTATTAAGTACTAGGGGCGGGTTTAAATGAGAACTCAAATTTGGTTGTGAACGTGAGGACAAGTGAAAGCACGACACGTGTCATATCCAGACTGAATAATAAAAGAAATATTCATACAGCATATAGTATTTATTCGGTCTGAATAATGCTTATTATTCAGACTGAATATAATATTTCTTTGATTATCCAGTCTGAATAATCTACATTCAGACATGTGTCGCGCTCTCATTTGTCCTCACGTTCACAACCAAATTTGAGTTCTCATTTGAACTTTCCTTTTAAGTAGTAATACATATAAAATAAGTAACAAAATTATGAACTAGTATTAAAGTTTTGTAAAAAAATTAAAATAAAACAATATTGTGCTGCTTTAGAACAACTCAAGACGTAAAATACCATTGATCAATATTAAATTTTCAGTTTCGTCAATAGTAGAATTTATTATTTAAAAAAAAAATATTTTACATGATAGATTTTTATTAATTTTCAGTTTAATAAGCTTTATTTTTAGTTTATGAGTTATTCATTAAAAACATTTTTTACATACATTTACATTATTGTTTTAATGCGTATTAAAGGGTGGACGTGGAGGGCTGACAAGGAGCTCCGGCAGCGTACGTACTATTGTCGGGTGGGGCAGTGGCTTTAAATTTGGTTAATTGGATTCTTTCTAACGGGTATATCTTGGATTTCAAATAACCGACTTCCCATAATGTTCTTTTAGATGGTTTTTTTGATATTATAACAAAGTTATAACACTTAAATTTATACATAGAATCCAACTTATATGTGTTCTTTTTTTTTTTGAATAAAAAACATATATGTGTTCTATGACTTAATACAATGTTGTAATATGTGAATGTGTTTATAAGACAAAAAAATGTCTCAAATAGTTTTTTAGAAGATCTTTTAAATAAAATGTTTTATTAAATTTTTTATAATGATATTATTTGAAAAATATCTTGTACATAGAACCAGTGGCGGATCCAAGATTTTTGTCCACCGGGGTCCCATTAAGGTGAACTAAATACGCGTAAATTCACCCGACGTGTTTCGAAACTTTTTTAAACTTTTTTAGTTGATTTCAAGAGATTTTCTTATTGTTTTTATCGATTTTGAGGGATTTTCTTAATGTTTTTATGGATTTCGAAGGTTTTGTTCGAGTTCTTTTTATTGATTTTAATAGATTTTTTTAGTGTTTTTGTTAATTGCCGATAAGATGGGATCCTTTGAAATTTTTTACTGGGGGAACGAATGCTATATTCAGTATTTTTTATGTTTTTTACCCTTAATAATTTTTTTTTAAAAAAAATCACTAGGGGGATAGGAACCCCCCCTTTATAGGGGTGTATCCGCCCCTGCATAGAACAATGTATTATATTACATAACTATACATATTCGTTTGGTCCTATAAACAGTTTATTAAGACACTTAAAAACTTATAGTAACATTAATCTTATAAGCCCATTTTTTGTCGAAGAGTCTTTATCTTTTCTTTTTTTTTGTATCAATAATAATGATAAAATCTACCCTCTAGAGTCGAGATAAGATATGTGTACATGTTACCCCAAGACAATACCTCTGTGTGGGATATACTGGTACGCTAGGATTAAATGCATACTACAACACCCTTCGAGAAAGTCGAATTTTAAGTTTTATCACCCCACAACATTTTACGTGTCCCAATTACTCTCAACCGAAACAAGCAAACGTCAAACACCGGAAGGACACCCGTCTACTGGTAGCAAATTCGATCCCAAATAAGTCAGAAAGCTATACGTGTTACAGGGTCTAAGTGTGTGCTTTATCGAAGATGAACTACAGGTTCATAAAAAGTACAATTACTATACATATGATTTGTCCCATAATTTATCTACAAAGTTGAGAGACAATAATCCACTTATCATTTGTCCGGTGAACGCGAACCTTATTCCCAGTCAGAATCGAAAAATCCGGCATCTTTCATCTCAGAGTAGTAAGCATTATCCAAAAGCAAGTCTTCCTCCTGAAAACACACAAAACTCATATTATTTAACGAAAAAATAGCAGTTTTCAGAGGTAAACGAAGCCAACGATATATACCTGAAAGAAATCTTTGAGGAAAGTTACATAAACAAAGGGAAGATAAAGAGTGTGGTAGCAGATCACAATGATACTATATGGCCTGCAAAAATAGAACAAATCAAATACAATCAAGTGAATTTTAGAGTGTTGTATTGAGAAATAAAAAATGGATTTTTTGTTTTATGTTTATTTATTTATAATATGGTCGTATTTTGGTACCAAAGCCCAAATCCCACGCCGACTGCAGCAAGTCCACAACCTAGTAACGCAACTCCAGTGATCGCGAACATGACAACAACATAATTGTAAAACGCTGGTCTAGCTGCATAAAGATGATGGCCCATTAGATACTAGTTTGCAAATTAAGAACAAATACTACACCCTCCATCCCAAAATAAATGTCCACGATAAATAAAGACAGTGTAAAAATGTGTAATTATTACACTTTTAATTAACTAAATGACAAATTTACCCTTTTTTTTACAGAGTGAGTAATGAATTTCTCCATCTTACAAGTGAGAGTAGAACTGGAAGTGAAGTGGACACTTATTTTGGGACCAACTAAAATAAAAATGTTTTAGGACGGAGGGGGTATAAAATATAAATTAAGAGTGAAGTGGGGATTGTTAGAATGAGAACCAACTTACGTGGTAGCTTATCTCTCCACTTTGAGTAATGCACACAAAGAATATAGCCATAAGTGCATGTCAACAATAGTTCATCGACCGTCCACACGCTCCACTTCCCTCGATGGGTGGTTTCACCGTCAATGAAAAGTGGGACATGGAATCCAAACACAAAAATTGCCTGAAGACAGAAGGAAAATAGATAATTATATGCACGTGTTGAAGATAAAATGTTTCTAGACACTCCCATATGTCACAATAAAGGAAATCAAATAATCCATTCGGAGAAGATGCAAAAGATCCACAAATTTGGCATTATTAACAAGACGACAACAAAGCAACAATTATTGCTGAAATCAATCAGGAAGCATGGGAAACAAAAAAGATAAAATGCCAGCCCAATATGATTCTTGTGAGTTGAAAGAGGTTAAATAGGGCTAATTGATTTATCATGATTCTCATATGATGTCAAAGAAATCAATAAGTGAATACCATCTCAACAGCTGAATTTGGCTGTATTCTAATAAGAATAGCAATTGGACAACAAGAAGCAAGATGTGCTTTAGTATCTATTGTATAAAAGGTTGTTGCAAGTGTTATTGGTCTACCACTAGAAAATCCTTCAACCTAGGCATGTCAATGGGTCATGTTCATGGTATATATATATATATACATATATATACACACACCGTCCCGACATAATGGATTTTTTAGGGATCTTATAGGTGCACCTGCTCTATCGTCCCGACATAATTGATGTGTGCTCCCTCAAGATAAAAAAAAGTGATTGTAGCCTATTGGTAGTGTCATTACATGTGATATTATAGGTTGCAAGTTCAAATCCTTTTGCCTCTTTTTTTTTGGTAAGTTAATAGCAGAAGAAAAGATAGAAGAAAAAAGAAAAATCTACTTAGATGTTGCAAAAATACATTGTATGTCATTTTTATTTTCCCGAAGGAAAGGGAAGGGAAGTAGGTGGGGAAGGAAAAATCTTGTGTTCTCGAGTTTTTTTAAGAAGGTAAGGAAAGGGAAGGAAAATCATGTTGATTTTCCTCCCAAATGTTGGAAGTAAAGGGAAGGAAAGAAAACAAAAGAATTTATAACAATTAAAGATATTTATAAAATTACACATCTACCCATTAGTTACATACCACTATAAAAGTAAAAGTGACGTCTTCCCTTTCCTTTCTCTCCCGCTCAAGAAAATGAAATTTTATTTTCTTTCGTTCCCTTTCCTTTCTTTTCTTTCATTCCAAGACTCAAGAACACAGTGTTAATGAAACAATATATTTTTATTATGCTAAATATCGAAATTTTTGCTGGGTCCGCCTCTGCACACGAGACATGCATCTTTTTTCTATAGAATGAACCACATGTCTTTCTCAATGAAATAGAATATGTAAATAAGGCAAATGGAAATCATCAGATCATGCTTTCAAGGTTGTTTGAAAATCAAACTTGCAAATGCAGACAGGCAGGAGCAAAAACTCTTAAAGGTAAATATCGGGGAGAAGCAGTACAAAACAAGAATTACCTTGAGAATTATATCTGCTCCAACAATGACCCCAGAAATAATGAAAGTATGAGCTAATGCTTCCAACCCACTTGCATAACTTTCTTGGAGTAAGAAGGCCACCAAGCTAATCTCTAAACATAGTGTTCCCAAGGATGTGAGCAATGACAACATGTTCCAAGAAACTTCCTTCCCAGGCATGCACTGCCATACCTGCATCAACACAATCTAAAAGAGTTAATACCCCTCTACAAAACCTAAACTAGATTATTGCATCTAAGTTAAAGCATTCAACAATAATAAAGGCTACATTTGTGGTTCATAAATACAAGGTTGAGGTGGGTTGGGGCCTTGGGGGGAGGGTTTAGTCTTTTTTCATATAGATTTGTGGTATTTATTAGATAGAGATAGCCGGATAAGTGATTTCTTTGGTGTGCTTTTTAGCTAGGTAGGACCTACACATTCCTTTATAATCCTGTCTCTAAAAAAACCCTTCCTCTAAACAGTGGTTATTTGTTTTATTTACCATTTTTGCAATTCGGGTGGGCCCAGACCCTTCCTTCAGGTGGATGTACTGGGTTTTATAAATTCAAGATATACAAATTGATCAAACTTGCACAAGCTCGACATCAAAATGACATTTGCATTACCCTCCGTTCGTATTCCCTCTAGTTGATAATGGATGTTGGATTAGTTAAGAAGAAATCATCTGATGCACAGAAAAAACTTCACTCATGTTTTACAAAGATTCAACAAAAATTCGATGTGCCGAGAGAAACACATACATCTTAATCATGGACCTTACAGAGGCACAACCGTACAAGTTGAACATATGTTAAGCAAATAAAAAGATATAAAAAGATTAAAAGGATGACCCACAACCCTTCTAAATATTTTAAGGAAATGAGATCAAGATGGTTCCTTTTGGAAATAATGTGAAAGTTAATTTTTTTTTTGGAAGGGTGTCCTAGGCTATGCCTGGACTAATCCAGGCAAATTATGACTGCAAGACATCAACCCTGATAAACTTAGTGGCCACAATTGTTGTGTACGCCTGGATTTGAACCCTGGGCAGATAGGATATTTCACCACGTCCCTTAGGGTGCGTTTGGTACTTGGGACAGGACAAGACGGGACAAAACTGTCTGTCCCACGTTTGGTGCAGCATGGGACAGGACAGGAATTCACTGTCCCATGTTTGACGCAACATGGGACAGGGACATGACTGGGACAAATGTGGGACAGGGTGGGACAAAAAAGGGTTTTTCTTGTTCCACCAAAATAGATGGGACAAGAATGGGACAGAAAATCAAATATCACTAATCTACCCTCATTTGATATATAAACTTAATATGGTACTTGTTTTAATGGTCAACACCACTAGCCACGACCGCCGGCGACCACCGGTAGCCACAATCGGCCACCAACCACCACCATCCATTGCAACTACCACCACCACTGTTGGCCACCTCCACCTTCTTCTCTAGAACAACAACCTCCTCCACTACCTCTACAACCACAGTCGGCCACCAACCACCACCGTTCATCGCTGCCACTACCACCGTAGCCACCTCACCTCCACCATAACCACTACCACTCCATTGTCACCGCTATCTACTAATATCTTCACTTCCTTCACAACCACCACCATCCATCTCCACCACCACCACCACTGTCGGCCACCTCACCTCCACCATAACTACCACCACCGCCGCCGACCACCACCGCTGAGGGTCATCTCACCTCCACCACTGTGGGTCATCTCACCTCCACCATAACCACCACCACCACCACCACTACCATATTAAGTCATCTATAATCAACATCGGCTACTGATCACCACCGCTCGCCGCCGCCAATACTACCATCAGAATGAAGCATAATTTCTTATTTGTGTGAATCGTGTTTTTCAAACTATCATCAATTATAACAAAATTCGCATTCAATTTTTTTACTAATATGTATGTATGTGTAATTATAACTATTATATAATATATAAAATCGTCAAATAACTTATGTGACAACTTGTCTAATTCTGTTCTGTCCTGTCCTAGATGTACCAAACACATCCTTGTTCTGTCCAGTCCAGTCCTGTCCCACCCTCTTGTCCTGTCCTGTCCAGTTCTGTCCTGTCCAATCATGTCTGCGTACCAAACGCTACCTTAGGGCCTCAACCCTTTGGTTATGTGAAAGTTATTTTAGTCGTGGGTCTAGTATCAATATCAGTTAATAGTAGCAGTGATTGATAATGACCATTTACACAGAGGAAACTTATTGTGGAACAAGTCTAGCTAATAAAGTGAACAATAATGCAAGGAGATATCATACAAATACGTATATGAGGAATCATGAGAAATTGTAACACAGGCCAGCACCTATTAACCAAGATAACATGCATAAAAACTAGTAAACTTCATAGAGAAAAGTGTATTAAGTCACAGTCAATTCTAGGCAAGCACTAGGAGATCTTGTTTTAACAATTGACCATTTAAATTGTGCCCTCCTGAGTATATACCCCTCAACCTGGATCACTTATCATGTCATACCCTCCATCCAACAGATAACATCCCCATGTGTTTCCAAGTCTAGCAATCCACATATACAATTACTACTACCAACCCAACTGAATGCAATACAAATATGTTTGTGCAAATATATATTCGAAGCTTATAATATCATTTTATGTGGGTAAAGCTATGTTACAATTAGATGGATGAAAAGAAGCGGGTTTGTTTCACTACATCTGTGACAAGACAGAGTATTTCAGTAAAATCCACTCTACTTAAAAGCTAAACTGCCAATCAGCACATGTGTGACTAACAGAGAGCTAGTACTGAATAGCAATCGATACTCTTCACAAAATGTGAGGTCTAGGCTCCTGTTCAACTTCCATAATCCCCATGCTCCTTGGACTAAGTAAATAAATTGAAGTACATTACCGTTGCTGATGGAAATATTTATACATACATACATGAAACATCATCTACATTATAATCATGGCAAAAAGGGAATGGAAATATTACCTGAAGAGAGCACCAAGCAAGATTGAGGACGGCGGAGAACCAAAGGAGAATATAATAAGCGATCATAACATGTGACCGACGATGACTAAGCTTCTTGATGTTCTTTTTTAGATGAAACCCTAAATATAGTACAAACAATAGCGCCGGGATAGATAGAGTGGCAGTGTACCATAACCCATGGCATTTGTTTTGAATGAACGACGATGAGGATAATGATATTGTGTGTTGATGATGGATGTTGGTTATGGCGGGAATAACTTGACCTGGAGGAAAATTATGGTCTTGATCGTTCACCATTTCTGTTCATGCTAGAGAAACGAGAACTTGACAATTAAAGGCATAGATAATCTTGAAAACCTAATTTTGTATGTGCGTTTGGATCGATCGGATCGAATCGAAGCGTCTTCGAATTTCTCTCCCCCAGAAACCCTAATTTGTGTCGATGATGAAATTGCAGAGCTTCGGAGTTGGCACAGAAAGGATTGGCCAACGACGTCGTTGTCTATGGATACATACAGATTACAAAAGTTCCTGAATCACCCCTAATTCTTTCTTCTATTTATGTATTTCGTCCTTTATTTGTTTTATCAAATCCAATCCAATCCAATCCAATTTTTGGTTAAATTTTTTAAATCATCACCGTTCAGAAATAATTAAAATTTTAATCATCTGATTGTCAAAGATTATTGCAAATTTGCAAGTCAATATTATCTTGTTAGAAAATTGGATTTCGAATGCTTGGATTACTGAAAGTCGTGGAATTATTTCGATGGTACTCTCGAAAATCCAATCGAATAAAATTCAGTAAGTATTTCGAACTCCGAGAGAGAATTCTTATGAAAAACGTACCCATAAAATGATCAATCCGAGATGATAAGAAAACCGTCTCCAAAACAGTTGCAAAACTATTTTCCCTCTCGTTTTTCCACATGAGCCAAAAACGGGTTATAAACTTAAATTCGGATTTTTAATGCATTTTTCATAAAGCAATATTAACCCAAATAAAAATTTCCAAGCTGACCCCACCAGGATTGCCACCCCTTGGACCCCGCTACCAGGGGCGCTGCCCCCGAACCTCCGTGGTTTAGGGCTTCGCCCCTAAACAACAATTTAATTTAAATCAGGATAAACTAAAACAAGTGTGCAATCCACACCACCCTTACTTGTTTAATATTCGTTAAGATTATTATATTGATCAAACAAATTAATCCCATTACACTTGAATTAAATTGGTAATACAAATCACCAAACACAGTTTTCTGAAAATTACCAAATGAAAATAGAGTAAATTACAAAAATTGTCAACACTTCCAAATGCCACTTGTTCCCGTTGCATCCGTCTTCAGGACGAACTAGTCACAGGTTTTCACTTCTGAGTCGGTCTACGTTGAAAGTAGTGAATTCCTCACACAGGGGCATTTGGACTTTTTTGCCATATTTTTTAAATTAGTGTACCAAGTCAGCAAATCCCATGTACAATTCATTAAAGCATTAAAAGGCCATCTCTCTTAAACCATTCGCCACCTCCTTCACCGGAACACGCACATGTAAGAAAAGCAACTGTATTGATATGCTGGATTCATTGGTCAAGATCTCAAGGATGTTACATGCCTGCCTGCATCACTGCAAGTGTAAAAACCAAAAAAACAAAAGGTATGCCCTTCAATTGCATGCCCATTATTCCATGAACATAAAACCATAATTCATGTGTAAAAAAAAAGCATATCAAAACAACTATATGTTTGCTAGAAATATCGTCCTCTTTCCCCCCAAAAAAGACAACTATGTGTCAAAAAAAACTAAAAAGGTGTTCATAAATATCATGTGCATGTGCCTCTTTGAAATCATCCACCATTAAGTTCTGCATATTTTCTTTGTGATTCGGTTTTGATGTTTTCCCAGTTTTTAACATCTTTGCTTTTGGGCATATTCATTTATTGAAATACTTGAACTCAGTACACCAAGCAAATTTTGAAAAAAAAAGTCAAAAACACACCTTTAAACCAACATACAACCAGTCCAACCTTTCACCTTGCATCTCAAAATCACACACACTATCTACATTTCATTCATATGTGAATATCTTCATTCATCCATCCATTTCATCATCATCATCATCATCAATCTCCTCAATCTTCATCCTCTTCACAGCTTGTGCAGCATCACTACGAGCTCCTCCATTTGCGTTTCCACTCGGCACTTGTATAAGTATATCACTCTTCTGTCCTGTTGCAGCATTCACCACTCCACCATTCTTCTCCGTCCTGTAACTCAGTTCTTCCCCACTCATACCTGCATCTATGTACACAGTCGAATTCTCATCGATCTCTTCTCTGATCAACATCTTCGATAATTCAGTAACCACCCTCCTCTCCAACCATCTCCTAATTGGCCTCGCTCCATATACCTAAATATCCAACCAACAAGTCAGATCAATCATCACACCCACAAACATAATGAATAATAGTTATTTGTTTACACTTTACATTTCATTCATATGTGAATATACTCCACATGGTAGAAAAACCAGTTATTTTATACTTACCGGATCATAACTTTCGTTAAGTATAACATCTAATGCTGCTTCTGTAACTCCTAAAGCAACACCCCTTTCTGCAAGGCGGATTGCCACATCTTTCAACTGAAGTCTAGCCACTTTTCTTAACTGATCATGAGAAAGTGGATCGAAAACCACAATCTCATCGAGCCTGTTTAGCAACTCCGGTTTGAAGTGCCTCCTCACCTGCCAACCGTCGCATGTTAGTTTCACGAATCCAATTAAACCTTTTAGCAATTTTATATGAAATGAAAAACCCTTATTAGCCTTACCTCTTGCATCACCATTTCACGAGCATTGTCCATTGTGGTCTTACCGGATAAGCCCTTTAACAGATATTCAGCTCCGAGATTGGAGGTCATGATGATGACAGTGTTGGTGAAGTCAACGGTGCGACCTTGACCATCGGTCAACCTTCCGTCATCCAACATTTGAAGAAGTGTATTGAATACAGATTGATGAGCTTTCTCTACTTCATCGAATAATACAACACTGTAAGGTCTTCTCCTCACAGCTTCAGTCAGCTGACCACCTTCTTCATGACCAACATACCTGAAAAAAAATCAATGAAAAAAACAAATTTTTAATCAATGTTGTTCATCTAATAATGACCGCAAATGAACAGGTGTACTTGGTACTTACCCAGGTGGAGCACCGATTAATCGGGCAACTGAATGCTGCTCCATATACTCAGACATATCGATTCTGATCATTAGCTTTTCATCATCAAATAGCTGTTCAGCAAGAGCCTTGGCAAGCTCAGTTTTGCCAACACCCGTGGGACCCAAGAAGAGGAACGAGCCAGTTGGCTGCTGAGCTCTCCCCAAACCGGCTCGAGACCTCAGCACCGCCTCAGCCACAGCACCAACTGCCTGATCTTGGCCTACAACCCGCAGGTGCAACCTATCGGCTAGCCCAATAAGCCTCTCCTTCTCGTTGGTCCCGAGCCTGGTCACTGGTATGCCGGTCCATCGACTCACCACTTCAGCAATCTGATCAGGTCCCACTGTCTCAGTCAGCATAACATTTTCATCTGTAGTACCTTCAAGCCTTGCTATTGCAGTCTCCACTTCTTGAACTGCTCCAAATTTCAAGTCTGCAGCTCTAGCCAAATCATATCTTCTTTCTGCTTCTTGTAATGCAACCAAAAGCTCTTCCCTTTTCTGTTTCAGCCTGCGGATTTCATCAATCCTTTGTTTTTCTTTCTTGTATTTCATCATCAATGGCTGAAGTTTATCCCTCAAATCATCAAGCTCTTTCTTCACCTGAAACAAGAAAAAGTTTACCATTTATCATACTGAAATCAAACTATTTTTTAAGAGTAAATATAAAGACGATTATATACTAAAAAACTCACTTCAACAAGACGAGCTTTGCTTGCTTTATCCTTCTCCTTCTCCAAGGCATGAAGTTCAACCTCTAACTGCATTCTTTTCCTTTCAAGATTATCGATTTCTTCAGGTTGACTATCAAGTTGTACTCTAACATTTGCGCATGCCTCATCCACAAGATCGATAGCCTTATCAGGCAAGAATCGCGCTGCATACAAATTTCGATCATAATAAGCATCATCATTACTAATATATATATATATATATATCTGAATGACTACATATAAAAATGAAACCAATCATACCAGTTATGTAACGACTCGAAAGCTGAGCAGCAACCACGAGAGCACGATCAAGAATTCGAACACCATGATGACCTTCATATCTCTCTTTCAATCCTCTAAGAATGCTTATGGTATCAGGAACACTCGGTTCAGCCACCAAAACCTGTTGGAACCGCCGCTCAAAGGCTGCATCTTTCTCAACATATTTTCGATATTCCTCCAAAGTAGTCGCACCAATGCACCGAAGTTGACCTCTAGCAAGCATAGGCTTGAAAAGATTTGCAGCATCCATCGAACCTTCGGTTCGACCAGCACCAAGTACAAGATGGATCTCATCAATGAATAATATCACTTTCCCTTCAGCATCTTCAACCTCTTTCAAAACTGCTTTCAATCTTTCCTCAAACTCACCTCTATACTTGGCACCGGCGATCAACGCACCCATATCCAATGCAATAACTCGAACATCAGCAAGATTACTTGGTACATCACCTCTTAAAATCCTTTGAGCTAATCCTTCAACAACTGCTGTTTTGCCAACTCCAGGTTCTCCAATAAGAACAGGGTTGTTCTTGGTTCTTCTTGATAGAATTCGAATCACTCTTCTAATTTCTTCATCTCGTCCTATTACAGGATCAAGCTTACCAGCTTGCTCAACAAGATCACGACCATAGGTTTTGAGAGCTTGGAAATTAGTATCTCCAGAAGCACTTTCGACTTTCTTCCCTTCTTTACCTCGAAGTTTTTCGACCTCACTTTTCACCCGTGACGTACCAACTCCGGCTTCTTTGAGAAGATCACCGATTTGGGAGTCTTCAAGAAGACCTAAAATCAATTGATCTACTGCCAAATGGGTGTCGCCACGGGACTTTTGTAAAGATTGAGCACGACGGATAGTTTTGATTAGAGAAGTGCTTGCTGGAACTTCATCAGGAGCAGGGGATTGTGATGGGAGTTTCTTCAATGCTTGATTGAAAACCCTCTCTGCTGAATTACCTGCCTCTTCACCGCCGGCATTGCTTATTGCTTGCCGGAATATGCCGTTATGGTCGGAGATTAAAGCGGTAGCGATATGTAGCGGTGTGAATTGGGCGTGTCCAGCATTCATTGCGAGTTCATGACCAGAAGCCAATGCTTCATTTGTCTTGTGGGTGAATTTGTCTGGATTCATGTCTGATAATACCACCTAAAAACCTACAATCAATCGTAAAGCCAATTAAAATCAATCGTCTTATATAAACAACATTATTGCAGAAATTTAGTAACCTAAAATTTTCCCAATACATGAAAGGCGAACCGAAATCGAATCAAAAATCAGATTCAAGTGATCAAGATGGCCCAACGATCAATCACCGAAGGAAACAGAGGATATTCATCAAAAATCGAAGAACATAAACCGAAAAACTTACACTAAAACAAGCAATTTCAATTAGAATAACAGTAAACGAAATCAAAAACACATACAAAGGAGATAAGAGATGTGTTGTTACCTTGAATTATGACTCCAATGGCGTAAAGAAAACAATCGGAAACAAACGATTCAATGTCCTTCGAACTATCAAGTATCAGAGCGCTTTTATGGAGATTTCTTCAACGAATTAATGACGGATTTGAAGATCTTTTGCGAACTGATGAATGAGGGAAGTGATGATATGCTTTATAGTACACCATGTATTGTAATGGGAGGAACGAGAGACATCTGGAATGTAACCGCTGTGTGCGTGTGTTTCTGGAACCTACCAGAAATGTTTAGAGACTTTCCGATTTTTCATACCCTTGTAGTTTTGTCATGTTACATGATAAGTCCTCTAAGTTTTAGAAATCACTACAACACCTCCAAGATTATGCTTTTCCGTTTATTTGTAAATATATAAATCTAATAGTGTTGAATCGGAAGGTGACAAGTGTATCTGTCGTAAATAATGTGACAATTGATTATTGATGTATAAATAATCCTTAGATTTTTTTTTCATAGCTATTTGATTGTAATTTTGTAAATACAACTATACTTAGAGGGACATAATTAAAAAGAATTACAAGCTATTATTTCCTCATATTGGACTTTTATAAATCTATAATTTAATTATTTATTTATTTTGAAAAATGTAAATTTTAATTCAGTAGATAATGTTTTTGAAAATGATTGACTTCAAGGATCATAATCATCAATCAATTAAATTAGAGTGAATTGTGGATTTGGTCCATGTTGTTTGATAGTTTTTTAGGCTACGGTCTTTATAATATGTTTATTATACATATTGTTCTTGTGGTATTCAATTTGTTTTGGTCATGGTCTATCTGACTAACAGCTCAGTTAACTCCGTTAAATCAAGGGTTATTTTTGCCATCTATCTATTATTCTGTCTTTTTTATTAAATATAAAAATAATATTATATATATATATAATGTGATATTATTGTACATTTGATTCGTTTAATTTAAAAATTAAATTACTATGTTAAATAAATTAAATTATATATTTTTTTAAAAATTAATTATATTAAATTAGAATTAATTATATTAATTCTTTCAAATAATTAATTATATAAATAAGTTTTAATATTATAATGTAATTAAAATTTTAAATTAAACAAATGAAATCAAAAAACCATATCTTATTTTATTTAGAGCGAATAAATAAGATATGGTTTTATGATTGATTTATTTAAACTAAAAAAATAATTATATCAAACACGATTTAATATTATTGTTTTTTTTATCATTGCAATAAATAAATTTATCATCGATATTTTAATACCAAAATCATTTAAAACCACTAAGAAAGGAACTCCAATTTTATCATACTAAAATAAATTTTACGATTTTTATATAATTTTTCATTAAAAAAATCCAAAGTCAACTATTAAAATTTTCACCAAATGAAAAATCCACATGTACTCTCATCTTTGTAATTTAAAATTAAACAAATTCTTATATAAATTTAACAAGTTTTCATATCGAAATAGACAAAAAATATTAAAATAATAAAATTATATCGTATTTAATATAATTAAATTTTAATTTAAATAAATCAAATGACAATATAATGTTATATTTTATTTTAAAAACTTGCATTTGAAAAGGTGAGTTTTTTTTTAATTTAAATTAGATTTAATTAAAGCTAATTTAATTAGTTATACTAAATTAGATTTAATTTAAACAAATCAAATGATAAAATAATACCTTAATTATAGGAAAAAGACAAAAGAATAGGTAAAATGCAAAAATGGTCCTTGATTTAAAATGTTAATTTAATAATATTTTCTATTCAAAATTTTATGATGTCTTCAAATTTAAAAAATAAATAAAAACATTATCGTTTTCTCAAAATCACATAAAACTGTATTATAGCATCGACGGATACAAAAAATAAAGTGAAACTTTAAATTCGAAATGTATCCCGCTTCATTATGCAAGTACCCTTCTAGTAATTATTAATCAAGAGAGAGAATCAAACAAGAATATTAACTAATTAAAAGAATACGAAAACGGAAAAATCACGTGAGAAATCCTATGTGATTTTACATTAACAGTCAGAAAAAGGTATCTGGACAACTTTGGCCGCGTCTATAGATGATGGGGAAAAGTCACGTGAATCACATATGATTTTGTACACGATGTTAGTGTAAAATCACGATCGTTTTCTTATTCTCTTAAATATGTATTGTTCTTGTTTGAACCCGACTCTATCAATTAAACTATATATATTTATGTACTTATATATATATAGGGGTAGGTTCAAATGTGAACTCATTTTTGGTTGTGAACGTGAGGACGAATCTCAGCCACACATCTTCGGTTATGGTGGACGCGATCACGGAGGATTGACGCGATTCATGGGAGGGTGGAGATTATTAAAGGAGGGGAACCAGGTCAAAGCCGCCTTTATTGACCGGATAAGTGGCTGAGATTCGTCCTCACGTTCACAACCAAAAATGAGTTCACATTTGAACTTTCCTATATATATATATATATATATATATATTATGAGTTTAGGGTTAAGAAGCTTTGCAGAGTGTAGCAGGCTGTTCTTTTGAAAAAAATAATACAGTTAAGACTATATATATTTGTTTTTTTTCCAAGTTCTGAGGGGAGGCTAACCAATGGTTCAGATCCTTTAAAGATGAACATGGAATTTACATAGGCAATTTTTCAAGAGGAGCTAGGTGTGTAAAGACTGCTTGGTTGGTTTTTTTATTTAGTCATGTATAGATTAATCTGTATGTAATAGATCGAAAAAGTTTTTATTTGAGATGGTTTTTTCATAGATGAAAGGAACAGAGGGACAGTCTTGAAAAAAACTTGGTTTTCTATATAAAGTTCTGCCTTAGAAACTTATTAAATAAGCCACTTTTTATATCATAAAATCACTACCTAATTAAACAGTCATGTAACCGACCGAAGAAGTTGTTAGTGTCTTTAAGCTTATTAAACCGCTAACAAATAGACCCTAGTCCCTACCTTCCTTTTTAGCACATCCACTCAACTAAAGAGTGGTGGATCTTGCATAACCAATTAAAGCAAAGCTTTACAAAAGGAACAAGCCAATAACATCATTAATAAGAACGACAAGGTTTGTGGCGTACTGGTTAAGACTTGTGGGGGATGAGGTTAGACAACCCATCTACCCCAGGTTCGAATCCAGGCGCAAACAACTTGTGGCCACTGGAGAATTATCTCAGGGTTGCATACTTTAGCAGTCTTAAAATTGCCAGAGATTGGTCTAGGCAAATGCCTAGGATAACCTTTCCAAAAAAATACATCATAAATAAGATTAAATTACCTGAAATGAAGTCATGGACAAGCAAAAGGTATTTGTTTATAAAAAGGTGAAGAAGAAAACCAAATTACAATCATCCAAAAACAGGAAACTAAATAACAAACAAAAGTCTAAAAACCTCAATATGCCTTGTATGTAGTAGTCCTCCTCCTCCTCCTCCTCCTCATCATCATCATGGTTAAATAACAAGTAGAGGCTGCAACCAACAAAAAATGTTAAGCGTCTAATTAACAACACAGATAAATATTACCGAAGGGCCTTTGGCCTAGCAGTATGGTAGCCCTTCAGGGGTTCAAACCTCACCAAAAAGTGAGGAGAATGTGTGAGTTTATTTGTTGCATTTGCTGTGTATAAATATTATATACCTAAAAGAACACGAAAAATATTATGTTTTTGGTGTCTACGAGATAAATGAAACAAAAAGAGAGATATATATATATATATATACCGTATCGAGGCTAACAGGTTTCCCATCCTCAGCAAGAATATCGACTACTGTTCCAGATTGATCAGCCTAACAACATAGATAAATAGATGCATCATATGATCTTAACATCAAAACGTGAATGCATGTAAATAGTAACTCAAAATACGAAAAGAAGTGCAGGTTACCTCAATCTCATTCAGCAACTTCATTGCCTCAATAATGCAGATAACCTGGCCTTTCTGAACCTTATCTCCGACCTGGATAAAGTATATACAAAATCTTCATTAATAACTCATACACATTTCACTTCAGAATCAAGGAGCAAAGGACAAGATAAAAAGATGATAATAGTTTATGTATACATGTATATACGGTCGAAATAACGCAAAAAAATAAATTCATAACCATAGGGGCAGCTGGAGGCTGAGGTAAAGCTTCCTTCTTTCTTATAAGGACCTCCAGCTCCATGATGTCTCTTGAATCCACAAGCCTGAAATAAGATATAATAATTGCATCTATCAGCAAAAACATAATTGGATGATAAGTATGTGATATTTATATGTTAGATGAAATTACCTAAAATAACTTGCCAAGTCCCAAAAAGAAAAACGAATCTAGTAAGTTAACAACATTCACCATTTTGATAACGATTTGAAATCCAATTGAAAGAAAGCTATTAGATTTTGAATGTTAAATCTAGGATCGGTTGCTAACGAGTTGAGAAAACAAAATGATTTCAAAAAGATTAAATCACATACATAGCAATCCAAAAAGTTGTCTCACAACGTATAGAGCGAAGATCGAGGCCTATGTTGCTAAGCACCACAACATATAGAGTGAAGATTGAGGCCTATGTTGTTAAGCACCAATTGCACTGGAAGTCTACAAGTGTTAGGCCTTGTTTGTTTTTTTCATTTAAGCTCTTAATCACCACTTGTGTCTTATTTGTTTTTTAACCATTTTAGAACTGAAATCAGACTTCAGACTTCAGCGCCTCTTAGTAACCATTTCAGAACTGAAATCAGACTTCAGACTTCAGCACCTCTTAAGAAATGACCATTCAGTATCCAGTATGTGTGCGTGTTTCATATACCTCTGCATATCTTGTGTGTGATTTAGCAAGCGAATACTTTAGTTACTTTGATGTGGTCTCGACCTCCACCTATTTTCCCATTTTTTAAATATCTTTGCTTTTAGACATTCATTTATTGAAGACCTTTTAAATTCAGTACACATTTCATTCATATGTGAATAGCTTGCATCTCAAAATGTACAACCAGTCCAAGCTTTCTTTCACCTTGCATATCAAGATGTACCACACATTATCTACATTTCATTCATATGTGAATATCTCTATTCATCCATCCATTTCATCATCATCATCATCATCAACCTCCTCAATCTTCATCACTTCGAGCTCTCCACCATTCGCGTTTCCACCCGGCACTTGTATAAGTATATCGCTCTTCTGCCCTGTTGCAGCATTCACCACTCCACCATTCTTCTCTGTTCTGTAACTCAGTTCTTCCCCATTCATACCTGCATCTATGTACACAGTCGAATTCTCATCGATCTCTTCTCTGATCAACATCTTCGATAATTCAGTCACCACCCTCCTCTCCAACCATCTCCTAATTGGCCTCGCTCCATATACCTAAAGATCCATCCAACAAGTGAGATCAATCATCACACCCACAAACATAATGAATAACAGTTATCTGTTTACACTTTACATCTCATTCATATGTGAATATACTCCACATGGTAGATAAACCAGTTATTTTATACTTACCGGATCATAACTTTCGTTAAGTATAACATCTAATGCTGCTTCTGTAACTCCCAAAGCAACACCCGTTTCTGCAAGGCGGATGGCTACATCTTTCAATTGAAGTCTAGCGATTTTCCTTAACTGATCATGAGAAAGTGGATCGAAAACCACAATCTCATCGAGCCTGTTTAGCAACTCCGGTTTGAAGTGCCTCCTCACCTGCCAACCGAACATGTTACTTCACGAATCCAGTTAAATCTTTTAGGAATTTTTATATGAAAACCCTTACTAGCCTTACCTCTTGCATCACCATTTCACGAGCATTGTCCATTGTGGTCTTCCCGGATAAGCCCTTTAACAGATATTCAGCTCCGAGATTGGAGGTCATGATGATGACCGTGTTGGTGAAGTCAACGGTGCGACCTTGGCCGTCGGTCAACCTTCCGTCATCCAACATTTGAAGAAGTATATTGAATACCGATTGATGAGCTTTCTCAACTTCATCGAATAATACAACACTGTATGGTCTTCTCCTCACAGCTTCAGTCAGCTGACCACCTTCTTCATAACCAACATATCTGAAAAATCAATGGAAACATATATATTTTTTAATCAATGTTGTTCATTGAGCAATGAAAAGTTACACAGATGACTGCAAATGAATAGGCATACTTACCCAGGTGGAGCACCGATTAATCGGGAGACTGAATGCTGCTCCATATACTCAGACATATCTATTCTGATCATAAGCTTTTCATCATCAAACAGCTGTTCAGCAAGAGCCTTGGCAAGCTCCGTTTTGCCAACACCCGTGGGACCCAAGAAGAGGAACGAGCCAGTTGGCTGCTGAGCTCTCCCCAAACCGGCTCGAGACCTCAGCACCGCCTCAGCCACAACACCAACTGCTTGATCTTGGCCTACAACCCGCAGGTGCAACCTATCGGCTAGCCCAATAAGCCTCTCCTTCTCGTTGGTCCCGAGCCTGGTCACTGGTATGCCGGTCCATCGACTCACCACTTCAGCAATCTGATCGGGTCCCACCGTCTCTGTCAACATGACATTTTCATCTGTAGTACCTTCAAGCCTTGCTATAGCAGTCTCCACTTCTTGAACTGCTCCAAATTTCAAATCTGCAGCTCTAACCAAATCATATCTTCTTTCTGCTTCTTGTAATGCCACCAAAAGCTCTTCCCTTTTATGTTTCAGCCTGCGGATTTCATTGATCCTTTGTTTTTCTTTCTTGTATTTCATCATCAATGGCTGAAGTTTATCCCTCAAATCATCAAGCTCTTTCTTCACCTGAAACAAGAAAAGTTTTATCAATTATCATACTGAAATCAAACTACTTTTAAAGAGTAAAGATAAAGAT
This sequence comes from Silybum marianum, assembly GCA_036898165.1. Lineage (NCBI taxonomy): Eukaryota > Viridiplantae > Streptophyta > Magnoliopsida > Asterales > Asteraceae > Silybum > Silybum marianum. Next base: position 7,927,299 of record CM072529.1, on the reverse strand, counting down.
AGATTATATGCTTAAAAAACTCACTTCAACAAGACAAGCTTTGCTTGTTTTGTCCTTTTCCTTCTCCAAAGCATGAAGTTCAATCTCTAATTGCATTCTTTTCCTTTCAAGATTATCGATTTCTTCAGGTTGACTATCAAGTTGTACTCTAACATTTGCACATGCTTCATCCACAAGATCAATAGCCTTATCAGGCAAGAAACGTTCTGCATATAAATTTCGATCATAATAAGCATCATCCTTACTAGACATATTTCTAAATAATAACTAGATACAAAGATGAAAAGAATCATACCAGTTATATATCGACTCGAAAGCTGAGCAGCAACCACAAGAGCACGATCAAGAATTCGAACACCATGAGGACCTTCATACCTCTCTTTTAAACCTCTAAGAATGCTTATAGTATCCGGAATACTCGGTTCAGTCACCAAAACCTGTTGAAACCTCCTTTCAAAGGCTGCATCTTTCTCCACATATTTTCGATATTCGTCCAAAGTAGTCGCACCAATGCACCGAAGTTGACCCCTAGCAAGCATAGGCTTGAGAAGATTTGCAGCATCCATTGAACCCTCGGATCGACCAGCCCCAAGTACAAGATGGAATTCATCTATAAACAATACCACTTTCCCTTGAGCATCTTCAACCTCTTTCAAAACTGCTTTCAATCTCTCCTCAAACTCACCTCTATACGTAGCTCCGGCAATCAATGTCCCCATATCCAACACAATAACTCGAACATCAGCAAGATTACTTGGTACATCACCTCTTAAAATCCTTTGAGCTAATCCTTCAACGACTGCTGTTTTGCCAACTCCAGGTTCTCCAATAAGAACAGGGTTGTTCTTGGTTCTTCTTGATAGAATCGTAATCACTCTTCTAATTTCTTCATCTCGTCCTATTACAGGATCAAGTTTCCCAGCTTGTTCCACAAGATCACGACCGTAGGTTTTGAGAGCTTGGAAATTAGTATCTCCAGAAGCACTTTCTACTTTCTTCCCTTCTTTACCTCGAAGTTCTTCGACCTCATTTTTCACCCTTGATGTACCAACTCCGGCTTCTTTCAGAAGATCATCGATTCGGGAGTCTTCAAGAAGACCTAAAATCAATTGATCTACTGCTAAATGGGTGTCGCCATGGGATTTTTGTAAAGATTGAGCACGACGTATAGTTTTGATAAAAGAAGTGCTTGCTGGAACTTCATCAGGAGCAGGGGAATGTGATGGGAGCTTCTTCAATGCTTGATTGAAAACTCTTTCTGCTGAATTACCTGCCTCTTCACCGCCGGCATTGCTTATTGCTCGCCGGAATATGCCGTTATGGTCGGAGATTAAAGCAGCGGCGATATGTAGCGGTGTGAATTGTGCATATCCAGCATTCATTGCGAGTTCAAGACCTGAAGCCAACGCTTCATTTGTCTTTTGGGTGAATTTGTCTGGATTCATGTCTGATAATACCACCTAAAAACGTAAAGCCAATCAAAATCAATTTCAATCTTACGTAAATAACATCATCAAACGAATTTAGTAGCGTAAATTTTCCCAATTCATGAAATGGCGATAATTTTCTGCCAAATCAAACACAACTCTAAAATACCGAAAACAAATAGAAGACCACAAAATAAAAAAAACAGATTCAAGTGATCAAGATGGCCCAACGATCAATCACCGAAGAAAACAGAGGATATTCATCAAAAATCGAATAACATAAACCGAAAAAACTAACAAACTATTTCAATTAGAATACAGTAAAACGAAACTAAGAAGACATATATTACCTTGAATTATACTTCAATGGCGTACAGAAAACAATCGGAAACAAACGATTCAATGTCCTTGGAACTAGAAAGTATCAGAGCGTTTTTATGGAGATCTCTTCAGCAAATTTATGACGGATTTGAAGATCTTGTGCGAACTGATGAATGAGGGGAGTGTTGAAATCCTTTATATTACTACACACGTCTTGTTAATTGGAGGAACGAGAGAATGTAACCGCTGTGTGCGTGTGTTTTCTGGGACCCACACCTACCACAAATTTTTACAAGACTTTTCGATTTTGTGTAGTCAATCGTGTCGTGTTCAGTTTGGCGGGTTGACGGGTCACTGAGGCTCAACCCGGACACGACCCGTTTAGCTTATCGTGTCGAGATACACAACACTAACCTGGACACGGCCGTGTTGGCGGGTTGACGGGTCATAAACGGGTTGTTGGCGGGTCATAAACAAGTTGGCGGGTCAAAAACGGGTTGGCGGGTCACCTAAAAATTCATCCAAATTTAACAAAAAATCTTAACAAACACATAAAACGATCCCGATTTTTCATTTTTGTTTTTTGAGTTTTAATTTTTAAGTAAATAACTAAATATAAAATATTTAAAATAAAATAAAATTTGCTTGGCGGGTTGGTGGGTCGACCCGCGACACGATTGGGTCAACCCGAACACGACCCGTTTATTTGACGGGTTAACGGTTTGGCGTGTCAAAAACTTCAACCATAACCCGTTTATTTTCGTGTCGAGTTCGTGTCCTGTCGAGAATTGCCGCCCCTAATTTTCACGATACAAAATGTAGCTTCCGAAAAAATAATGAGTCAAAATTGTTAGTTATTTTTCGTGTTCTAAATTTTAAATTTGTGGTCTAGAAAGTATAAAAGTGTCTAATAGTTATTTTGGGCATCTTTTTTTACTTCAATATATTCTTCAAAACATTTTTTAATAATAATTACGATGTTAAAGAAATATTTTTTTAATATTCATACTAATAGAAAACTTTAAAATTAAATATTTAGAGGGGAAAAAATAGTATTTTTTAAATAAATAGAATACTTTAATAATATAATAAATGTTGTAACCTATAAAATAAATAATCTATTTGAATGGAATACGTTATTGTTTTAGAGATTTTAAATTTATATTTTGAAATTTTTTTAAAGAATTTATTTGATATGATTTAAATAAATTTCTATCTAAAAACGAGGGTTTATTTGAACCTCTCTTGAAACAAGTAGATGGGTTATCAATCTTATTGAATTTATCAAGGTCCATTGACCCCTTTTTCTATTCCAAAACTCTTGGTCATAAATGGTAAGATCTAAACAAGGACAAATTCAACAGGGGCGGTTTGTAGGTGTGGACGGATTTAAAAGACCGGAAAAGAGTCAAATTGTCTCTATCATACTAGTATAAATATTTAGGAGGCGTTTGGTTCACGAAATGGAATTCGATGGAATTGGAATCCATCAAAGGAATTTGACTTTGAAGGAATTGGAATGGAATTGGAATGGAATTTGATGGAATTTGACCAAACGCCATGGGTTTGGTTGACAGGAATTGGAATGGAATCTCGTAAAAGAATAGAAATATGCATCTATCGGGAGTGAGGGTGACAATTGTGATGAGGACATTAGTGGTGGGTGGTGGGTAGGTGGGTGGGGTAGGGTGTGGGGGTGGGTGGCGACTACGAGTATGCCGGCAAAAAATAGTGATGTGGTGGGTGGTGGGTGGGGGGTGACGGTAGCGGTACCGGTGGTGGAATGATAATATTAATTGATGGTGGTAGTGGTGGTGGCAGCGGTGGCGGTGTCGGCAGTGGTGGCAGATATGTTGCCGATGAGGGTGGGGCGGGGAGAGGGTGGTAGTTAAATTTATTTTTGTCTTTCTAAAAGAAATTTATAAATTATGTTGCATTTGATACGAAATGGAATTCAAAATCCTTCACATATGTTAAGGAATGATCAAATCCATCAACCGTGGAATTCGGTGGAATCCGATGGAATCCGATCTATTCATTCCGCGAACCAAACAACATTAAGGAATTCGGTCAATGGATTTGACCATTCCAATTCCTTCCAATTCCAACGGATTCCGTGAACCAAACAGCCCCTTAGGGTCTTAAAAATACTCGCTTTAAATTGATGATTAATATGTGCTCTTTAATTAAAGCGACAAAATCGTTTTATTTAAATATTTATACCGGCTTAATCGTTTAAGCCGTTTTATTTAAATATTTATACCGGAAAGGGTCAAATTGTCTCTACAATTTTGGTCCTTATAGTTTACCATTTATAACTATTTTGGTCCCTGTGGTTTAAAAACTGTTTTTTTGGTCCTTGTGGTTTCATTTTGCTTCCATTTTGGTTCTTACATCTAACAGAGTCAATGAAGCCGTTAAAAAAGTTTTGAAAATTTACATCTTTAGTCCTTGTGTTATATAAATTTTAAATATTTAATCTCAAATTTCATTTATTGTATTAGTAACTAAAATTTGACACTTATATATATATATATATATTATCATTTTTATTTTTCCTCTTTAATATATTTTAATACTATATATATGTTATTTTATATATATTTTTTGATACTTTTTTTATTTACTTATAATTACTAAAATAAATAACTTTTTTTATTTACTTATAATTACTAAAATAAATAACTTTTTTAATATTTTAATTAATAACTATTTTTATTATTTAATCAAAGTTTTATTATTTATTTAAAAACGGTTGATATTTTTTATTAATTTAAAAAAAAAACGGATTGATTTAAAATGAGAAAAAATTATGAATTATTAAAATTATTGATAAATAAGTGATTTTTTTTTTCAAAGTTTTATATTTATTTTGAATTATCATTTGAAAAAGTTTTAAATAGAATTCGAGAAAAAGATATTTTATTTACAATTAATTGGTTAGTGCCTTGGTGATTTAGACTTTTAGGAGACCCAATTAAAAAAATAAGATTGGACAGTTCCAAAATAAGAAAGTCCAATTGAAAAATATTTTATATTAAAATGCATTAAAGGGTATTAGAACCCAGATCCACCTCCCTAGCCAATTGATTCCAATGGACTGTTTCTGTATTAAATTCAATAAAATAATATTGTAGGATAATTTATTAAATTATATCTATATTGTAGGCTTCCTCCGGCTCTATACTGGCTTTGGCCCTCCCTATAAGTAATGTCATCTGTGACTTTTGCATATATTCATTCTCAAGTTCTGAGGGGAGGCTAACCAATGGTGCAGATCCTTTAAAAGATGAGAACATTGAATTAACCATGGGCAATTTTCAAGAGGAGTTAGGTCTGTAAGGACTATTTGGTTGGTTTTTTATTAAGTCATTTATGGATTAATCTGTATGTAATAGATTAAGATGGTTTTTTCATAGATGGAAAGGTATGTAATAGATTAAGATGGTTTTTTCATAGATGGAAAGGTGGAAGGACGTGCTTGAAAAAAAACTTGGTTTTCTACATAAAGTTCTGCCCCAAAAACTTATTTCATTAAATCACTACCAAATTTGGTAGTCATGCATCTGACTAGATAGACCCTAACTTTCATTTTAACACATCTGGTCAACTAAATAGTGGTGGATCTTGCATAACCAATTGAAGCAAAGCTTTTACAAAAGGAACAAGCCAATAACATCATTAATAAGATTAAATTACTTCAAATGAAGTCATGGACAAGCAAAAGGTATTGGTTTATAAAAAGGTGAAGAAGAAAACCAAATTACAATCATCCAAAAACAGGAAACTAAATAACAAACAAAAGTCTAAAAACCTCAATATGCCTTGTATGTAGTAGTCTCCATCATCATCATGGTTCAATAACAAGTAGAGGCTGCAACCAACAACATTGTTTAATTAACAACACGAAATATATTATGTGTTTGGTGTCTACGAGATAAAGGAAACAGATATATATATATATAGAGAGAGAGAGAGATACCGTATCGAGGCTAACAGGTTTCCCATCTTCAGCAAGAATATCGACTACTGTTCCAGATTGATCAGCCTAACAACATAGATAAATAGATGCATCATATGATCTTAACATCAAAACGTGAATGGTATAGGAAAATTGGTTAAGTCCTAGCTGAATAAGAATGTTAATGGTGGTGAATGGTGATGATAAAAACAACAAAATCTACGTCTATTTCAAAGCAAGTATTTGAATGCTTATAAAGACTCATGTAAGTCAGTTCTTTAATTCTTGCATTGGATCAGTTATTCATCCAATGGTATCAAGACACCTCACAATTTGGATTCAGGTTCTCATTAGTAAATAGTAACTCAAAATACAAAAGGAAGTGCAGGTTACCTCAATCTCGTTCATTAACTTCATTGCCTCAATAATGCAGATAACCTGGCCTTTCTGAACCTTATCTCCGACCTGGAAAAAAGTATATAGAAAATCTTCATTAATAACTCAATACACATCACTTCAGAATCAAGGAGCAAAGAACAAGATAAGAAGATGAATAATAGTTCATACATGTATATACGGTCAAAGTGAAAAAATAGTCGATCCTAAGACATCACAAAGTAAAAAATTTGAAGAATCTGTAACTAGACATAACAAAGGTTTCATAAACGATTCTTGATCTTTAAGATGATTATTATATCTCAGGCCTATGACTACCAGAAGAATACAAGATCAAAAGGTACCTTCACAAAGGCGGGAGCTCCTGGTGCAGGAGCCCGATAGAAAGTTCCAGCCATGGGGCATTTCAGTGGAGGATGAGAAGACTTAGGCTTTGCAGGGGCAGGTAAGGCTGCTGGTGGGGCGGATGCAGAAGGGGCTGGTGCTGAAGAAGCAGGGGCAAACTGTGGTGGAGGTGGTTGGGATTGGTACATAGCCTGTGGTTGAGATTGCATCATAACCATAGGGGCAGCTGGAGGCTGAGGCAAAGCTTCCTTCTTTCTTATAAGGACCTCAAAGTTCTGTTGCTTTAGCTCCAGCTCCATGATGTCTCTTGAATCCACAAGCCTGAAATAAGATATAATAATTACATCTATCAGCAAAAACATAATTGGGTATGTGATATTTACATGCATAAGAAATGGATTGACTTACTGAACAAGCCCTGCCACTTGATTCATAAATGCATTGATGGCTGCAGCATCAGGAACAGAGGTCTCAGGAGGAGGTATCTTGGTTGATTCCTCCAACTTGTCCGAAGCTGGTGTGGAATTTGATGATTTCTCAAGGGCAATCTTAAGAGAAAAGAGACATAGATAAAGGTTAAAGTTGACAACAAAAATATATTATATATTACAAACTAAGAAAGGTAATTTATGTTATGAACTAAATGATATTGTGTAGCTCACCTCGTTAAGTTGAGCAGACACCCTCATGACGTCATTCTGGTTCCTCTTAGATGACTGCGTGATATAACAAATGAATAGCAGAACATCGAAATTAAAATTTCAACTCAGTTTGAGTTTTATCCTAATGTAGAAATCAAATGAAAAGGTAATGTAATAATGAACTTGGAAAACCCAGAAATTATCATCAACAGAATTCTGCAGCGACTGGGAACATACAGCATTACTAAAAGATTTAATATACAAAAACAACTTTACATTACAGAAGCAATTGTTATTTGCTATGTTGCATGAAACAAGCACACAGAAGACTTTCTATCACAGTTTATCAGGCAGAAACATAAACCAAAGGTATATATAGAGTACGTTCATCTTGTCCAGCATGTAATATGGAACAAGCAGCCTCCTTAATCTTGATTCTATATCCTCTCATATGGAGGGATTATTATCATACTATACAGTTTTCTGACAAAATAAGACGGTTCGGTGATGCGGGAGGCGCTGTCGAGGCGTACGCCTCAGATGATATGCTTTGGTAATGTTTTTTTGGCTTTTCTTATATAAGCTTTATGGCAGTAGTAGTACTTTCTTTTTATGGTGTCTTTTTTTTATTTTAAAAAACTAAAAGTCAAAGCCAAATGGCCTTCATGTGTACTTTTAATAATTTAAAACTCAAAAAACTAGTACTTTCTCCTCTCAATCAAAAAGTGTGTTTCCTCCAAACAACCAATTTTTCCACACCCTCTTAGCCTATCTCACTCATTTCTCTATAAAGAACCACTGAACCAACGCCTCTTAGTAATTTAGTATTATATATACGGTATATAAATGTATATATATTTGCGTGGTATATATATATATCTTTTGGTGTGTTATATTTCTGCCTCGGGGCTTATGCCTCGGACTGCCTCGAGGCCTGATTCTGTCTTTTAAAACCTTACTGCTTCATAGCCGGCTATTTTGTCCAAAAACTTTTTATATTGAAGGATCTGGTCAAACCAAAGAGTGATTCGACTGAAGGCCCATACCACTAATCCATACCAAACCAAGCGAAACCCAGTAAATCCCACAATAGTAGGGTTCTAATGGTCACATACCACTCTTTCACATTAAAAAAAAAAGGTTCGAGCTATATCGGCATAGCTAGATGGTGACACTGGGCCTTCACTCGGCACTGGCCCCAACTTCAAGAAGTGCTTCCTGGTGAACAGAAGAGGTGCTCTTACTGCTCTAGACAGTAGACACTATATGATAAAGTGATTTTGCTCCCAACTGAATAATAAGATTAATAGATCATTAAATAAACTCAGCAAGATTCCTTCATATAATACCAATCAAGCTGCTTTGAAAACCTCTCCACGCTATAGAAAGTATAAAATGTGCGCTGAAATCATTCAATGAAACCACATTATCAAGTTGCCAACTGAAAAGATTTTGTCAGGTTTGGATAAAACAAATCACAATTATGAAGATCTAAGCAACCAGTCTTCGAATTCAGCATATTATCGGATGGTTGTCTAACCTATCACCGCAAAGAAATCAGTAATAGATAGCATTACGATAAATCACACTAAATTGTCTGAAATTGAAGTATGCCTAACTACAGTCAAAACTAAAAATCTAACCAGTTCAGCCACAAAATTAAAACAATTTACGAATCAAATACAAACTTTTCCAATCAAAATATGCATTTCAGTAAGTAAATTCAATAATTATCAACATAAAGAGGATGATTATAACAGAATGTCATATACCTGCAATCCTAGAGCGGAAGATCCGGCGATCAATGCGCGATTGGATTTCAAGTCCGATTGAAACAGAACAACCGAGTTGTTACGATGCTTAGGGTTCTGCTTAGGGTTTGGCTGAGCAGCAAACAAAGCCGAGGTTTTGGGGCAATTGACAGTGAAGGACGCCATTGCTGAAGGAATTGCAAAGTGTTTTAGTGGGAGAGATTGATGGAAAGAAGATGAGGTATAATGGGGGATGAGAAGTGAAGGGATTCTTGTATGGATTTGGGGGCGGTAGAATCAGAGAGGGGGAAGAGAGTAGTGTTAAATGAAGGGCGATATGAACGAGGAGAGGCCAAGGGGACGATGGTTTTCACGAACTTCACAATACAAACGGAATTTCGACTTTTATGCTTTACGAAGCACCGGTATATCAAAAATATGCTCATTTGTCTAATTATATCAATAATATGCTCAAAATCTTCCCAAAATATAAAAATACCTTTGCTTCAATAAACCTTCCCTCAACCTCGCTAAAATCATATAATCATATGTTATAAAGTTTGTGCCGGGGGCATCCAGACGATTACCTGGATAAGTGTTTACCAAGTCATATTACCTTATCAGATGAATATGACAATAACCAATAATCTTACCGATAAGATCAAAGGCAATGACCGAGAGCCTTGTCCGGTAAGTGAGGGTGATGACTCTTACCATGGTTAGTGCTTACCGGGTAAATTGTTGCATATGATGTCAGGGTAGACTAGAATTTTATCAGGTAAGTAAATGATTGTCTTGAATTTTGCCAATAAGCACTTACCTGAGTAAGTTTTGGTAAACGACATGTTAGTTTAACTAGCAATAAAGTTTGGGTCTTTGGATATTCTTTTCAGATATCATCGGTTTGACTCCTATAGCCTATAAGGCCATTAGGAATTTTCTTGGTTGTTCTACAAAGCTCTAGGGATTGGTCGAGGTATGCACAAGTTGACCGGGATGCCTATGGCTAACAAAAGAAACCACATGTTATCATATATTTTTACATCTTTATGTATAATTTTGAATGTGGGTTGAAAGTTTGATTGTTTTTGTTCATTTCTCTTATGTTTGATTTGTGCTCGATACGTGCAAAAGCAATCCAACGCAACATCTGCACCAATGGATAAATGTATTGCAACATCGTTCTAGATAAATACAATCAAAATTTAATCAGTTTAATAGATGTTTGATATTGTTGGTGCAAATGTGTCACGTCTCTAAATATTTTTAAATGTTCTTGTTTTGATTATTACAAACAAGCAAGTCGTATTTCATATTAATATTCTATTGTTGTAAAAATCACTACTTGAAAGTTGAATTAATGAAAACTGAGAGTATTAAAAGCTGAATGAATGAAAGTTGAGGTGTTAAAACTTTGAGGGCTTAAGTGTTGATACTCTAACTTTGTGGCATTGATATTTGAATTCGGAAAGATTAAGTGTTTAAGCTAACTAAGTGCATGTTCATCATTGACTGAATGGGCTTTATAGCCCATGTAACTTATTCACTCACCAATAACCGAGTGTTCGGTTGTGGCTTAATCTATAAGTGAAGGACTTATTCAATAAGTTGTGGGAGCGGTATTATGTAGATTCGACCAACATTTTGGCCTTCATGCCCTTCTTATTCAAACACTATTTCATCCATGTTTCTATTCCTATTTTTGTGTATACTGAATTACTAATTCAAATTAAGAATTCAATTATACGGTGTATTCATCAACAAGTTGAGCTCTAACTTATTTACTGAATTACTATTTTTTTTGTATCTATTGAAGAACGAGTTGAGCTCTAACTTATTTACAGTTCCCATTTATGTTTTTTTCTGCCCATCTCTGCTTACAGCTTCATACCTCAATTTTCAGTTAGAAAATCTTAAGAAATTTATTGTGGGAGCTGAATGAATCGTTGTGGTTGTGGATGAAGATCGAAGGAAAACGCTTGTTTGTTTTGGTCCCTTCCCTCTTCTCCTCTGCCTCCAAATGAATTATTTGAATAGATGAATTAGGGAAGTATCATGAAAGTAGGGAAGCAACCACCCTTGAGGAACAAGTTTGATGACAAAATATGTTATTCTCTTGATTTATGGTTCTCTTTAATTCGGTGTTAATACATTTTGGGTTTTTCTATTTAGGGTTAATAGATTTTGGTTTTTTTATTTATGGTTCATATATTTGAGTTTCTTTTTATTTAACATGAGGTTTAATTTGATCCGCTTATTATTCTTGATATGGGTGTTTGATGTAATAAAATTGAGGGAATTTAATTATTTTAACCATTTTAGAAATCAAGTTTAACAAAATAACCATTTTCTCTCCATTTTTACTAAAATGACCAAAATACATTCGAAACATCCGAAATATACCTCCGCCAAATGACAAATTCCTCCGCCAAAAGCCAAATTCCTCCGCCAAAGCCAATTTCTAATTTACATTTTACATTTTATACCCTTAGAGTTAGTTAATAAATTATTTTAAGTACTTTACTTTTTAATTTTTCATTTTACACCCTTATCACATTAACACACATACTCGTATATCAATTAAAATACGTCTAAAAAATACATTTTTATTTTAACAAGTAACACCATTATAATGGTCTCGACAATACATTCGAAATGAGTCAAATATTGAATATTTTTCGATTTAATTATACATATTTTTAAAGCAAATTATTCTCTTGATCGGTGAATATGAATATTTTTCACAAAATTCAGAATATTAATTAAAATATAATGCTATTATTTTTTGTAAGTTGATCGTCTTTTCCGGCTATTAAAATATTATATTGAGGCTGAAAATTTTACTCATGAAAGATTGAAAGGTATTGGAGAAGGAGAGCATGAAAATATGCTTGAAAGATTATTGTATTTAATTTCTGTAGTCCCCTCCGCATTGTGTATATATCATTGATTCAAAAATGGGTTAACTATAGTATATATTGTAATAATCTTAAGAACCGATACATTATGTATTACTTTATATGAATATTAATTTATATGGTTGTTATTATAGAAATGACAAGAACACAAAAGTATTACCAATTCACTATATTTTATATCTTATTTATTTATATATCCATAATGTTATATTTTGTCGTTAAATCATAATAGCATTATATTTTAATTAACATTCCGAATTTTATGAAAAATATTCATATTCACCAATCAAGAGGATAATTGGCTTTAAAAGTATATATAATTAAATCGAAAAATATTCAATATTGGACTCATTTCGAAGGTATTGTCGAGACGATTATAATGGTGTTACTTGTTAAAATAAAAATGTATTTTTTAGACGTCTTTTAATTGATATACAAGTATGTGTGTTAATGTGATAAGGGGGTAAAATGAAAAATTAAAAAGTAAAATACTTAAAATAATTTATTAACTAACTCTAAGGGTATAAAATATAAAATGTAAATTAGAAATTGACTTTGGCGGAGGAATTTGACTTTTGGCGGAGGAATTTGTCATTTGGCGGAGGTATGTTTCGGTGGATGTTTCGAATGTATTTTGGTCATTTTAGTAAAGTTGAAGAGAAAATGGTTATTTTGATAAACTTGATTTCTAAAATGGTTAAAATAATTAATTTCCCTAAAATTGATATACAAAGTTATTGTTGTTTGATGATTTGCTAACAAAGTAGTTGTGGTTTGATGATTTTTTTTACAAAGTTGTTGTTTTACCATTTGTTTGTTTTTGTTTAATATACACTTTGCTGTAAGATTTGTTATTGACGTCGCTTTTTGTAAAACTTGATCTACAAATGCTCAATATAAAACAAAGGGTAAAAATAGTTATTTTCACCATTCAGACTGTTTATTCAGTATAATAACCGGATATCAATTTATTGAATATCATAAAAACAGATTTATCAATATAGATAGATTTATGTATATATGACAAAATGGAAAACAAACCGAACAACCCCTGATAGATGATTTCCTTTTTTGCTTCGGGTATTTTTCTTTGTATCATTTATATATTTAAAAAAAATTAACATTTAAATTGTTTTATTTTAACACCATTTTCTTTTCTATAATAAAATGTTTATAACTAAATCTTTTATGGACTTCTTAAAAAAACTTTTTATAACATCTCTTTTTGTTGGATAAGTTTAGATTAATGTTTAACTTTTTCAAAAGTACAAGTTGTTAGATTTCTTTTAAAAGATTCAATCATTACTATCTTATAAAAGTATGGTGGTTGAGTGCTAAAGAATTAAATGTTGGAATTTATAGACAAGAGATCTTCTTCATCTCTTTGTTGTTGTTTTAAATTGGAAGATTAAATTGATGGTTTTTAAGTCTCCCAAATAAGAGACCAATATAACTCTCTTAACAACAAGAAAATACTTCTTACTCTTTGACAAAAAATTATGAGCACGTTAAACCCTTCGTAAGGGACTCTATTACATAAACTCTAAATATGACAACACAATTATCACATAATGATTTGCGGCCTATTTGTTAGCACCTTAATGAACTTAATGGGACCCAGATCTTATTCGGTTTGTTATACATGACCGTTTGACAGTGACTTAATGGGATAGAAAGTGACTTATTCTGTAAGCTTTTAGAAGGAGCTTTATGCATAAAGTCAAGTTTTTCCTGAACCTGCCCCTCCTAATTAAAAAACACGCTCATTTCACATATGAAAAATTCCCTTTTAAACAAAAACCCTTCCAATCTCAACGAACAAATTATTCCGCACAAACAACTTTATCCATACATGATTTAATGGAAAACCAAACAAACAACCTCTTGTTGTTATCCTCAATATAAGCCATTGCATGGTTGTCCTCCTCTCACTGAAATATATAAATACTAGTCGAACATCTTAGAGATCAAGCCTTAAAGCATCATACGTTCACTCTTTTAAGAGCATATCGCTTCACAGTAATTATAGACATTTTGAGTAAGTGAAATAATTGTTGTAATATGTCAAGCACACCGGGGGGGGGGGGTTACACTTAACTTAAATCGCAAGTTGATTTGTAGTTTATATTCCATGCATGATTGTTATTCATTGTATAAAAAACCATCAATAAGAACTATCTTTAAATTTGAAAATTTTGTATTCAAGTCCTTTCAAACAATACTTGGTATCATTTGCATATTCGGGACTATCAATATCAGATCACATATATAAGTCTTTAATAAGAAATGGATAAGGATTTTATGGCTTAAAAGCAATTTAGAAACATTAAAAATGGAGTTTTACAGTCAAAGTATATACACTGAACTAAAATCTTGAAATTGTACATGAAATCGGTATAGAAGATACAATTAAGAAATTAATTGGTATTAGTATATGTGGAGATAGTGTTTAGAAGCAAAAAAGGAATAGACAAAAATGAGTTTGACAATATTAAATGGGTACTCGCCTCTACGATAATAAATAGATCATATCTACATTACTAAGTATTAGAAAAGGCTCTTAACCTCATCTCACATGTACACAATATTTGCAAAAAATTAAGCAGCTATTTTTATTTACTATAAGTTTGTAAATATCTTTTTAATGTTGTCATAATCAATACAAAATTCATTTCAAATATTCTTTACAACCTATGCAATGTTTTTTTTTCCTTTTATTTTGTCGTCACTCGATCATATATTTCTTCAAAAAAAATTAGTTATTTTTTTCTTTTTTTTGATATATTGATGTTCTTCCTCTACATTTTGGTTTGTAGTTGAATAAACTTAACCTAATTGATGAAATCAAAATGGTCACAAGTGTTTAGAGTCATTGCAGATACTAACAAATTTGGTTCCTAAACAAAGCCATATGTCAACATAAAATATAGTTAGAAAATTAAATACTTAACATGATGTTTGACGACCAACATTCATCTTCACTGGTTAAAAGCATCTTATATTGATTTGAGACAATATTGAAGTCTTATCCTAGTTAAAAACTTAAAATAGTTAATTGATGCGGTATCCTCCTCGTCATAAATTTTTTACATTATATTATAACATGTCATTAGATTTTAACTTTTCTTTTTGTTAACCATAAATGTCCGGCCTAATTTGCAAGCAACTTGACTAATCTCATGGGCCTTGAAGAACAGTAAAAAAAAATTCTCAATAGTTTTATATAACTAGAATAAGTATCATTTAAGAAAAAAGACCCAAGACGCAAGTTTTATTGCCATTTATTTAATTTGATTGGTTACATTTAAACTGGCATCAAAATAGGAAGATTGAAAAGTTACATCAATTTAATTTAATTTAATTTTATATCTATACTGTATTATAAAGCATTTGACAAAAACTCTTAAAAACATATTATGTAACAAGTACAATTGATTAAAGCATAATTACTTAAAATTCAAAAATACAAGTTATACATGCATTGATACAACTTATTAAAGCTTCACGTTTGAATTCGTGTAACTAACTATACAGATAAACATCTAATTTTGAATATAAAATATCTAACATATAATAAGAATAATCATTCAACTTTAACAAAATACTTACTTATTATATTTATAAAAAAATTATATTATTAAACCAAAATATATTATTTCATTATAAATCTAGATTATAATTAAAAAACTGAATTAAAGAAAGTATACAAAAAATAAAATTTCTTTTTTCAAAACTAATAAAATCGTATTATAACATTAATAAAGACAACAAATAAAATAAAATATTGAAATTAAGATGGATCTTGATACATTGTCGAGTAGTACCCTTCTAGGGTATTCTAACAAGTATTTCAAAAAAAATAATGAATATTTAAGTAATTGATTTGGGTCCTTTTGGGCTTTTGGCAAATGATGGGCCTTGAAGCCCAAGTGCTAAGACGCTTGGTAGAGCCTGCATTCACCAAGCTATTAAACCCTAACATGGATATGGGAACTCTTCTCTACACTCGCACACACTAAACACAGACAAAACCCTCGCCAAAGATCTCGGCCGCCGTACCAGTAGCAGTAGCAGCAGCCTGAAAATGGAGACGGCCAGAACTGTCAAAGACGTTTCACCTCATGAGTTTGTCAAGGCGTACGCCGCTCACCTCAAGCGCTCCGGCAAGGTCTATATCTTGTTTCTTTTTCCTATCTAATTGATCGAAGATCTTTGAACTTTATCTCATGTATTTGATAACATATCACCAAATTATTGTTTATACATTTCGTGAATGATCGACTTACGACTTCTATTCTGATTGATATTATTATCTTGAGTTTGTTTCAACCCTAAATTCATATGCAATTGCTCTTTTAGCCGAATGATTTGTCCATTTATCGCAATTTATGCTACGTCACGTGTTTTTGATTAGTCTATCTTGGGATGCGTGTTTCTTTGAAGATGAAAATATCCTGATGTGCTCAATTTCTTATGTTGCAATTCCGATTTATCTGTTAGTTGGGGAAATAGTCTATCTAAATCGTTAAATCTTTTGGCTTAAATAGAGTTTAGTTGTAGCTGTTGGTAGATTACAGAAAAATGTTAGTCTTTGCAACAATGTTATAACATAGGACTCATTGAGTTGTAAAAATACAGGCCAGTGATGGTCTTGCAGGAAAATTTGGAGTGGTACCTTGTATTGATTCATTGGTGTACTAATAGTTTATTTCTGGAGATTATAGTTGACTACTACAGTCACTGTTTACAATTAAATTATTGGGTTCAGATGACATCAAACTACTATAAGCATGCCTACTTGATCTTTGTGTGTTCAGTCATTAATGGAATTGCTGGATGATATTGGTTTGTTTACTCACAACTGTTTTGTTTACCAACAGTTTCAGTGGATCCTTATGTTAATTAGACTAAAAACTTTGTGTTCCATTCATTCAATTTTATTTTTGCATAACTATAGGCAGGCAGGATCATTCTTTTTCTTATTTTTATACATGATGCCATTGATATCTTATTTTAATGTACTGCATAGATTAGATACAAAAAGGGTCACTGCATTTTTACAAGATATTGCACTTGTGTTCAGAATCCAGGTCCATGGTTTTGTTTTATTTCTGGGAATTTTGAGCCTGACTTCCAAAACTAGACTGGTTGAGAATATAAGTCTAGTTATCTACTACGTTACTGTTGCCTATTTCTAGTTTAATCAGTTTAAGCTAATGCATTTTTCTGCTGCTATTTGTGACAGATGGAGCTTCCACATTGGACTGATATCGTCAAGACTGGTACATTCAAGGAGCTTGCACCATATGACCCTGATTGGTACTACATCAGAGCCGGTAAGCATGTTTTTTATATTTCTTAGCTTGCCGATTTAGAACAAATTTTCTTACATCTGATCAATTATTTTTAACAATGTTAGCATCCATGGCAAGGAAGATTTATTTGAGGGGAGGGCTTGGTGTTGGTGCTTTCCAGAGAATCTATGGTGGTAGCAAGAGGAACGGTAGTGCCCCACCTCATTTCTGCAAGAGCAGTGGTGGTGTTGCTCGCCACATTCTTCAGCAGTTGCAGACCATGAACATTGTTGACTTTGACGCTAAGGGGTTAGTGTTTGTTCTAAAATATGTGTCATATTGCGCCTTTTGTCATTAATCAAAGTCGAAACACTTTAATCCTACAAAAACAATCCTGCTAATTAGTAATTAACGTCTAAATTATGGTCAAATGAAGAGTTGTTTTCTTAATGATATATATGTTTTTTGATTGTGCACCAGTGGGAGGAAGATTACATCGAATGGACGAAGAGATCTTGATCAAGTTGCAGGAAGAATAGTGGTGGTTAGCCCTTGAAAGAAGGTTTGCAATGGAGGTTATGAGTGTTGGACCAGAGTTAGTTTACTGGTAAATTTATTTTCTGCCATGTTTCATCTGTGTTATTTTTGTCAGTTAGTTTTCACCTTTTGACATTGCCCTTTTTTTTACCCATGTACTGAGATTATGGTTTTGTTTCATGGTTACTGAGCAGTAATACTTCTAATATTTTATCTCTGTATCTGGCAATAAGCATGTTTTTGATCTATTGCACACCTCATCTTGTTCAACAAGTGTTTTTTAACAAGGGTATTTTAGAGTCCGAGTTGGGATGTATTCCTATCTCCCCTGAACCTTTAAATGTAAAAATGACTCTTTTTGTGAAGATTTCGGTTTATGAGCTAAAAGTGAAGAAGGACAAATAATAGTAAATAGAAAAACTGAAAAGTTTCAAAACTTTGTAGGGAGTTTTATTAGCAAAATGCTAACCAAAATTATGCCAGAAATGATAAAATGGCTATTAATTACTCGATTTATTTTAAATTTAAAGATTATTATATAAGAAAACTAACGTGTTGTTCTTGAATTTGGAGAAAAAAAGAAAAGAAACGAAATGTGGAAAATAAAGGTATGAGAAAAGAAAGAGGATTTTTTTTATTTTTGTTCTCAAAAGGAAAATTTATGGTGAGGCTATCTGAGACCAAATTGTTTGTGTGGTGAAATCATATCTTCTCGAAATGTTTCAAATATATATACATATATATACACACTTGAGATAATGTGATGCCAAATTGTTATAAGACCATTTAAATAACATGGAATACTATGAAGGTAACCCTTTATAATTTTTTTTGCTGTGAAGGTTTGGAGTATTTCTTTACTTTCACATCATTTGTTGTAAAGTTTCAGTACGGGTCTCATGAAAACATGGTGGTCTTAGGTGAGTCCAACCCTATATATATGAGAAATTATGTTTATGTGAGAAGAGGTAAATATTTGAGAAATAAAGAAGTGATTTCACTAAAAACATTTGACTGTGAAACACCACATAATTCATCAAATGTTGGGAAGATAGAGGATAGTTTCGTAGAGGAAGGTTCAAATGAGAACTTTGTAAATTTAAAGGAATAAAAGAACATCTTATGGACCACATATGATGTGAGTTTCACATAATATTAAATCATTTTTGATTTAATATGATTTAATATTAAATCAGAAATGATTTAATATTATATGGGACCTACATCATATGTGTGGTTCACAAAGTGTTCCTTTATTTTTTTAAGAAATGGTGGTTCTCGTATGATCCCTCCTCTAGTTTCGTAACTTTATAAAGAAATGATTCTAGTTTAAATATTTAAGAGTGAAACATCAAATAATTCTTCACATCGGTACGAAGAAGAACCTGTGTTTTCCTTCACCAAAAAAAAGAACATGTGATTTACATATGAACTATGTTCATATGTGAGCCTGTTAACACAAACTATGTTCATATGTGAGCCTGTTAACACAAACTATTTAATTGATTCATATATGAATCTACGAGTTCGTATGTGAATCAATTACTTAGTTCATACATCAATCACACGGCTTCATTTGTGAATCAATTAATTAGTTTTATATGTGAATCACAAAAGTTTATGTGATTACACAAGTTATACTTGATCATTTAAAATAACTCATATGTGAATTACACAGGTTCACATATGAATATATAGTTTATATGTGAATCATACATGTTCACATATAAACCTGTTTGTCACCTATTTATAAAAACTATAAAAATACATTCTCTATTTTTCGTATAGTTGCAAATTTTGACCAATCAAATTCGAATTTAACCCTACAAAGGATTATGATCACTTTTTTATTTTTCAAATATTTATCACTTTTTAAAATAACATATTTGATTATATATTAAATAAGAAAAAAAACTTAACTAGAATTTAATTTTGAATTTGAAAGTTGATACCAAACAAGTAAAACACCGACAACACGGACCACGGCTTGTGTTCCCTATTGTCACGGCCTGAAATTAATATCGTGATGTTAACATTGACAATTACTGGTTAGAAGTTGTAACCGTTAATGCAATTTTATTAGTCATTTATTTAGTGACTATAACTAATAAAAGTTAATTCAGTTACTATCAAGTAATAACTCATTGGTGTAATACCATATGTAACAATTTATCATCTCTTCATCATATCTCCTATCGGATAAGATTTTAAACCTTTTACTGTATTTATTCAGTATACGTTTATCGGGTAAATGTTTGAGTAAACAACCCTTAATTATTTAATTTTTGAGTCCAAACCAAAAATTTAAAACTAAGAACAAGTGGGAGTGGGGAGTTGAGTGTAAAACTAGGCCCTCTTTGACATGCCTAATTTCATGCTTCCACAAATTGATATGAACCTGATTTTTACACCAAACTTCAACCATTAAAAAAACTATTACATTTTGTAATCGGTAATTCAATTCTAGAAAATATAAACTTATTTATGTATTATTATTATTATTATTATTATTAACTGACTGTAGGTAACAAAAACACATATAAAATAACAAATTAAAACGAACCATATCTTATTTTACGCAACGGTCGGCATGTCCTTCAACCATGGATCCAATGGCTTCCCAATTGAGTACACAATGAACCCAATCTCCCTTAGCTCATCAGCCTTCACCACATTCCGACCATCGAACACGAAAGCCGGTTTCATCATGTTATCATAAATCTTCTCGTAATCGAGCTTTTTAAACTCATCCCATTCAGTCAATATGCACAGCCCGTGTGCACCCTTAGCCGCTGCATATGCGTCCCACTCCACACTCACTTGTTTCACCGAGCTCGGGCTCATTGGCTGCAGGTGCACCGGGTGGTCCCAGTCGAACTTGTTCATCGATAAGTCTCGTTGAATCTGATCTTCCGTCACTTGTGGATCGTAAATGCTCAATCGAGCCTTGTCCCCTAATAACCCTTTGCAAACGTCGATTGCTGGTGTTTCTCTCGTGTCACCCGTGTCTTTCTTAAAAGCGAACCCGAAGATTGCAATCTTTTTGCCGGAAACCGTGTTGAACATTGACGTAACGATTCGGTTAACGAATCGGGATTTCTGGTAGTCGTTAACTTTGATCACTTGTTTCCAGTAGTTTGCGACTTCCGGTAAGCCGTTACATTCGCAGATGTAAACTAAATTAAGGATGTCTTTTTGGAAACAAGATCCGCCGAACCCGACACTGGCGTTCAGGAACTTGGGTCCGATTCTGGTGTCCTTGCCTACAGCATGGGACACCTCTGCCACGTCAGCGCCAGTGGCTTCACACAGCGCTGACATGGCGTTTACAGAGGAAATCCTTTGTGCTAAAAAGGCGTTGGCCGCCAGCTTTGAAAGCTCGGCCGACCAAAGATTAGTACAAATGATCCTCTCCTCAGGGACCCAATGGGCGTAAACGTCTTTTAACGTTTGAATCGCCTTTTGCCCTTCTGGGGTTTCTCTACCTCCGATTAACACACGATCCGGGCCGAAAAGGTCTTCGATCGCGGTCCCTTCGGCAAGGAATTCCGGGTTGGAAAGGATCTGGTAGTTGATTCCCTTGCTGTTATGAGTGAGGATCTTTTCGATGGCTTCGGCTGTTTTCACGGGAACCGTTGATTTCTCGACCACGATCTTGTCAGATTTCGACACGTCAGCGATCATCCGAGCTGCGCTCTCCCAGTACGTCAAATCCGCCGCTTTTCCGGCTCCGAGACCTCGGGTTTTTGTCGGAGTGTTGACCGATACAAATATGATATCGGCTTCGGCAACGTGCTTCTCGACATCGGTGCTGAAAAAGAGGTTTTTCCCTCTACATGACTTGACCACATCATCGAGCCCTGGCTCGTAGATCGGAAGCTGATCGCTGTTCCAGGCTGCGATCCGAGAGACCGATATATCGACCACGGCTACTTCAATCATTGGACACTTGAGGGCAATAACCGCCATTGTTGGACCTCCAACATACCCAGCTCCAATGCAACAAATTTTCACCATTTTTGCAGAGGAAATGTAGCCTAAAAACATGATAAAGAAGGGATTTTGTTAAATTCAAACCAGAGATCTCATCTGGAATTTAAGGAAATGCAGAAACTACATGAAATTTGACTGTTTTTTCTTGAAGATTTGGAATGAACACAGTACAGAAAGAAGAGTATAACATATCATTTGCTAAAATGGAATCAAAGGTGTCATCTTTTTCAAGATTTCTTGGAATTCACAGTAGAATCTACATGAAATTTGACTGTTTTTTCTTGAAATTTTGGAATGAACACAGAATAGAAAGCAGGTTATAACAAACCGTTTGCTAAAATGGAATTAAAGGTGTCTTCTTTTTCAAGATTTCTTGGAATCACAGTAGAATCTACATGAAATTTGACTGGTTTTTCTTTAAAATTGAGGATGAATATATAACAGAAAGCAGGTTATATAACAAACCATTTGCTAAACTGAAATCTGAAGTGGCATCTTTTTCAAGATTTCTTGAAATCACAGTAGAATCTACATGAAATTCACTGTTTTCTCGAAATTTTGGAATGAACACAGAACACAAAGCAGATTATAGCAAACCAATGCTAAACTGGAATCAAAGAAGGCATCCTTTTCAAGATTTCTTGAAATCACAGTAGAATCTACATCAAATTAGACTGTTTTTTCTTTAAAATTGAGGATGAATATATATATATATATAACAGAAAGCAGGTTATATAACAAACCATTTGCTAAACTGGAATCAGAGGTGGCATCTTTTTCAAGATTTCTTGAAATCACAACAGAACAGTTGCTCATATTTGTAAATTAAAGGTTGAAAAAACTACAAAATTTTACTACAGAACATGATGATTGAAATCAAGAAAGATGAAAACCATTAAAACAAACAGAAGAAGTGATCTAATTAATAATGTGGGCATAAACTGCAGAATTTATAAGATGTAATGAAGAAATGTTTACCTTGTGGGAAAGAAGTTGCAGGGAAGAAAGAAACCGAAACGAAAGAGGAAGAAGTTTTTGCAGAAGTGTTTTGGATTGTACAGAAGAGGAAAGAGGTGAAGACATCTTTAAATACCCAAAAATTTGAGGTTTTTGGAAACTCAAAAATTAAGTAAAGTGTCAAACTCAGATTTAGAGTCACAACATTCAACACGTTTCCAATGGCACCTTTCAGTAGCTAACAAGGGAATTTTAATTCATTTCTATATATTAATATATATATATATATATATATATATTTATATGACATTAAAAGACTTGGATTTAAGTTTCAATTTAATGATGAAAACCGAAAAGTGTCTTAATTACTCCTTTTTATTTACTTTTTTTAAAACCTTAAATTTGTTGGGTTGACTTGAATTTAGAAGCAAAATCATGGATCATCATCTAACTTTTTGTCTCTTTTTATGACTTTTCCACATGAATTTGAATCCAAGTAAAGAAATTTGTATATCTTGTTGAGGTAGCGTTTGATATACAGGTTAAATGGGATATGATTGAACTAGATTGGATATGACTCACTCAGGCCTCTTCCTGACATTTTATGGGCCCTGGACGATACGTAAAAGAAGGGCCCTCGTTAAGTACAATTTTTTTTACATATTTTCTTCTCTAATATAATTAGTTAATACATGTTTGAGTTTTTAATATAATGCTAAATTCTTTTTGGATCATATTAGATAGTAAAGACACTGTTTCTCTTTTATTTATTAATTTTTTTGAACTAGTAATATATATATTATATAATATACATGAAAAAATTGGGCCCCTATTTCTTTTGGGCCCTGGACTTACGCCCAGCCCGCCCTCCCCAGGGACGGCACTGGACTCACTTGATCTAACAATACCGGATTATCGGTTGTAATAATGATGTGATCTTGCTGTAATAACAATATGATAATATTTTAATAAATCGAAGACTTCTTATTATGTGATTTTGCTATGATAATGATGTGATTTTGTTGTTAACAATTCTGAATGTACAACCAATACACTTATCAGATGTGATACGTTATGACTAGTGTATATATTATTTGTATTTGATTTTAGAGATAATGAAGTCACCAAATTGATTAATAGATATAAAACCACATTATTATTTTTAGTTATTTACTTTTTTTATTTTAACTTTAATTATGAATTAAATAATTTAAAGGTCTATAAATACTTTCAAATTTTCAAAAAACAAAAGCGTTACCATTTAGTTATTTTTGAATAGCCAAAATTTTGAAGTTTTGGGAACTCAATAAATAAATGGAGTGTCAATTGTCAAAGTCAGATTTAGAGTCACCAGATTCAACACGGTTTCAAAGGCACCTTTCTTTCATTAGCTAACAAGGGAATTTTAACTGATCTCTACATTAAAATAAAAATATAGGGAGTGATAATCATATTTATATATGGGTGTCAATAAAATTTATTGTATTTTTATAGTTTTGAGATTTAAAAAAGTGATTTGTTTTGTATAGGTGTCATTAGCCTCCCCTATAAAATATATATAAGAATTTTTTTAAACGTATTAATTGAGATATTTATAAAAATGATAAGGGTCTGTTTATTATAATTTTAATATTTATTGAAAATTGTTATAGTTAATTTGTTATGATCAAACTTTACATCAGGAACAATCAAGATATATAATTATTGAATAAGATATTTATTAAACAAGATAAGCGATTGAGATTGATTTATACTAATGATTGAGTTGGTAAATAAAACCAATCTCTCTCTCTACATATATATATATATATATATATATATATATATATATATATGTAGGGTGGTATCCGTTGCAAACTAATCAATTTTTGCAAATTGTGCAAACTCGTAGTGAACACAATGATAAAACACCAATTGGATATTCATGAATGTTGAAAGTGTTCACGAATGGTGAAAGTGTATTCACGAATGGCGAAAGTATATTCATGAATGATGAAACTTGCCGGAGAAGATGAAGTCGTCGGAAAGTGTGTTCATGACAGTAAATTAGTAAATATTAATTAAAAATGGTTAAATTATAAAATGATGATGATACTCTCAATGAGTTAATAAATTATTAGAAAAATTAATAAAATATTAAAACAATATTATCCAAATGACTTATTTCTATTGGATAATGGTGAGTTTGCAAGTTTGCAAATATTGAATAGTTTGCAACAGATACCACCCCTATACATGTATATGTATATATTAACATTTTGCTATATTGCAAGAAGTTAAATTAACAATTTTGTGTTTTGCTATAGATTAACAAAAAAAAAAAAACTGTTTTATCTAAAATTATCCAACTTTTTTCTTTATCCACCGACATGTTAAACATACAACTATTTTTTTAATCTTGTCCCATTTCATATAATCTCTAAACACATCTTGAACACCCACTTCAGAAAACAAGATTCTTGAACATTCCACGTTAAAGAACCACCAACCTGAGGGTTATGATGGATATTTTGTGTGTAGGCAACAAGCAAGATTTGTTTTTTTTTTTTTTTTTTGTTATTTTTTGTATAGAAAGATTTATCTTTTTATATTTAAAAAATAATTTCTACCAACACCCCATTTCACATAATGATTCATCCTGACCAATTAAACCCACCATGTCCTACAAATAACGAAATTTATTAAATGATGGAAAGTATCTAGTAACCAATAACATGAAACTATAGCTTTCTTTCTTTGATTGATGCCAAAGAACCCATTTCACGAGAAAAAGAAATATGCAAAACCCATGTTACAAAAGTACCATAAATGCTTAAACATTCGAATTGGAGACTTTGCTTTTGAGCCTAAAAATATTGGAAAAAGAGAAAGCTTCACGAAGTAGAAAAGGATGGAACGTGAATGGATGGTGTGGGGGGGCTAAAAGCTAAAGGGACCTTTATAGCAAAGGAACAAAAGAGCTTTGAGCTCTACTCCTAGAAGAAAGGAAGAAAGATCAAAATTTTGGTAAAGATCAGATAATCAAGATCACATAATAGAATTGTTGGTGAACGTCTTTTATCTTATCTGGTTAATGTTTACCAAGTTATTGAAAATATGATTTAAATGATGTTGTATAACTCACCATGCATTGGGTACAAGTCAGTGAAGCTCGACAGAGATCAGGTGACTAACTGACCTTTCTCGGGAGTCGCGTCGCATGGCGTTCTAGTAAAAAGACCTTGCCCTTTCGTGTGGCATGGGGTGCAGTCTTGGTCGTGGCACTCACGAACCAAAGCAAGCGACTAGGTGCACGATCTGGGTCACAGTGCACGTCGCCCGGAGGCATGTTAGGTAAAAACTAGGGGTGACAATTCTTGACACGACATGAAACACGACACGAACTCGACACGAAAATAAATGGGCTAGGGTTTAAGTTTTTGACCCACCAACCCGCCAAATAAATGGGTCATGTTCGGGTTGACCCAATCGTTAGCGGGTCGACCCATCAAGGCTCAAGCAATTTTTAATTTTTTTGAAAATATTTTATATTTAGTTATTTACTTAAAAATTAAAACTCAAAAAGCAAAAATGAAAAATCGTGAACATTTTATGTGTTTGTTAAGACTTTTATTGAAATTTGGATGTTTATATCTGACTGAATTTTTAGGTGACCTGCCAACCCGCCAACCCGTTTTTGACCCGTCAACCCGTTTGTGACTTGCCAACCCGCCACCAACCCGCCAACTCACGGGTTGACCCGCCAATCCGCCAACATGATCGTGTCCGGGTTAGGGTTGTGTATCTCGACACGATAAGCTAAACATGTCGTGTCCAGGTTGAGCCTCCCTGACCCGCCAACCCGCCAACCCGCCAACCCAAACACGACACGATTGCCACCCTAGTAAAAACCCTGATTTTCTTGAAGATGCTTAAGACAAAAGATTTCTTTCAATTTGGTTTCCTTTCCGATTTTAGTAACTTCGTGGAAACCTTATACTTTTGTTGATCTAAGGATCTTTGTAAACATGTTGTAACCCTCCCAGGTAGTAATATATCAATTCCCTCTCCATGTGGACGTACATTGTGGAACCACATTATATCCCGTAGTCTTGATTTACGTGCCACTTTGATATATGCTCGTATGTCTGATTATTACTGTTTTATGTACGTTTGTGGATCGATACTTCTGGTTGGATTGCAGTATAAAACATCTAGACCTCATTTATATGCGTTGTTGTATTAGATTCTTCATTTGCATTGTGGTTTCTTGCTAATATCTTGGAACATGAAATCACTTGATCATTGTTGATATTTGAAGTTGCAACCTCCAACATAAGTAAGGCCTTGTTTGTTTTTTCATTTTAAGCTCTTAATCATCACTTATGTCTGATTCATTTCAACGTTTCATAACCATTTCAAAACTGAAATCAGAATTCAGACTTAACACCTTTTAAAAAACAAACGCCACCTAAAAATTACCACTCTTACTTATCAGGTAAGGTTCTCGATTCTAGCCATAATAACAAGTAAATGCTCAATAAACACTTGTATGATAATTTTTTAATAAACAACCCCTAAATAAATATGATAACCTAAAAAAGCTTCAAAAAAACATGACCATAAACGTGTTGGGCACCTGTTAAAATGGCTTTAAATGATAAGGTGGTAGGTAGTGTGGTGTGGTGTGGTGGTATTCATGTGTCAAATTCCCTGCTATTTATTTGTCTGCCCAATCTTCAGAGGTTTAACAAATTCAATGCATTTTACCATTTCTTTCCTTTTTATATTCATTCCATTTTACACCCAAATTATTTGTTCCATTCTTGTGTTACCAAACATATATTTTCCTTATTATATATTCTTATATAATAAAATGTCTCAAATTTATAGCTATTGGATATTTTGCATTTAATAGTACATAGCAAGGTAATAACACCTATTTACCCTTTGCTTTTTAATATATATATATATATATATATATAATATTTATATACGATAAATAGAACAAATAAACTCACACACCATTCTTACATTTGGTGAGGTTTGAACCCGACCTCCTAGGATACTAGAGGCTCACATACCGCTAGGTCAAAGGCCTTTTGGTCCCTTTGCTCTTGTTCTTGTCCACTATGGGACTTCTAGTTCCTGAGATGCATACTAATAGTCAACTAAAAGTTTAGTGAGTTCATGGTTTACGTGCAAATAAATACACACTCGACATTATGCATCAACATTAAACACCGATAGATGGTAGGCATGTTAATATGAAAACAGTTAACACCAATGAGATCTCCTCAACTGCCTCACCGAGTAGGTCCGCTTTGTCACATGCAATTTCGGGGTCGTGCCATCCCTAGGAACGTACTTGGTATCCTTGACAATTTCCAATGGGAGCTTCTATATATGTAACAAGTCAGTGTAACAATATAATCTTCATAAACAAGTCGGCCTCTGCTGTGATGCTATTTGCCATTATGCAAGTTTGAATCTTCAAATGCATGTCGAGACGAATCAGTAAACGAAACATTTCATGGAAGCCGTGGATCGAGAATCCATCTTGTCTCTTCCTCATTGGATGAGCTACCCATACGACATTGAGTCATGTTTTGTCGGGCCTAATCATTGTTCTGCCCTTTAGCTCGATCATTTGATTGTTTGTAATTTTTTTTAATCTTCTAAACTCTAGCTTGTAGTATTTCTCGGATTTTTCTTTCTTGTACACCACCTTTTTTTTAATAATATTAAATTTTTTTGCAATCCTTTTCCATTATTCAATATACATTTTAATCCTAGGACCCATTAAATATGTCTACCCATCTATTTTCATAAATGCATTCATCCACTAAAATTTCGAAATAATAATCTAATTTATTTATGAGGAACACGTAGATGTAAAAAAAATATAAGAGTCAATTTGACTATTTTTTGACATGTTAAACCCACAAATGATTTAATGAAAAATAAAATCTAATATAAATTAGAAACCTCTTCATTGTCTTCCTCTCTTTTCTCTACTATTTTATCTCTTGTCTATCATCTTTCTATCACATAAACGTACATACATGATTAAATATGCATACAAGTTGAACAAATTGTAAATATTAAAAAAAAAAATACTATCATAGTTTGTGAACGTATTATGAAAACAATCTAAATTTATGAGATATGGTATATATATAGTTTGTGAACATATTGTGGACATCAATTAAATAAACAAAATCTAAACTTACCACTTGTGAATACCATATGAACCTTGTGAACACATTGTAAACGCTCAATTTTTTTTAAGGTTTTTACATTGTGTTCATATTGTATGCACATTCAACTATGCACCTGTATGTCACGAAGAGAAGATAGGAGAGAGAAAGATATATGTATGAATATTCTAAGAAAGTGCATTAATTTTTATTTAATAAATAATTATAATCATCTCATTAATTATATTAAATTGGTGTTTAAGATGGATCTCACAAAATTTTGAGTTTTCAAATGATCAAGCCCCATATAAATATTATGAATACACTTATATAGTATCAAGTAATCATTTCTTAAACTAGCCATCATATAAACTATAGTTAGTAGGCAAAATCAACTATCGACAGTCATCGAAGTTGAATACAAAATTTAAAGAAACAAGAAAAAAATACGATCGATGTTTAGTAATCAATAGGTTCAACACCAAGTGATTTGCATGTAAACAAAATGTCCAAACTCGAAAGCAAAATTAAGCAATAAGACGCTAAGTTATAAGTACGTAAGACAAACTCATAAAGTACTAGATACCATATTAGACAGAGTTGTTGCTCGTAGCGATCCTTGATGACTCGTAACCATGATTAAAAACATTTGAGCGATGGCTGAGGACTCAAAGTTGGCTTATGAAACAGTATCCTACAAAATATTTGAAAAAAGTTATTATGACGTACACGGCTTTTTGGATAAACTTAGTAACATAATGCCAAAGAGTTATCCTCACAAGCTTATGTGTGACTTTATGTTTTAAACTAAATCAAACAAACTATAAAAATATCGAACAAAATGAGCAAACAAGAATGCTAAAAAGATTTGGAAAACTCTATCTTTCGAGTAACTAAGTTGTGGAAATATGTTTTGCAAAGGAAGGAATGCCACTATTTATAGAAACTTCTATCTAGACTATTCTACCAAGGAAAGTTCTAATACAAAGCCTATAAATGTATGTAGCCTTCTAGAATTGGTTTGGACCTTCTTGATCCTTGTTTAGTTCTTCTTAATCATCCTCCAAGACAGACTAATCATATTTAAAATGTAAAAAACGTCACACATAATATATTAATACGATAGAAAGAGACAATACCAATATATTAGTATTTTAAAGAATATATGAATGCCAATGGCAATTTTGTCGGTTTTAAATGCAAATATCAAATCATATAATAAAAAAAGACAGTAAACCTTGAATGTTGAATCGTTACTTCATAAAAACCCTGATAAACAAATTTTAAAAAGAATTGTGAATATGTATAGTACGTTAAACATATAATATATTAGCGTATTTTCAAGAATTATTGATTCCTAAATTTATCAAAACAAAATGAATATATACTATTTGTGAAATTAAATTGGATTGTTGCACCTCATAAATGTTGTCGTCTACCCATTTATTTTCTTTTGTGGCAAAATGAATGCAACCATCTACTGAGAAAGCAAATAATAGTTTAATAAAAAAATTATAAATACGAAATTTAAAGATCGAAATAACTTTTTTTTTATTATTAAAAAAGAGTTCAATTCTTATAATTTAGCTCAATTTTAGTACAAACATGATTATTATTTATACATTGTATTTTTTTTAGCGAGGTTAAAACCTGGTTCCAAGCGGGTTTTTGTTTTATAAGTTCGATCCTTTTGAAGTACGATCTCAATTTAGACAATTTGTCTCGAAAAGGATTAATTTTAGTTTGGTGTTTTTATTTTTTTAGCCGGTCTTTAGTTAGCGAAAAATTTCCTGTTTTCTAAAAAAAATTCTAAAAAAAATGAAAATTTGGAAAACAAAAAATTTCCAAGAAAACAAAAATTTTCATTTTCTAAATTTACATTGGATTTAGAAAACAACTTTTATTAGTTTTCAAAATTTTCATCTTTTAAAAAAAATTTCACGTTCACATTCACATACACACTTTCACACACACATACACATACACACATTGACACTTTCATTTTTACACACACACACTTTCACACACATCACACGCACACAACACTTTCATTTTCACACATACACATTTTCACAGACACAATCACACATTTTCTCACACACACACATTGACACTTTCATTTTCACACACACACACACACACACTAACACTTTCATTTTTACACACACACACATTCACACACACACACACACACACTAACACTTTCATTTTCACACATACACACACGTTCACACACACACACACACACAAACGTGCACACACTTTCACACACACACACACACACATTGACACTTTCATTTTCACAGACACACACACTTTCACACACACACACACAAACGTGCACACACACACACACACACTTTCACACACATTCACACACACACACACGCACACTAACACTTTCATTTTCACATACACACACACATTTTCACAGACACAAACACACATCACACACACACGTGTGCACACACACACACATGCAGACACATACACACACTTGCACACTTTCACACACACACACACACGCACATTGACACTTTCATTTTCACACACACTTTCACACACACACACACACATAAACACTTTCATTTTCACACACACATTTTCACAGACACAAACACATATTCACACACACACGCACACTTTCACACACACACACACACACACATTGAAACTTTCATTTTCACACACACACACATTGAAACTTTCATTTTCACACACACACACACACACACTAACACCTTCATTTTCACACACACTTTCACACACACACACACACATTGAAACTTTCATTTTCACACACACACACACTAACACCTTCATTTTCACACACACTTTCACACACACACACACAAACACTTTCATTTTCACACACACATTTTCACAGACACAAACACATATTCACACACACACGCACACTTTCACACACACACACATTGAAACTTTCATTTTCACACACACACACATTGAAACTTTCATTTTCACACACACACACACACTAACACCTTCATTTTCACACACATACACACACACACATAAAAAGTCAATATGGATTATTATTTCTTACGTTATGTTTGGTAACAACCATATAATTCAATTATTTTTTAAGTTTATTCGAACAAAAAAATAGTCTAAGATCTACGTTTTAAAGAATCTGTTAGAAATGTTTTCATAGACTAACAAGACCACGAGTCAAATTGGACGTAAATGATTCAAACTTTTTAATGAGCTACTCGAGCTTTAATAATTCTCGAGCTCGAGTTGATCTCGAACACAAAGTAGAAATTCTTTAACATAACAATCCGAGCTTCATAACACTAATGCTTGACTCGGCTCATTCGAGAACTCAATTAAAATTTTCAAGTCAAGCTAAACCAAGCCATTCGGATTCGAGTATACACTTTTTCGAGCCAAACATGCTCATATATTCATTATTCATACAATAAAAAATACTCCATTAACCTTATACTCAACTCGGCTCATTTATACCTGTAGATTGAAATCGGGTCTATAACCAACTATCCGACCGTACTACTCTTGGGCTTTTTATCCCTAGTGTCAAGCCGGTTTTGGGCTTAAAGGCTCAATTTGGATACAGTCCAATCCGGCCCAACCTGTGTTTTTTGGGCTAGCTAACATTTCAATCTCTAAAAATTGAAGTTAATATCATAAAATACCAAATAGACAAAATAAAAACAAGATGATATGGAATGGAATAAAAAGTATGACATGTTTTTCAAATATATTTATACGAAACTGCATATCAGGTTCAAAATCAGTTGTGTGTTTCTACTACCCATCCCATGTAACAATTAAATTACATGAAAACCTTCCCCTTTCCATCCCATCTATAAACATGCAATACAGGTCAAATCAAATGTAAGCTGTTTTTAATTAGAAGAGTGGTGGTGGTGGTGGTGATTGGTGGTGGTTAGTGGTGGTGGTGGTGGTGATTGGTGGTGGTTAGTGGTGGTTGATGGTGGTGGTGGTGCTACTAGGACAATCTAAGTGCCATTTCATGAAGAAGAGCTCTCTTCTGAGTTGCATTTATCACCAGATTTGTTTCAGCATTCTCCAACACATCTGCAACTATTCCAGCAGCATGACCAAGTGGTTCCTCACTTGTTCTTTTCAGCATGAATGCCTGCCAATTAAATATTCAGAAAAAAAACTTAAAACAAAAAGATTCACTTTTCAACAAAATATATTTGACCTGGCCATGGTGTGAAATGGTCAATGTGCATGGTGACTGTAACCATGGCTCTCCATCTATTTGAACAGGTAATGGTGCAAGAAGCTGAATCTTTATGGTCTTCCCTTGTGCAAGTCTTCGAGCTCGAGAAAGACCCACCTGAATTCATTCATCCCATTTTCCATTTAATTAAACTTCATTCCATTTGAGTTTCGATTTAAAAATAAAAGTTCATTAAGTTACTTGAAGCTTTCCAAGATGCCAAGTTCCTGATATGCTCACAACCTCCAACATCTTATCGTGCATAGATTGAGGATCAAAATTATCATTGTTTTCGTTTTCATTCTGCCACAAGTCTACACCACCCATATAGCTCCCAATATTCGCAATAAGAACACCTTCAGCATCCTACAAAACCACCAATATACATACATACATACATATATATATATATATACATAATTAGATGAAGTTTGAAGTGTTAATGGGGAGTTGTAGTGAAAAGTGTTGAACGAACCTCAGGAACCTCAACGTCAACACCATCTACATCCACTCGAACTTGCCAAGGATAATCTGCTAATGTTCTATCCATCATATTTCTTGCACCTTCTCTAGCATATAGAACTTTATTCATAAACTGCAATCACACTACCAAAATCATCAACACAAAAAAAAAGCAAATTCTAACCGTTTTCCAATCAAGAACCACAATGAACACGCGTTATAACTTGTTTCAATTCAACCCCATCTTGGTGATTATTACACATATTGTTATGATTCATCTTGATCCAAGATTTTCTTTAATTTTGTATGCTGACCTGGTTATAGAATTTTTCTGGATTCTCCTCCCTCAGATTGTGAATATCAAGAGCAACCTTTGCATCACATCCAACCCCTGTAGATATATATTTTTAGTAACAATTAACACCATTTATCATTCAAAAAAGGGTATTTGAAGAAATGGTTAGTTCTTTCTTACCAAGATAATTATTCATAAATTTAGGGGGTCTAATCGGTCTTCCCTTTTGGTTTGCAATAGAAATCTTCCAACGATCAAGAACGGTTACTGCTGCATGTTCCATATGTTGCAACATCATGCAGAGACCTCCTTGTCTTTCTACGGACCCTAAACCACCTCCCCACTTCAAAACTCTGGCCAAATCATTTCCAGTTCCGGCAGGTAGAATGGCAACCGGAGGTGGAGATACAAAATTTTGCTTTTCAATAGCGTCCAATACCCACCCGGCTGTACCATCACCACCACATACAAGCACCCTAAAATGCGGTACTCTTCTAAATAGATAAAGACCAACTTCTGGCCCTTCTTTTGAGCTCAACTCAAATATCTAGATGACATTAATTCAAGAAAGTCTCATAAAGATAACATATTTGGATAAAAGAGGAAAAAAAAGTGAAGGTTGAATGAAGTATGGACCTGAACAGGGTTCAAAAGAATATTCATCCGTAGTCTGATTGAATCTCCTCGTTTAGCGCCACTTTTCTTGTTAATAAAGACTAAAAGCGGCCTTGCATCTGGATGCAGATTAACCAGCTCATATCTCTGTTTCATCTGTACCATTTGGGACTCATCTTTCTGATGACTTAATGACCCCTTTTTGTAATTCAGCTCTTTGTTACCCACATCACAGTTTCCATCATCGTTCTTTAAATCAGCATCATCTGGTGTGCTTTCTATAGACGACTCCCCTAGACTACTAACTCTACCATCGTTTACAAAAACTCGTTTTCCCTGCTTTTTTTTCTTGGCTTGACTTACAATACTAGCTCGAACAGAAGACGCAATCTCATTGGCTCCATAAGTAATGGAACTCAAGATTCCACCTGATGGTGACTGGTTGAGCACCTTAACATGAAGAGGCGATAAAATCAGCCTTTTAAAAGGACCCATATCACAAATATCACCTGTTTCACGATACATACTACTATCATGGCAGTCAACATGTATTAACCGTTGACACCATAAACAACACCATATTGGCGACCCCCCAAGAAAAGAAGCACTACACGGCTCTTCACAATGAGTACAAAAAGAACTTCCATCTGGTTGATCTATCACTTCAGTCCATCGGATCGCCCACTGGTGTAATACGTGATCGGACCCCACCATAGATACGCATTTACAATCTCTGTGAGCATTTGGGGAACAATTGAGGTGGGCCACCGCACCACATATGCTACAACGGTGGATGAAACTACCAACAAGATCTTTTAAACATACACAACAATTGAAGCTTTTCCCACGAGCTACACCTTCTAAATACCAAGTATGTGGTGCTACTACAAGATCTTTCCCACTTGATTTTGGATCTTTTTTAGTACCTGCAATGGCTTTTGTCCAACTAAGACTTATGTTTCTTCTCCATTGAAAGGCAGTGTAGATGATGGTTAGTATACCAATAAGACCAGCAATAAAGCAAGAGATAATGAAGAGATGCGATTCTGCCAATTCAGATGGACTCTTGTTCATCCATGCAGGCGGCAGGATCAGAGCTTCTCTATAATCATCCATTTCTTGTTTTTTTTAAGTTTCTGTATTCTGCATTCTACAAATTTTTCTAACTCACACTCCTATTAGTGAAGCTGGCATGTAATTCCGTCATTTAGACCATAAAAAAGGTCCTACATAAGACCTATAAAGTTGAAGAGAAGGCAACATGAAAAGATTTAATTTAAAACACTTTCAAGTCATCTTGCATTCTTCAGAACTTCCGGAAGCTCATTCGTCAACACTTGATCCAGGATCATATAAGCCTACGATTTTTGTTTTTGTTTTCGAGAAGACCTCAACGCATTACCTACAAAGCAGAAGAAACAGTCTGAAGTTTCTGCATAATTCTATGATAAAATGTTTAACTAATAATAAGTATATATAGCCAAAAACAGAAGCACACTATAATAGTAAAAGTAAAGATTTCAATGGGAAAATGAATCACATCTTAGAAAGGAAATTTGCCAAAAAAAGGAAATGATGCAATGTTCATGGATAACCCAAAGTGGAATTTTTTTTAATTTAAACCATACTTACAAGAACCCCACTTCTAACACCTTCCAATATTCGATTCTTAGATTAAGTTGCTTAAAACAGCACCATCTAACCTTTTTACAGAAGTTACAAGAAAACATGACTACGTAGACATTATTACTCTCACATATGTGATAAACCACATGTAAAAAATGGAAAAAATAACGAGCAAAATGGCCCAAGTTGAAGTTAGGCATGCGAACCTGATCACCTAGTTAATACCACAACCAAACCCTCTTAACGGTATAAGTTTCTATTTCTCAATAGGGCACAAATTCACAAAAACCTCTTGGTCCACCATTGTTACTAGCAAGTGAAATCAAGCAGGTGCTACTTTGTGTTTTTACATCAATCAAATGCATACCCAAATACCATATAAACCAAGCTGTTCTTTTCCTAATTTCCAGCAGAAATCAAAGCTAAAAACACAGCACACCCAAATATAGGCTAAAAGGATGACAAAAATGCAAATACGTATTGATATCCTTGATCATAGCGCAAATTTCAGCCCAAAAATCCTTCAAATTCTACATAGAAATGGTTTCAAACATGCACATTGGATACATGTAGCATATTGACATCAAATATTAACAACATCTAGGTCAAATTAGAATGTAAATTTTTAGGGGAAACAAGGGACTAAAATTTACAGAAAAAAGACAACAGGAGGAATCCAAATTCCAAAATCAAGAAACAGAGATACTTACAGAGTGTGTTTGTGTTTGTCTGTATGCAATGATCCAAATACGAAACATGTGGATTCAAGGAACGAACACAAAAACCCTAAAACAGAATCAATCGTCCTGAATCAGGCAAACAAACAAAAGCAAAAACGAATGAATATATATCGATTTTATTCGCCAAAAAAAGAATCAAGAAACTTGTGGATTTTAGCCATATATACATAGAATGATTGTGCGTAAAAATCTACGTGATTTTGTTCAAGCTTTTCGATTTCTTGTTGGGTATTTCTCCAATTTCTCTGGAATTCATGTTATGGGGAAAAAAGATTCCTTCCGGTTTGTTCTCCGCAGCGAGACAGACAGAATTCTTTTTTGGTATGCGTGGCATCAAAAAGCAGAGAGGGACCACCTTGTACGAGGATTCGTAAACCCGATGATATTCCCTGACCTAATTAAATTTTTTTAAAAGTGAATTTACATTTTTGGTCCCTATATTTTTTACACAACTACGAAGAAGTCCCTAGACTATGATTATCATGGATTTGATCTTGATGGTACTCAATTTGTTACGATCTATAGCCCTTGACCGAATGACCATCCATTATTATCTCCTGTTAACGACCAGGGTATTTCAGTATTCTTTTCTTTCTGCCGTTTTGTTTGATGGGTGCTTTTTTTCTATTTTATTGGTTGAATGCTCATCCTCTCTACGTAAACAATGAAGACATCAATAATATACCACAGTAATAAATCAAACCATACCTTAAATCCCTGAATTGAACTGTGAGGCGACCAGGGTACGTTAACCAATTTCAACTCTGTATTGTACCGCAGCAACAGTTGTCACTCGCCAGATGAAGGGACGCAACATGGATTTGCGAAATGATTGACAAACGTCTAAATTCTGTGGGGTTGAGATTTATGATAAGTAAAACTGAAAAAACTAAAAGAAAACTCTTAAACTCTCAAAAGAATAATTGTTTAATTGATAGTAAAACTTAATTAACAATAAGGTAACAAATCCTATTCATAATCTAATCTAATGAAAGGATAAAGACTAATATAAATTGTTTAATTGATAATAAAACTTAATTAACAATAAGGTAACAAATCCTATTTATAATCTAATCTAATAAAAAGATAAAGACTAATATAAACTAATAATAGTATGATAATGATGAAAACCAAAAGATAATTAAAAAATAAGAATTTAATAATGAAGGAATTATATGCTAGAAAGGATTTTTTTTGTGAAGGGTGTCCCAGAAAAACCCAGACTAATCCCGGTAAAGTTTTTGTACTGCAATAATTAGCCCTGATAAACTCAGTGGCCACAATTGTTGAGAGCGCCTGAATTCGAACCCTAGGTGGCTGGGATATTCCTTCAACCCCCAGACATTCGACCAGTAGGCCGCAACCCTTGTTTACATTTGATTTTGTTTCCCTTGTCCGATGCCAACTTCAAGCGTTTCTTCGAGCTCAAGTCTCGTTTCGAGCGCCAGCGGAACACAAGGCTTCTAATTAATCTAGGGGACCGAAACGTCGAATAAGCAAATTATTCGAGCTAGAGCAAGACTAAAAAAACCCTAGACTCGAGGTCAATCTCGAATAACTATTTCTAGTAGAGTTCGAGCTCGAGTTTTTTTTCCCCAATGTTTGAGCTTGATCAAGCTCGTTTGACAAATTTAAGTTATACATTATACCTAAATTTCAAGTTTTATGAACATTTTTATGAAATCAAACTCGAGATTGATTAACTTGTTTATGATCGAGCTCGATAATTTTTATATTTTGATTGTATGAGACTTAGGAACATAGAAACATGTTCGACTCGAAATTTTTGATTGAGTTTTCAAACGAGACGAGTCAAATATTAGTGTTATGGAGTTCGACTAAAGTAAAGGAGTTATGAGTTTTATTCTGTGCTCGAGATCAAGTCGCGTGTGTATATATATATAGTGGAATATTTAATTAAGAATGTTAAATATTATAAAAAATTACAATGGAAGGTTAAGAAAAAAAAATCATGTAAATCATCATATCTCTAACATGCGATGCAGTATTGCAATGCATTATAAAAGAAATATAATTTCCAAAACCAATTTAAAGAATACTTATAATATGAAAACTAATAATACGATATAAAATAATGTGTGTTAAAGTTTTAATAGTTTTCATGATAAATTTTAAAGTGAGCTGACAAGTTAATACATAATTATCAAATATTCAGTATTTTAGAGAGGCAATGGATGATTTAATGATCAAGTAAAAGAGAGATCGCATAAATAATAATCTATAAGTCATTCACAAATCATGTCTAGCTCAGTTGATTTATCCAAGGGCGGTAACATCCGGGTTCGAATCCAAGGGGAGTCAATTTGAGGGCATGAGAAGTACTCAGTCCTTGGGCTAGTCCAGTCTTTGACTGGGCTGCCCCCCAGCCCAGTCATAGACTATGGTTGGGCTACAGCGACAGATTAGTGGGCTGCCCTTGGATGTCTGATACCGCCGGGGAGGCGTGCGTATGTTTGTGGTAGTCATTATGAAGTGATCTCTAAGAGGTTTAAAAAACATGCATGTTTCCTAAAAGATGGGAGAATCTAAAAAATGCTATCTAAACCTAAGAATGGCACTTCTTATGAACAACCAACTTACCGTATCCTATTATGCAATGAAATATATAACACAAGGATCATTTACTAAACGTTTATCAAGTGAGCAGGACGGATGTTTAAATTACAGAGGTTATACCAGACCCTTGATCTCATTTTATTCAATGGTGCTAACAATCATCCAACAAATAGAAAAACACACCCATAATCCATAATGCAGATTAATCAATCCCAACTTGTATGTCAAAAGTCATTGTTTACAGAAATTACTCTATCTCATACTTTACTATAACATTAATCAACAATTAGCACCAGGATTACTAGTTATATATAGAGAGAAACAATATCATCTAAGTCTCCCTCTCTCTCTCTCATCTTGCACAACAGAATTTAATTTACAAAATTGTATTTACAGTCAGCAACTATATCTATATCCTATCTTTATGAATCCTTCGATGCACGACCTTCCCCACGAGGCATTTTCTTAGATGCCACTGCAAAATCAATATCCATTTAACATCATCATCATCTGTTATTTCAATCATTATGATTTTTTAATACTTGGAAATATGCAAAGGAGAAAGAGAAAGAGAACATACAATCTTCTACGTCCTTCAGCTGATAATAATGAGGTGCTATTTCCACCAGCCATTCCGGTTTTAGTTCGCTCACCTACATTTTCAAAATTCAAACCATCATAACAATACAGACAATACCTCCTCCTTCTAATAAGCCCATTTCAGTTTTAACATTAAGTACCTGTCGCATGTACTCCTTGGTGGTCAGCACTAACTCATGGTATACCACCCATCTAGGAAGTACCTTCAACACACAAAAACCAAAAATAACAAAACTGTCATATATTATAACTTACAATTATCTACATTTACAATCAAATTTCATATATATATAATGTTAAAAGATAATCTACCTGAGCTAAGCCAGAGCTGGGGTGAATGTAAACAGTCTGGGGATGTTTAACAGTTCTGTACGATCCATTCTTTTGCATCCTTGCTGAGTGTGGGAAGTATCCTGAAACACATGGACACTCAGATTAGTTTACAAAAATAGTTACACTAAAAAAAGTAATCAAATCATCAGTTTCTCTCTATGACCTGAGGTTATGGACTTCTTAATTGCTTCTAAATCACCAGGGTTTGATACTAACTCGATTTCAACCCTTTCCAGTAGCCCCTCCAGTTGATCTCTTATGTCACGAGCACGCTTCATACTCCTCACCTGCACAAGAGGAATCGCAAGAAAATGAAAAAAAAAAATACCAACTAAAGCTATATATATATATATATAGAGAGAGAGAGAGAGAGAGAAATGAAATTTTGATACACATCAACAAGAAAGATCGTTAACAAGGTATCTTTCAAAATCAAAACAGTACCTGAATGTAATTCTCATAACACCACTGCGTAGAGAAGTTTGTTTCCTTCCACGAACTGTAAACCTGAAAAGATTAAAGACATCAAAGAAAATTAAGTTGGATTCTATGAATTCAAACATCTATCAAAATACAAATTTATCTATATATATATTAACCTTACCTTAAGCAGTGCTATATGATCCCCGACATTACCCATATGAAAATTCAAGCGAGCATTATCTGCATGGACTTGTTTATCCTTTGGACGATAAAAAATCGAACTTCCAATGGAAAGCATGGCAGCAATTGAAATAATCTCATCCGAGCATTTATACTTATCGGATGCAACAATCATCTTTGACAACATTGGATCAAGTGGGAATTCCGCCATCTTTCTACCCACCTTTGTCAATTCACCATGTTTATTTAGTGCACTTAACGCAAATAATAGCTCCAATGCTTTAAGTAACGCCTCTGCTGGCGGTGGATCCATAAAATCAAAATTCAACAAGTCATGGATCCCAAGACTCTTGAGACTAAGCACAACGTTCGCAAGATTGGTTCGTTGGATTTCTGGGACGGTGTTGTCATCCAAGTCATTAAAATAGTTGTAGGCGGTATACAACCTGAAACACTTTCCAGGACCAGTTCGTCCAGATCGACCAGCACGTTGATTTGCAGATGCTTTTGAGATAGGAGTGATCAATAAAGATTCCATCCCTGTTCGAGGGTTATAAGATTTCATTTTAACAAATCCTGGATCGATAACATATTTAATTCCATCAATTGTTAATGATGTTTCTGCAATGTTAGTGGCAAGAACCACCTTTCGTGCTCCTTCTGGAGTGGGTTCGAATATCTTTGCCTGAAGCTCAGTCGGGAGATTTGCATAAATGGGACATATTATTAATTCTGCTATTTTACTCCCTAATCCACGTGTTCGATGTTTAAGGATCTCTTCGGCTGTTTCAATTTCTTCCTGGCCAGTGAGAAAGACCAATATGTCACCATCTCCGGGGGGTTGAGTAACGTGGATTTGAAGTGCTGTAACAATCGCTGCATCTAGATAATCAGCCTCTGGTGCTTTCGTATAATTTATTTCAACTGGAAACCGTCTTCCGGGAATTTTAAAAATTGGTGCAGAATCAAAATAATCGCTAAACTTCTCTGCATCTAAAGTGGCACTGGAGATAAGTAACTTGAGATCAGGACGAAAACGAGCAATATCCTGAAAGAAAAGCAGGATAGATTTGTCAAACAAATGCTTCAGATTTTCTTATCCAAACAGAACCTTAAAATATGCAAGGATGTGAGTTTTAGATTTACCTTAACTAAACCGAACAAGATATCAGTTGACAACGTCCTTTCATGAGCCTCGTCCACCATCACCACACTGTTTTTATAGTTAATTAACATTTGTTTGCAAATATATCAACAAAATAGTAATTTAGTGCTACATATAACATACCTGTAACTTGCAAGATCAGGTTCACCAAGAAATTCTCGTAGCAACATACCATCAGTCATATATTTGAGCACCGTCTTGTCAGAAGTACAGTCTTCAAAACGTATAGAATAACCAACCTGATAACAAATTGCCATAAATCAGATATTCAAACTATGGAATATATATGTGTGTGTGTGTGTGTGTATATATAGATAGATAGATAAAGAGAGAGAAAGTAAGAATTTAAAAGTCTAAAGTTGAACTGAAACACATACCTCATGCCCTAGTTTGATTCCCATTTCTTGAGAAACTCTAGCAGCAACACTCATAGCAGCAACTCTTCTAGGCTGTGTACACCCTATCTGTGTGAAAGTAAAAAAAAATGTCACAAACTACTGTGTAGCCAGGCAAACATAGCAACTTTTGTGCCATAGGAAAATGACTCAATCTACAACAGAGTTGTAAGAAACCATGATTTTACAGTATGATGATGAAACTTGGCTCTTTTATCATATTCAAGTGTAGCACCAAAATTATGTTCTTCAAAAAGAGAATGCAATTGCAGCAAATATACCAGAATACACGATAACCATAAGATATTTCTTATCTTAAACAAAATAAATGAATAAGTTTAACTTATTGTGAGCGTACCATTCCACGTTTTGTGTATCCAGCTTCATGGAGATATTGGGGTATCTGAGTGGTCTTCCCGGAACCAGTCTCACCAACAATTACAAGAACCTAATAAGACATCAATCAAATGTAAACCTAAAAGTGTGTCATTCAGCCCAGATTAAGTCTGAATGTTTTCAAGATCATGAGCAAATAATGTGGAAACAGACGACAACCAACATATGCAGCAAGGAGTTCAAGTAGACCTGATGCTCTTCAATAGCTTGGAGCAAAGATTCCCGATATGGATATACAGGTAAAGTTTTTCTATCTGCCTGAAGAGAAAACATAGAATAACAAATGAGAACAAAACTAACTTTCTGAAAGTCAGAAAAGTTAAATCAATCTAAAAGTCGGACAAAGTTAAATCAGTGAAACAATATGATAGTCAATGCTTCAGAGATGAAGGAAGCACACCAGAAGCTTCTCATGTGCTGATTTTGCCATTGATTTTTCCTGTTCCTCCTGATCTTCTTCATCATCGACCTGTAAGTGGAAGAAAATCAGAAATTAGACTAAATGTTAGGTGAAGGCAAAGGAAACATGTCGCAAGATGATAAGGACTCAACATACATTTTCACCACCCATGACTTGTCCCTTTATGAATTCAATCTGGTCCTCAAACACAAAACTGTCGAGAAAAATAAAGAACATTAGGCAGGGTTAAGAAAGTAAAAAATTTCTGAGTGAGTAATCAAAAGAACTGCAATTAGAAAATGCATACTTATAATCTTCAGATTGCTTTTTGTTCTTTGAGCCAAATTTTAGTGTTGCTTTTCCTGCAAAAATGACGAGCTGTTTAGTTAACGAGTTAACATCTACAGACTACAAAATGCCACACGTAATTACAACATACCAATCTGATGATCCTCCCATGCTTCTTGTTCGGCAAATGGATTCATCTTATCTCCATCTTTTGAATCTCTGGAAACAAAATCATTTCAATCTCAAGTTAAAGTTAAAATCTCCAAGGAATACAAAACCATAGCAGTATGTGTGCAACAATGTGTATATATATATGCAG
Organism: Silybum marianum; assembly: GCA_036898165.1. Lineage (NCBI taxonomy): Eukaryota > Viridiplantae > Streptophyta > Magnoliopsida > Asterales > Asteraceae > Silybum > Silybum marianum. Next base: position 7,883,531 of record CM072529.1, on the reverse strand, counting down.
CCAGTTGTTATAATATGCACTGAATCAACACTGATTCTAACCTGTAGCGCTCCATAGCTACAGAAAATCTTTTTTCTTGATTTACTCCGCCTTCTACATCATAAGCATCAGGCATCCGATACTCATTAATGTTATCATCCTCTTGAGACCGCTTCTTAACTAGATCATATATTTGCTGCTTGTTTCTGCATAAGTAGAAGACTCGTATCATTAACCATAATACAGGCATCTAGTAAAACAAAATCATCATGCACACGAAAACATACCTCAAATGCAAAAATCATAGAAGAAACGGTGAACTTCACAAATCACAAATAAAAATTTCATATATGGATAAATTTAAACAAGATAGGCAGTCATAAATTTGTTTTAACTCTAGAGGTTATCAGAGTTGGAACACAGGTTTCATGTTTTTAACATTTCACCAACATAACAAACAAAGATATTCAAGTTTGATAAACAAAATCGAGTCAGAGGCCGAAAAATCAAGAAATAGCATGTGTGTGATACAAGTGCATCCCAGCTCGTACAAATTTCACCAGGAATCTTCAAAGAAAATTACCTTAGATCACGAAGTTCAACTTCAGATACTTTCTGATCCGCGAATAGATACTGTTCATCTTCTAAATCATCTCTGAAATTGCAAAATTTAAAGTTGATATAATATATAGCACAAAAAAATATGTTTGGTATATACTAATCACCATGCACTTGCAGCTTTAGGAATGTGAAATCTATAAGAGGTAAAAGTAAAAAATGAGCTTTAACAATACCTGATTTCCTCCAATTTCTTCTGCTCCCTTTTCTTCAGATATTCTTGCCTTGAAACTTTTCTGAAAAAAGATAATAGATATTACATTAGCTTTGTAGCAACACAAATATGTCTGAATTAAGCTTCTTGTTCAAAAAGCTCAGTTCATACCTTAAAGCTCCAATGTCATCTTGTTCCAAGGCATTGGCTCTCCTAATTGCCTCTTCTGTTATCCAAATAAACGAAACAGAAAAAAAGTTAATATAGCATTCTTCATAGATTTCTGTGATATATAACTAAATATGTAACCTACATATACCTTCCTCCCTTTTTGACAATTTCTGTTCAGTCAGCTGTAAAATAAAAATAAAAGGACAAGTTAGGAACAGCAAATAGCTTATTTCTCCATCCAGTAATAAGAAGTTAAGCATGTAATCATGGTTGTCAAATCATGATTCCTATCACGAATCAGACTCATATGTTAGGAAGTAGGAACGGAATGATTAAATGATTATTAAACCACACCTTTGTTGTTTTTGCTGCATCTTTTTCCCTTAGATGACGTTCCAACTCCTCTCGTTCTATTTGGTCACGCAATCTTTCTTCTTCAGACTGCAACAAGTAAATAAGAAAATGATTCATTACCATGAGCAGAACAAGTAAATAAAAATTTAATTATGTTTTGTTGCCAGAAGCATTATTATTATGTCAGATACCTCAGAACCATCTGATTCTTCACGAGATACTTTTTGTTTAACTCGTCTTTCTTCTTTCAAAATTCCAGCTCCCTGCAGCACCACATACAGTTATAACCAGTACCAAATCATTACAAGAAGCACCAAACCAGCAGCTTACCACAAAAAATAAATCAAAATTTTATCAATAAGAGTACAAGCAATATGCCTCATCATCTTCATCTTCTTGGTTTTCACTCTTCTTCCTGAAACGTTTCACACGTTTATCGGCCTTTTTCGACTGAGAAGCAACAGAAATAGAGCCACTGCGCTCATCGTTATCATCATCGTCATCTGCCTCCAACAGCTTGTAAGTCCTCTGCTTCCTGGCTAGCATTGCTGCCTCCTCTTCTTGTTGCCGATAAGGCTATCAAATACCAATAACAACAAGAATGAGCAATGAAAATAATGGTTATCTCTCAAAATCAAAGCCGTTGATAACGCTAGCAAGCAAGCAATATAATTTATATATATATATATAACCTCACATTTGATCCAGAATTCTTATGCTCGACTTTCCGGAAAATCTCTTCAGCAAATGCGTGTGTTTCGTTTGAAGATGACACACCCATCTCTTTAAGATTACTAACTATATCAGACGGTGATGAAGCTTTCTTAGCTGCAAAGAGATTAAAAAGCATCAAGAATAAGTCTAAACAACGGTGAAACAATACGCCATGACAATTTAACAATGATATACGTCAAAATATTAAACTTGTAGATAACTTACATAAGCTGATTACGTACTGAACCAACGTGGGTTGTGAATATCCCAAGAGGGACATTAATTTGTCTGAAACCCATGTCTTTAAGTCACTTCCCATTTCTCACTACATTAAAAACATATAAAAAATATTGATTCACTGATGTACTATTTCCATGAAAAAGATAAATACTGTGAATAATTCCAGACTCCGATAACAGATGATGCTTGCTACATTCAAATGAATGTATGAAAAAGTCATGTTCTATGATCTTTACGAATGTATAACTGATATATATATATATATATACAAGCCATAAGACATCCAACTATGTAGATTCAGATGATTCAAAAAGACATACTTTCCCATGAATAGCATTTAGTCAAGCTTAAATACTGCAGTGATTTTCTTTACACTACAGAAGCAACCAAAATCACATTAAGGAATTTCTGCAGGAAGTTGATCAAGAGCACAAAAAATACTCACACATATACATTCCATTTGTTTTTTTTTAACTAGCTATTTCAGTACCCATTTATTCAATCCTTTAGTAAACCAGATAACATTATGCATAATCCTTTGTAACTTTGCATAGTTAAGTCAATTAACTCTCTTTTAGAGATGCAAACAAACATACATATACAGTTATTTGGGACAATTTCCAGGATAACCCAACAACTAAATGAGTTAATCATCAAAATTCAACTGCAAAATCGATGGAAAACCCCAATACCCACAACAAACTTTAAACCCTAGTTCCCGCTCTGAATTTTGATCTTAAACCACAAACCAAATGTGAGACGGTGAGAGTGTGTAAGATGTGAAGCTTTGTAAAACTTAAAGGGCGCTAAGCATCAAGAAGCAATTTCAAAAAACAAAAAACCCTAATGGGAGAACCCATGAAAAACCCACCCTAGTGTCAATGTGGCCCTGCCCGTATCAGCACGGAAGTCTAAGCATATCAATAACAACAAACAAATTGAAAAATAACAAGATGCAGCAATAGAGAAGTAGGGGCATAAACCTGATTTGCGACGGAGACGGAGGAGTAACGGAGGCAACAGGCGGCGATGCAAACAACGGTGTTGGTGCGTTATTGAGTAGGGAAAAGGCGTGGGTTAGAAGAGAAACGTTGATGATGCAGCCGAGCCGAGCCGAGCGGAGCGATCAACCTACCGGTGATTAATTCGCAAACAACGAGTTGCTGCACATATGATGATTTGGGTCTCTTGAGCATAGAAAGCTCTATGGAGGCTATGTTTGGCAAATATGATAGATTAAACTAATCGTATTTTTAAACAAATAATCGATATATATATATATATATATTTATTAATGTTAATAAAAATAAAAGAGTTTTTTCAATTATGTAGATTTAATAGACATTCTTTCAAATTGATTTTTAATTATATATATAAAGATGTAATCAAACAAAAAGACGAGTAAACTTACGAAAATGAAAAAAACAATCTCAATCATACGTTTTATTGGATCTTATGGTTTTCATACATCACTTATGTAGATATAATAGACATTCTTTCAAATTGATTTTTTATTATATATATAAAGATGTAATCAAACAAGAAGACTAATAAATTTACAAAAATATAAAAAAAACAATCTCAATCATTATTGTATCTTTATAGTTATCATAAATCACTTTTTCTAAGATTTTTTTTATGACATTTATTATTAAACCCATATTTGATAATATATTTTTTTAAACAATTTTTATCCAATATCACTTGCGATCTCCGATAGATCTTTAAAATTTCTTTAAATAAAAAACTTAAAATCAAAATCTTTAAAAAAATTACATCCATTTTTAACAGATTCCTTATTATCAATATACCAACATTAATCATAATATTAAAAATATATAATTCATCTATTAAAATATTATTTCTTTATCTAAATATTTGTTTTCACATTTTCCTATCGATGGTTTTACTTTATGATTATTTTTTGGGCGTTCTCCATATTTGGAGAAAAAATCTTTCTTTTTCTTACTTTCTCCATTTTATATATAGTTTTGAAGAAGTTGTTGAAGCAAACTTTTAGCTCAAAAATCTATATTTTCTTCATTTTGAAGAAACTGTGGAGATGCGTTAATAGACTAATAAACTTCACTTTTAGTCCTTAAGGTTTAGTAATTTATTTGAAATTAAGACTTGAACTTTAATGAATCTTTAAATTCAACAAGCCTGCATATCTTCAAATTTTGCACTATGTTAGAGCATCTCCAACAGCTTCTCTATAATTTCTCTAAAATAAAGAATTAAAAGTTAAAATCTCTAAAATGAATTACAATCAACTCCTACAAATTCTCTATTTTAAAGATTTCAACATTGATTATATTATTTAAATATTCTATAATTTTATAATCCCATATTTTAAAAATAAAATACATATAAAATGATATTAATTCAACTCTCATTGGTGGAATGATAAAAAAAACTCATCTTTCACTCCTCTCTTTGGAGTTTTAGAGAATTCTCTATATTTGAATATTTTTCCATTTTTCTTTATTTTAGAGAATGAGTAGGGAAATTGTTGGATCATTATAGGTAACAAAAAGTTAATTTTCTCTATTTTACAGGAATTGTGGAGATGTTCTTATGGTGTTATAAAAAAAGGATTGCATCCACATTACTAAAGTCTGAAATAAAACAAACGATATAACACCATATCATATTGCAAACTTCGAAGATATTTGGGGCTTACTGCTCAATTTAAAAATTCGACTTTTTTGAAACTTTAAGACTTTGAAGATATTTCCATCTACAGTTTCACCGGCTTCTTGCAATTCTTCAACTTCCACTTCACGATCAACTACATTCTTGTATGCCCAAATCATTTAGTGCCAACAGCTCTTAAAACATCTTCTTTCCTAACATCGATAGCTACACTTGAACTTTTATAGATAATTATCCCTCTAAATTCACTAAACTTTGATCGACGTTAATCATGGAGACATTTTTATTGCTACATTTATCTTTCGGTTTGTTGAAATCGCGTAAATAATGAACCCATGTATATTCGTTATTGAACTCCAAATCACCTTCGAATCCAGGTCCTTCAATCAGTCCCAAATTGAAATGAGGTGTGCTTAGTTGCACAGTTGTGTACTTTCTTCCATTGGCGTAACGGGGCCCGACAAAATCTAACCATCAATGTTGAACTAAACCACTTCTTAATTGATATTTTGTGATTCCACATGGTTATCCACGCTATCATATTATGGGTCTAACAGGACTGATAATTTAGATAACGTGGATCTTTATGTGGAATCACAAAATATGAATTTAGAAGTGGTTTTGTTGAGCGTCGATAGTCAAATTTTGTCGTCTCCATTTACATTAATGGAAGAAATACATAAAATGTGAAACTAATCACACCTCATTTCCATTTGGGACTGATTGAAGGACCTGGATTTGAAGGTGATTTGGAGTTCAATAACGAATATGTCGGCTCATTATTTAAGAGATTTCAACAAACCGAAAGATAAATTTAGCAATAAAAATGCCTCCATGATAAATGACGCTCAAAGCATAGTGAATTTAGAGCGAGAATTATCTATGAAAGTTCAAGATGTGCCTATCGATGTTAGGAAATAAGATGTTTTAAGAGGTTAAGTGGATGTTGAAGGATTGCTAGAAGAAGGTAGCTAGATGTTAAGTGGATGTTGAAGGACTGCTAGAAGCCACTGAAACTGAAGAGGCGAATTTTTCAAGGTCTAAAAGTTTCAAAAAACTCGAATCTTTAAATTCAACAGCAAGCCTAGATGTCTTCAAATTTTGCAATATATTATGGTGTTATAAAAAAAAGGATTGCATTTACAATATTAAAGTCTGAAGTAAAACAAACGATATAACCCATATCATATTGCAAACTTCGAAGATATTTGGGCTTACTACTAAATTAAATTCGACTTTTTTGAAACTGTAAGACTTTGAAGATATTTCCATCTACAGTTTCATCGGCTTCTTGAAATTCTTCAACTTCCACTTCACGATCAACTACATTCTTATGCCCAAATCATATAGTGCCAAAGAGCTCTTAAAAACATCATCTTTCCTAACATTGATAGCCACACTTGAACTTTTATAGATAATTATCTCTCTAAATTGACTACGCTTTGATCGTCGTTAATCATGGAGACATTTTTATTGCAATATTTATCTTTCGGTTTGTTGAAATCGCTTAAATAGTGAACCCACGTAGATTCGTTATTGAACTCCAAATCACCTTCAAATCCAGGTCCTTCAATCAGTCCCAAATTGAAATGAGGTGTGCTTAGTTGCACATTTATGTACTTTCCTCCATTGACGTAACATCAACCGACAAAATTTGACCATCAATGTTGAACTAAACCACTTCTTAGTTGATATTTTGTGATTTCACATGTCGATCTACGCTATCATATTATGGATCTAATAGGTCTGATAATTTAGATAACGTGGTTCTTTATGTGGAATCACAAAATCTGAATTTAGAAGTGGTTTTCTTGAGCGTCAATGGTCAATATTTGTGGTCTCCCATTACGTTCATGGAAGAAATATGGAAAATGTGAAACTAATCACACCTCATTTCCATTTAGGACTGATTGAAGGACCTGGATTTGAAGGTGATTTGGAGTTCAATAACGAATCTACGTGGGCTCATTATTTAAGTGATTTCAATAAACTGAAAGATAAATTTGGCGATAAAAATGCCTCCATGATGAACGGCGCTCAAAGCATAGTGAATTTAGAGCGAAGAATTATCTATAAAAGTTCAAGACGTGACTATCGATGTTAGGAAAGAAGATGTTTTTAAGAGCTGTTTGACACTAAATAAGTTGGAGATACAAAAAGGTAGCTGGTTTGTGAAGTGGATGTTGAAGGGTTGCAAGAAGCCAGTGAAACTGAATAGGGAAATCTTCAAAGTCTGCAAGCTTAAAAAAACTCGAATCTTTAAATTCAACAACAAGCCTAGATATCTTTAAATTTTGCAATATGTTATGGTGTTATAAAAAAATGATTGCATCTGCATTACTAAATTATGAAATAAAACAAATGATATAACACCATATCATGTTGCAAACTTCGAAAAAATTTGGGCTTATTGTTGAATTTAAAAATTCGAATTTTTTAGAACTTTAAGACTTTGAAAGTATTTCCATCTTCAGTTTCACCGGCTTCTTGGAATCCTTTAACATCTACTTCACGATCAGCTACATTCTTGTATTCCCAAATCATTTACTACCAAATAGCTCTTAAAAACATCTTCTTTCCTAACAACGATAGTCACATCTTGAACTTTTATAGATAATTCTCGCTCTAAATTCACTATGCTTTGAGCGTCGTTCATCATGGAGGCATTTTTATCACTAAATTTATCTTTCGATTTGTTGAAATCACTTAAAAAATGAGCCCACGTAAATTCGTTATAGAACTCCAAATCACCTTCAAATACAGGTCTTTCAATCAGTCCCAAATTGAAATGAGGTGGCTTAGTTGCACATTTGTGTACTTTCTTCCATTGACGTAACATAAGCCGACAAAATTTGACAATCAATGTCGAACTAAACCACTTCTTAATTGATATTTTGTTATTCCACATGTCGATCCACGCTATCATATAATCGGTCTAATAGGCCTGATAATTCAGATAATGTGGATCTTTATGTGGAATCACAAAATATGAACGTAGAAGTTGTTTTCTTGAGCGTCGATGGTCAAATTTTGTGGTCTCCCATTACGTTAATGGAAGAAATACGAAAAATGTAAACTAAGCACACCTCATTTCCATTTGGGACTAATTGAAGGACCTGGATTTGAAAGTGATTTGGAGTTCAATAACGAATCTATGTGGGCTCATTATTTAACTGATTTCAACAAACCTAAATATAAATTTACCGATAAAAATGCCTCCAAGATTCTCAAAGCATAGTGAACTTAGAGAGATTATAAAAGTTCAAGATGTAACTATCGATGTTTAGGAAAGAAGATGTTTTTAAGAGCTGTTTGGCACTAAATGAGTTGGGCATACAAAAAGATAGCTGGTTGTGAAGTGGATGTTGAAGGGTTGCAAGAAGCCAGTGAAACTGAATAGGGAAATCTTCAAAGTCTTAAAGTTTCAAAAAACTCAAATCTTTAAATTCAACAACAAGCCTAGAAATCTTCAAAATTTGCAATATGTTATGGCGTTATAAAAAAAGGATTGCATCTACATTACTAAAGTCTGAAATAAAACAAACGATACAACACCATATCACGTTGCAAACTTCGAAGATATTTGGGCTTACTGCTGAATTTAAAAATTCGACTTTTTGAAACTGTAAGACTTTGAAGATATTTCCTTCTTCAGTTTCCCCGGCTTCTTGCAATCCTTCAACATCCACTTCACAATCAACTTCATTCTTGTATGCCCAAATCATTTAGTGCCAAACAGCTCTTAAAAACATCTTCTTTCCTAACATCGATAGCTACACTTGAACTTTTATAGATAATTATCCCTCTAAATTCACTAAACTTTGATCGACGTTAATCATGGAGACATTTTTATTGCTACATTTATCTTTCGGTTTGTTGAAATCGCGTAAATAATGAACCCATGTATATTCGTTATTGAACTCCAAATCACCTTCGAATCCAGGTCCTTCAATCAGTCCCAAATTGAAATGAGGTGTGCTTAGTTGCACAGTTGTGTACTTTCTTCCATTGGCGTAATGGGAGCCGACAAAATCTGACCATCAATGTTGAACTAAACCACTTCTTAATTGATATTTTGTGATTCCACATGGTTATCCACGCTATCATATTATGGGTCTAACAGGTCTGATAATTTAGATAACGTGGATCTTTATGTGGAATCAAAAAATATGAATTTAGAAGTGGTTTTGTTGAGCGTCGATAGTCAAATTTTTTCGTCTCCAATTACATTCATGGAAGAAATACAGAAAATGTGAAACTAATCACACCTCATTTCCATTTGGGACTGATTGAAGGACATGGATTTGAAGGTGATTTGGAGTTCAATAACGAATATGTGGGCTCATTATTTAAGTGATTTCAACAAACCGAAAGATAAATTTAGCGATAAAAATGCCTCCATGATAAATGACGCTCAAAAAATAGTGAATTTAGAGCGAGAATTATCTATGAAAGTTCAAGATGTGCCTATCAATGTTAGGAAAGAAGATGTTTTAAGAGCTGTTTGGCACTAACTTATTTGCACATACAAGAAGGTAGCTAGATGTAAAGTGAATGTTGAAGGATTGCTAGAAGCCACTGAAACTGAAGAGGCGAATTTTTCAAGGTCTAAAAGTTTCAAAAAACTCGAATCTTTAAATTCAACAACAAGCCTAGATATCTTCAAATTTTGCAATATATTATGGTGTTATAAAAAAAAGAATTGCATTTACAGTATTAAAGTCTGAAGTAAAACAAACGATATAACCCATATCATATTACAAACTTCGAAGATATTTGGGCTTACTACTAAATTAAATTCGACTTTTTTGAAACTTTAAGACTTTGAAGATATTTCCATCTTTAGTTTCACCGGCTTCTTGCAGTCCTTCAACATCCACCTCACGATCAACTACAGTCTTGTATGCCCAAATCATTTAGTGCCAAACAGCTCTTAAAAACATCTTCTTTCCTAACATCGATAGCCACACTTGAACTTTTATAGATAATTGTCTCTCTAAATTGACTACGCTTTGATCTCCGTTAATCATGGAGACATTTTTATTGCTACACTTATCTTTCGGTTTGTTGAAATCGCCTAAATAATGAACCCACGTAGATTCGTTATTGAACTTCAAATCACCTTCTAATTCAGGTCCTTCAATCAGTCCCAAATTGAAATGAGGTGTTCTTAGTTGCACATTGTGTACTTTATTCCATTGACGTAATGGAAGCCGACAAAATTTGACCATCAATGTTGAACTAAACCACTTCTTAATTGATATTTTGTGGTTCCACACGTTGATCCGCGTTATCATATTATGGTTCTAATAGGTCTGATAATTTAGATAACGTGGATCTTTATATGGAATCACAAAATTTGAATTTAGAAGTGGTTTTGTTGAGCGTCGATGGTCAAACTTTGTCATCTCCAATTACGTTCATGGAAGAAATACGGAAAATGTGAAACTAATCACACCTCATTTCTATCATGAAAAATAAATACAATTAATACAATTTTTATGGTCGGTTCGGTTCAGACCACTCAAAAAATGTTCAAACCGCAGACCAGACCAGATCGAGCGGTTTGACTAATTTTCAGACCAGCCCGGACCGCCAGACCACTCAAACCGCCAAAAACAGTTCGGTTTGACTTCGTTCGACCAGTTTGAGCAGTCCAACGGTTTTTTGAAACACCCCTAATTGTTGACCAATTTCTAGGGTTTTATTCAACAACCCATTTGTGAGTTAATCATTTGCTTTATAAAACCATATACATTTTAAATGTTGCATTTTAGTGCGTTAGAACGTTTATTTCATACATTTCAAATTTGAGATTTGGAACTTGATATAATTTGATGAAATGTGGAAAATGATTTTATATACGATCGGGTGATTATTTCAAAGTTCGATAAATTTTCGAACCTAAACTTGAGATATTCATATCATTGAATTTATCGGTAAAATGTGGTTTTACTCGCTTGATGATTATTGTATAAAAATAACGATATGTTGGGTACACAAGATAACGTATTTGGAAGGTTACATTAGACTAGAAGGCAATAGATACATAGACATATAAGTCGATCTACGGTGATTAAAATGGAATAATTATTCCCACACCATGGCTAGATATGGGAATTCTATCACTGGGTCTGGGGGACTCGAACTATGGATGGGTGGTTGAACTTGATGACCGTGTGATCCGTAACAATCTAATTCTAGTGAAATAGCATATTTTAGTCATTGAGGGACTCAAACTACAAACTGTGGATGGTTGAACTCGATGGCCAATGTACCATAATAGAAGCTCAATAATATTGAAATGTGACTTATTTTTGTGTTAAAGAACATTGTCAATGGTAAATCGAGTCTCCCTCGTCATCTTATGATGTTTTTCACCCTTCAAATAGTAGATCTAACTTACTTATATAAAACAACTTGATTAAAGTTATGTCTCCGATTTTAAATTTTTTGTTGCTTTATTCTATAACTATTTGTTCTTAATAACCCGCTTACATAGATTCATTATCTATACTACCTTAGAAAGCATATTTGTCAAAGTCTTAAAAACAGGTTTTTAAGCATCAAGTACTATTTTATGCATTTAGTCCTAAAATCTCTTAATAAAAAATTTCAAAACATGATGTACTAGTGATTAATGTTTGCTTTACTTTAGATTTTACATTCATTGATTCACATCCCAACTTAATCCTCTTGATCTTCAGACCCTCTGCTTCCCCTCCCAACTATTCATCATCTCCCCCCTTCCCTTCTTCCCAAGGTGACGATTCATCATCTTTGCTTTCCCTTCCCAAGGTGATTTGTCGTCTCCCGCTTACCCTATTTAAGTTCTTTTTTGGTAAGAAGTTTTCATGTTTTTCGTCCTTCCTTTCAACAGGTTAATCGAACACCAATCTTTACCATTTTCTTCATCTCTGGTTTTCTGCCGGAAATATGTACTCTCTTTTGAACACCAATCTTACCATTTTCTTACAACGACACACCACTTTTGAGAACTGTCGAGGATAAAATTCCAAAGATTTCATAACTCCTAACGCAGGGTTTGTCTCAAGATTTTCAAATTTCAAGGCTAAATTTCAAGTATTCATCTTCGATTTTAGTTGCTTACTAATCCTAAACAGACCCGAGTTTTGTTTTCTAGCCTTAATCTTCCATCATTTTCAATTTGATTTTGTTTTTCATGTTTGTGGTGTAGTAATCTTGGATGGTTGGAAAGATCAAGGTGTTAGTTCCAATCAAGAGGTTACAAGAATGGACTCTTGATCTTTCTGATTAAGTGATTTGGTTGCATGCATTTTGGTGTTACATTTATTCCAAATTTTCCATTTGTTTCTTTTATGAGGCAGAAGGTGTATGTTTGTTTTTTAACGTAATTATTTGGATATGAATTGGAGATGTCGTATATTTCCCCTAAATTTATAGGGAATTATATACAATTTGTGATTCTTGTATGGTCACCTGCCTATTATTAGTGTGCGTCTTTTATGACGATCAGAAGGGATTCTTGTGTACTTGTCTCCTTGGCTTTATGGGGGTGAAAGGAGAAATCTTTGTATCCAACACATCCTTTACATTTTAGAAGGATGTTTCACTCAATTGAACCCATGACTTTGTGGTCGCAAATTAACTGTTAAAAGTTGCTTCAAGCCTTAGTTATTGAAGTTCTCATTATATGGGTATAACAATCTTATTAGTAGCGCAGATTCTTTTCTTTTTGTGCTTCTGTAGGTGCATCCATGATGTATGAAATTTATATTAGATCCCACGTGCATCTATAAATTAGAGCTTTTGAAAATGGATGATTAATATTGTCAAACAATGTGCAAAAGCCTAAGATACATGATTGATCTGAGTGAAAAATATTATTTATTTTCATTAGTTTCGATTACTGTTATATGTCCCTTGCTTTGACGCCTTTTGTTGGGTTCATCACTTGAATGTGGGTTACATCATTGTTCTCTTTCTCTAAGAGCCATTGTTGGCAATGCTTATGTGTTTGTTCTACAGGTTCATCAATTCCACAATCAACTTCTCGTCATATTTATCGTGCACATCTAAGAGACATTGTCGGTATTGTTATCCAATTGTGGGAAGGTCAATGGTTTGTCGTCTTTTTTGTCTCAATATAAACCTATTGAAGAATATGTAAGGTTCTTCCATGAGGTATATACAAAAGAGACAACAAATCATTGACCCTCTCACAACTGGATAAAACAATATCGACAATGGCTCTTAGATGTGCACCATAAATATGACGATGAGTTGATTGTGGAATTGATGAACCTGTAGAACAAACACATAAGTAGTACCAAGAGTGGCTCTTAGAGAAAGAGAACACTATTAAGGCAAACCACATTCATGTGTTGAACCCAACAAAAGGCATCAAATCAAGGGACATATAACAATAATAAGAACTAATGAAAATAAATAATATTTTTCACTCGGATCAATCATGTACTATCTTAGGCTTCTGCGCATTGTTTGACAACATTACTCATCCATGTTCAAAAGTTCGAATTTATAGATGAATAGGCATCCAATATCAATTTCATAGATCATTGATGCACCTATAGAAACACAAGAAGAAAAAAACTTGTATTACTAATAAGATTGCTATACCCAAATAATAGGAACTTTAAGAACTATGTCTTGAAGAAACTAATAACCGTTATTTGTGATCGCGAAGTCATGGGTTCAATTGAGTGACTTATCCTTCTAAAATGTAAAGGATGTTACGGGTACAAAGATTTATCCTCTCAACCCTCATAAAGCCAAGGAGATTGGTACACAAGAAGCCCTTCTAATTGTCATAAAAAATGCATACTAATAACGGGCAAGTGACCATACAAGAATCGCCAATTGTATATAATTCCTTGTAAATTTAGGGGAGATATATGGCCATCTTCAGTTAACATGCAAATAATTAATTTAAAAAAACAAACATAGATCATCTGCCTCGTAAAAGAAACAAACGGCAAACTTGGCATAAGTCTAACACCAAATGCATGCAACCAAATGAAGAAGAAGATTCAACAGCAGAATCACTTAATCAGAAAGATCAATAGTCCATTCTTGTAACCTCTTGATTGGAACTAATTGATCCCTCCAACCATCCATGATCACTACACCACAAACACGCAGAACAAAATCAATTGAAAACGATGGAAGATTAAGGGCTAGAAAACAAAAATCAAATCAGTTTAGGATTAGTAAGCAACTGAAATCGAAGATGAGTACCCGAGATTTAGCCTTGAAATTTGAAAATCTTGAGACAGACCCTGAGTTAGATGTTATGAAATCATTGGGATTTTATCCTTGACGATTCTCAAAAGTCGTGTTCGTTGTAAAAAAATGTTAAGAATTGGTGTTCAAAAGAGAGAACATTTTGCCCGAAGAAAACAAGAGATGAAGAAAATGGTAAAGATTGGTGTTCGATTAACCCGTCGAAACAAAGAATGAAAAACATGAAAATTTCTTACCAGAAAAAGGACGTAAATGGAAATGGGGAGACAATGAATCACCTTGGGAGTTTATAATGTATTTTCAAGTTGTTGTGTTTTGTTAGAAAACTTTTGAATTCAAAGAAGGGAAGGGGAGATGATGAACGATTGGGAAGGGAAGCAGAGGATCCGAAGATCTCATTAGAGTTTTTGATTAAATTCAATACCTCATGGTCTATATAAGAAAAAAAAATGGGTTTATACTCATGAGAAAGTCATGAATTTAATTAAAATCTCATTTCATGTTATATTATATAAACTCTTGAAAGTAAGGTAAGCATTAATCCCTTATCGATCATGTTTAAAAATTTATAATTAAGAGATTTTAATACTAAATGCATCAGTACTTGATGCTCAAGAACTTGTTTTTAAGAAACATGCTTTATAAGGTAGAATATATTTTGAAAAAAAAATATTGTTAAATGACACATTTAAAGATATATAATTTAAAAAATATTTATTTTAAATAATATAATTAAATTTGACATGCATTTTAAAATATTTTATTAAAATTATAAATCCTCATATAATTTTTAAAACTATAAACAAAAATACGAATAGAATTAAATACGTTATTTTGTATACAAATTCTCCTAGTGTATATACGTTAAACATATAATAAACAGTTAGTTGTATATTTCCCTATAGCAAAAAGTTGAGAGTTATGTCATAAACTAATAGCATAAAAAATTAATATGCATTTTATATAACTGTTTTCTGAAACAAGTTAGAAATATTTAGTTTACACTTTTACAGCATAATGGCAAAGAACACATAGCTTACCAATAATGCAGTTTTGCATTAGTTGTATGTATCATCATGTTCATAAAATGTTTGTATGCAACAACAATGGCAATATAATGTTTTGACTGGAAAATCCCCATAACAATAATTAAACAAAAATAACCGAAAAATTCTTTCGATCTATTTTCCAAGCAAACGGCGGGTACGTTGATTGGCACCTTTCACTCGGTAATTGATCTCTTCGATATCGTCCTGAAGAGGATTCAGAGACTTGTTTTGCCTGCACATTTCAAAATAACCACCTTTAGAAAATCACAAAAATGTCAAAAGAACCCGCTGAACCAAAGTTATTTGACAGTTGCTGAATGGTTTGGTGCAGAATGATCAAGAGACTTTTATGATACAGTGCAAAATAAAATATAATTGTTTGGTAATTGTTCAAAATGAAGTTAGTGCTCTGAATGGTTAAGGGAGATCCAGGATACAAAATGATTCAGAGGGTTTTGGAACCATTAAGAGACAAACTTATATTTTTGCCAAGCAGGATTCACCTCTTAACGATTCAGAGGTTGCCTCTTAATGGAACTGTTAAGAGGTAAACAAACAGCCTTGGTTCAAAGAAGTTGAAACCAAGCTGGGACTATTTGGTCCATAGTTCAAACACTAACCTCTCGATCTCAGAACCCATGTCAACGGCCATTTCCTTGAGTTCCCCCAGTATATCACTCAAGTCCGACAGCCCATCATCTTGCTTCCCTTTCTCATACTGTTATCATTTCAACAAACCTCAATGAATTATAATAAAATCATGAATATTAATATTTATTACTTTCTTTATAACCAAAGGATGGTAGTGTGGTGGATAAAGACAAAAGGATGATAAAATCAACCCAATTATTTTCATCATGAATAAAGTATGAATAGTTGGTTTCCATGTTCTTAAAATATTTACAGTTCTCAGATGAATATGTATATTCATACCTCAACTTTCTGCATTGCATCGGAGGCTTCAGGAAGTGGCGTTCTTGAACGAGAGGGTCCCTTATTTGGGGTAGTTGTAAGGCCCAGTTTTTCCCTTTGCTCCAAATGGTTACCCTTTCTTCTATCAGGATCATCTGTAACATTATATATATATATATATATATATCGTAGCATACTTAATTATAGTTGATGAAAACAAAATCTAATAGTAAGGACGTTTTTGGCGTTACATTACATACCTCTAATGTTTGTAGGTCCTTTTATTGTCTGACCCTTTTTAGGCTTCCAAGTCCTAGAAAAAATTCCCCCAAGACTTCCCAACAGCTTCTCACCCTAAAGAAACAACAAAACTTAACCAACGGATTTGTTGAAAACTACATACCAAATTAAAATATACATCCATAATCCTTCTTTATGCATTTAAGGCTGTAAATTTTTCATTTTTAAGTCGAATATCATATTTGGGTGGTAGAGCTCAAATTTGAGGTATTTGGGTGGTATATTGTGCGGTGTACACAAGGTGTTCGATAAAAGTCATGAGAGAGGCAGATTTTGAAACAAGTGGGTAAATGACGTCTACAAGCGGAACTGTCAAAGACGTGATAGAACACTGAGTTTGTAAAGGGCAAAAAAGGAGGTCAATTGTTAACCTAATACAAAGGACTCAAGATTGCTGAACCACGTAAATCTCTCCTGCATCATCTCCTCTACTCTTTATTTACTTTGATTGCTTGGTTAATGTCATTACTTGTTTCAGTTTTGAGTACAATTATGAAATCGGCTGTTTGGGTTTGGTTTCTTCTACTCTGTATTTTCCGCTGAACACAACAGAATCTAAGTAAACTAAATTGACAAAGAAAAAAACATACCCTGCCAAGATCTTGCTCAATATCGGCTGCAGCCATGTGGGTTCGATTGATCTGCTCACCTTGTTGATGCAACGCAAGCATCGTGTTGGTGGCACCTTCTCTGATATCCTCCGCAATCTTTAATGCACTATGAACAGTCTTTGTAGTCTCTTCAGCCTTATATGCAGCATAATGCTCCAATTCTTGAACACTTTGGTTCTCTACACCACCAGAATCAACAAAATCGTTCTTGTATTTGTTTCTTGATGCATGATCTAGAGAGTATCCAGTGGAAGATGAGGTCCCTTTAACCTCATGATCATCAAAAAGACTGATTGTTGAATTTGGGGTTGATAATGAAGGTTCAGATGATGTTCTTTTTGAGGGTTTTTGAGTTGACCTTTTGTCAATCTCGTCATCGGAATCAAATGGATTAGCACTAGGTTGACTTGGTAATCGAGGGTCAACTGAGGTTTGTTTAGCAGTTTTGTGAAGATGAGGTTTCTTGAGACCAAACATACTGGATTTTGCAGGCTTCAATTATATGGGTACTGAAAAGAACCAAGAGAAACCGGAAATTAGATTAGTAGTTAGATCATTACAGAGAATTTGACTTTTTCTCATATTAGTGTTGACTTAATGAGTTATAACATCAAAGGAGTTTTTGAAATTAAGATGGCATAATCCACAACAGCTCCACTGAATCAAAGACCGTTAACCAAACTCAGCAAATATGAAGAACAGATAGATAGATTATTTAATTATTAAAAAGTAAACCTAAAAAATAATAAATTATCAATTTTCTTGATCATTCTAGGTAACCAAACACCCTTACAAGTAAATTAAAGCAAAACCCATGATCAAATCAAGAAAACTAACAAAACCCACATGAATCAATACCAAAAATCAAGAAAAGTTTCAGATAAACTTATTAAAATGATGATTTTATCAAGTCAGGGTTAGTGTTGACTTGTTTGGTCCTTAATATTAAGGGTGAACTTTCTAACTCAAGAAAGCTTAATCCACAACAGCTACACCAAATCAAAGATTAGTTAACCAAACCAACAAGCATCAAGAACAAATAAATTCTTTTAAAATATAAAAAAATATGCCACAGAATTTATAAAATTTCAACTTTTTCTTGATCATTTTCAGCAACCAGAAACCCAGCAATGAATTGAAGCAAAACCCATGTGAAAATAAAGAAAAGTAACAAAAACCCAGATGAATTAAACACCAAAAATCAATAAACGTAACAAAATGAAACAATGATTTGATCATGACTGAAATTGCATATGATTGCGACACCAATCAGAAGTAGATTAAGCTGATAAGTTGGAAGTTTAAACCTAAAATCGCAGGGAAAAGATTAGAACCTGTGAAATTTGGGAGATACGATAGGAAAGGAGAGAATATCCAAGTAGAATGGAAAGGGCAATATAGAAGAAGTTGAAAGTGGGGGGAATTGAATACTAAAAAAATCTTTAAAGAAAAAGTCTTCGATGGCAATTCTTATTGAGAAGACCCTTTTCGGGGGCAATTCTTGTTTTGTGTTTGTGAGAATAAATCAACGAATCAAAGAGTGGTGTTTCTTCGATTTTGACTTTAAAAATAAAAGGGCAACAACATCCGTTTTTGGATTAAATTTTTTTATCACCTACTTTCCTTTAGTCATTTGCAAGATGGTTATTGTTAGTAATGAAAAACTAAATACGATGCTGTAAAAATTTACTCGTTTTGATTTCTAACTATAAGAAAATATCTGTTCGAATGTTTATAATTGTATGTTTTAAGAACTAAGGAGGTGTTTTGCTTGCAGAATGGAATTCGATGGAATTGGAATCCATCAAAAGAATTTGACTTTGAATGAATTGGAATGAAATTTGATGGAATTTGACCACGCGTTTGGTTGATAGGAATTAGAATGGAATATCGTAAAAAATAGAAATATGCATTTATCGGGGGTGGGGGTGGGGTAGCAATAGTGGAGGTGGCGGTAGCGATGCAGTGGGTGGGGGTGGCGGTAGCGATAGCGGTGGGTGGGGGTGGCGGTAGCGGTAGCGGTGGATAGGGGTGGGGTGGTGGAATATTAATTGATGGTATATTAATTGACGATGATGGTGGTGGTGGTGGTGGTGGTGGTGGTGGCGGTTATGTTGCCGGCAAGGGTGGTGTGGGCGGGCGGGATGGTTAAATTTATTTTTGTCTTTCTAAATAAAAATTATATATTATGTTACATTTGTCATGAAACGGAATTCAAAATCCTTCACATATGCTAAGGAATGATCAAATCCCTCAACCGTGGAATTCGGTGGAATCCGATGGAATCCATTCAATTCATTCCGCGAACCAAACAGCATTAAGGAATTTGTCATTCCAATTCCATCAAATTTTTTTGAACCAAACAACCCTAAGGAGGCGTTTGGTTCACGGAATGGAATTCGATGGAATTGGAATCCATCAAAGGAATTTGACTTTGAAGGAATTGGAATGGAATTTGATGGAATTTGACCATGCGTTTGGTTGACAGGAATTGGAATGGAATCTCGTAAAAGAATAGAAATATGCATCTATCGGGAGTGGGGGTGACAATTGTGACGAGGACATTAGTGGTGGGTGGTGGGTAGGTGGGTGGGGTAGGGTGTGGGGGTGGGTGGCGACTACGAGTATGCCGGCAAAAAATAGTGATGTGGTGGGTGGTGGGTGGGGGTGACGGTAGCGGTACCGGTGGTGGAATGATAATATTAATTGATGGTGGTAGTGGTGGTGGCAACGGTGGCGGTGTCGGCAATGGTGGCAGATATGTTGCCGATGAGGGTGGGGCGGGGAGAGGGTGGTGGTTAAAATTATTGTTGTCTTTCTAAAAGAAATTTATAAATTATGTTGCATTTGATACGAAATGGAATTCAAAATCCTTCACATATGTTAAGGAATGATCAAATCCATCAACCATGGAATTCGGTGGAATCCGATGGAATCCGGTCTATTCATTCCGCGAACCAAACAACATTAAGGAATTCGGTCAATGGATTTGGCCATTCCAATTCCTTCCAATTCCATCAAATTTTTTTGAACCAAACAACCCTAAGGTTTTATAGAATGGAAAACATGGATGGATTCATTTGCATAAATGTATAGCTTTACCGTAAAACTTAGGTGAATATCATGATTAATAATAGATTAAAATCACGCGTGTATAATTTTTTGAGTAGCCATCTAATATTCAAATTAAATGATTATTCATTGTTACAATTAGTAAAATGACAAAATTAAAAAAAACAATTTAAAAAAACATTATTATAATAAAGAAAAATCAAAGTAAGAATGTTATAATAAGACAATTTATGAAAGTATGTTGTTATTTGTGAACCCAAAAAATTATTATGTAATGAGCTAAAATTTAAGTTGTATTCAAAATAGCTGTTGCTCTTTAAGAATAGTTAAATATACATTATGTGCTCAATGTGTGAGTTGTTCATAATTTTTAAATTGATTTAAAGAGTAATAAAACACAAACCCACATGGATTTTATCACCATATCTTGTGAACAAATGGCCGGTTTCAATGCTACAATGATATGTACTTGATGCAATGAAAGTTGTACATTTCTTTGGATTTGATCCAATTGAACAAACTAATTATTATTACACCTCAAAAAACAATGCTAATAACCCAAGAACACACATTTTTCGAGTCTTTTAACAACATAGATTTTGTCTCCATGCAAACAATAGTTTACAACCTTTTGGAAATGATTCTAGGCACTGAAGCCATATGCAAATGTGGTGAATTTTACCATTTGACAAGAATGATGCTCTATGAGACATGATATACACTCATCACTTCAAAGTCTTCTGTGCTTCTGGTGGCATCAAAGATCCAAATC
This sequence comes from Silybum marianum, assembly GCA_036898165.1. Taxonomy (NCBI): domain Eukaryota; kingdom Viridiplantae; phylum Streptophyta; class Magnoliopsida; order Asterales; family Asteraceae; genus Silybum; species Silybum marianum. The sequence continues at coordinate 7,862,684 of CM072529.1, read as the reverse complement.
AAATAGAGGCTTATGTGCTTAAACCACCTGCTAAATTTTTTGGAGAATGGTGGTTACTCAACCAGCAATCACAGGAAATCAAGATAACCAAGAAATATACAAGTAGAAGAATTAACTTTTATATTCCCTCTTTAAATGTATTGAAGAACCAACTAACCTCTGAACCATACTCAATATCATCATTGCATTATTGGAAATCAACTTCTAAGCATTGGGAAGGCCTCGAACAGCAGCAAATGTTTTCCTTTGTTCTTTTCCAATCTTGATTATGATAAAAAAAAAAAGATGAAATATTAGAAACCCCATGTCACATTTTAATTGAATAGTAAAGTTATAGAGTTTACAACTCTACATACTGATTACCTGAGCCTCCAACTCGGTTATTCTTTGTAAAGCTCTTTGTTCTATACACGCACGTCTTTTGTATTCTTCTTCAAGCAATCCAGTTAATTGATATCTTAATTCCGCCATTTCCTGAGCAAAATCTTCAGCTTCTTCCTTCGCCTTAAATTTTTCGTCTCTAAGTTGTTCCTGCCAACAATTTGAGATGAAATTTGAATAATGCTGTTCTGTTTGCCACCCATTTGATACTTCTTATTACTTAAAGATAAGTTACCTTCAGCTGGTTCACAAGAAGTTCGTATTCATGTATTTGAGATGACAATTTCTTCATTCCGTTTTCTGAATCTGCTTCTGATTTTCTTTGTGCCACCATGGCATTGGTTTCGAATGTTTTTAGCTTTTCCCTCAATTCTTTATTTTCCTCAACTAAGAGTGTAACACTTTGAGTATCTTGTATTTGAAGCTTATAGTTTTTAGTGAGTTCCTGCATTCTATGCTGTTCTTGAGCAGCTTCTTCCTGGAGTTGTTTAGCTTCAAAAAAGCTACGCTCCATGGCCATTAAATCAAGCTTCATGCTTTCTATGTCACATTGGTATTCTAAAGCAACATTTGAAATCGACTCCTCCAGATTCTCTATACTTAATGTTGAATTATGCAACTCCTGCTCTTTGTTCTCTAATTTCTCCAATAAAGCCAACCTCTCCAAATTGCACGCCTTTAACTCTTGCCCTAAACTTCTCACAATTTCATCAAAATTTTCTCTCTCTCTAAGCTTCGATTCTAGATTGTGGATGTAATCGGTCATATGGTTTATCTCTGTGTCCCTTCCATTCAGCTGATCCTGCAAGTAATCTGGATGGTGCATTACAATAAGAACAAGGAGCATGATGGCTCTCAACAATGCAAGCACATAAATTGAACAGATATAAAGAGGCGATTACCTATTTCTTGGGAGCAGTTACTCAGTTCTCTTTCCAAATCTTGAATACGCTTCTTATCATTAGATCGAGTTTCAGATAATATTCTAGAATGAGATTCCAAGCTCTGTAAGCAAATTATTAGGTCAGATTTTTGCTCATATCACATCCAACCATAAATTCAACTTTTTGTAAGAACAAAATAGAACAGCTTTACTGACTGCATGTAGCAAATACTTGTACACCCAATATCTCACGAGGGATAACTACATGAAGCCACCCTACCAAACCCAATGATCTAAGAGGAAGACATTGGCACATGGGCCAAGGTCCAATGACATTGGATAGTAATGGAATTAGGGGAAGCCCATATATCTTTTTTGTGTATTAGATTCCTGTGTCATAAAGATTATTCAATAAAAAAATGTCTTGAATCTCAACTATTGATAATAACCTTAGAAGTGTTTAGGCATTGCTAGTGACAACCATCCCCTTCCACTGCCTAAATGCTTGTCATCATGACAAATTAGATCTTTATAATACATTTAATATCCATGAAGAACATATGCATCATTCACCATATATAATGGCCTTTGAGAAGTAATAAGTGAAGAAACAAGGATTACTTACTCGAATGAGTTCAAAGCTTGATTCTTTCAGCATGTCCTTTTCTATTCTCAACTACATACAAGAAACGATGGGAAATAAGTGCCACAATACTCCGATGTAAACTATAAAACTCCAAAAACCAAGGGTTATTACATCAGCAGAATTTTGGCAATGGACAATAAGAAACTTTTTCAAATCTCTTGTTTGGAAGAAGTATAGAGAGAGCCTCAAGGCTCCTCAACTTTATGAGAGATGAGTCTTTGTACACAGTCTTTCCCTTATATTTTTCAAAGTGGCTGCTTCCATAAACTGAACCCGTGAATTTATAAAATGAAGTCTAATATGTTAAATGGCATCAACTATGTTCTTTTATTTTTAATGTTTTATTTGTTTATTAAACAAGCATGTAATCAAGTGGTATAAAACTGTCCACAGAAAATCATCAGGCCATGAGCTGAAATCTTGCAACCACCTTTCCCATAATAGGTGCTTATGACTTCACACACTTGGTACATCTTGGTTGGCCATCTAACCAATCAGCAAACTAGTTCTACTTGAACAGATGTAAGCTTTGCTTCACCAACCATAGTGACTCGTTACTAGAAGTTGTCAAGCTACTCATTATGGCAACACTGTGTAGAAGGTACACTTCCATTGTTGATAATATAACAACAAGCCTTTCATCCATTGTTGATAATACAACAACAAGCCTTTCATCCCAAACTAATTGGGGCAAGCTAGAAATGAAACTAAAACAAGATATACATGGAGCAATGCAACCCAACAGCAAACATGCTCTAATCGATGATAATATAGAACTTCTAGAAAGTGCCATCAAATGAGGTGTTATAAGTAGAGACTGCTATTTTACACTTTACAACATTCATGAATTTACCATATCACTTTCAATCTTTTCATGTTAGTAAGAAGTGATTGTGTTCCTTACATTTCCAGCATATGTTGTTTTATAGCTGTGTAATTTCTTATGCATCGCTTGATGAGGCTTACACAAGTTCCATCTCATCAACAATTTGATTGTTTATCGAGCAAGTGTATTAATCTTGAGTATTAAGATGGTGCTCACAATACACAAAAAATAGAGCCCCACAAGGAGTACCCAAAATGCATACAAGAAGTAAAGAAACCACTGGGCAACAACCATCTTTGACATGGAAATTGAACAACATATGTACCTCTTTACATCTTGCCTCAAACTGTAATAACTCCTCATCGTCCAAAACGTAACTGCTGCCACTACTAGAACAGGTAGACATCTACAATAAACAGCCATTATAACAAATATGAGCCCAAAAGAATTTGAACTTACTATTTACTTATTCACAACGCATGACCATAACAAGTATTGCAAATGGAACTGTTCCATGAAGGATCAACTTCGAATTTCGAGTATCTTAAATTGGTTCGACAAGCCAAAGCCCACACAAATCTATTCTTCAGGTTATGTAATATCGAAACAATACACGCATTTCTGATGATTTCATAAGAAATCGCCCTTATACTTACAAAAAGGGTCAATAGTTTAATTAGCCTTATAAGACCCATAAATCAAAAGACAAATATATATTCGAGAAGAAGAAGGAGATAAAACATCCAGGATTTGTCCGACGATAATCGAGAAATATAACAATTGCAATCCTCGTAAATACAGAACATAGATTAAAAACCCACAATAGATATAGAAAGAGGAGAAACCTTTTCTTCTAGGGTTTTGATATAGACGAGACGAAATTCGGCCAAATTCCTGATGAATGAGATTGAGAAGAGATAGATTTGTGATGTTCAGGTACAGAAAACAGAATATTTTAAGATGAAAATGTGGATTTGGGATTTCGTAGGTGAATGTGTATATTTGCAATTTGAATTAGAAAAGGCATTTGACCTGCATCCGGTCAACATCAGCTATTAATAATCATTTTAGATATACATTACGAACCAAAGTGTAGGATCAAAAAAGCCCTACTAAGGATTAGATTATTCATGGCCTAATGGTTATGACCATTTATCAAGATAGCTTATGCACATGTGACATGACCAAATAATTAATGTCCCATGATTAAGGCCAAGTTTTTTCCATACACTTTGCATTATTTACATACATTTACATCAATTACACATGCATACATATTATATTATAGGTTTAACATCATATAAGAAAGAAGGTTAAGTTGAGAATCGTAAAAAGAAATATGAAACATTGATCACTTTTAATCTCATACATACCCATGAATTGTGCTTTAGAAGGGAATTGATTTGGTACACCTTATCTTGGTACATCTGATCCGAATGTGCATCTAAGGGTGAAGACCTCTTTTTACACTTATCACCTTAGCTCTCCTTCTCACAATAACTCAACCCTTATATCATATATACATATTATATACATATATATATATATATTGGTGCAAGTATAACTTAGGACGTGTTCGATACTGGCTTAATGAGTTGTATAGATCATATAGCTTATTTGGTAACTGTTGCACAACAAACAACAATTTATCTTAAATCATACAGACAACTTGATCCATACATATCTTAATGTAAATTGAACCGAACAACCCCGTAATAAGGTTTTTTTGGAAAGGCGAGCGTAAGAATCTTGTTGATGTGATTCTAGTAGTTTATATTATTAATCCAAACATGGTTGTCACAATTCTCAATTATATTTTGTGTAATTAGGAACTACCTAGTTGATTATGTCATTATCATGCATAGGAACCCCAAGTTAGGGGAATTCATCTTACGTTTTGAAAGACATGGAAACAAATAATTGAATTGTTATTATATGATAGTTTCTTCATTAATTGAGAGAGAGAGAGAGTGTAATTTTGTTTTATTCAAGCATAAATTTTAGATTTTTTTAATAGACAAACTCATTAAAAAAATTTATCTCTTGTTTATAGATAAAAAACCACTGCCGAAAATAATTCACGAAGATGAACAAAATACGTAATGAACAAAAACCACCGCCGAAAAGATGATGGTGTACACCCACACACAAAAAGGAAGAGCTTTATTCACCAAAAAAACCAAAACCAAAAGAAAGATTACAAACTGAATCACCAATTGCTAATGCTAAACAATCAAAGTGTTTATCTTTCTCAGTTTCATAATCAACGAGGCAGTAACACAATGGTTTATATATGAGTCATTTATATTAAGCAATTGTGTTGTAATGGCATCAATACCACTTTCATATAATCTTTTTTCCGTTCCTTGTATTAAGCAAATGTTAGAAAAATCCTATTTCTTTATAATCAATTGTAATAATACTAAAACAACAGGGTTTGAGAATTGTAGTTGTCTTTTTGGTCTGAAAACATATTAGCCTTTTTTTAAGGAAATCGTAAGTCTAGATTTCTTTGAATTTTCAAAACTCCCAACAATCTTTTGTTTTTCAAACATAAGTTTACACCTTTTTTACAATATGTGTTTTACACAATCCTTAGCCTTGTCACGATAATACCATAATCTACTTGTTATCAAAGAGCATTGATGGAGATGAATTTCGAGGATAAAGATCTCTAGACCCATCTGGGAGTTGATCTCGAGAACAAAATCTGACAATCAAGTTAGTTGGTACTTGGTAGTTTAAAGAAGACGTATAAAAAGAAACGTATTAAGAAAAAAAAATGATATGATAATACTCATGCTCTTAGATTTTTTACATTGATGTATTTATCGACTTTGATATGCATTATTTAAATGTGATGTAACTCTATCAAGATGAAAACCAAATTATGTAAAAGCTTCAAATCATGTAAAAAGTAAAAAAAACTAAAGGCGTCTTGTCCATATGCAGTGATATTTGCTTCAAAATGGCATAAAAGTTTTCTAACTTTTTTAAGCACACAAGTACAATTACATTTCCCCTTTACTTTTGTAGCATGGGAAGGGATTCATATGCTAAATGAAATGAAACCAAAATCATACTTGTACCTCCTCCTCTGATTCAGGTTTGAGTTCGACTTGTTTAAGAACCATTGCTGAATGGTTATGGCTGGCACAATGATCTCTGAAGGCCATGGTGCTATTACAAACCACATTGCACACTTTACAACTCATTAATGCTCCTCTCTCTTCTTCCACTTCCACCATCCTCATCATCATCTTCTTCGGCTTCTTCCTATCTCGATCCTCCTCCTCCTCCTCATCATCATCATCATCACTTTCCCAATTTGCCTTCCTTTTACACCTCTCATCCTCCATTGATCCTTCACACCCAACTCCAAAGATTTCTCCAGAATTCTTTACGTTCTTTATGTGCCTCTTTCCTAAAATGTGTTTGTTAAGTTCATCATAGGAATTGCAAGAAACCCCACAAAGTTCACACCTTGCAGACTTATTTTCCTCTGATTTTGGAATTTCCACATTTCGTGGGAGGGTCGAGGATAAATCTGGTATTTTCTCTGATTTCATATGCTTCTTACCCGATTTGCAACTCTTCAGGACATTGGTACTACAACTCACCTTACAAAGTTCCTCTAAATGGACAGTTTCACCCTTGCTTGAATTTGCATGTTCCAAAAGATCCTTACTTGGTGGTGTCGTTGCAATAAAGGTTGACAAGCAAACCGTCAATTTCTCTGAATCGACTGAATTACCCTCGCTTGACCTCAAACTTCGCGGAGGGTTGCTAGTTGGTATCGTGGCCATTGAAGCACCAGGGGTGGTCAAGGAAGGGGCTACTATATTTTCTGAACTTTTAAGGTTTTTCTTATGTTTTTTCCCCGAAATATGTCTTTGAAAGTTATTGTCACTGGTGCACTTCACTTTGCAAACTTCACACCAAATTTGATTGGCATCGAGTTTGTGTTTGGCCTTATCTGTGGAAGGCTGAACCGTGGTCAAGCTCACTGATGTTGGGTTAGGAAGCTCACCCTTGCACAAAGCTCCACTGGTCACCTGGAGGCCAACATACAAAAGAAACCAACAAATCAGCAAATAAAATGCTATATACTTAAAGAACAACATGAAACTATAATGTATTATAACGAATGTTAACAAAGGGAAGTAATTTTTTAATGCTAAAGCCAGTAAGTTTAATCAAATTCACCTGGTTTCCACCCTCTATACGCTCTGTAAAAAGGGTTTGGTTAATGCCACAGAAGAACAATGAATCAGCCGATGCATCACTTTGCAACAAATCTTGTTTCTTCTTCTTCTCTTCCAGTTCTTGATGTAAAGTAACATCTTTAGCAGGTTCTTGAATGATGGGAGATGAAACTGCGAGCTTTTGCACATTCTTTTTATGTCGTTTTCCTTGCTTATGTTTCTCGAGTATATCCTTAGTATCACAAGATATATTACAAACATCACAACAAATGACGTTGGTATCTTTGCTACGAATATTTGTTACTGTCACATTATTCATCGTCTTCTGAGCAACAACTTCAGAGTGTGCAGGGGAATAGGAAGTCGTTGACTCGATTACATGTTCACTCAAAGTTCCACCAGCCTAAATATGTGAAGACATTATTACATTTTACCACAATAGAATGAAAAGGGCCAATAGAGATAAACCCATTATATCCCACTTGAAGGTTGGGTCTCAAAGGTGAGATGTAAGTAAAGTAAACCAATGTTGTTACAGTGGTCAAAATCTGAAATTGCTCGCGATGGTAAAGTAGTGGCATAGTGGTCCAAAAATAATGGCTCATATAATAATTGGAGTTATATATGTGTGTGTGTATATATATATATATATATATATTGGCAGTCAAAAGTCCATCTAGTAGTTATTGAAATTGGATATGAATATGTATGTTTTGGCAGCTAAATACATGCTCCTGACAATTAAAAAGAAATAATTAAAGTCTCAAATGACTTATAAAGTCAAACAAGTTAAATTTCAGCTTCAAAATTAACACCATGTGGAAACATTGTTGAACAACTTTAGAACACAGAAGTCTTGAACTTCAGAAATACTTAAACCTATAAGAACTTGACACTTGGCATAAAAAGAAGATCCCAAATCAGTAATCAATGAAAATGAAAATAAAAGAAATTATTTAACTTTATATAATATAATGGACTCATTTCCCCACGCGTTGAATGTAATAAAAATCCATTCCCATTTTCATTCGAAAGCCCAACTAAAGGACAAGAAAAATTGTAACTAAAAAATGAGGCAGATAGCAGCACCGCTACTCTCCGAGGACCACAAACCACTATGCCACCGTTATTAACAACATAGATGCAAACATGTCGTCTGTCCCAAAGGGTAGGATGGCTGTTTCCATACAGACGCTACAAACTAGTGAAGGCTAAAAGATGCAAGAACACTAGGGAAAAAAAAGAAAAAGAAAGAAGCCTCTATTTGATGATTATTTTGTTAAATTGCCCCTTCAACCGGAAGGACAAACCAATATATGGTGGGGTAGGGTAGGGGGTGGGATGTACGACTGATTTGATATCTACCCTAAAGAAAATAGGGTTTGCTGTTTCTCTAGGATCAAATTAAATCACTACGCATCAACGATCAGAGTTGGAATTCTGAAAGCAATTAAAATCCCCATATGCATAACATCAAAATCGCAAAGCATAAAAGATATTAAATCCAACAAATATGGGTTTTCTGTACCATCATCATGCTCATATATATATATATATATGCTTCTTTGATCTTAAGACGAAGGTGCATGCATCTTATAAGTTGTAACTTGTTCACATAATCACACAAAAGTTCATCTACATGACTACATTTAACGATCACTTGAACAAGATAAAGAAACAGATAGATAATTAACACTTACATGTTCAGAAACAGTTAAATCTGTTCTTGCTGTTGAGATGAGTTGAATATGTGAAACTGCACTAGGATCGATATCCAATGCAGGTAACGATTGAAACCCATTATTAGGATTAGGATTAGGATTAGGGTTCATGAAGGAATACGGGTCGATTCCTGGAGGATGAATTATGGGTTCAGGGATATCAAAAGAGCGTAATAGAACACCAGGGTTAGGAATCGTGAAGAAAGGGAAATCGGGTACAGCTGTTTGCTGTTCTTTCAACATTTTTTGGTTCAGAAATCAGGGATTTTGGAGGGTTTTGAAGAGACTAAAGAGGAAGGTTTGCCATTCTGCAATTCTTGTGGATTTCAAATACTTGTATCATTTATCTAGAAATTTTCAACCGGAAAAACCAAAGCGTGCATTGCTCCGATTATGTACGTTTTTTCCACTTTTATTTATTTATTAACAATTTAAAGAATACCAACAAAAAGTTCTCTATTATAAGAACCAAAAAGTTAAAAGAACTTTATCTATAAATGTCTATTTTAAATATTATATAATTGTTTATATTATTAAAATATTTAATATAATTTATAAAGTATTATTTTTTTTTCTTTAAACATTAAATTAAAGTCATTTTATTAATAGGATGCATAAAAAGTTATTTCTATCTCATAAATAACCATTTTCAGAAAAATCCAAATTCAGAGATTTTCATTTTATCTTTTAATTTATTTTTTTTTGCTTTAAAGAATCTACTGAAGTAATTATACTTCCTCTCATACTAATTTATAATTTAATTTCTATAATCTATTTAATTTAAATATTATTGAACTTATCAAAACAAATAGATTTGGAAAATGCATATAAAATTCTAAATATATCTAATTATCACTTTATAAATAATCACCGTAATTATCTTGAAAATATATATCTTACTTTTGATCCAAAACAAAATAAAGCATGGGTGTCTTTGGTATGATATCAATTTTTTTGTATTTAATATTGTGCATCAATCAATTGATATAAAATTCCACATTATGTACCAATCAATCGAAGTTGGTATTTCATTGTTGGTAAATATTAATATTAGTTTTGTACTAATTTTAAGTATATATATATATAAGAGAGATTTCAAATACAAACCACGTCAATTCGTAGTTTGTCATTTTGTTCAAATTTTGAGTTTTCACACATATTTAAGGGGTTTTAATTGAAAACTTCCAAATATTCAAATAGTTAAAGTTATAATGTTTAATATTTGATACATAAGAAATACAAAAACTAATAAATACTTAAAAAATCGATATCATTGTACTACCGTAGTACACGGCTTCCAATATCGTGTACCAACCAAGTTTACATACTTGGTACATATTACCAACAAACAAATTGTAATTGGTACAAGCTGAGATGATACAATTCAATTGGTACAGTTGGTATACATGTTGATTGGTTTTGTTTGTTACACAACTGACACCGCTAAAATAAACTACAAAATACAATTATCTTTTTAAATTTGTTACAAAATCCCAAATATCATATGATTCATCTTTAAAACTCTAATCATCACCGGATAGAATATTGCTTTTGCAAAAATCATGACATGTCACATGTGATTCAGATGACCGGATCATTTTGCAAATAAATATTCATATTACATGAAATCCAGGTGACACGGTCGTTTTTGCAACAAAAAAACGTGACGCACCAATAGGAAACAAATGGAAGATTTTGCAAATATTCGAGGTAAACAGTATAGAAAATAAATGATGAGATTGATACGAAATGAAAGTTTATAAGTGTTTAATGATAAAATCTAACGAATAATCTTTATAGTAAGCTAATGACTTAAGAATCAATTAAATCAACAAGCATGCCAATTAATCAAATGACATATATAACAAATCCAAATAGATTGAGCAAAAATGATGACAAGATCAATTTATATCCTCAAATCAATTTAAAACCATAAACAAATATTATTAGTAATATATGGTCTAACTTTATAGGTAACTTATAATTCTAAATTGCAATTAATTTAAAATATGATGTTAAGAGTTCCAAATCATGTAAAATAGAGAAAACCTATCACATAGGTTGAGACGAATCTATGAAAAATTTCAAGATGGATACAAAATATCAACATCATAATATACAATAACAATCAATTATAAAAAGTAAAGTTGGATTAAAATTGATAAAACAAAGTGGGTTTCTTTAACTTCTTTTTAATTTCTTTTTAACTTCTTTTTTTAAGAGCCTTTATTTTTAGGAGAGGTTAATGATACTCTTATATTATGGTAGGATGATAATAAAATAAAACTAAAAAAAAGGTTAAGAACTTGAGAATTAATCTAAGTCATTGATTAAAATAAATCAATGGTTATTAAAAGAAAACCATATTTGAAATAAAAGTGAAAAACAAGGGCATATTTGTCAATTTGTAAAGACATATAAGGGTATTATAGATATTTTCATTATCATATTTAAATTAAAAAGTCGTGGACTCCAAAGTTTTCTTAAATCAAATTAAACTTTTATTCATCTCCATTTCATATATCCAGTACAATCAAAAATGTTTATTTCATTACTAAGTTCATCTCCATTACTGAGTTCATATCCATTACTAAATTCTAGTCGAAGATCTCAACTAATAATCGACGATGGACAAAGATAACGTAATCCCGAAGATAAGAATCAAAGGTAACATTTTCACAATTATTTCATTCGAAATCAAAGAAAATTCGTATTTAGGTTTTGAAATTTCTTTTTAAAACTCAGATATATCGTCCTTTTTGGTCGAGGTTGTTGGCGTTTTGCTCCAGGTTTGCGACGGTCGTCTCTCTCTGGATTTTTTAGACTTCGTTCTCCGACTCAGACCTGACTCTCTGTCAAGAATCACAAGAGTTTTCTCATTCCGAGCTAGTAGATCTTATTTTTCTTGAAATCATCAAAGAATGTATGTTTGCTCTTGTATGAGTTAATCTATTTGTTTAATGGGTCTGGTTAAAAAAAGGGGGGAAATCTAAATGGACAAAAATCCCCCTCCACTTTAACATAAAAAAATTGACGGAGTTAGTGACCAGAGACCACTTTCAGAGCAAAATGAAAACCATAAGGACGATTTCTAGAGTTATCAAAGTTTAGGTACCACTTTCAAAGATTTCAGTAAATCACATGGACCAAAATTAAAGTATACTCTTATTAATATGGTAGGAGTGTAAAATAAAAAATAAAATAGAAAAAAATGATTATAATACTACAAATGTAAATTAAAGTTTAAAATGATTAGTTTCAGGGTTTTTTCTTTTACACCCTACTCTACCATACACCCTACTCTATTGATGTGTATGGTAACTCTCAACAAAAGTCAAAGTAGGCATGAATATCATAATTTCATTGGTTGAAAAGATATAGAGTAGGGTGCAAAAGGTAGCACCCTTAGTTTCACCATGTTGAATTTAAGTGTGAGGAAGAGTAGGGAGCAGGATTGCAGGAAGAGGGGGGGGGGGGGGGGGTTTGAGGACTTGAGGTTATGAGTTTTTATAAAAGGTATAAAATAAAAATAGTGATGATGCTATAAAAGAATTTTGTTAAGTTTGTTACATCATCCAAAATGATAAAAGATCATATGATGCATCTTTAAAATTATAACTATCCTCTAGATAGAAGATTGATTTTGTAAAAAATATGATGTCTTACATGCGAATTAGATGACAAAACAAATAAATGTGATATGTCACATGAGAGCCAAGTGTTGCACTTGTTTTTGCAAAAAAAAAATGTGACGTGCCAAATAAGATATAACCGGTGAGATATTTTTGTGCAAATAAACAAGGCATGTCAAATAGGAAACGAATGATGAGACTGGTAAGAAATAAAATCTTTTTGTAGGTTTTTAATGATAAAATCTGATGAATAATGTCATTGACAAGTTAAGGACTTAAAAATCGATGAAAACAACGACCATGACGATAAGATGATATTTAATAGATCTAAAAAGATTGAGCAAAAATGATGACAAGATCGATTCATATCTTTCAAATCAATTAAAAATTATGACGAAAAAGTTATTAAGAATCCACGGTTTTACTTTATAAGTAACTTATAATTCTAAGTTACAATTGATTTAAAGACAGGTTGTTAGAGTTTCACTTTCATGATTATGCCATAAAACAAATAAATGATAGAGAAAACATATCACAAATAAAAAGCATGGTTTTATTCAAATTGATAAACGAGTTTTTTTTCTTATTTTTAGACTTATCTTCGGTGTTGTTACAAATAACTTTAAAAAGAGAGACAAAAGAATTTGAGCTTACATGTATAATATTGATGCAAAGACTAACAATTGGCTACAATCATTTTTTAGAGTTATCACACATCAACTTAAAACATATACACCTTTATGACAGCTAAGTGGCTAATTTTTTCCACTCCATCTACACAATAGAGGGAGTGCACATATACTCCCTCCAATAGGGGTGGGTAAACATGGTATGATACCATGTTTTTTTCTTCTAAATACCATGTACCAACTAAATATAATTGGTAAGCAATATTTTATACCATGTATCAACTAACTGTATTTGGTAACAAACTAAATTCATACCAACATTTTTCAGTTCCAGTTACGGTTTTGTACCAACACCACAAAAGTTGAAGTTACAAAATTATTTATATTAATATATTTACCAACTAGATTTAAATGTACTAAAATCATCGAAAATCCAAATAACATGTTGATACTTATTTACATATACAAGCATTTAAATAACTTTCATTTAATACAAACATTCATAGATAGTCTAATACAAGTGACATTTGAGAAGCGTGGAGGTATGGACGAGTTATTACTTTCTAAGGTTGTTCAAGTTGAACAAATCATGTTCTATATATCCATCCATGTTATAATTTAGTAAAAATGAAAAAAAAAAACTAAATTTTTTAAAATCAAAGTATATTGTATTATATAAACTTTAATTAAAAGATAAGTAGGTACAGTACGCAACGGTAATACCCTTATATATCACCCTGCACATGGAAACATGATTGACATATTCGATCACTGAAAATAAAAAAAGTAATTATGCTATAAAATAGTTCTATTTAATCCAAATTATTTATAACATGAAGTTTTTAATATCAATTATTTTGGATAATTATAGTTTAGAACATTATTAACAAAATATTATAATAAAAAAAACCCAAAATAAAATATAATCCACTAGAGGAAGATGGTTATGGATGAGTTAAAGAAAAGAGAAGTGAGACATGGAGTTGTCAAGGTGTGATGGTTGGTGACTATGCAACCACCCTTTCATCATATTTTAAAATTCCCCCCTTATCCCTTCAATCACTTTACACTTTCATCTCCATCTTCAACTTCAACTTCAACTTCAACTTCAATTCAAGAAAAAACCAAAAGAAAAATTGTATAAACCAATGAACCCTAGAATATTACAGCAATTTCTATTCAAATTAATCAAAGCAAAGAGGGGGGGAAAATGTTATCCCTTGATGAAAACAATGTAGAGTTATAAGCACAAAAAGAAAAAAAACTGTGAAGATGTTGGTGTGTGTTCTTGGTGTTTGTGTGTGTATTGTATGGCTACTTACTTATCATGTTGTTGGTAGTGAAGAATTAATGGAATCTGTACACTCTTGAAATAAATGTTTTTTTTTAACTGGAGAACAAACCAAGTAGTGTTGTTGATTCATGGTTATCTGTCCAGTACCATGGCTTGTATTTTGTGCTATTATCGTTCAACATCATCATCTCTTCTTCGATCGTATCAGGAACTGGAAGCATGTTGAGATCAAGAAACCCACGAATCGGTTCCTTCACTTTTTCAATCAGATTCATATTGGTTTGTTGATTCAATTTAGCTTCTGCGATAATGTGTGATCTTTTGTGACCTCCCAAAGCTTGACCAGATGAGAAGATCTTGAAGCAAATTGGGCATTCATGTGATCCCAATACCACTGTTTTCTTCAAAGAACCAGAACCAAGATTAAAACCTTTTGTTGTTTGATGGTTATCAGATGGTTTTGCACAAACCCCATTGATGATATGTTGATGATTGAACAAGGGTTCGGTTTTTGGATCTAGATATCCCTTTAATTTCTTGTGACTTGCTTTATGCCCACCAAGTGCTTGATAAGAATGAAAGCTTTTGTTACAAGTAGCACACTCGAACTTTCTCTTGCTTGAATCCTGATTAGTTTTCCCAAAATCTAACTCACTTTCTTCGATGAATTCGTCATTGTGGATCATAATTTTCTGAAATCCAGTGGCACCCACTTGAGATCTTTCAAGATAATCAACACCAACTTGGGTTTCTGATAGTTTCTTGATCTTGGAACTAGAATTAAAACCATTTCCAACTGGCTTTTTATTTTTACCCTCAACTTCTTTAGTCAACCTTACAAAAGCAGAGGAATTACAGTGATCAGATGATTCAAATTCATTACCCCATTTGCCATTATCTCTAGAAAGCATCATCAAACACATGGCGATCTCAGATTCTTGATCTTGATCTATCTCAGATACAACACTTGTTGAAGCATGATTGTTGTTGTTATTATTAGCGTTCATGGAGATTGAAGATGAAGCTGTTGTGATGGTGGTGGTGGTAGTGGTAACAGTAGTAGTAGCAGCATTAGTTATATACCTCTTGATTCTTGTGTTTCTTGATCTTGATTTCTTGATTTTTGCACCTGAATTCTCATTATCTGATTGGCTAGTGGTCCAAGAATCTTGATTCAAATTGTGGTTGTTTGCAACTTTGTCAGAGTGACATTTCATGTGTCCAAACAAAGCTTTCCAAGACTGAAAACCTTTGCCACATTCTTTACAGAGCTTATCAAGAACCACCACACAACTGCTGTTGTTTTCCTTTTCCACTTCACTTGAATCTTTGACTTTTGGTGTCTTTTTTGGATCTTTTCTCAACTCATAACCAGAATCGTTTGAATTGGATGAACCATCGAAGAAGACATCGGTGGTGGTGGTCTTCATCGATTTTCCACCATTGTTGACAGAAGAAAGCTTCTTCATCTGCTTCTGATGATGATGATGATGATCAGTGGGATTGATCACGTGAGACCTCATGTGACCTCCCAAGGATCTACCAGATGGGAAGCTCTTGTCGCACAACTTACAGAAATGTTTCATGAAATCTTGTTCAGTTTCTTGGATCAAACTCGACATTTTTGATGCAGATCAGATTGAATTAAGTCAAATTGATGCAAGAACAGGGGACGATGATCAAGAAAACAGAGAATTGAAGATCAAAAGTGAAAATTGAGAAACACCCAGATGAAGAAAACAAATTTCAAACTCAAATCTTTGGTTAGTTTTCAGTTTTCTTCAAGATTGAAGTGAAAAATGAAGAACCCATCTCAGATTTCATTCAAGAACAAGATTAAGACCAAGATCAAGATCTACTCCTGATAGTATAGTAGTAGCTTTTGGTTAGTTGAGACTTGAAGTAAGAAAAAGATTGATATGATGATGAGCAATGAACAAGCAAAGAAAAGAAAAGCTACTCTCTCTCTCTCTCTCTAACCTTTTGAGTGATTTTCTCTCAAGATATATATATATAGATATAGATATAGAGATAGAGATAGAGATAGAGATAGAGACAGATAGTATGTGTTGAAGGTGAAGATGGAGAAACCCATGCATGGAAGCAAGGATAAAAAGAGATGGCAGCACGTGTACTCAAGTGAGTATCCTGAATCCAACGGTTGAGATTGATGGTATGGAGGCAAGATCCTTCCAACTGCTCTTAACTATTCTTTACTTTGTCTTGCTGCCAAGGAACCCCACCCCCACCCTACCTTACCTAAGTCAAGAATACTTATTACTTATACTCTCTGCCCCTTAATAATCTTTTCTACTTTCCAAACCTCAGTTTTCTAAATCCAGACTAGTGTACAAACGCCACTTCACAACTTACCACTATGACTATCTATACCTTCAAATACAACATCAAATTAAAATTAAATCCACGTTTAGAAATATTGAAACTTTATCAACCATGTTAACTAAATTTTGTTGGGAATAATGTGGGTCCCAAACACACCTCAAGTTTGCCGTCAATATGATCGTCTTACGCCGGCCAATAGAGGCATGGCAAGTGGCAACCTAATTTCCAAAGTAAACGTATTTATTAGGGTGGCACAACCAGGGGCAGTTCTGTCATTTCACATCAGGAAGTGGACCCACATTAACCCAGAAGAAGTTTGTAAAGTAAAGAATCCACGAGCCTCAAGTGTTTGAAAACCAAGCCAAGCCAAGCCGTTATAATTTTGGGTTAGTTTAGTTTTCGAAGATCATTAATTTTTTTTTTTTGATGTTCTTCAGGATTCTAAAATAATCAGGAGATTCATGGCTAAAAAAGATAAAATTAAAGCCATTTTCTAGGAGTAGAATAAAGTATAAACGAATCATAAAATTCCGGAAAAAATAAAATAATAATAAATGAAAAATAAACAATATTCATCATAATCAATTGAGTGTTAGGGTTTTTTTTAATGGTGGAATTACCCTTAAACTTGAAGCTATCATGTTTATGAATTTTTGAAAAGTAATATCATAGCAACCATCATCTAAACGTTTAGCTTCAGCTTCTGTTAAAAATTAATTTTGATTATTGTTTATTTCAAAATAAATAAAATCAGTTGTGTGTGGATCAACAGTGCTGTCAATATTGATTTGGATGATATCTATTGTAAGTGTTGATTGTTCAAGGAAAGTCCAAATCAATTTGGACGAAACAGTAACAAAGGGATAACAATGAGGGACGATTTCCTTAATTTATTTTAGAAGTAACATAAACATGACAGTTTTATATTGTCGTTTTAACATAATACGTGACCTGAATGTCGTAACATCAAGTGATTGGAGCTTGATATAACGTTTGTTTTAGATTAAAAAAAGTATAATCTCTGAATTCAAATAATAACAGAGATCTATAAGTAATATTTTCTTAGTAAAAAATTTAAATTCTTAAAAGGAATATTTTTAACTATAAAATCCATTTAAGATATTTGTTACTCAAAATAAAAATAAGTTCTTTTTATACGTAATTTTCCCTATACTCATGGTAAACATAACTAAAAAATACATTTTTTTATTAAATATAATAGTTCCCAATCATTCACAAGAAAATAATTAAATAAAAATAATAATACAAGTAAAAAAGTTAAGGCACTACACTACTTTTGAAATACAGTTTCTTTATAAATCTCCAAATATTTAAATCACCTACAAGCTGTGTGCATTTTTGGCTGCATAAATTTCATTTTTCAATTCCCTATCTATATTGATGACGTGGCAGCCGGCCGGCAAAACCCTACAGCCGGCTCCCCTTGTTGCTCCCACCGGAACCCTCGTGTCTTATTAGATAAAATTCTTTTCCAGCTTCTATGCACCATTCTTCAGCCGGCCTTTATTTTATTTGAAACTATTTATTCTTGTATAATATGATATTAAATTCAGAAATTATATATATATATATATATGTATGTATAATACGATTATTAATAAAGAAGATGGATGAATGGAACATATGTTCAGAAAAAATACGTTATATTTATTTGTATCTTTTTAACAAAATGCTACATTTTTTTGACAAGTATTGAATCCTATTTACTTTTTTTTTATCCAGAAGCACCTATTATTTGAGTCTGATAACTTTGATTTATGAATATACAAACATTTTATTTTTATTAAATTATATTATTTAATACCAAAAGTTGTGTTGTTTGGACTTTTGGATAGTGATACTACCAAGAAAATTGAAGTTGAAGCTGAAACAGAGAAGTAGGCAAGTAGCTAAGGGTTGGTTGTCTAACTACTATAGACTATAGTAGTTTTGCTTCATGGGTGTTGTACCCCCATTACATTTATAAACATGTTGAGGTACAAATATCCATGCATGAAGTACAACTCACAAAGCACAATGTTATTTTTACTTCTACTTATATTATCGTGCTAAAGGACAAATATGGATGCATAAATTACAACCCTTGATCCTTGAAGCATAATGCTAACTTTAGTATATACGCTAGGAGTACCAGTCTTACAGTCTCAGCAATGTCATAAAACCCTTGAAAGCACAAGCGTTTTAATTCGAGCTCTTTACATCGTAGAAGTACAAGTATTGATACATCATAAATCTTAATCTTAACCTTTTAATTTGAGTTATGATGGTGATAAAGTACAAGTATTGATGCATTTAGAGTACAAGTTTGTTATGCATTAAGTAGAAGGCAAGAGTTGGCATTTGGATATATATATTCAAATACAAACCAATCAAATATTACAAACTATACAAACTCGTACAAATCAATATAATTTTTTTTAAATCAATATAAAAAATCAATATATATATATATATGTAGGTGGAGGTTCAAACGAGAACACCTCTATTTTACGAGAACGCGAGAACACCTCTATTTTACGAGAATGCGAGAACACCCTTATCACATATGATGATACATGTGAGGGAACCTGGTGGTGCGCAGATGACATGTCCTGCGACTTAGGTCGCGCCAAAGATCGTTTGTATGTATGATTTAGTATCACATGTGATGGTCTTGATGGATTATAGTATCACATCAAGAATACCCTCATCACATGTGATAAAAAAAATGTGAGGGGGCTTAATGGTTTAAGGGCGACTTGGCCTACAACCTAGATCGTGCCAAAAAGTCGTTCACGTCTCTGATTTATTATCACATGTGATAAAATAATAGTATCACATACAATTTTCTATAGTAAAAGGATGTTCTCGCGTTCTCGTAAAATGAAAGTGTTCTCGTTTGAACCTTTCCATATATATATATATATATATATAGATGGATGTATGTATGTATATATAGAGTCCAGCCACATGACGCATGGTTGTAATAAAAAGGGTTGAATTTGGGTTTACAAAAGGTCCCATAGCTGTCCAACTTGTTAGGCAGATCGCTATGTACCACCACACTCCCACTTTTCTCCCAACTCATCCAACGGCCACCACCTATTCTATTTCTATTCTATCAAACACCAATAACATGGACCTTAATTTCAACTCTTCATTTCATTCTTCAAACCCTCATAAACAAGTCTACATCTGTTTTTTTTGTTTAATCGAAGTAAAAGACACCGAAAATCTTACCCAGTAAATGAGAATTATAACTGAGTTAGTGCTTACCAACAATCTTAATATTTTACTATATTATTTTGACAGCTCACAATCTTAACAGTAAAGTAAGCATAGGTGGTGACTCTTCCTGATGTTATTAGCGTTAGTAAACGACCCATAAGTGTTTATAGCTTATATATTCACCACTTTCAAAGATACTATTTTCTAAGAGAATGGTATTTTGAAACCCGTCTATTCTTTTACGGTATTATAAGAAGTTGTAGCTGTTAGTAAACGACCCATAAGTGTTTATAGCTTATATATTCACCACTTTCAAAGATACTATTTTCTAAGAGAATGGTATTTTGAAACCCGTCTATTCTTTTACGGTATTATAAGAAGTTGTAGCTGGTGAAAGAAACATTCTTATTATTATGTTGGATGCTTGAATTGAATCTAAGGAGACCAACAATAACTGTGTTGGGTAAAGAACCTTCTCTCACCAGAAATGCTTTGAAAGCACTCTTTTATTGTAACCCAAAACATAACTTTTTTAAGAGTGCTTGTAAAGCATGCATTAAAGATTGTACCTTGCAATAGACATGTCCATTTCAAAGTAAAAAGGCACACACAACATGAGTCAAAACAAACAACATACTCCATTATGTATTTTGCCTGTTTACACCAAATTCTTAGCCATTCAGACCTACTTTTTCTCCTATTTTACTAGCACTTTCTAAGGTCTTTGGCTGGCTGATAATTTACAATAGATGCATCCCAGTCCCAGATATTTGTAAAACAACTGGTGAAACCATATGAACCTATAAGTTTTACCTCTTAGAGATAAATAAATAGTTTCCAATTTCTAATGGTGATGATGGTAAATGTACAATGAAAAAATTGGACATTCTTACCACGAAAGAACTAGGGGATTAAAAAGCTGACTAACCAGAGGCCAAGAGATGATTTTTTGTTTTTACTACCAGTTTGAGCTTTTGTCATCATCATCTGTCACTTCGAAATTCCAAGATCCAACTCCAAATACCTCTTCAATCATACTGCCTGTAGGCAGGAAATCAGTTTTAGTTCTTGGACAAGAGAAATAGCCGATATCCCACACTTTAGAATCTGAAGGTTCGAAGATAAATTCATGGCTGCCCCATGATTTGCTACTGTCAACCATGCATGGTGCACCACCACCCGTATCTGAGGACGTACACGAGTCATATTGGAGATCATGATCTCCTTCTCCACTTTCATCCACCATTGTTTTCTCACAAGGTTGAGATGTTGAGTCAAAACTACAACTATTTCTGGATTGTAATTCAGACAAGTTTCTACTTTCTATCTGGTTATGAGGGATGACCACATCTTTGTAATGATCCATAATAAGACCATTCCCATTTACATGAATCTCATCTTGACAAGAATAGTCCTCCTCTGATCTATCACTCCCATGCCACTCATCGTCATCACTGTCAATATTCATTGGATCACATCTGTTCTGATCAGACCTTCTACGTAGCATAAAGACATTAAAGTAGTAGCTAACTATCTCTTGATTGGTGCGTGTAGGGAATGCTTCTGCAAGATGGTCCCAGAAGTTTTTACCAAGAGACACCGGATTTGAATATACAACCTCATGAAATAGCTGTTCATCCTCTTCTGTCCATTTCTCAGCAACCAACTCTCCCATATTACCAAACCCTAGCTCTGAAAGCTTTTCATTTCCAATGCTTGCCTTTAGGATCTCCTTTCCTTCTTTTATGTGTTGTTGGACACATTGGAAAGACCCAGGATTTTTACAGTAACAATCGCTTCTTCCTCTTCCAACAATGTCATCATCATGTATGGCTGGATCTTCAGGCATTGGGATGACACAGGACCCCATGAACTTAATCTCATCCTTATTATAGCTGATGGAGTGAGTTTGTGAAGTTTGGGAGGCATATTGTGCATCATATCCATGCCATTCGGGAATATCAGCTTGATATTTGGGTCCAATTGGAATTTCTTTTAGAGGAGGACGTCCTAAAAGGGAAGAATAGGCATCTTCGTGCTGAATTAACGTTCTTGGTTTGAGAGGACTGTAATCAGGAGTCTGAAGTGGATACTCTGACCTCAGATCTTCTTCACTCGTCATGCTGCTGGTCAATGATGAGGTGGAATGGCTTCCAGTAAGAGTATAATCAACATCCTTCGAGGTGCACACAGGAAGATCGGTGAACTTGCCACTTACAAATCCATAGTCAACTCCAATGACTGGTTTAAAGAAGCAGCCCTCATCTTTATCTATCATAGGATAGCACTAGTCAAAAAACAAGAAAGAAAAACTAATCCAGAAACCCATCCTTTACAATAAACCATTTCAAAATCATGTAACAGAGATATCATCAAAATGCTCCTACCAGAAGGCTGTACCAATCAGCCATCCAACACTTTTTTCGAATTGCATGCATAGTTGAACATTGAAGATGGTCATCAAGAAAGATTCATAAAGACAAAGGAAAACAAATTCTATTGCAAGAACCAATTGCTTTATAAATTCCCTTAAAAAGTTGTCCTTAAAAAGATGCTTGGCTTTTGCAATCAGGTCACAAAATTCTGAAGACATAGTGCACGATAGTGCCTATAGCATAAGACAAAAGAATTGCTAGATCTATTTCATTATATACCAAAAGATTGGGAGAAAAAAATGCCCACAAACTCGAGCATTTAAGAAAACACAAGCTCTCCTCCACCCACCTGACTGACGAGGTACTTCTTCTTCAGTAAATTGCAAAGATGGAACTAACTCACAACTATGTTCCAACTTCAAGTGCTTGGCTGAAACATCATATTCCTCTTCAGCTAGTTGTCGTTTCTGCACCATGTTTTAACTGCAAGATGATGTTCAAACATGTCAATCTAGAAACATATGGAACCAAAAACTGCAAACATACATGAGACACAGTAAACAAGCTCATCCAGCTAACATATAAAAGCAATTGTATGTCAAAACATAGAAGCCAATAATTATCCTATAGTTCGTAAAAAAAGAGACTTCAGATGGTTAAACATCAATAAATCATTTCAAGATCATGTAGAGAGATATTATCAAAGTGCTCCAAACAGGAATTCTTGTTATACATCTGTTGCAACTTCTAACCCTTCTTCAAACTTCAAATTTGACATGAATTAAATAAATTTTCAAAGAAATTTGATGCCTAAAGGACAACCCAGTAGCACAGGTGTTACATGTAAAGATCTTTGATCAAATTTGAATTGGAAAATGCTAATTTCTAGTAGTGGGGCATCAGTAATTCAAAGAAGCTTCGGGCTTTAAGTATTAAGGTATAAACATGGCTAGTAATCTGACACAGAAGAATCTGAATAAACTGCACGTGACAAGTCAAACCCAGATAAATAAAATAGTATCACTTTGATATTTTTTCTTAAATATTAGTTATTACTCCAAAATGTCAAGAAAAAATATTTATCAATATAAAAAACGGTGTAATTGAAAAGGAGGCATCATTTCAACAAAAAAAAAGGAGGGCTTTGATTTATACCTTCAAGTAAATTCGTATGTAGTTGAAACTGCAGGTGTTTATTTCTATGGAATCTCAAAGGATAAATTAGAAACCCTAGATCCCCAATTTGAGATAATTGAAAATTTTGTTCGTTTTATTATAAACTCCGAAATTAACAAAGACACCCTAACCCTAGATCCCCAATTTCACGAAAATTTAAAAACTTGCACAAATCAAATATACAAAACTCCGATGTTTGAATGAATTTCAGATGTACACAATCAGACGGTTAACACAATAAGAAACGACTCGATTCACAAACCCTAGATCGGTCAAGAAAACGAAAAAAGATCAAGATCTGAAAATCAGGACAAAAAGAAAACCATCAGCAAGAGGAAATGAATCGATTTATCGAAGCGGATAGCAGATCTGACAGATGCGTTAACGAATCAACCAAAAATCGAAACCCTAACCTAGAAATCGATTCACTGAACGGCAGGCTTTGAAAAATAGCTCAATCTATAGACGAAAACGAGAATCGAACGAATCCGTTAAAAATTGGGAGCTTTAAGGTTGAATCGAGATCGAATTTGAAAATTAGGGTTAGAAAGAGAGAGATTTAAAAAAAAAAAATAGGGATGCGAATTTGCACGAAAAGGGAAAGCTGCGGTAGGCGATTTTTTGTAACCACTAGTCTGAAAATAGAAACTGAAATTACGAAAAAGGGTCTGGCGGGGACTCGTAATTACAGAACAAGTGGTTGTTTTGTGAAGTGTTTGGATGGATGTTTTTGGTATTTTGGGAAAAGGGCAGAACAAACACGTGTGGTTAGACTTCCAAAAGTCAAAGACAATTTCATCATTAAATTAAATCTTAGACGAAAACAAAAACAAAAACCGACCTGATCTGAAACCTAGGTTCAAATAATTTCAAACCTTATTGGTTCATAAAACTTTCAAACCGACAAAAATAGGGTCGGAATTAGGCTAGATTTAGATGAAGCCAATCCAATCCGTGAAACCCAACTATGTAATATACTAATTAGTCTTCTAAGTCTGTAAGCTTTTGGTCTTAGTGGCGGACCTAAAATTTTTGTCAAGTAGATGCACTTTTAAAGTGGAAGAAAAGATTGTAAAGTTGTGATTTATTACCTGGAAAAGTCGGCATGATTTGACTGGGAAAAGTCAATTGTGTCAATTTGAGAAACGAAATACAAATTTTCAAATGGAATCGACATTTTGAGCAACATTACGTCTTAGGTGTAAGCCTGATGTGTTTTAGCCGAGTTCCACCATCTCAAGAGATGTTTTAAGTTTTTTTGGTTTATATTGTTTGTATTTTCTAATATCCCATAATACACCTCAAAGTCTAGCTTGTACACATTTCTTATTCCCGAAAAAATTCCACTTATAAAAATTGGTTGAGGAGGTGTAGTGGGAAAAAATAAGTTAAAAAGACAAATAACTCAGTTTAAAAACTACAAATCTATATAATAAAATCATCATAAAATGACATTTGTCAAAGAAAATATTAGAAGAACAATCTACAACGTATCAATTAATATCATGTTGCAAGGTTCTAGAATTGGTTTCACTTAATACATGTTATGTATTTGCTGTGTTGGTATAGAGATAGATCTTTTGTTTTATCAGAATTTTTACAGATTGATTTTGATGATTAACAAATTGGTTCGTTTTTAATTCAAATCAGCACACCTAAAGGTCGCCGGCTTAGTTGTTGTTGTGCTCCTATGTTGTCAACATGTCAAGAGTTCAAAAACCTTACCAAAAGTGACTAATAATGTGTGAGACTATTTACCGTATATGAACTGTAGAGTTGATTTAATATACAACTCATTACATTTATACAACCAATTGCAATCCAATTTCAACCGCCCATTTAATACGATGAATATGTGATTCCATAAATATCCTGATTGTTTTTTGATATAAAGCATTGGTCATAATTAATGTACTATAATCATCTTTAATAAATATTCAAATCATAATAAATGAACTCTTGTAATTTTCATAAATATCCAAATTAATTGGATTGCATTGGTTGTACAAATGTGACGGGTTGCATTTGAATCGTCCTTGTAAACTATATACTTCAAAAAATCATTTCAACAATGTTTGTATTTAAGTCCAACAGGTTTTATATAATTTTTCTAAAATAAATAAATAAACTAAAGTTAAAATCTTCAGAACTAATTATATTAATCTCCAACAGATTCTACATTTGAAAAAATAGATTGAAAATCCATGCAAATTTTCAAATAAACTTCATATAAAATGATCATGTATTGCACTTTATTGATGAAAAACAATGAAATAATATTCCTCTCGCATTTAATTTTAGAGAGTTCAATAATTTGGAGATTTTTATACATTCTTTCAGTATTTCTATAGAATATGTTAAAGCAAATTTTTTGGTTAAAAACTCAAAAATCTTCATTTTGAAGAGTCTGTTAAAGATGCTTTAACATGCATTCTTGTTAACAATATCATAACAATAAACCGATGAAAAAGATAGATCAGTCCCCTCATGTTAAATCATCGGAGTATGTTGGTAAGAGATTCATCTTGGCATACAAATTTGATTAATTTATCAACAATAATTTTCATATCTAGTAGCATAAGAGGGACCATCTTACATTTTATAAACAAGTAGCATTTTGTACACAAATAGAACAAGTCATATAGCCAATTGAACCACCTTAAACAAGTAGCATTTTATAAATCAACACCCTCATCTAGGCCTTTAGAACTGATCATCACGTTAGAATCTATTTGCTTGTCGAATTTCTTTTTCCTTCGATCTTCAAACTCCTGAAATCCTTCCATCTGAGACCAAATGCTATTCGTTTTTAGTAAACATTTAACCACCATTTTTGTTTTACTTATTTGAGATGGGAGGGACCCATGTAACCAAAAACTGAAAATTGGGGAATCAAAAAAATAAGAAATTTGAAGTTTTTACCTGTTGGAACTGATCCATAGATATGGGATTGCCATGCAATGAGATATTCTGCAGAGCCTTGCATTCTTTCAATAAACTTGGAGGAATCTGATGCCGAAATTCATCAAAAAAAGACGTCAAGATATGAGAAGATGATTACTTTGATATAGTTTTTGGCAACATAATAAGCATACCAGAAATTTAGACTAAATTACACACACACACACACACACACACACACACACATATATATATATATATATATATAGGGGAGGGATCATACAAGAACACCCCTCATTTAAAGGAACAAAGGAACACATTTAGGACCACATATGATGTGGGTCCCACACAATCATATCTGATTCAATGGGGCCCACCATTGAATCAGATATGATTTTATATTGTGTGGGACCCACATCATATGTGATCCTAAGGGAGCGTTTGGTTTATAGAATGGAATTGGATGGAATGGAATCTGTCAAAGGAATTGGAATGGAATGTTGTCAGGTTTGACCAGCTGTTTGGTGATCCTAAGGGTGTTCCTTTGTTCATTTAAAAATGCAAAGTTCTCATTTGAACCTCCCTCTATATAATTTTAGCAAACATGTTTTAAGCCATCTTCATAGGAACGGTTGTTTCTGATTCAGAACTCTAGATTCTTGAATAAGAGTTAAAATTTTTACAACATTCACAAATTCCACATTTGAGGAGAGCTAAGTGGTGTTTGCTAACTTAAAAGAGGCCAAAATCTTATGTGCAACTTCTCTCAAAAACATATCAAGTTTCCTATGAAAGATAAGGGGATATGCAAATAAAAAAGTTACCTGTTTCAGATTATTATGGTCTAGGCACAATGACTTCAGGTGAACGAGACTGCAAACCGAAGTAGGAAGTTCTTCAATGGAATTTTCTGAACCACAAAATAAAGAACCATGGAACTCAGAAAATGAAAGGCATTTAAAAATAAAAATAAAGATAAAGAATACCATTGGCTTGTAGCTCTTCCAAAGAAAAGCAGCTCCCTGTAGATTCTGGAAGAGACTTTAGTTTATTATGTGACACGTTTAGTAGCAATAACTGCATTTTCAGAAACATAAATGAATTTATCGAAAAAAATATGCTATACAAGTGAACTACATTCCTAAAAGAAAAATATAGTACATTTATGAAAGCATTCCAACATTTCTCCTATAATAGATTTCATAAAGAGTGATATCCAGATAAATAATATGGGTTAACGAGATGCCAGATGCAGTCACTTACATTGCGCAAGCTTCCTATGGTTTCAGGCAGGCTGGTTAAGAGGTTGTCAGAGATGGATAACCGCTCAAGTCTCACCAATTGGCCCACTGAACACATAAAGCATCATATAACAACATAAAAAAATCTTAATAATGTTACCAAATAAGGCATGTTGAGCTTCTGAAAGAAGAAATTATAATGAAAATAAATAAATAAATAAATGATAAGCATGATTATGGAACTATTTGGCTATGATATTACTACTTTTAGAGAAGAAGAAAAATACCTTCATCAGGCAAGGTAGCAAGTCTATTCCCATCGAGTATAATAAATTTTAAAGACTGAAGTTTCCCGATGTTCATTGGGAGACGTTCAATTACATTATTTGCCAAAATCTGAATAAAATGTTCCACCATGTCAGATGATAAAATCTTTAAGGTCAGAAAGAGCTATAGCAGCCATTTTTTGCAAAACCCAAATTAAATACTACCATTTAGAAAAAATACATATATGATATGTTCTAAGAAAATACAGATATAAATAATGTTCAGTTTATACCAGCCTCTGCATGTTTATTAGTTTGCTGATCTCCTCTGGGACGTCAACTGCAGTAGCCAAAAGGCAGAATAAGTTATATAAGCAGACAACTGCCCCACTCTCCAACCTTCAAAATAACTACTTAAACTTACAAAAAACAGTTCATTTTTTCAAAAAACTAGTCAGGTACCCGCGCGCGTTGCGGCGCAAAACGTTGAAATAGCAACCAAATTTCATGTTAAGTTAGTATTGTTTGTCCTTTTCAATGTTAACTTTATGAAGGCATGGTTTTTGAGTAGCTCAATCCACATATATGTGAATCATGCATTGACCATAAAGTAATTTGGTATGCATTTCAGTCTATTATATATACATCTTCCAAAAGATACTCTATATATATCATTAGCAACTTTGGTGTTTAATAAAAGTGAAGTGTGTTGACCTAAGAAATTGTAGATCTTCCATGAAAGGTAAATCTGATGAACATATAGTTCCAACTCGAATAGTCACCAATGACGCTAAAGAAAGATTGAGATCCATCAGATTAATAAGTTCTTAGTTAAATTGTTTCATTGGTCAAATATTTTGGATGGAATAATTCAATAACAATATTTTTAACTCAAAACATTTATTGTTCTTGCATTTGAAAGATCGAATTTTGCATTAATTTGTAATTTGTAGTTTTTACAACTTGTAATTGAAAAAAAAATGCAAAAGTTATGTTTGAATCAAAATATGGTAAGAATACTCAAAAACTAAATCACTAACTATAAGACTATAAAATGTAATTTTGAAATTGAAAATGATTCGATGGAAGATCTAGGAGGTTCTAAGCTTTAAGAGTTTGTACAATATCCTTAATTGGTTGTACTCTTAAAAATTCAAGATAACTTTGACCATCAACTTCAATTTCATTTCATCACTCATGTCTTGAGCTACTACATAAAGCTAAGTCACAGAGCAAAGTACATCCAAAATTCATTATTAATCAATATGCGGTGAAATATGCAAAAAATTAACCTTGGAAGGCTTTGTTTTAAACTTTGAAATGCACATAATGTTTAAAAGATTAGCAAACCATTAAGTATGCAACCACAATTACACATACATATATACTATTACACATGTCCTTATTATATACATTGACATGTTAATCTATTCAACATGTTACACATGGAATATTTTGTAATTGAATTACACAGACAAAACATTTTAATCTACAATGCGCATATGTTGGATTCATCTCAGGAAGGGGGGACATATCTGGGAATAACACACACAAAGCATTATAGATGAGATATTTATCTGCTATAGGGGCGGACCAATTTTCGTAAATATATTTTCTTTAGAAAAAAAACATTAGAAGCAAACAACAAAGCATGAAAAACATAGCACTATTTTCAAACAAGCTGCATTCTGAGAAATGATTGAAGCATTCATTTCCTACCTGATGAGATAATAACAAAAGGAACATTCAAAATGCCTAGCAACTGCAATCATCAATGATACGTGGTTATTTCTCTCCAAATTCTTAAATTGTTATGTTTCTAACGATGAAATCTTCACTTTAGTATAAAACCATAGGGTACGGCGCAGTCCATTAGTATAGTATACAAACAAATACTAAGGCAAACGATACATGACTTCGGATGGCTAAGGGACTGTTCCATTAAAAAACAACATTTAAACTTTACACAGAACAAACAACCTATCTTGATGTGCAAACATCTAATAACTCTGTTACCAATCAATAAGTATAAAACCAAAACTCACAAATCTTAATATTGAGGGTGTAAAATAAAATTTTAAAAATATAAAGGATATAGCACAAATTAACACATAACTATAAGGTATAAAACGTAAGTTTTAAAAATAATCTACTACGTATTTATTATATTTAACAATATGATTAAATCAAAATATTCAATATTGGGCTCATTTTAAAGGTAGCGACAAGACGATTATAATGGTATAACTTGTAAAAACCAAAACGTATTCTTTTAATGCATTTTAGTTTATAGACGATTATTTATGTTAATATGATTAGGGTGTAAAATGAAAATTTAAAAAGTAAGGGACATAAGTTAAATTTAATAACTAACGCTAAGGATATAAGTTGTAATTTAGAAACGTGGGAATTTGTGAGCCTTTTGAGTTTGTACATTAAGCATAGAAAATTGTACCTCTTAAAATTCAAGATTCAAGAAATAACCGTAGTGCCTTTTAATATAGTATAGAATAGATATAGATTAGATATAGATACAGATACAGATATAGATATAGATATAGATATAGATATAGATATAGATATAGATTAAGAGATAATCACCTAATTTGTTGTGTGTCAGATCAACTGTCCGTACGGATTTGTCCAGCTCTAGAACTTCATCTGGAAATGACTGTTTCACCAATCACACCAATTCAATGCATTAAACAATATACCTCATGGTTCAATTCTGTGAAGCAATGTTCCAAATCATAATCAGTAAACCTCAAATCTAAGATAGACAAGCAAACTGTAATAAAAATAAAGAGCTATACTTGAACAATTTGAAATCCCAAAACAAACTAGCTACAAACAAGGGGTGATTAATTTATCCATGCACCCCAATTTTTACGCCAATGTTTATTATATTTAATCTGTGTGGTTAAGGATAATGAAACCACACCCTGGTTCTTGTTCAGGGCTCTAGGAAAAAAATTGCTAGTAGTTGAATGGCAGACCAACCTAAAATAGAAGACAGTTCAATTACATAAGAATTCAACAGTCAAGAAATTGAGAGACTGGAAAGATTCTGGTATCCCATGAGAAGACTTCAGGAACATGTTCATTGACTCTTTCCGGTAAACCTTACATTCCTATCTCGGATAACATTAATCACACCTCTTTGATCAATCTTGAATCATTTAGAAAGTAGGAACTTTTTGTCTTCATCATTTCTTAGTCACTCAAATAAAGATGCCATTTGGCTATAACATCTTTGTCAACCAGATTTCACGGTGTTAAAAGTAATGTTTCATCAGTTATTCAAGGTGTAGATGTTTTAGAGTTTCATTGTGATGTTTGTGAGTTTGCAAAACATACTAATGCATTAACATAAATATGGCGCTAAGAAGTGGCAATACAAAAATGTATAGCAATAAAAACATCGTGTACCTTTTTCTATCAGTAATAAAAGAAGTCTATCATCCATTCTATTTAATTCACAGTGGCATATGTGGTCCTTTCACTATTATACCACATCCTTGATCATTATACTTGTGTTACATGGCTCTTTCTCCTTCTTCGAGAATTTTAAGTCAAGATTGTTGTACACTTGTACCAAATTGCCACTCGATGATGCAAAGCCAATATGGGGAGAAGATAAAAGGCTTTAGGACAAACAATGTAGAGAGTCCTTCAATGTGCATGATTCATCATGTCTTAATAGTTAATACACCACAACAAAATGCGGTGGGTGAGAGGAAAGATGGCCACCTACTCAATACCACCCCAACCCTACTGTTTCAAGGGAATGTTCAAAACATTATTGGGGAAAGCCGTCACCAACATTTTCTCAAGTGTATTAAAGAAGAAGGGTTGTTCCAGAGCTGCAACAACTCCATGTTGCCAAAATGAATATGGTAAGAATTTTTTTGTCTTTAGCAACTCTCTTTGACAGGCAGTTACTTTAGTATGATGTTAGAAACTGCATTTCTTCATGAAGACCTAGACGGAGAGATTTACATAAACAGTTTTGAAGAAGATACAAACAATTAAGTTTGCAAGCTAAGAAAGACTAAGTATGAGTTAAACCGATCCTTAAGAACTTGGTTTGAGAGATATGCAAAAGTTATATGGAGGTTGGATACAAACAAAGCCAAGGGAATCATATTCTCTTCAGCAAACACTCAACTTCAGAGGGAGGGGGGGGGGTGCATTTCTGGTCTAAGTAGATGAAACTATAGTGACCGGTAATAATGAGTTAATGACAAAAAGAAGAATGAAGTAAAGAAAAGACTAACACAAGAGTTTGAGGTAAAATAACTTAGGAAAGTTGAAGTACTTCTCGTTAGTGAGGTGGCATACTCCACATAAAGAATCTATATGCCTCAGCAAAAAAATGTGACTGATATGGATCCATTTGCTACTCCTATGGATCCAAGCCACAAACTAGACAAGACTAAAAAAGAAAGCTTATAGTAGGATATATGAAAGACTAGTTGAAAAGCTTATATATCTTGTTCATTCTCGGCCATATATTGCCTACTCAGTGGGTGTAAGCAGCGTATTAATGCATAGCCCAAGAGAGCATCTCCAAGCTGCTTACAGGATTACATTGCTTGAAAGGAATGTAGGGAAATTTATGTCACGAAAAGAATGCTAGCAAATGATTTCTAGGGTCCCAAAACGAATAGAAATCCAAGGACACAAATAACCCGACAACAAATGCGGATAACAATGATCTAGATGTTGCACGATGACTCTAACGAAATAAACAACCTCAATATAGATAATAACAATAAATGTTATTATCTATGTAAATGACAATATTCACCACACAATATTACCAACACGAGAATTTACGTGGTTCCACTATCGGTGTGATAGTGTACATCCACCAAAGAGAGAGAGAGAGCTCGATATATTACCAACCGGGAGAGATTACAACGTGTTTAAAGATAGGACAAGGTTTTGTAAAATAGGTAAGCTTTTGTAGGTAAGCTTTTCTTGTTCCTCATTTGCCATACATATGTACGAGAAAAGTTTCCAAGAGAGGACAAGGTTCCTACCAAAAAGGTCAACTAGTTGTACACTGTGCTTGAGTATTTGTACAACATTAAAAGACAAGTTTCTTTTTCAACAAGGAAATCCAACAAAAGGAATTTTGTTCAAGAGAAATAAAACTTTTCATCTACAATTCTACACCGATGCAAATGCAGGATCTCTGGTGGATTTGCAGTCAACTACAAAGTATTGTACTTTCCTGGTAACTTGGAGATATAAAAAGCAGATCTTGGAAAGATCACCTACTTACTCAAAAATCAAGGCTATTGCGCAAGGTTTATGAGAGCTATTTTGGATGAAGATTATTTTAGATGATTTGAGGATCATAAGGAAGGTCCCATTAAGCTTTATTGTGACGATAAATTTAGCTATGGGTATTTCTCATAGTCCTATACAACATGAACGGAAAAAACAGATTGAAATTGATAGACATTTCATCAAGGAGATTTTGGAGAAGATGTCGGTATGTATGTCCTATGTTCCTTTAGATAGCCAAGTTCGAAAGTAGACAAAAATGGGAATGAAGGATATCTATTCCTCGGCTTGAGGGGGAGTGTTGAATATTAAAAAATATAAATATTAGTAAACAACACTATAACATTAGTGATTGACATCCCATAAGTTTAACTTAAGACAAAGCAAGGCAATGATATGTGGTGAAGTCAGGAGTGATAACTTTTGTCAAGTCGGGTCATCTATTTATGTTTGCTATTGTATTTCACTGTTTTCTAATTTCTTTCCGTTTCATCTTTAGGCTGCACCAACTACTTTGTTGTTGGATTTAAAAAAACCCTATAATTCCCAGTACAGTGAAAATTTCAACAGCTTCCACTTTGTTATGTACATATTAATTGCAAAATGTACATGTTTGAGGAACTTTCAAATTAAACTTCCACATATACATATTAGCTGATTTGGCTGGCAAGATGCTCCTACTTTGCGTTTTAGACACTTTGACAACTAGTGTCAAAATTCCTTTTACTTCTTTCTTTCGTTCATTTTATCCACATAATGAAATCATTAACCTATAATAACCCAATTCGTATATATTATTGTGATGAAACAGAAACTGCCTACTTTAGATTGACAAAAACTTCGATTGATCACACAAAAATAAAACTAAAAACAAACAAATCTTGCTTTCCTACACAACTTCATATAATTCTTAACAACACAATAGCTTCAATTTAGAAGATCATCTGCAAAATCTGAGCTCACAAAGAAACAAAATATATAAAAAGTCAAATTATGTAATTAGAGAAAGTGTATATGCCTTCAATTTTCCGTCGCGTAACGCTACAATGCCAGTGGCGCGCCATCTAGACAGACGGCTGGCTTTGGAATCAGCATTTTTGCTGGCAAAACATCCCATTTTCCGCCGTCAGGGTAATCGCGCTTGATATTTGCTCCGGGTATACTTTAATCGCAAAGAGAACTTACAGAAATTAGGAAGATTTCTAGATACAAGAAGGTGGAGTCGTTTGAAGTGGGTCGAAGAAGAAGATGATGACGAAAATGGCGAAGACTTTTGGATCGGGTTGGGTTTTGCGCTGATGATATGGCGTGCACCGTATTAACATGGTCTACAGGGCGCGCCAAAATGACGCAATAAGCAAGGAAAATTTTTTTATTCCGTTTTTCGTGTCAACGCCATCACAACATATTCTCATTAAACTTTTTGTAATAAAAAATCATAACCTATAATTTATGTAAAAAAATTATATTTAATTTTACCAAATTCTTTATTTTAAAGACTTTAATATTAATTACAGAGTAAATGACCAATTGTCCATATGATTTACATGTCACAGCATTACCCCTTTTTCTTATATAACTACGAATTTAAACCGCATGTTATATAACTTATAAGTTATAACCATTTTGGTGTGAGGTTTTTTCAAATGATTTGTGGTCTCACCTCTCTATTTTGCTCCTTCGCTCTCTTGGTCATGCTCCTAGGCATGGAAAGATCCATCACCACTGGTTGGTGTTTTGAAGCACGATTCTCGCTTGGGAACACCTTGCAATTACGTCATGCCTCCAATCCCATCTAGGCAAAAGAAGATGGTCAACTTGGGTGCTATGCTATGCCCCTAACTCCTAAAAGCAATGAGCCATTTTTTTCACACTTCTTAAAGAAAGAATTTGTTATCACCAAGTCATGTGCAAGAGAGAGTTTGTTATCACCAAATCATGTGCTAACCAAAATCCAATAGCAATTGACCCCACCATTCCTCACAACAAACCAAAACCCTCGTGGACAGCAGGTACCCATCTGCTATTAAAGTTACCCCCTATATAAATGTGTTGATCAGTTGGTACACCTCTCATCAACTCATCTAACGTGTCGTCCCATAAAGTTTTCTTCTCAAGTTCCACTAGCCCTACTCGGGGTGCATAAGCACAAATCACGTTCACCAACTCCACCCTGCCACCACCCTTGGCGCCATGAATCATGATCTTGTTATTAAACCATTTCAAATCCGCCATGTTGTTCTTAAGAGGGGCAAGTGGCTTGGATTTTAGACGGTAGGCTAGGTGTAGGGTAATAAGGGTTCTTTACCAAGATTTACGGTTAAGCATCGAATGAGACTCGAATAAGCAATGATTGAAAATTCTTATGTATTAGATATTTTGTATTAAATGTTCACCAAGTAAATAATAACAATTACACCCATATATAATAACTTATCTTAAATTTGACTCAAATCCAATATAAAGAAAACATGTGATGATGCACTAAATGTTGGAAACTTAGAATCTTTTTCAATACGGTAAAATAAAATAATTACAAATCACTCCAAATTTAATATTTTTTGTTAATAATTATTAGAAAAATATATTAAAATATCATATAAAGGTTATTAGAGAAAGGATAAAAAGCTGGATACCCCAGCCTCCATACTTCAATACTGATGCAAATACAAATACACATTAGAGATACATGCATTTTCTTTACTTACCCTTGTTATGCATTTAGCTGCCAAAACATATATGTTGATATGCAATTTCAATAACTACTGGATGGACTTTTGACTGCCAAAATATATATACACCCACATATATAACTCCAATTATTATATGAGCCGTTCTTTTTGGACCCCCTATGCCACTGGCTGCTTGCTTTGCCATCGTGAGCAATTTCAGATTTTGACCACTGTAACAACATTGGTTTGCATATATCTCACCTTTGAGACCCTATTTTCAAGTGGGATATATTGGCCTTTTCATTCTGTTGTGGTAAAATGTAATGTCTTCACATATTTAAGCTGGTGGAACTTTGAGTGAACCTGCAATAGAGTCGACAACTTCTTATTCCCCTGCAAATTCTGGAGTTGTTGCTCAGAAGACGATGAATAATGTGATGGTAACGAATACTCGAAGCAAAGATAGCCACTTCATCCGTTGTGATGTTTGTAATATAGCTTGTGATACTAAGGATATACTCGAGAAACACAAGCAAGGAAAACGACATAAAAAGAATGTGCAAAAGCTCGCAGTTTCATCTGCCGTCATTCAAGAACGTGCTAAAGATGTTACTTTACATCAAGAACCGGAAGAGAAGAAGAAGAAACAAGATTTGTTGCAAAGTGATGCATCGGTTGATTCATTGTTCTTCTGTGGCATTAACCAAACCCTTTTTACAGATCATATGGAAGGTGGAAACCAGGTGAATTCGATTAAACTTACTGCCTTTAGCATTAAAAATTTACTTCCCGTTGTTAATATTCATTATGAATACATTACAGGCCCAACACAAACTCGATGCCAATCAAATTTGGTGTGAAGTTTGCAAAGTGAAGTGCACCAGTGACAATAACTTTCAAAGACATATTTCGGGGAAAAAACATAAGAAAAACCTTAAAAGTTCAGAAAATATAGTAGCCCCTTCCTTGACCACCCCTGGTGCTTCAATGGCCACGATACCAACTAGCAACCCTCCGCGAAGTTTGAGGTCAAGCGAGGGTAATTCAGTCGATTCAGAGAAATTGACGGTTTGCTTGTCAACCTTTATTGCAACGACACCACCAAGTAAGGATCTTTTGGAACATGCAAATTCAAGCAAGGGTGAAACTGTCCATTTAGAGGAACTTTGTAAGGTGAGTTGTAGTACCAATGTCCTGAAGAGTTGCAAATCGGGTAAGAAGCATATGAAATCAGAGAAAATACCAGATTTATCCTCGACCCTCCCACGAAATGTGGAAATTCCAAAATCAGAGGAAAATAAGTCTGCAAGGTGTGAACTTTGTGGGGTTTCTTGCAATTCCTATGATGAACTTAACAAACACATTTTAGGAAAGAGGCACATAAAGAACGTAAAGAATTCTGGAGAAATCTTTGGAGTTGGGTGTGAAGGATCAATGGAGGATGAGAGGTGTAAAAGGAAGGCAAATTGGGAAAGTGATGATGATGATGATGAGGAGGAGGAGGAGGATCGAGATAGGAAGAAGCCGAAGAAGATGATGATGAGGATGGTGGAAGTGGAAGAAGAGAGAGGAGCATTAATGAGTTGTAAAGTGTGCAATGTGGTTTGTAATAGCACCATGGCCTTCAGAGATCATTGTGCCAGCCATAACCATTCAGCAATGGTTCTTAAACAAGTCGAACTCAAACCTGAATCAGAGGAGGAGGTACAAGTATGATTTTGGTTTCATTTCATTTAGCATATGAATCCCTTCCCATGCTACAAAAGTAAAGGGGAAATGTAATTGTACTTGTGTGCTTAAAAAAGTTAGAAAACTTTTATGCCATTTTGAAGCAAATATCACTGCATATGGACAAGACGCCTTTAGTTTTTTTTACTTTTTACATGATTTGAAGCTTTTACATAATTTGGTTTTCATCTTGATAGAGTTACATATTTGATGCATGGAGCATTATGATGAAAGGCAATCATGTTAGTTGTAATACTAAAGGAACATTTCATCAAATTAATGTTTCATTACATTTAATAATACATATCAAAGTTTATAAATACATCAATGTAAAAAATCTAAGAGCATGAGTATTATCATATCATTTTTTCTTAATACATTTCTTTTTATACATCTTCTTAAAACTAGTGACTAACTTGATTGTCAGAGTTTGTCCTCGAGATCAATTCCCAGATGGGTCTACAGAGCTTTATCCTCGAGATCAATTCCCAGATGGGTCTACAGAGCTTTATCCTCGAAATTCATCTCCATCAATGCTGTTCAATAACACGTAAATTATGGTATTATCGTAGCAAGGCTAAGGATCGTGTAAAACACTTGTATTGTAAACAAAAGATTATTGAGAGTTTTGAAAATTCAAAGAAATCTAGACTTACATTTTCAGACCAAAAAGACAGCTAAGGGGTTGTACTTGTTACAATTGATTATAAAGAAATGGGATTTTTCTAACATGTGTCTAATATAAGGAATAGGAAAAAAAAATTATATCAAAGTGGTATTGATGCCATTACAACACAATTTCTGAATTATAGATGATTCATAGTCTCATATTGTCTCAAGTATAAATGTGTAATATCTCTCTTGGATGAATCGTTGAAAGCTTTGAATATCAAGAACACTTTTGGGATTTGTGCGGAAGTATATATGGTCCCATTCGTAACTTAAAACTTCAAAAAGATATGGAGGTTGATTTCGAACTTTTGGATGTAACATCAACAAGAACCTTATACTCACCTTTCCAAGAAAACCTTATTACGGGGTTCTCCGGTTCAATTTACATTAAGATCTGTATGGATTAAGTTGTCTGTATTGAATTTGACTGTCTGTATGATTTAAGATAAATTGTTGTTTGTTGTACTCATAAAAAGTCTATGTCATAAATGACCCTTTACCTCTACATTTCTTTTAGCCATTTCATCACCTCTTACAAACAAAAAGCTCTAATCTAATTTGAACAAAATGAACAACAAACATAAAGCTCTGCTTGAAGAAAAGGGAAAGTATGTAAATATATTGGGCTAAGTCCAAACACGTTCTCTCATCAAGCTTACTGAATAAGCCTTTTATATTTTTAGATTAAGCCCCAATTGAACGACCTACTTATAGTTGACCAAATAAGCTATATGAGTTATACAACTCATTAAGCGAGTACCAAACATGCCCTAAGTGTAAGGAAAAAACTTAGCCTGCATAAGCGATCTTAATAAATGGTAATAACCATCAGGCCATGAAT
Source organism: Silybum marianum (assembly GCA_036898165.1). NCBI lineage: Eukaryota > Viridiplantae > Streptophyta > Magnoliopsida > Asterales > Asteraceae > Silybum > Silybum marianum. Next base: position 7,823,729 of record CM072529.1, on the reverse strand, counting down.
AGTCCTTAATAGGGCTTTTTTGATCCTACACGTTGGTTCGTAATGTATTATCATAAGTGATTATTAATATAAGTATAAAAATAAATTATACAGTTAACAGAATTATTAAACAATTGAAAATAAAACAAACTTCGGTTCATGGTCCTAGCTGATGTTGACCGGACGTAGGTCAAATGTAAGAGCATCTCCAATGCAAGGTTCTTATAAGCAAAAAATGCATTATCTTATAAGAACTATTATTGTGGAGAGGTTCTTGTAAGAACCTAACATGCGATAGGTGCTTTAACATAATTTTATGAGAAATGACATTTTATTTTTTTGACATGCATATTAACTTATTTAATAATTATTTATGTTAAAAGAATCAATGAGACCCACTAAAAGGAGGTTCTTATAAGAACCACCATACCGTTGGTGAGTTCTTAACTTGGTGAGATGGTTCTTATTTGTACTTTTTAGCCTTTACATGGCTTCCAGACTCCCCTGTCAGAGGTTCTACTGCTTGATCTTTCACTCTTGCTATTATAATAGGCAATCTAGATTGTACCCTTTAACTGAGTCTGGTCCAAATTGTCTACACAGACTTGCCACTTGGTTACACGCTTGTTTAATAAATAAATAAAACGTTAAAAATAAAAGAACATAGTTGATGCCATATTTAACATATTAGACTTCATTTTATAAATTCACAGGTTCAGTTTATGGAAGCAGCCTCTTTGCAAAAATATAAGGGAAAGACTGTGTACAAAGACTCATCTCTCATAAAGTTGAGGAGCCTTGGTGCATCAGGCTCTCTCTATACTTCTTCCAAACTAAAGATTTGAAAAAGCTTCTTATTGTCCATTGCCAAAGTTGTGCTGATATAATAACCCTTGGTTTTTGGAGTTTTATAGTTTACATCGGAGTATTGTGGCACCTATAAGTCTTCATATCGTTTCTCGTATGTAGTTGAGAATAGAAAAGGACATGCTGAAAGAATCAAGTTTTGAACTCATCCGGGTGGTAAGTAATCCTTATTTCTTCAGTTATTACTTCTCAAAGGTCATTATATATGGTGACTGATTCATATATTCTTCATGGATATTAAATGTATTATCTACAAAGACATGTTGCATATTGTTCTTTTTCTACAGAAGTTGTTTTTTTAGTGTTTTGGTGCTCAACTCGTGTCATTATTAACAATTCCTTATTTGAATGAGGTGAATTGAGACAATGATATCTACCTTCTAAGTGTATTTTTGTCAAGAAAGGGATCTACACATGTTCCTGTTAGAGTCCCACATCGGCTAGACTTGACCATTTCTCCTCTGTATATGTTGGAACCTTCCCTTTCTCCTCAAGGACTCTTTTGGAGATTCATTTAGGGTTCCACATATCCTAATATATTCTCCCCTTCGGATAGTATCGACGACTTGCAAACCCAAGGGTGTGAATCCATACCTAAGCACTTCTAAGCTTATTATCAATAGTTGAGATTCATTCAACACATGTTGTTTTATCGAATAATCTTTATGACACAGAAACCTAATACACAAATAAGATATATGGGCTTCCCCTAATTTCATTACTATCCAATGTCATTGGATCTTGGCCCATGTACCAATGTCTTCCTCTTAGATCATTGGGTTTGGTGGGGTGGCTTCATGTGGTTTTCCCTCATGAGACATTGGGGGTACAAGTTACATGATAATTTGCTTACAGAGCTTGGAATCTCATTCTAGAAATGTTATCTGAAACTCGATCTAATGATAAGAAGCGTATTCAAGATTTGGAAAGAGAGCTGAGTAACTGCTCCCAAGAAATAGGTTATATCTGTTTAATTTATGTGCTTGCATTGTTGAGAGCTATCATGCTCCTCATTCTTATTGTAATGCACCTTCCAGATTACTTGCAGGATCAGCTGAATGGAAGGGACACAGAGATAAACCATATGTAGAGTTTCTAATATTTAGAGTTGTAAGCTCAGGTAATCGATATGTAGAGTTGTAAACTCCATAACTTTACTATTCAATTAAAATGTGACATGGGGTTTCTAATATTTCATCTTTTTTTTTTATCATAATCAAGATTGGAAAAGAACAAAGGAAAACATTTGCTGCTGTTCTAAGCCTTCCCAGTGCTTAGAAGTTGATTTCCAATATTGCAATGATGATATTGAGTATGGTTCAGAGGTTAGTTGGTTCTTCAATACATTTAAAGAGAAACAAACAGGGAATATAAAAGTTAATTCTTCAACTTATATATTTCTTGGTTATCTTGATTGCCTGTGATTGCTGGTTGAGTAAACCACCATTCTCCAAAAAATTTAGCAGGTGGTTTAAGCACATAAGCCTCTATTTGATTTGGATCTTTGATGCCACCAGAAGCACAAAAGACTTTGAAGTGATGAGTGTATATCATGTCTCATAGAGCATCATTCTTGTCAAGTGGTAACATTCACCACCTAGAATCATTTCCGAAAGGTTGTAAACTATTGTTTGCATGGAGACAAAATCTACAAAGTGGCAGGCTATACTCTGGATATCGCCACATGCTCTTCGCAGGTTCGAACCCTAGTAGTCAGGGATACCATCCACTGACTCCCCCAGGATGTTACCTTACCACTGGGTTAAACATGCTTTAATATTTTAGTATTTTACATGACATTTCACATCATTTTTTTTCACATGATGAAACAACACTACATTTTTTCACCATGTGAAACAACACTAAACTGTTCACCATGTGAAATAATACCATATCGTTTCACCATATGAAACATTGTGTTGTTTCACCATGTCAAACAACACTTAGGCTATGTTTGACAAACTAGCTGATAAGATAGCTTATGATTGACAAGATAGCTGATGACTTATAAGGTAGGGGATGAAAAAGTCACGTTTGGCAAAAACTGGCTGATCAACATGTAAAATAACCAAAAATGATATCTTAAAGTATTAATCACTTATAATATAATTAAAATAAGTATTTACTAAAATAACCATATTAATTCAAACAAAATAGTAAAAAATAAATAAATAATATATTTATTTAATAAAATTAAATTGATTATCATATATATTATAATTTTTGGATTTGTTAAAAAAAATTACATTAATTTATGATTTTAAGTAACCACTACACATAATATATAAGTAAACTAATCAACCATATTCTAGTTAATTAGTAATTTTTCAAAAAGTATAAGTAATAATTCTAACTAATAGTAATTAATATTAGACCTGGCAAAAACTGACACGACACGCTAACCCGGCACGAACTCGACACGAATTAAACGGGTTTGGGTAATACATTTCAACCCGTCTAAGTAAACGGGTTGACACGACACGACACGAAAATTAAACGGGTAAGGTCAGGGTGAAAATTTTCAACTCGAAAATGACCCGAATAACCCGTTTATATTAGGCCCCTTTAGCCGTAGGCAAATAACGTCAACAACTCACATTTTATAGTTTTTTGAACAAAATATATACTAAATAATAATAAAAAGTGATTGTACATTTCATGTATACCTGACAAAAACTGGCACAACATACTAACTAGACACGAACTCGATACGAATGAAATGGATTTTGGTAATATATTTCAACCAGTTTAAGTAAACGGGTTGCACGAAAATGACACGAAAATGACACGAAAATTAAACGGGTTGACACGACACGACACGAAAATTAAACGGGCCGGGTTAGGGTTAGGCACTCTCAACCCGTTTAACCCTTGAACCCGACACGAACCCGACACGACACGACACGTTTGCCAGGTCTAATTAATATTAGTGAATAATTAAAATGAATTAATTAATAATTAATAAAATAGCAATAATATTAATTAATAATTAATAAAATAGCAATAATATTAATTAATAATTACAATTAAAATTAATTAATATTAATCAGGGGTATAATCGGAAGAAAATGATAAAAAGTTCAATAAGTCACTCCCAAGTACCTTTTCAATAAGTTAACTTATAAGTCACAAGCTACTTTGCCAAACATGTACTAGAAAATAAGGTAGCTTATAAGGTGACTTGAGTGCGTTTAGTTGGCGAAAACTGTTTTCATTTTCCTAGAAAACGTTTTCAGTAAATGAAATTGAGTTTTCATTCTCAGTTTTCTACGAAAACTTTAGAAAACGCGTTTATTTGAAATGGTGGAGTTTTCATTTTTTAGAAAATTAGAAAATGCGTTTGATTGTGCATTTTCTACCACTTTTCATTTTCCATTTTCTATTTTTTTTTCAAATTAGAAAAAGTGTGTATGTGTGTCTCTATGTGTGTGTGGGTGAAAGTGTGTGTGTGTTTGTGTGAAAGTGTGCGTTAAACTGTGTGTGTATGTGAATATATGTGTTTGTGAATGTGTGTGTGTGTATGTTAATGTGGGTGTGTGTGTGAAAATGAATGTAAGTGTGTGTGTGAAAGTGTGTGTGTCTGTGAAAGTGTGCGTGTGATTGTATGTGTGTGAAAGTGTGTGTGTGTGTGTGAATGTATGTGCGTGTGTGTGAAAGTGTGTCTGTGTGTGTGAAAATGTACGAATGTGTGTACGTGTCTGTGTGAAAGAGAGTGTGTGAGTGTGTGAAAGTGTGGGTGTGTATGAATGTGTGTACGTGTCTGTGTGAAAGTGTGTGTGTGTGTGTGTGAAAGTGTGGATGTGTGTGAATGTGTGTACGTGTCTGTGTGAAAGTATCTCTCTGTGTGTGTATGTGTGAAAGTGTGGGTGTCTGTACGTGTCTGTGAAAGTGAATGTGTGTATGTGCGTGTGTGAAAGTGTGAATGTGAAAAAGTTTTTAGAAAACAAAAAATTGGAAAAATGGTAAAAGTAGTTTTCTAAATTCAATGTAATTTTAGAAAATGAAAATTTTCGTTTTCTTGGAAATATTTTGAAAACTGAATGAACTAAACGCGTTTTCCAAATTTTCATTTTCTGTGGAAATTTTTCCTAGAAAACAGAAAATGAAAACGCGTAGAAAACGCTTTTTCCATTTTTCCTATAAAATGGAAAATGAAAACTGCTAGAAAATGCACAACCAAACGCGTTTTCTAATTTTCTAAAAATGAAAAACGAAAACTCCACCATTTCAGCTAAACGCGTTTTTTAAAATTTTCATAGAAAACTGAGAATAATACCCAACTTCATTTTCTGAAAACGTTTTATAGTTAACTAAACGCACCCTGGAGTTTTCATTTTCCATTTTAGAAAATTAGAAAACGCGTTTGGTTGTTGTAATGTCCCACATTAATTGGGGAGGAGAACAAAAGTTGTCTTATAAGGGACTTGGATACCACGTCTATCGATTTCTACCACTTTTCATTTTCAAATTAGAAAGTGTGTGTGTGTGTGTGTGTGTGAAAGTGTGTGTGTGTGTTTGTGCGAATGCATGTGTGTGAAAATGAAAGTGTGTGTGTGTGTGTGTTTGTGTCTGTGAAAATGTGTGTGTGTGAAAGTGTACGAATGTGTGTACATGTCTGTGTGAAAGTGTGGGCGTGTATGAATGTATGTACATGTCTGTGTGAAAGTGTGTGTGTGTGTCTGTGAAAATGAAAGTGTCCGTGTGTGTGTGAATGTATGTGCGTATGTGAATGTGTGTGTGTGTGTTTGTGTGAATGTGTGTGTATGAAAATGAAAGTGTGTGTGTGAATGTGGTGTGTGTGTGTTTGTGTGAATGTGTGTGTATGAAAATGAAAGTGTGTGTGTGAATGTGGTGTGTGTGAAAATGAAAGTGTGTGTGTGTGTGTGTGTGAATGTATGTGTGTGAAAATGAAAGTGTGTGTGTGTGAAAGAACATTACATTGTTTCACATTATGAAAGAACATTACATTGTTTCACATTGTGAAACAACAATTTACTATTTAACATTAAGGACATAATGTTGTTTACAATATGAGAAACACGTTTAATATTTCATTGTCACGTTACATTTCACATCAACTTTGTTTTGCTTTTACAAACAACACTAATTTTGTTTTTTACTTTAATGATATTGTATTATTTCATTGCGTGAAACAAAACTTTGGTGCTTACTGGTGATGTTTTTATTAAATTTTTTTTAATATTTACTATATTTCTTTTTCTCATGCGATGCTTTTGTTATTTAAAGTATTCAAATATATTTTATAAAAATGTTAGTTTTTCTATATGTTAACAATAAATAATGTATGTATGAAAAGGTAAACTAGTAAAAATTAAATTAATAATACAATAAACTAATAAAATATAAAAGATTGTTATCAATAAATGAAAATTAAAACATTTTATTATTACTTATAAGTTACACCGCATAAAATTGAATTAAAACAAAATGATGATGTATTCTAAATTTTGATATCCGTAAAAAAAAGGAAAATAATCAGAAAAAAAAACCATCATATCCTTTCTTAATTATAGATGAAACATTACTTAAAGTTGTTAGATTAGAATGATTATAGATTTATAATATCACATCAAAAACACCCTTATCACATGTGATAATACATGTGAGAGGGCTTAATCGTTTAAGGGCGACTTGACCCGCAACCTAGATCGCGTCAAAAAGTAGTTAGCGTATCACATGTGATTGTTTATAGTACAAGAATGTTCTCATAAAATGAAAGTATTCTCGTTTGAACCCTTGTTCTACGAAAATGTGAAAACACTAACGGGCCTCCAAAATTCCTATAAACTTAGATTACAAAATCAAACCATACCTTTGATTTCAACATTAGTGATCACATACAATATGATAAAGATGATCTCGAATACAGTTAACGATAAAGATTTAGAAAATCAATGATCTATTACCATCAGTGGAGAATTAGTGATCGATGACAATATGATAAATATCATATTATTCTCAAACGAATGTGATAAATATGTGCACGATTACAATCAGTGAAAAAGATTTAGAAATCGGTGATCGATTATAACTAGTGAAACAAAATCAGTGATCGATGACAATGCAATAAATATATGCTACCATCACTAGCATCATTTTTTCCCCCAATACTATTCTCTATGTATGTATGTATGTATATTCAAATGGATAGGGTTTGATAGTTGGGAGAGAGAGAGTATGGTTGGAGTAAAAGGGGGGTTCGACTAGGGTTAGAGGAAGAGGGGTAAAAGTCGATAAACGTGGTTTGAGTCGACGAGAATGGGGTTAAAAGGATGTGAAGAATGAGTTAGTCGATTGGTGAGGGTAGGTTGGCAAATGGCTAGTCTAGTGATTATTTAAGTAGGCGATTGTTTAAAGGTGCGGCGGAGTGGGTGGAATCGATAAGGGATGGTCAATGGGGAGATGAAAGATGAAAGTGATTTGGCTTTGAAGCCCGATTATAATTTTACAAAATTTATAGTAGAGTAAGTTACATTTTTGGTCCTTGTAGTTGTCATACATTAGCAATTTTCATCATTCTTTTAAATTAATTATAGTTTTGGTTTGATGTGGTTGCCATTTTATTTCACTTTTGACCTCTTAATCTAACTTATGTTAAATAGGTTCGTTAACTTAGGGGATGTTTTCGTCTTTTTACTTTTTCTTTAGTTTTAAGTTAACAAATATGTAATATATATTATTATATTGATTGTTATTATTATTATTATTATATATACACACGTATAACTCTAGCACCCTAATGACACTCACCAACTCACACCCAATAACCCAACTTCTCCGATGATTTCTTCACCACCGGCCATCGAAGCTAAGTTCAAACCCTTTATAACGATTTTCGACCCTGTGGTTTACCTTCTATAACGATTTTCATCCCTGTGGTTTAAGAATTGTTTTTTTCGTCCCTGTGGTTTTATTTTATTCCATTTTCATCCTTACATTTAACAAAGTTATAAAATAGCTGTTAAAAACTTTTAAAAAATTACATATTTAGTCCGTTATAAATTCTTTTAATATTTAATCCTAAAACATAATTTGACACTTATATATATTATTGTTTTTTATTTCTTTATTATATTTAATACTATATATGTGTGTGTTTTTTCTTTATATATTTTTTAATACCTTTTATTTCTTTATATAGTTATAATAATTTTAAAAAATACGATATAATTAATAAAAATAAATAATTTTTTTTGATATTTTAATTAATAGCTTTTTATTATTATTTAATCGAAGTTTTATTTATAGCTGGTTGGTACTTTTATTAAATTTATTTTAAAAACAGACTGGTTTATAAATGAAAAAAAAATCAAAATATAAAACTCCGTTATATGATAATTTAAATGCAATTTACTTTCACTGTTTTTTTTATTAAATGCAATTTACTCTCAATATTTTTTAAATAAATATAAAAACTTTAAAATTATTGATAAATAAATGATATCTTCTTTTTTTCAAAGTTTTATATTTATTTTAAAGAGTAAACTCTAATTTTGGTCCCCATGGTTTACTGAGATATTTGAAAATGGGACCTAAACTTTGATAACTCTAAAAAGAGTCCCTGTGGTTCTTATTTTGCTCTAAAAATGGTCCTCCATCAACTTTCTCTGTTAGTGTCAGGGGTAATTTTGTCCATTTCTGTTAATTTTTGTACATATATTATATATAAATACAAGAGTAAATTATAGATTTGGTCCCTAAAGTATGTCAAAAATTATAGATTTTTAATTGATAATTTTCTCTTTTCTTGAACATCTTCTTCCCCGAATCAACAATCAAAGAGTTACTTACATCAAATTTTGAAAATCAAATTAGAAACAATTAACAGCATTCCCAGAACAATAAAAAATGTCTTTTTAATTATAAATTTTATATTATCAAGAACAACAAGAAAACCCCTAAATCATAAATCATAAATCTGAATATGAAGCAGATGCAGATGCAATTTTGGTTTCCAGCGAATCCTTAAAAAACAGATCCAGACATGTAAATTAAGGTTTTCTTTGAGTTTCAACGAAAGAGAGGGGAAAGGGCCCTCATCGAAAGCGTCTGAGAAGTTTTAGATCTGATTCTATCAAAGTTTTTGGATCTGGGTATTTGTGACGGTGGAAGAGAGGGATAGGTATTCATCGCAGTGGAAGAGAGGGAGATTTCGGATCTGGTTCAACCAGAGATTCGGATCTGGGAAGAACTTTCGATCGAGGATTTAACATTGACGGGATGGAATCTCTTGTTAGGGTTGAGTAGTTTATTGTATTAGAGTTGGGTAAAGTAAAGTTGAGGAATTAATTGTGTAAATACCGAAAGGTATATAAAGTAGGTTTACTTTATCTTTAACCTAGAGTTCAGATTAGAAAACCTAAGGTAGCCGTACATTCATATTATTCTCTGTAATCGCATTAATCATACTGAATACAATCAAGCCGACTACGTGATTCATATTGATATTGTTCGTGTTTGATTAATACTTTGATTGCACTTGTATTAGACTCTCAATTGGTATCAGAGCAGAAAGATCGAAAGATTTGATCCAGGTTTAAATCATCGAGACTAATTTTCTGAGTTTAATCTTTTTTTCTGATTCACTTTATCTAAATTGGATTTAAAATCAATTTTTCAGGGATTACTTGACGGAGCTATTTTTTAGTGTTGACTTTATGATTTGACTTTTTCAGTCGATTTTGGTTGTTAATCTTTGGAGTTGACTTTCTGATTTTCCGTTAAGTTCTTTGCGTCAGTTTACGTTTAAGAACTTATTCAATCGTACCTTTGGATCATTTCTCAACTGTCTTACAATCACACAAGTGCTTTTAAGATGAATACACACTCTGAAATAGAATGTCAGGTATGTTCTCCAACTCATATTGCTTTAATTGATCAGTTGCAAACTATGATGCTCAAATTAGATGACTTAAATGCCAAACTAAAAGTAGAAAAGAACCTTGTGACTACGTTAGAAGCCCGACTTCCGAATAATTATAATGAACCGTTGTTAATTAACGAAGAATGTGTTGATCACGTTTGCCGGGCCAAAAGTTTACAAGAGGACAAAGCCATACTTGTTGACTCTAACACTACTTTAACAAACCAATTATCTGAACTATCATCTAAGCTTGCTAAGTCTGAACGTGAAAATAGAGATTTTTCCACTAAAATAGAGTTTTTAAATGTTCAATGGGGAGATCTATTAGACAAGGTCAAGGATCTTGAACTCCGATTTATCAAACGAGGTCAAACTGACCAAACCATTCATTTGAACAAACCCAAGGAGTTCAAGTCCTATAAATCAAAGGACGGTCTAGGTGCCGATAATCCTCATTATCTCGAAAAGGCCATAGCCAACGTCCCTGCTCTATACAAATTTGAATATCTAAACCTTGGTCCAGATTTTCAAATAGAGTTCATGGAATCTCAGTTAATTCCTGATTATATAACGTCATCACCTGAAGGAGATATCACGTTATCATCGGAACAAGTTACGGAACAGGAAGACATTAAACGTGCTAGAACTGATAAGGGTCAAATTCCTTTTGTCTATACTAATCTAATGAGAGTTATAGACAGAACGAATGCAAACCTACTCTTTCAAATGATTCTTCCAATAGTGACTGTAACGCTGAAATTTAAGCAAAACCAGCCGAATTTAAACAATACATTCCCTCATTGATTTTAGAAAAACGTATAGTTCAGCTGGAACAAGATTATGAAGTAGCTACGAATGTTTTTGATCTCTAAAGAGAAGTTTTAATGTCTATTTTTAAGGAAACTCAATCACAAATACCTACTACCCTATACAAGTCTGACCCACTTCTTGATAGTGAAAGAGAAAATCTTCAGACAGAAATTTGTCGTTTAACCAGTAAACTTGCTGAATTAGCGACGAATGTTCTACAAGAGCAAATTTCGACGTCAACTTTGCAAAAGAAATATGATACTCTTCTTAAAGAAAAAAAAATGCTCAGTCTGAACCTTCCTCCACACCATCAGAAGCGTCTTCTGGTAAAGCTTTTCTAGGTGATTTGTCGACTGATAATCAAAACAGCTTTAACAAAATTACCCATTCCTCAGCTAATCACTGTGGAACTCCTAAATCTGATAAGGGGCGTCAGTTCTCAACCTTTTCGAATTCTGATGATTGCACGGATGTTGACCTAAACCTATTTGACTTTTCTCCAATTCTTCCGAATCACTTGGATTTTACTCCCGACAAAGTTGTAGATGAACCAGTGATCATGCATAAGGGCGGATGTGTCCAACAAATTTCCGTGAAGAAACCCGTTTTTCAAAATAACAACCTAAACCATTCACAGAAACACCGACACACTGGTACATCTAAGGCTCATCATCCTTATTATTCTAGTGCACCTGATTGTGAATTTAATGATTATTCAGATAAATGAATTCAAAGAAAATATGTTCGAGTCAAACAAGTCTGGGTAGAAAAGAAGTTATAGCATGAAACCGAGAAGACAAAGTCATTTAACTCTTTTTCGCATGTTAAGACAAACAATATGAATCATGATGATTTTCATTCAAGTACTTCAGCTGAACAAAGTTTAGTGCTTCCGCTTAAAGTTTATTTTGTTTAGCAGTTGCTTCAACTCTCTCATGATCATATTCGTTGTTCTGCATGTGGGTTGAATAATTTTGTTGATCGAAAATCGACATATGATTGGTTTGACACATACCATGTTCATAAGTCTAATCTTGTTTCCCCAATGATGATACCCACAGTTAGAACATCTAATCGAAATAGATGGTTATGAACTTACATCAATCCCCAGACCAAAGCTAACATTCAAGGACCCAGGATGGTATGGGTACCAAAATCTGTTTAAATTGTTTTGCAGGTTTATCATGTGTCGACCGTGCTGAACTCGAATTATCTAAACACATGATTAGACAAATGCTTGGTTTGAGGGGGAGTAAGTATTTTCTTTATTTGAGGGGTATATCTTGTTTTCCGCTAGAAGTTTGTTTTTTTGAAACTCTTTTGAATATTGACTTCTAAACACATCAGTTTAGAACTCGTGGAAATTTTTTGACTTCTGCATATATCAGTTCAGGGCTCGTACTTCAGATATTTTATTTCTGATTTTTTTTACGCTTCAAACCATTATATCTTTGAATCATGATAGGAAATATTTTCACGGGAACAGTGTGTGAGGTTATATGAACTTCTATGGACTACCAGAACTGGTAGCTCTACCCAAGAAGTAATCTCTGAATGATTGAGGGGTGAGGGGTATTACAATCACCGAGTGGGGGAGATAATCTCATTTAGCTTTACTTTAGTGACGACTGGAAGTCCTATCAGTGCTACCCCGTTGCCAACACTGAAAATAGGCCACTCGATTGAATTTATTTCGATCGTTGTGATAACAGTTGCTAACGTGCTTATGTATTTTAGCTGATTACCCAATGTTCAAAGAGGAGATACTTGTTCAAAAGAGAGCAATTTTTCAGGGGGGGGAATGATTCTAAAGGAGATATCTTTTTGAGGGGGAGCTAATATTTGTGTTTGATATAGTTGTTTCATTTAGTCTTTGATGATTAATGATGCTCAGGATTCTCCTAATCATCATGAGGGGGAGAAAGTATATCAAAGACATATCAAAGGTTCGTTAAAGAAGACATTGTGCAAAGACAAGAAGAGTTGTTCAAAGCTGTTGATGCTGATGTTGAGGGGGAGCGGTCATAACTTAAAAGGTTTTGAATCTAAATCTGTTGATTATAAGGTTGAAAAGCCGTTAGATTCAAAGATTGTAGATGTGATGTAGAGCCTGGTGCTTAAGTGTTGAGATTTACTGATGACAAAGTTAGTTGAAGAAGTTTGATATTGAAGATGGATTCTTTCGTATATAATTCGAAGATTATTGTTTAAAGTTTGTTTAATGACTGTAGAAGTTTCAAAAGTTTTTCGAAGTTTCTAGAGATTATTTCAAGCAGAAGATTTGGTCTTAAGATTTTATTTTGATAAATGGGGAAATTGTTGTTCTTCAGATTCCGTGCTACAAAGTTTAATCGTCTTCAACGGAAAAATTGTTTTTGTCAAAAGTTCGTTGAAGTGAAGATAAAGTTTGGTATTCAAAGACGCCATGTTCCAAATGGGCAATTTTGTGAACTTCAATTCAAAGAGGAAGATTGTTAGGGATAACTTAGTTATCATTGATCTGTGTAAGACCAAGTAATTTGAACTACTTTGCAACTTTAATACAAAGGGGGAGATTGTTAGGATTAAATAGTTTATTGTATTAAAGTTGGGTAAAGTAAAGTTGAGGGATTAATTGTGTAAATACCAAAAGGTATATAAAGTAGGTTTACTTTATGTTTAACCTAGAGTTCAGATTAGAAAACCTAAGGTAGCCGTACATTCATATTATTCTCTGTAATCGCATTGATCATATTGAATACAATCAAGCCGACTACATGATTCATATTGATATTGTTCATGTTTGATTAATACTTTGATTGCACTTGTATTGGACTCTCATCTCTGATAGGGGTTTTCAAGTCCGTTTTAAGCCTCGCCGTCTTTTCTGGCGACTTCGTATCATCTCAGATGACCTCGTATCTTCTCTGGCGACCTCGTATCTTCTCCGGAGACTGCTTATCCTCCAGTAAGTTTGGTTTGGGTCTGAGTTCCAATCGTTTTGGATTGCATCTGGGTATGTTGTATGTGGGTTGCATCTGGGTATGTTGTATGTCATTCTTTGGTTTGGGTCGGAGTGCCAATCTTCTCAGGCGACTGCATTTGATTGAAACTTTTCGATCTGTGTCGCTCGTTCTCCGGATCTTGACATCAAGAAGGTAGGTGGAGTTTGACCTAGGTTTTTGGATATGAGCTTGATATAGGTTTCTGGACATGGGGTTGATATAAGTTTCATATGGGTTTTGATTGATTAAAGTGTTTGCATATGGATTTAATTTAGGATTTGCTTCTTTTAAAAAAAACTTGGGTTTGATTTAAGTTTTTGAGTTTGGTTGGGTTTAAGTTTTTAAAATGTTGTTGGTGTTTTTGAATGAAGAAGATGAAGATTGTTTCTTATTAGATGAAAAAAATTAATTAAAGAAAAATATGAAAGATTAGATATTCAAAGCTTGAAGAACCAAATACATAAAAACTATATGTGTAAAGGCTTTTTTATAATTAGTAAAAATTAAGGACCAAATCTATAATTTACTTTAAAAATAATATTATTATACATTGATTTTTTAAAGAAGTGGTTTAAATGGACAAAAATACCCTTAAAACTAACAGAAAAGGTTAATAAAGTTGGTGATGGGGACCACTTTCAAATCAAAATGGAAACCATAGGGACGATTTTTAGAGTTATTAAAGTTTGGGTCCCACTTTCAAAAATTTCAGTAAACCACGGGAACCGAAATTAGAGTTTACTCTATTTTAAATTATCATCTAAAAAACTTTAATAAAATTCGAGAAAAAAATAGTCTTATTTAAGATATCCTTATTTACCAATAATTATAACCATTCGAATTTTTTTCCATTTTAAACCAATTTGTTTTTAAAATAAATTTAATAAAAATACCAATTAAATAAATAAAATTTCGATTAAGTAATAATAAAAGGTTATTAATTAAAATATCAAAAAAATTATTTATTTTTATTAATTATATCGTATTTTTTAAAATTATTATAACTATATAAAAAAGAAAAAGTATTAAAATATATATAAAGAAAAAAAAAACACACACACACACACATATATATAGGGTTGATTTCCGTTACAAACCACGTCAATTCCTACAAACCGTACAAACCGCATGCAACCAATATTTTTTTTTAATTTTTTCACTTTTTCTTAATTAATAGGGTTAATTAGTCAATAATATATGAAAAAATTTCATCAAGAATACATGAAGGTTGGTGAATCAAGAATATGTGAAACAAAATTCATCAAATTGAGAGTTTCATGAATCAATTCATTTTCATGTAGAAAGAAAAATAGTTTCATGAAGAAAAGAATTATATGAAACAAATTCATCATATTAAACACTTTCATGAAAAAAAAATTATTCAAAAAAACAATGAAACACGCGGTTTGTACGGTTTGCACGAATTAACGTGGTTTGTATTTGAAATCTCCCCTATATATGTATTATTAAATATAATAAAGAAATAAAAAACAAAAACAAAAATACATATAAGTGTCAAATTAGTATTTTAGGATTAAATATTTAAAAAATTTATAACACAAGGACCAAATATGTAATGTTTTAAAAGGCTTTAACAGCTATTTATAACTCTGTTAAATGTAAGGACGAAAATGAAAGTAAAATGAAACCACGGGGACGAAAAAAGCAAATTTTAAACCACAGGGACAGAAATCGTTGTAAAAGGTAAACCACGGAGACGAAAATCGTACTTTACTCTAAGATATTTGAGTAAAATGACGTGTGGGGGAGTAAGATAGGGCATCTCTAGATTTGAATCCTTTGTAGTGAATATGCTTTCTAAATATAAGGGCGTGAGCCAACTCTCAAGTCTGAACTCTCACTCCATGGTTATACAGATATTACATATCACACACTACTCTATTAGTACAATTTCTATTTTTCAAAAGTTGGCAAATTCTGGCATTGAGCTTTTATCCCAGTTTAGTGAATGTTTTAGGAAAAAACTCACCTGCTATTCTCAATGAAAGTGGCATCACTTTCTTGTTCACAAAGGTAAGTCTGTCAAGAATATTCTTGTACATATTCCACTCAAACCGGAGTTATAGACTTGTTAAGGGTTTTTAACCCAACCTTAATCTCTTACAGGATGTTCATACCCTATAGGGATGGACTTGGAGATTATGATTTTTTTATATCATATCACCATGTAACTTGTTTTTCTCTTTGAACCTATATCTTAAGATTTCTGTCAATAGCGGGTTCCCATCACATATAAATGACTATAGCATGTTATGCACTGGCCCTGGCCCAGGCCCAGTAATAGGAGTAATATTCTAGAAAGGGTAGTTCAGGTACTTTGATCCTAGAATCTGTTGTGGTTGTGAATAAATAGCGAGCTAGTAAGAGTAAGGGGCATGCAGAAAATTGATAGGTTCTATTTGGTTCCCGTTCCAAAGGCTGGTACCGGTTCCGATGCTCACCCCTGTGCAATACAGTAAGCTTTTCCATCTTTGATCATCTCCTTATATGGTATCAAAAGCCAAATTGTGAATCAATTTTTTTCTCTTCTCTCTACGATGACAACAGGTAACCCGTCACATACTATCCCTAACAATAATTATCCCACACAACCACTCATTATTATTAATCATTCCAATGTAATCAAGCTCTCCACAACGAACTACATCTCGTGGAAGCTTCAAATCGAAGCCACACTTGTTGGCCTTGATTTGTTCGGATTCTTGGATGGTTCCTGTCCAACTCCGGCAGCCATCGTTACCAAAGAAAATGCTCCAACACCCAACCTGAAGTATCACCTGGATACGACAACATCGTTTGCTCGTTTGCTCTTTGTTGCTCTTATTGGTACACTGGACCAAACTATTGCCCCTCTCGTGTGCCTCACTACAACTTCTAAAGCCTTGTGGGATACTCTACACACCACATTCGCTAGTTCCTCTCAAGG
Source organism: Silybum marianum (assembly GCA_036898165.1). Taxonomy (NCBI): domain Eukaryota; kingdom Viridiplantae; phylum Streptophyta; class Magnoliopsida; order Asterales; family Asteraceae; genus Silybum; species Silybum marianum. Next base: position 7,807,258 of record CM072529.1, on the reverse strand, counting down.
CCACATCAAACAACTCAAAGCACATCTCAAAGCCATTAAAAAAGGACCACAAACTATCACTGAGTCATGAATGAAATCAAGGTGTGTACCGACCAACTTGCACTTCTTGGTGACCCCGTAAAAGATGAAGACATCACCGACAAGGTTCTAGATGGATTGGATTCCTGTTATCAAGGTGTTATTGATGGGTGAATGCACGTGATACTCTGATATCCTTGGCCGAGCTCCATGAGAAGCTTATAAACCATGAATTTACCACCAAATGTCAACCCATACTCGCTACCATCCCGGCCACAGTCCATGCAACCTCCACACGACCCAGCTACAACCACAAACCATCTCCTGCCTACCCTCACTATCGTCCCAGTCAACCACCCGACCCAAAATTGCCGAAACTATCCAACACCCTCGAACCAATACACCGGTTCTCGTCCTTTAAGGGTAGATGTCAATGGTGCCACACCATAGGCCACTCCCTTCAAAAATGTTCAGTCTTTCATAAACCCATCCATCTATCCACCCCCCCCCCTACACCTCCCACATTTAAGCCAAAGCAACCCCAAGCCCACGTTGTCACAACTTCTATTTCTCCTTCCTCCCACCCATAGCTTCTAGTCTCCGGCGCATCACATCATGTCACTCAAGATATCTCGAATCTTTCCATTCACAAATTTTATGATGTCACGAAAGAAATCAGTAACGGTGATGGATCCGGTCTTCCAATCACTCATACCAGTTCCATTCTACTTTCTACTTCATCTAAAACTCTCTCTCTCTCTAATGTTTTATACGTTCCTAATATTCAACGTAACATCATTTCTGTTTCAAAACTTTGTGCTAATAATGATCAACGTGTTGAATTCTCACCTGATTCTTTTCTTGTGAAGGGTCATCTTAAGGGGGCACATCTTCTCAAGGGACCAACTAAAAATGGAATTTATGAGTTTTCATCATCTCTCTCCTCTATCGTTGCGTACTCGAGCGTCAAAGCTTCTGCTAGTGATTAGCATCATCGATTAGGCCATCCATCACTAGCCACTTTAAAATCCATTGTTTCATTTAAGCTTACTGTTAGTAGTGATTTCATCTTTAATTGCAAGCAATATTCTAGAAGGGGTAGTTCAAGTATTTTGATCCTAGAATTTGTGGTTGTGAATAAATAGCAAGCTAGTAAGAGTAAGGGGCATGCAAAAAATTGATAGGCTCTATTTGGGAGAGTGCTAGCCTCTCGAAAGCTAGTTTGTTCTTTGTTTCCGGTGTTAGTCAAAGCATTCGACCGTTTTCATATCATTTCGTTCCCATTTCCATTGTTAAATCTACTTGGTTCATAACATAGCCCCATCCCTTTTGATGTGTTCCGCATTTTTTCCCTTGCTAATGCTTTCGTTAAAGGATCAATAATGTTACTCTTAGGCCGGATGTAATTCAATCTTACAAGATTGAATGCATGATAAACATTCACATATGAGTTCTAAGCCTTAAACGATTGATACGAGATTACATGGTCTTCAAAAAAAAGATCTAGAATTGGGATAACTAATGTTTGGAAGATTTCTATCTCAAAACCCATATGCAAACTCGTCCAAGTGGCAGACTATAACCGAAAACAAAGGCTACACTGATATAATTGTTTACTTAAATGGATCGCAATTGCTACGATGTTCAGGAGAATGAATAGTTAAACTTACTTCTAGTTAGCATGTGCAGCAAGAATAAATAAGGTCCCCATAGATGATGATCCAGTAGTATCTCTTCTGCTTCTGAGAAACAGGAAGGCAGTGTTGGCTGAAATGGGTAAGAAAAATAAAATTAGCATATATGACATAAAGCAAGGTAACGTCCCAAAATAAAACAAAGAGGAATAATGTTTTTGATGTGAGCTGAACGTGAAGAACTTAACTTGCAATTTGATCAACCAACAAAGCAGCAACAAGTGGGAATACAATGACACCTATGATCATGCCCATTTCTCTTTTCATGAGCTTGGGTCATTCTATATTTTCAACATACTCTTATCCCTTAATGTAACTAGTGATTTGATCGAACTTCATGGTTAATTGTCTCTAAAGAAAAGAGAATCTAGTATTGACTAAAAGAGCATCTGAAACAAAGAATATCTCTCATCATATGACCAAGAATCCACATATAAAACTAGAAAACAGATGATGATACAAACAGAAAAAACTCTCTTAGTAGTAAGAAAGAGTCTCATTTCATGAGTCACTGCTTCATCTTTTAGGAACTTTAATGTGTTCTAAACTAAATAACTAATAAAGGAGATTGAAAAGGAAGAAAGGAATTCACCTTTAAATATTTTTTTCAAAAAATCTACATGTTATTATCAAAATAACAAAAGAACGGAAACACGAAATATACACATCTTGTGGAAGCCGCCATGTTTTCGTTGAAAAGAGTTTTGTAAATTGACATGAGAAATGCCCAGAGAGTCTTTTGACTTGAGCAATCGGCACGAGATTACATGGATTCTTTATAATCTAATGATATGTGAGTAACGAAACGAAAGGTTAAATTATCAACCAAGAATTCCCACCAACATAAAAGAAAGTGAGGGTGATAAAATGGGGGAAGATGAACATCTTACCAGTGAGAGAGCAGAGGATGGCAATTGAAATGGAAAACGATATGATCGGGAAAAAATCTTGATCATTAAATGAATGCTATCATTATCAACCGAAGCAAACGAGTTAGAATCAAAGGCTCAAAAATAATATATTATAGTACATAAGTAATGTGCTCCAGATAAGTAAGCGGCCAGGATGAAGTACAACATGTAGTAAATTGAATAGTATTTGCACTTCGAATTGAAATGCTTACAAAACTCATCGATGCCCCTTTCTCCTCTGCAACCTTTTATTTATCCTTGGTAAAACTACTAATCGACTTACTAACCCTCGCTTGACCTACTTCTACTACTAAAGAATGTTGCTCATGATCCAGCTATGTAAGAAAGTGCAAACAGCTAACGTTGGACCTGAATTTCATGACAGGAAAAGCAAGCAAAATCGGATAATTCCATTAAAAGAAATTGGGACCCTGTAAAGACTTAAACTTAAAGAAATAGTAAATACAGATATTATTGGAGTATATTTCACCATCACTAGATATTTTGTAAATCTCAAAGGTTCCGTATAAAAATTCTCACCGATCTAAGCAACAAATTTCAGACAACGTGTATCGTTGTGAATATTCTGACAACGGACTGCACAGAAACGCATCCCGCATCTTACGCACGTATATTTTGCCGAGAAACCACAAACAGTGCAAAAATGGCGACGGCAAGTGGAGCTTGGAGGCCCAACCGCTGCCCTTAGATAGGATGGCACATGAGGAGGCAACGATTCTAGGTTTGCCTGTTTCATATATATATAGAAAACAATGAAATCTATCAAACTACACCATCTTTTATTCTTTCTTTTTTTTAAGTATATAATATTTATATACGGCAAATGCAACAAATAACAAGTAACAAAATCTAGTCTACTCACATCATGCAAGAGCTCAAGGAATGTTCTCGGTGCCTTCTTTGTCTCCAATGCTTTGGCTTGACGAGTTTTACGTTTGGTACCTTTTGATTGCTTTTTATGGTACACTGCAAGAAAAATGTGAATGCTTACAAAATTCAAATTTCTGTAGTTCTTTTAGTTACTTTATATGGTTGAATGTGGGCAATATTATGTTCCCCTAATTCTGAAGCTAAAAGAAACTAATTTGAAGCTCAAAAAGAGGGATTTCTGCTTGATGAAAACCACATTCATTGCCTTCAGCAGTTAAATATTAAACGAAATAAAATGAGTAATAGTTACCCTGATCATCATCTTCATCAAGGGAGGCATCATCATCATCGTTAGGTTCTACCACTTCAGCTCCAGGATTGTCATTCTCGAGGGCTTCAAGACGAGCAAGAATTGCCTGATTGTAAACAGACAAATTAAAGTAAGCTCAATATCAATCAAATCAAATCAAATCAATTGGCATCAAAACATTAAAAGATTAAATCATATATAACCTGAGTTCGATTATCAGTGCTGGCAAGTGCAGCTACCATTTTTGGAGCAACTTTACGAGCTCTAGTCGACATGCGACGGAGTGAGTTTGAAATGTCGTCATCCATTTTTGTAGAGATGAGCCTCAACTATAATCACACAAAAAATAGCAAAATAAGTGCATATGATAGAACTAAAAAAAGAATTTACGAAAACATCATAGGGTTGCTTTTCTCTTTGTTAAATACTTATTCATACTTTTCATATATCCTGAATAATTTGCAAACACTAGCAATTGTCAGATATCCTATCAATTTCAACTAAAAGCACAAACTATCCTAACAATTTCAAGAAAAGAAGGAAACACTTCAATAACATCCTATTTCAAAATAAGTAACAGTTTCAACCAAAGTGACACTTCAAGTATTTAACAGTTTCAAGCTTCAACACTGAATAGTGGAGAAATTAGGAAAGAAAGTAGACAATTCAATTTCAAGTTTCAAATATCCTAACAATTTCAGCAATATCCAACGTGAATTTTAGAAATTAGAAAGAAAAAAAAAAAGTAAACAGTTTAAAATAATAATTTCAACAAATATCCAGCAAGAATCTTAGAAATTAAACAATTTCAAATTTCAAATTAAAGAAAATAACTCTTTATCCTAAGAATGTCAACAAGTCTCATTGAAATCAAAGAGCGATGTAAACCCTAGAAATTAGAAACTTACCGATCGTAATTGCAAATACGTCGGTGAGCAAAAAGCAATCGAGAAGCACTTCACGCGGTGTCACGGTAAGCAATTGCGAGAGTCGTGACAACTGACAAAGATCACAGTGACAAAATCGCTTTGGTCAAGAATCATGGAGGAGACGATTCATTGAACTATAGGGAAAGGGATTTGGGCTAATAAAAAAAAAACTAAAAAAGAAATTGATGGTGGGCTGCCTTCGTTTTTTAAAACATGTTAAAACATATCATGCCTCAATTCAACCCATTTATGGGGTGTTTGGATTAGCTTATAAAAATAACTTTTATTCACTTATTCTGGTGTGACACCGTTAATAATTCATTTTTAGTTTTTGGGAAAAACAACTTTATTTGGCGTCAAACCGATGATAAGTTATTTTTTAGGAAATTAAAATTTTTAACTTATCAATTTTTGATAAGAAGTTTTTCAGAAAGTCAATAAATTATAAGTTAATAAGCTCATCCAAACATGAAACACCCCCTTATTAACCTGTTGTTTTCATCCATTCGCCTTTCTGGCCTCAATCTCTCAACCACAAAATCATATTAAATAAACACAAACGGCTATTTCGTTCATGAAATTCAAAGAAATTTGATGGAACTAAAATGACAAATTTTTTTGACCAAATTCCTTAATAATGTTTGGTTCGAGAAATGAATTGATTTGATTCCACGATATTTCACCGAATTTCACGATTAAAAGATTTGATCATTCATTAACATATGTGAAGGATCTTAATTCCATTTCATGACAAATGTAACATGATTTATAATTTTGTTTTAGAATGCCAAAAATAACCTTTGCATTCAATTTAACCACCATCGTCACAACCGTCACCGCCTTTTTGCATTCAAAAATAATCTTTTGCGAGATTCCATTGAAATTCCATCATATTCCATTTTGTGAACCAAACACCCTAGCCCTAAGGGTCCATTCATTTACCAAACACTAAGCACATACAAACAGAGACGGAGCCAGTAATTTATATGAGAGGGGACACCATATAGAATAAAAATCAAAGTTGATATTCTAAATGGCAAAAGTATCGATATTATATTCATGATATTCGACCTTTACATATTTAACAATAACGGTTTTGCAGTCTAAAAAATAAGAAACGATGTAAGAAAAGTGATCATAATACAAAAGAGTAAAAATAATCTGAATTCTAACACAGTGTAAAAAAAGTTCTAAAAAATAAGAAACGATGTAAGAAAAGTGATCGTAATACAAAAGAGTAAAAATAATCTGAATTCTAACACGGTGTAAGAAAAGTTCTAACATAATAAACATTAACGGGTCATTTACCAAACATTTACCCTGCTAAGTATTTACCGAAAAAATTCCACACTATCATTCGATAAGGTAACGTGACTTGTTAAGTGCTTACACGAGTAAGCGTTTGTAAACAACTTCTAAATTTATTAATTAATACATAAAAAATTAAAGGGTGAGGGGCGAAGGGGTGCCACTGCACCTTTTGGTGCTAAGGTGGCTCCGCCCCGACATACAAACATATGGCAAAGACCGAAATCTTACCTTGTAAGCGGTATTAGAGATGGACAAAAACTGGTCCCAGGCAGGAATAGTATTTCTTCGAACCGAGCCTTCGTAACCGGTCCCGGTTCGCCCAAAAATTGTTCGGTCCACTTAGGCTTTTCCTTAACCGGTTATGGGTAACCAGTCACGGTCCGAGGCTGGACCCAAATCGATTGCATACTTAAAAAAAAAATTGATAAACTCTTAATATTACTTTAATATATGTAAATGGACAACACAAATACACCTTAAAAGTACATTTGTTGTAGTTTTATAATTGTTTTTCAACCAAATACAGTTAAAAATTATGTTTATTATGGTTTTATAATTGATTCAATCAAATACACTTAAAAAATACGTTTTATTATAAATTTATAATTGATTTTTAATCAAATACACTTAAAAAAAAGCTATAAATACATTTAAAAATACATATATAACAATATATTTTTTAATAACAATCGGGCAAGGCCGTAACCGGTCTCACGCCGAGACGCTGGATCCCTCCAAATGTGTAACTGTGATCCCTATCGGTCCCGGGCAATCGGATTCGGTCCCGGGCTGGGTCGGGCCCAAATGGTCATCTCTAAGCGATATAGTAAGGACCGAGAATCTTACCAAATACAATCCTCATATATTATCAATTTCAACTAATAAAGTCAAAACTATATTTTTAATTTTTTTTAAATTGATCAGCTCATTCCGACGGATATTCCGTTGGAAAATATTCCAAAAATAAATGAAAAAGGAAATTAATAATACAATTCCGTCGGAAATCCGTCGGAAAATTCCGACAGAATATTTAAATGAAAAACAATTTAAATTATTACCCGTCGGAAAACGGATTTCCAACAGATTTTTTAATTAATAAAAATAACTTCTTATTATTAATTATCTGATTAATTTGTTAAAAATGGGGAATATACTTCCAACGGTTTTCCGACGGTCAAATCCACCGGAATCCGTCGGAATGTGCTTTTGTGGCGAGGGTTATTCAGACGTCCAAATCCGTCGGAAACCATGTTTTTCCGACGGAATTAGCCATTTGTTTAGTAGTGTAAAGTCAAAACTATACCAATCATTTCGAGAAGTAAACTGTTAGTCCCCAAGGAGAGATGGCTAACTAAGAGAGGGTTTTGTAGAAGGGGGGGGGTGAATACAAACACACAATTTTTGCTCTTTTTAAATTTTTTAATATAAATATTAAAAATTTACACACAGAAGTTTGTTGCGGAAAAGAATAGACAACCTATTCTAACAAACTTAAATAACAGTAATTAACTTATACACACAGGAAGTTAAAATAAGACTGTTAGCGCACACAGCTTTGGCGAAATCAAACAAATACTTTCAGAGAAGTATTGTTGAAGACGTGAGATTTCTGGGAAGGACTTCATCTCCTTTTATAGTGCCCATGCAAGGGATGCAAGTGGACGGTACATCAAGGATTGATTAGCTGGAAGTTTATCTGATGGACAAAGGAAGAGGTCACTCCCTTTGTACTAGAATAATGGATGAACCATTCCTTGTAGCACGTAATGTCAGATGACTTTATCTACTTTTCTTCATGCTCTGATAAGTCCCATCAAACCTTTTAGCTAGAAGACAAACATCCCTTTTATAAGAATAAAAGAGAATGTCAAAATTTAAGGTTTGGTGCCCAAGTTCTTGCAGCTCACGTATCTTGCAATTGTTGTGAGTAAGAACTTTATCTCTTGAAATTGCTAAGTGATACATGAAGCCATGTATCATATCGGTGGATACTTTGTAAGGCTGGAAATGATAAATGTACACTTTGCTTTTGCTTGATAAACTTCATCTTTCACTAAGTGTTGAAAGTGTACATCCTTGTGACTTGATATCACAGCCTTATAAAATATACCTGCAATTTCGGTGACCAAGATTGTAATGTCGGTGACCATGACTTCAAACTTGATGTCCTCATCTTGTATTGATGTCATAGTACTTTGATAACTTTTAAGTGTACCATCGGTGACCCATGGTGACCCAACAATCTTGACTTTGGCAAAATGATCTGAATATTGAAGTTAGTTGGTACATCCAAAATTCCACTTTTTGATGTACAACCCTTGATTGATTAGTCTTTGACTTTTCAATACTTGAAGTATATTTCAGACCTTCAAAAGACCCTGTAAAAGATCAAACAAATAATAGAGAAGGTTCATCACCAAATCATCGGTGACCCACATAAACAATTCAAAAATTCTAAGGGCGCGTTTGGTTTGCGGGATTGTTTTTGATGGATTTGGATTTCATGGAAGGATTTGGATTTGGAGGGATTTGGAGGGATTTGGATTGGATTTGAAAATCATAGGTGTGTTTGGTTTGTAGGATTTGGAATGGAATTGGATTTCTATTATTTATAAATAATTTATATAAAAATATAAAAATATATAAAAATAATTAAATTACATTTTTATTAATCAATTATTACAAAACAAATGTTTTTAACATTTTTAAAACATTATTTCATACAAATCCTACGAAATCCCGAGCATCCGCCAAGGATTTCAAAATCCAATGTTCATGGGATTTTAAATGAATCCATGGATTTTAAATCCTTACCATTAGACAAACCAAACACCGGAATGGATTGCATTTTAAATCCAAATCCCTCCAAATCCATCAAAATCCCGCGAACCAAACGCGCCCTAAGTTTCAAATATCCTAACATTTTCAACAACAGGCAACGTTTAGTAATTAGAAAAAAAAATCTCAAATTTCAAAATGGAGAATGGAAAAAGTAAATGTAAAAGACAATCTCACAACTCAAAAACAAAAGATAAACAACTCCATTAATGAAAGTCACACATGCACACAAAAAGATATAGCAACAAGGATAGAAGTAACCCCTAAACCCTACGGACAACAAGAATACCCCATTACTGAAAACGTTCATTGATAGAGATTGTGATTCAACAAGAACAAATAAACGATCAAAACAAAAAATATTGATAAAATTCAAGCAACCACAGTCACCTTACACAAAACCCACAACAAGAATAATGGGAAATCAAACAAGGATAGAAGTAAAAGATCAAAATAAACATGAAAGATCAAAGATCAAATACATATGAGGTAGTACATTGACACTACTTTCATATGAATAAAAGATATACAAAAACGAAAATGGAAAGTGCTTATATAAAAGTAAATGTCAAAGAATATTTGTCAAGAAACACAAAAGAAAAACGTTAGCACAAGCAGGGGCCGAGCCACTATAGAGCCAGAGGGGCCTAGACACTCCCTGAATTTTTAAAAAAAAATTGATATAAATATCATTTAATTTAATACACAAAAAGTCTCTTGAACCAATTGGCTAGCATGTCTTGTATGTAGGGAAGTGGTTCTGGGTTCTAATCTCCTCTAATGCATTTTAATATAAAATATTTTTTAATTTATAATTCAACCTTCTTATTTTGGACCCACCCAATCTTATTTTTTAATTGGGCCTTCTAAAAGTCTAAAACCCACCAAGGCACTAACCAATTAATCGTAATATCATATTTACCTCACAAAATCTGATTTTTACCCTAGCCACACGTCGTCATAATCAGAATCCAATCATATTTACCTCTCAAGGTTGATCATGAAAATAACGTTTTTACCAAGGTTGATAATGAAGATATCATAAATAGGTTTCAGAAAATGAAAACTCGACAAAGTCATTGTTGATTTTATAAAGGTCTGAATATTATGAATATAATATCATTATTTTGCTATTTATATTTTACCTTGTGCCCCAAGCTTGTGTGTAGACATGCCAATATTACTTATAAATCGAAATCAAAGATACACACGGTGATCAAAATCAACAATAATATTAAAAATTCAAAACACAATAAGCACACTACAATGTCTTAAAAAGGAAAAAATGAATAAACAACACAAAGAGGGGGAATAAAGCAACCATTTGCAAAAGACTGGTAGTCAAACAAGTATACAAGTAAAAACACAATAAGCATTTAAATATGTTTTATCAATACAATAGTCTATAAACAAAAAAAAATGAATAAACAACACAGAGGGGGAATAAAGCAACCATTTGCAAATGACAGATAATCAAATAAGTATACAAGAAAAAACACAATAAACATGTAACCATGTTTATCAATACAATGGTTTATAAACAAAAAAATGAATAAACAACACAGAGAGGAAGAATAAAGCAACCATTTGCAAACGACAGGTAATCAAATAAGTATACAAGTAAAAACACAAGAAGCATGTAAAAGGTTGCACAATGACAACTTCTTCAATACATAAAAGATCAAAAAATCAACAACAATGTATGTAGACATGTCAATATTACTTAACAAGTCAAAATAAACAATGATGTTAAATTCAAGTAACCCCAATCACAGCACATATAATCCACAACCATGTTTACCAACACAATAGTTGTATAAAGTATAAACAAATAAATGAACAAACAACGCAAAGAGGGTAATAAAGCAACCATTTGCAGTAATCAAATAAGTATACAAGTAAAAAAAAACAGAATATAAATGTAAAAGAATGCACATGGACACAACTTCAATGCAAAAAGATCATAATAAACAACAATGGAAATTGAAGTGTGACTTAATGAGATAGCTGAAAGTAAGGTGAGGAAAGCAAAATGGAAGTTGGTAATCATGTTCCAAATAACTTTGTAATAAGAGTGGGTAATGTGGAATGGTGTAAAACTCGGAAAACAAAGAAGAAGAACGATATCCTAATATGCAAGAATCATGGATGGAAACCGCTCAAAGAACCATATCCTGATATGCTTAAACCATCCAAAAATATTATGCTATTGTCCCCAATCATATAAATACAGACAAAAGGCTTATCCAACGAAAAATGAAATTTGAATTTTGTCCCAATCATGTAGTCCATTTTCCTCTGTTTTTATTTTGTGGGTACCATACCATATATTCTTTTATTCTAGCATCATGGAAATGAGACCAAAAACTATCCAATATAGGGAAGAAGCATTTACATAAGTCATCATCCTAGCTAGGACAATGGTCTGGAAACATAAACTTCCAAATCTCTTGATGCAAAATCATTTCAATGTGTAATTCATTAAGTAATCCTTTAACGGTCTCATAGACTTAAATGTGTATGATGTCATGGATCATATCATGATGCAAGCATGATTGATGCTGAATGCTTTTAATTAAACATCCATAAGGTAGAACCAAAATCCCCATAAATAATAAATATATGAAAGCATATAGGTAATTTATAACATTTAGGTTCCTTCATTTGGGATTTCATCATCAAAATTCCCAACACATGAAAGCCTATAGGAAAGTTATTCAGAAACCGTTCCATTAACTTAAAAAGGGCCAGCTGACAACCAGGGAAATGGTACTGATAAACTAAATGCATGCATGAACAAAGGAATATGCAAATGGTACTGATAAACTAAATGCATGCATGAACAAAGGAATATGCAAATGACACATACCTGGATAAATCTCCCTTTCTCTAGAATCTTTCAGGGCCTTCCTGGCAGGGTCAAGCTAACAAAGTTAGCACCCAACTTGCAATTTCAAGAAATAGTCCCCAAGAAACAAAAAAGTAAGAAAGCATGCATAACGGTACCAAAGAGCAGGTATGCAAATAATGCATTTTTGCCTACTCTTTTGAAAGACCATAAGGTCCGCATAGATGATCCATCAGTGTCTCTTCTGCTTCTTGGATACAGGAAGGCGGTGTTGGCTGAAAAGGTTACGCAATTAGTTGAGAAAATAATTGATGTAATTAGTACTATTTGTGTCTTGTAGATAAAATTAGCAACATGTGACATAAAGCAAGGCAAAGTCACAAAATATAGAATATTCCCATGTGTCTATCTGATACCCCTCGGAAACGGTATATTTAATCTTCTCTCAAACATTCTTTTTAATCTGGTGTCTCCCACAGAGCGCATTCAAGCCAAATGTTACAAGCACTCAACAGTCAACAATGAACAAGTTCATATAAGATTTGATACATTAGAAGTACTTGCTTGACTAGAAAAGGGGGAGCCAATAAACTTATGAGGAATTTCTATTACTCCTTCCATTCCAAAAGATTTCAAACTTTTTGGTATGGGATGTATCATAATTAGTGCAAAATAATATTTTTTCGCAATTCTGAAAACCTTAATGGTCCATAGTCCTCATTGAAAGTATCAATGTGATGAATGTTGGCTTGAGACAATCTAGTCCGCCTACTGTACTTTTGGATCTTTTAAATGAAATCGTGCACCATCTCAAGCTACTTGTATATCTTCTCATAGTTCTGATTACTATATATCCCCTGTGTTCCTCATATGTTTGATTATATGTGAATAGCCCCAGAAAAAGTATCCGGAATGTAACCTTGAAAAATAATTTGTTTGCCACAAGTGATGTATGATGCCCAATATGGTTGAGGCAAAACACTAGGGCTAGAAAATTAACCATGCACGATGGCTAAATCAATGAAAAAGCCATGGGTGCAACCAACAATGTTGTACCATATGGTAACCAAGGAACCGAAGAAGTATATTTGTTTGGAACAAACACAAGATGAAGAAGTTAATAGAGTAAATTCAACAAGAATGTAAAAGGTTGTACATCGACTCAACTTCAATACATAAAAGATCAATAAGAAAATCCCTTTAGTAAAACCGTTTATTCATAGAAAGCATAGAGGCCAAATTCAACAACAATGAATACCATTGTGTAGAGATGCCATTGTAACTTAAAAGGTCAAAATCAAGAAAATCCCATTGGTAAAACCAAGAATGTAAAATCAACATGACAAGTGAAAAGTGATCAAGAAAATCAATAAAACAAGAAAATTCCATCAGTAAATACAACATGATAAATGATCAAATAAATATATAATTAAAAAATAAGAATGTAAAAGGTTGCACATCGACTCAACTTCGATACATAAAAGACCAATAAGAAAATCCCATCAGTAAAAACGTTTATTGATAAAAAGCATAGAGACCAGATTTAACAACAATGAATAACATTGTGTGTAGAGATGCCATAGTAACTCAAAAAGTCAAAATCAAGAAAATCCCATCGGTAAAACCAAGAATGTTAAATCAACATGATAAGTGAAAAGTGATTAAGAAAATCAAAAAAATAAAGAAAATCCCAATAGTAAAATCAATATGATAAGTGATCAAATAAATATATAAGTAAAAAACAAGAATGTAAAAGGTTGCACATCGACTAAACTTCAATACATAAAAGACCAATAAGAAAATCCCATCGGTAAAAGTGTTCATTGATAAAAAGCATAGAGGCCAAATTCAACAACAATGAATAACATTGTGTGTACAGATGCCATTGTAACTTAAAAAGTCAAAATCAAGAAATTCCCATTGGTAAAACCAAGAATGTAAAATCAACATGATAAGTGAAAAGTGATCAAGAAAATCCCATTAGTAAAATCAACATGATAAGTGAAAAGAAAATCAAAAAAATCATAAAAAATCAAAAAAACCAAAAAGACCAAAAATAATCAAGAAAATCCAATCAGTATAAACAACATGATAAGTGATCAAATAAATATATAAGTAAAAAAAAGGAATGTAAAAGGTTGCACATCGACTCAACTTACAAACGTAAAAGACCAATAAGAAAATCCCATCAGTAAAAATATTTATTGATCAAAAGCAGAGGCCAAATTCAACAACAATGAATAACATTGTGTGTACAGATGCCATTGTAACTTAAAAAGTCAAAATCAAGAAAATCCCGTTGGTAAAACCAAGAATGTAAAATCAACATGATAAGTGAAAAGTGATCAAGAAAATTTTAAAAAATCAAGAAAATCCCATTAGTGATCAAATAAATATATAAGTAAAAAGACAAGAATGTAAAAGGTTGCACATCGACTCAACTTCAATACATAAAAGGCTAATAAGAAAATCCCATCACTAAAAACGTTTATTGATAAAAAGCATAGAGGCCAAATTCAACAACTATGAATAACATTGTATGTAGAGATGCCACTGTAACTTAAAAGGTCAAAATCAAGAAAATCCCGTTGGTAAAACCAAGAATGTAAAATCAACATGATAAGTGAAAAGTGATCAATAAAATCAAGAAAATCCCATTAATAAAATCAACATGATAAATGATCAAATAAATATATATAAGTAAAAAAAACAAGAATGTAAAAGGTTGCACATCGAATCAACTTCAGTACATAAAAGACCAATAAGAAAATCCCATCATTAGAACCGTTTATTGATACAAAGCATAGAGGCCAAATTCAATAACAATGAATAACATTGCGTAGAGATGCCATTGTAACTTAATAAATCAAAATCAAGAAATCCCATTAGTAAAACCAAGAATGTAAAATCAAGAAAATCCCATTAGTAAAACCAAGAATGTAAAATCAAGAAAAACCCATTAGTAAAACCAAGAATGTAAAATCAAGAAAATCCCATTAGTAAAATCAATATGATAAGTCATTAAATAAATATATAAGTAAAAAAATAAGAATGTAAAAGGTTGCAAATCTACTCAACTTCAATACATAAAAGATCAATAAGAAAATCCCATCATTAAAACCGTTTATCGATAGAAACCATAGAGCCATTGAGGCCAAAATTCAAGATGCCACTATAACTTAATAAGACAAAATCAAAACAAGCATGTTGATCAAAATCAACAATAATGTTAGATTCAAGCACCCAGAAATCCCAACAAAATCTCCCATCATGTTCACCGTTACAATAGTTCTAGAAAAGGAGTCGAACAAACAAGGTAACGTCACAAAATAAAACTAGTACTGTCAGGTGGTGATTCAGAGCATCTGAAACAAGAATTTCCCTAGTCTTATATATCTCCAAGAATCAACATATAAAACTAGAAAACAGATGATCATACAAACAGAAAACATAATGTAAAATAGAAAGAAAGAGAATGTGGACTTCACTTTTCATGTTTGCGTGATAAATTGGTCTATTCACGGCTTCATCTTTTAGGGCCTTGAATATATATATATATATATATGTAATAATCAAAATCTTGGAGAAAGCGACTAGAAACAAGGTTTTACGACGATATTTAAACTAAGAATCGGAAGTCGATTCCAAGAAATGTTCAATTTGTTCAAACCCTAATAAATGAGATTGAAGAGGAAGAAAGGAACTCGCCTTTTTTCAAAAGAAACGAAGATAAGAAACATCTTCAATTTGTGGAAGTCGCCCTGTTTCCATTGCAGATTGACATGAGAAACGTCAGAATCTTTGAGTCAAGATTACATGGATTCTTTATAATCTAATCCTGATGAAATTGCGAGTATGGAATGGAAGTTTGAAGAATCCCCACGAACATAAAAGAGATTGAATTGAAGATGATAAAATGGGGAAGATGAACAATGGAAAACGGTAGGAAAGTTGGGTTGATCTTGATTCATTGGGGTTTTGGGCAACTAATATAGTAAAAGCAAAACCGACTGAAATTTGATAATTGATACGAGTTCGTTGCACTCCAACGTTATTATTTTCAGTGTGATTGTAATTTAAAATTTAAAATATAGAGGAAAATTACATTTCGTCCTCATATTTCATTTTTATTACAATTAAGTCCCTGACCCTAAGTTACCGATTTGGAGATTTTGATTTCAAATCTATTCCAATTTTGTGTTTAGTTTGTTGGATTGTCCGGATTTGAAATCTTTGGAAGATGCTTGAGATTTCAGGGGATTTTATGAAATAAGGTTTTAAAAAATGTTAAATTTTTTTGTTTTGTAACAATTGATTAATAAAAATGTAATTTAATTATTTTATAATTTTTTTATAAATAATGGAATGTAACTTCATTCTAAATCCTACAAACCGAACACATCAATGATTTCAAATTCAATCCAATCCAAATCCCTCCATGTAATCCAAATTCCTCAAAAACAATCCTACAAACCAAACGGACCCTAAGTTCATCAACAAATGTTCCGTTAAGTCAAGGGTAATAGTGTCTTTTTACAAAAAAAATTAATCATACTATTTTTAAGAAATGAAAAATTAATATATTTTATTAATTCCATATATAGTAAAAACAAAACATAAAATTACTCTAGCATATATAACGAGCTTAATTAGGAGGAACAAGTTTGGAAATTTTTTGCCTATCTGCATAAAGCTCTCAGAAGTGTACTGAATAAGTCACTTTTTATATCATTAAGCCACCACGAAACAATCATGTATAACTAGGGGTGTAATGAGTCGAGCTTTTACGAGCTACTCGAGCTCATTTATCTCGAGCTCGAGTCGATCTCAAAAACAAAATAAAATTCGTTTAACTTAACAAGTCGAGCTTAATAAAACCATTCTTCGAGTCAGCTTGTTCGAAAGATTGATTGTATTTTTCGAGGCGAGCCATTCGAGCATATACTTTTTGAGCCAAACATGCACATATGTTCATAATAATACAATAGAAATATAAAAAATATCTAACTCGACCCAATAAAACGAGTTAATTGATCAACAATACAATCCCATAAAACGAGCATAGAGCTCGATCCCGATAACTGAAAAAATATTTGAGCTCAAGCTTGAATAACCTACTACTCAACTCGACTCAGCTTGTTTATACCTCTATGTATCGCTGACCGAATAAGCTGAGTCCCATTAAGCTCATTAAGTTGCTAACAAACAAACCCTGATTTCACTACATTAAAACAGAACGAGTCAAGAGGAATTATCAATTTATCATACTTACAATTACCTTTCGGGTTTTTTTTTACACTTATAAATTGTGATTTACGTATACAAGTGAACACACAACAAACATAACCAAGTTTCGCAAAGTACAAACAAAGAAGCATTATGTACAACCCGGAGCATCAAAGTTCGGAAACTGCAAAAACTTGATGGATAAAGGAGAGATAGAAATCGGAGTGTTGAGCTTCACCATGGCAGGTCTGAAACTTGGGACATCTCCGTTCTTGGTTAGCTCCAATGGAACGCCATTTAAAAGCATCGTTTTACTTCGGATATATCCATTGTGAGGCGTTAAGTGGTACTCCTCTCGTGACAACTCTTCATCCGCTGATTTCGATCCCACCCATGAAACTGTTGTTTTCAGACCATCCACAACTGATGTTTTCTTTTTTAAGGTTTCGTGTTGCAGATTCATGTTCAAAATGTTGTGAACACCGAGTTTAAAATGAGTCTGGTTGCTTAGGTTGATCAGAAGCAAAGTTATACCTCTCTGCAACAAACATATAAACCAAACTAAATTTGAAAGGATCTTTTTTCTTTTTGACAATACGACCCAAAGAAATCCATCTTTCCAAAAAAAGAAATATTTCCATTTTTGGAAAGTTTTCAGTTTAGAATATTTACATCTATAACTCCACAACACTTACTAAAGGGTGGCTTAAACATTTATCAGACGTACAGTTTTCTAAAAATATATATAGCCGGTTTAATGCTCGATCTTTTATGGCAAAACAGAGTTCTAAATATAGAAATATGAACTTACTTTCCCTTTTGAACAATGGGCATAAGTCCGCAAATGTGGTCCGATATTTCTTCTGTTAACCTCAAGAACTCCTGTACCCATAAGCCGGTGCCAAAGAAGCGCACTGCATTCATTCAACAAAACAAGATTTAGCCAAGTTTGAAAGACAAAAGTGTAATTCAAAATTTATACAAGTTTTCAATATCCTTGCCTGTAGTAATCAGGGTTAGGCATGAATGTCATTTTACTCAGGAGACCGTAGTTTCCTCCAATTAACGTTTGTCGGCAATAAACTTTTGTGTGATACTTAGCTGCCATTGCAAGCTGATCCAAATACCTATACATATACAATGCACAAATGAGCCAAGTAATAGAAATAGTTTTGACTTTGGATGTCAAATAACTAAATTAGGATTAATATATATATATATATATATATATATATATCCTTTGATTACCAGAAGCTATTTACAAAAGTGTCTGAAACACGACGGCCGCCACTGTTGTATGCACCACCAGATTCCCCGATCCAAGCAGATGCCCAAGGACCATCAGTTTGAATGGTTTGTCGAAGATCATTAAATGTGATAGATGCCCGACTCAAGAAACGTGGATCTAAAATCTTTTTCACCAAATTTGGATCAACCCCTGAAAATAAAGAAAATGCAATCATTGACTTTTAAAGAGTCAAAAACAAGTACTTTCCGTATACAAATATAACATTTTAAAAATCTGAAATCAGTATATTAAAACAAGCACAAACCTGGGCCTAGATTGTACATATGGTGTGTCATGACATTCACAATTTCGGAACCTGAAACTTTAAGAAGCTCAGTATACCACTGCTTATCAAAGAACCCTCCTGGTGCTACGAGTAATGGTTTTGGCCGGAATTGCCTGTATGAATTGTCGATTATGCCCCTAAGTTGAAGCAAATCATGCCCATATTGTCTAGCTTCCACCATTGCACCAACCCCTTTGCCACTTAACTCATTTCCTGCACCAATCGATGTAGCAATAAGAAATATGAAGGTAAGACCAAAAAATTCTTATTGATGTGAAATAAGTAAAAAGAAAGAAGCATATAAGCACCCGAAATGCAGAATTTAAATCACTTTATACCATCATTATTTAACAAAAAATTGTGAGTATATAAATAACTGTCTACAAAAATATACCAAATTCCCATGAGTCTATCTGATATCCCTTGGAAACAGTATACTTTATGAAATCACGGGCATTGCTAAAATTCCAATCTCCTCCCCAAACTCCCTTTTTAATCTGGTGTCTCCCATAGAGTGCATTCAAGCCAAATGTCACAAGTGCTCTACAATCAATAAGTTCAAAATAATGGAGTAACAAGCTATGCATCTTCATGAAGTCGATCAAACTTGAAATATATCTTGTTGATGAATTTGATATATAAATATATGTTGTACAAAATTATATATGAAATGGAAAGATAAAAGGTAAAAAAAACTCACCTTGTTTTAATGAAGAATTGGTTCAATTCATCCCACCTACTCATCTGAAGACATCCCTTCGAGAACCCAAACAATCCCCCTTTCATTTTTATGAACGGGTGGCAAGGACCCGAGAAACTACCTACATTATACAATACTTGGTCTTGCAAAGAACCTCCAACTCGTATTCTCATACGTTCAAAAGCTGTCGATCCCATCAAAAACAAAATTATTTTTCGTAAAAATAAACAAATGTTGCCATAAAATAAACCCAACAAAAACAAACCTTGAACTGCTTTAGCTAGAAAAGGATGAGATAAATCCTGAGGATATGATAATTATAATACATTAACAATTTGCAAACTATCATCTTTTTCCATCAAGAAGCACTTCCATTAAATGTACATGCTTACCAGATTTAAAGCAGAAGAAGATCCCCATGGGCATTGTTGATAGTCACACTTATTATTTGGCCACCAATCGATGGTAGCACAAATATAATTTGCATCCGTATGAGTCATAGGTAAAGTTCCATTAATCACAAGATAAGACTGTTGGACATTTTGTGCCAAAATTCCAGAAATTGATGCTAGGAATAGAAATAAGGAGATGTAAAACTCCATTGATTGACTCCACTGCTAGCTCAACCTGTAAGAGATTATGAGTACAATCATATAAGAGCCATTGAATTACTTATTCTTTCTAATAGAGAAACAAATAGTTTATTGTAAACACCCATCTAAAGATAATCAAAAACCCCCATTGCCATATGAATTTATTGGTTAGTATGCCTTTTCCGCTACAACATAAACCCTAAAAGTAGAAGCAAAGCTATCAAGGGCATCTATCCTTAACTTACACGAAACATACTTATCTAACTCCAACAAACCAGATTCCAATTTATGAAATAGAAGTCTTTTACTTTTAGACAACAAATGTCAACATTGAATACCCATAACATAAAGTTCAATGATAATAATACTTAAATAAATGGATTTGAAGAAAAATTAGGTAAACAAATTGAATCCACAGCTACCCATTAACGTTTCAACAAAATTAAACAAATGCAAAATAGTTAAACCCATAGCTACTCACCAAAGTTTCAACAAAATTAAACAAAGTTGAAAAAAAACCCAAACCTCGAGAAGTAATTAATCGACAGTGCAGAAGCAGCAGCTCAGTTTAAGCGGTTTTGCTTACATAAATTGCAGATAATTTGGTGTTTCATATGAAGCTGCTTAAATTTAAGGGAAATGGGAATCAAAATTTGAGCTATTTCTGTTGTGGGGTTGAGCTGTTTATTGATTTATCGTGGTTGGACGAAGATAAAGCTTCCCTCCCTATGTGCGTCTATGGTTTGGTTGAATGATTTGCTGAAATTTGAAGGAGAGTGGGTGAAGTTATGCCACACTTTTCCAATATTCCTTCTACTGTCGCTATTTTACTAAAATCAAGTGTCGCTAAAAAGAACCCACCCCTCACCCCCGAGGGGCCCTCTGGCGGCAGGTGGTTTCGATACATTGAAATGTGATTAATTTATTTATTATTTATAAAGTAATTTGATTTTGGTGTCCGTGGTTTAAAGAAATCTTTAAAACTGGGCTTAAATTTTGATAACTTTTTAAACTTTATTTACTATTATTTAATGCTAATTACTTAGTTTTCAAGATTATAAGTAATTGTGCCTAAATACAATCTATTAAAGTTTCATCTCTAAATTTGTGTAACTAACTACAGATAACTATGATCAACTACAGGATAAACATCTAATTTTAAATATAAAAAATCTAAAATATGATTAAGATAATCATTGACTTCTAACAAATAAAATAATTATATTATTAAACCAAAAATAAATTATTTGGTTATTAAACCTAAATTAAATTTTGATAAAAAATTAAATTAAAGAAATTAAATAAAATAAGAGAACTTTTAATTGAAATACTAAAATCTTATTCTCAAAACCATATAAAACCATTAGAACATCGATAGAAACAAAAATTAAAATGAAACTTAAAATCGAGATATATCTTGCTGTATTGTGCGAGTACCCTTCTAGTATTATTAAATATCATAAATACAAATATCTTAAATACTTAAGAATAATTTTAATAATTTCACTTTATATCTTTATAGTTACATATTAAATAAATAAGTATAATGGTAGAAAATGTAAGTATTAAAAATTTCGTATGTATTTATAATATTTAATAATATAAGATTAAAAAATATTGGACTCATTTTGAATACAGTGACTAGACGACTATAATAGTGTAATTTGTAAAATAAATAAATATATTTTAGTTAGTATACGATTATCTTTATCTATATTTATACTATATTATAAAGCATTTGACAAAAACTCTTAAAAACTATTCTTTATGCATGAAGTACTGTTTATTAATGCATATTACTTAAAATTCTAGATTACAAGTAATTTATGCAAAAGTACAATTTATTTAAGCTTAATTTTTGAATTTGTGTAACTAACTACAGATAAACGTAATCAAATATAGGATAAACATCTCATTTTAAATATAAAAAATCTATAATATGATTAGGATAATCATTGAATTCTAACATAATACTTAATTATTATTTTTATAAAAAATTATTAAACCAAAAACAAATTACTTCGTTATTAAATCTAAATTAAAATATAATAAGAAAATTGTATTAAAAAAATTACATAAAAAATAAAACTTTTAAATGAAACATATTGTTTTCTTATTACCACATAAAACTATTATAACATTAACAGAAAAAATAAATAAAATGAAACATTAAAATCGAAATGTATCTCGCTGCATTGCGCGAGTATCATTCTAGTCATATATAAGTACAATACATTATATGTTTATTTTTTAGAAAAATTTAAAGAAGTGGTCTAAATAGACAAAGTTACCTCTGATACTAATAGAGAAAATTAACGGAGTTAGTGATGGAAACCACTTTTAGAGCAAAATGAAAACCATAAGAACGATTTTTAGAGTTATCAAAGTTTACGTCCCACTTTCAAATATTTCAATTGACCACGGGACCAAAATTAGAGTTTGCCTTTTATATATAGAGTAAAGTTTTATTTTGGTTCTTAAAGTTTGTTCATTTCAATAGATTTTGGGAGAAAATTGCTTCAAATGACCATTTCACACCATTAAATTTGTGTTGTAACTATTTCTCTTTCGGATTGAACCAAGTGTCACTACTTTTGCATATCGCAGACCTAGGTAAAAGACAAAAAAACAAATTCAACCAGTTACCATCGTAATTGCGGACCTAGGCCGTTGCAATTGCAGATATGTGTTTTTTTTTGCGTTTTAGCTAGGTCCGTAATATTGCGAAAGTAATGACATTTAGTTAAAAACCGAAAGAGAAATGATTATCAGACCAATTTTGGTGTGGGAAATGATCATTTGAGTAAATATTTCTCACTTAGAGGTATAAATACCAGTGAGAGATCTTAAGAAAAAAAAATCCCAACATTTCAAGAGATCAAGACTTCAATTAAGCGGTCATACTTTGTTTCCTTAAGAGCTTATTAGCATCTGAAACTTCGAGAGTTATATAATCTATCATTGTACAAGGGTTGTTTTATTTGAACATAATTACTTGTTGATTCATATTTTATATCACAAATGAGAGTGTGATTTATCATATAAAATTTATCAATAAGAATCATTTTCAAACTAGAAAAGTTTGTATACATCCCACCTTACAAATACTTGTATTATTGTTAACTTTTAGACTTATATTTTGCAATACGTTTATGACCAAAGGGGGAAAATAAGATTAAGATTGTCCTTAAAAGCAATAAACCCAATTATATGTCCATCTTAACTTTATTTACGTCGAAATGATTAAAAAATCTTTTGCTCCTTGCTTAATAACTCGTCTTATGATAACAATTATTCTTGTCAATGTATTCTTAATTAATAATGTTATTAAACAAATAATATACATATGACTATAACCATATTTAACAGTACTAGGCGAGGATTGTGTAAGAAGTTGAGTTAACGATGAGAAGTGCGAGAAGTGGATCTAGACCATTGATCACTTTTAATCTCATGTCCTCCCATGAGTTACGCTTTATAAGAGAATTGATCTAGTGCATCTCGATGCATCTAATCTCCGTGCATCTCATCCTAATGTAAGTCCATTTTTATCTAACGGTGAATAACCGCTTCTCACACTTTTCACGGAAACCCAACCCAACAGTACTATACATCCATCTATTCATTAGGCAAGATATTCCCGGACGAAGCTCAACTAAAGCCTAAAACAGACAAAACGACATTGATTGAAGGCCTAACTATTGTTGAAGGAATAGAGGTTGTTTCGGCTCTTGGAGTAAGGGGAAATGGGCTTAGTGTCGGTGAAATGCTTTTGCTCAGCCGCACCACCCAGGGTGCAAGCCACCCGAGAAGCAAGCTATTACAACGGACACAGGGCTCTCCTCGGGTTTGAGCTCTTCCCCCGGTGCCTGAATGCTCCTTTACCGAGCAGATGACTCACATAGAGCTGTTGCGAAGGAGTGAAGAATGCTCCTTTCCTCCCCTTACTCCATAGGAAGAACTGGACGTCCAAATTCAGAGAATGCTTTTTTCTTTATTTATCTACCCGCCGTCAATGATCGAGCGAGGATGTTCTTATTCATGATTGACGAAGTCCGAAAAAATAACACTTAATTTCTTAAAGTTAAGATTGATTTTACAAAATCAATCAAGGGTTCTTTATAGGTGATTTAAAAATGGATCTCCTTTTCCCTACATTTAAACTTCATTTTATTATTTTCCTTTAATAAATATCAACATAAAATTTGATTTTATATTATTGAATATTCGAAATTAACATTAAAAAAACTTAAATAACATCCATATATATATATGTATATATATATATATATATTTTTTTTGTCCTCGGCATATATTTATTATGGACACACAACATCAATCTAAAAGATGATTGAAACCCCCATGTGATGAGTGATTATGATTTATAACTCCAACACTCCTCCCCATGTATATATTTAATCGTATTTTTGTTTTGTTTAATTATTTAAGGCAATTATTTAGATAAAGATGTATATCTAAAATTAATAGTAAAAGAATAATTATTGTTTGTTTTCCATCTTGCATAAACATTTTGAATAATTAATTATTGTTTCAAATCATTTTAACACTTTTTTTAAATAAGTATAATATTTAAATAGCATGTATTTAAGAGAAAAATACATATAGTAGATATTTAAATAGCATGTATTTAAGAGAAAAATACCATATAGTAGATATTTAGATTGGACAAATACAAAGTCAATTTCTTTCTCTTTGCCTCTTAGAGATGGTCAAATAGGGTCTAGCCCCAAGATAGGACCAAAACGGGTTGGAATAAGGAGTTAGGGACCAAAGAAAACCATGACAGATGACGTCCATTCAGTTTGATTATGTTTTTAAGGAAAACCAGTTAAGGAACTTGTCCATTATACCCAGTTAAAGAATGCTCGATGGACAGGTAATTTTTCTTTTGGAGAATTAAAAAAGGAAGTCGTTTGGAGCAATTTTGGTACCACTTTTGGGCTATTTGACCATTGAATGGTATATGTAAGTATTGTGAGATGTTGGAAAATTTACTAAACTCTTAAACGCAAAAAAACACTCTCAATATTAGCTATAATTTGTGATTTCGACTCGTGTATTGGTTTTGATTCTCAATACTCACTATCAATCTTGCATTTGTGTTCCAGCAAATGGCATCCTTCGATAATACTGCTTCATCCAGGCGCCGATCACGTTAATTGTTCAAGTCCATGCAAAGTATGAATGAAAATCTGTGTTTGGGGTGGATTCAATACTCCTTCTAAGTCTTGTGTGTGTTTGAAAAATTGCTTGGATATATAGCATTGAGATAATTGAATACCAAACAATAATAGAGCTTACGATCGACAAGGTGGATGAGCTTATCGAACAAATTAGGATCACCAAAACCTAACAAAACCACCATGAACCAATAATGACAACACCTTCAAATACTCTGAAGATGAAATTGATGATGAAGAATTGAATATTGAAGACTAGAAGAAAACTCTACGAAGATTGAAGACAAATATAAGAAACACCAGGATTGAATATTGAAGACCAATATAACTAGATGAATCTTTACAGTGTATTCCAACAAGTACTAATGAACTGATTACTAAAATTATAATTTTTTTTGTAATAGTATGACATTTCAAATTAAATTTTAACAAAAAAAATGAATTCTGAAGTTTAATTTAGTGATTCAATTGAAAGAAAAAAAATAGTATAGATTAGTCAAAGTTATGGAAAAAAGATTAAAGACAGTTAAAAAAAATCGAGGGGTTAAAAGAATATTGAAGGACCTGGTTTTAAGGACTAGTAACATACCAGTTACTATCGATTACATTAATCCACTGAAACCCAGGACTAGAAACACCGGTTATCATTTTTTTTCATTTTACCGGGTTTGCCAGTTTGGTTACAATCGAAACAAGGATTTCTTAAAAGCCCAGTTCTTGGTCACCTCCAGTCCTCTAATGCCTTACTCCATACCAAAGATGACCAAATGGGCCAAGTGGAGGATCAGGATCGTCGATTAAGGACTTGTTACACTTTTCATCCAAAAACAAGGTACAAACCGGACTGGTTGTGTACCGACCCGAATTTTTTCAAAAAATATTACGTTTTTATAGTTGTTGGAACGGTTATATGACCGTTTTTTCATATATTTTTTTTGTCCCGTTGACCCTCTATACACTATATATAAGTCATGATGTATGGAGGAAAATACCAACTCACAAACGTAAAAAAATGTTCACAAATTCTCACTATAATTCATGATTTCGGCTCGTATTTGATTTCTGTTTTTAACAAATTATGATAAACCGTATTTTTTAAGTATATTTTATTGCCTCGGTCACATATCTTAAAGTATATTATGATAACAATTTTGTATTATGTAATTTTTTTATCGAGAACGATTTTGACAATCTCTACTCCTACGTAGTTCTCCTATTCCTATATAAATAAGACTGGGTTTGGGCCTTACACACGTCGGCTCAACCCACATTTTTTTATCCATCACGGGCTTAAAAGAATAATTCTAGCCCAAAAGCTTTGCAGGTGGGATGGACATGGTTCATCCGATTCGATTTATGCAAATTTAAAAAGAAAACATGAATGCTATATTTAAAGTAAATATATAATAACAAAAGCTTTGCATAAAGACCAAATATATAATTTTTCTACAAAAGTATGTTATCTTTTTTAGTTAATGTGTTTTTGTTGTTTCACATAAAACATAGTTATTTTGTAGTCGTATCGATTTTTGTCGTAATGTGAAAGAAAGATATGCATAAGTTTTACATTTTAAGGTTAAAAGGTGAATCATTGAATCATTCTTTCACATGGACTTATTAAATAGTTAATAGTTGAGTTATTAACTTTAAACATATTCTTTAAATTAAGCATTACAATTGAAATATGCCAGTTTTTATTATTAGGTTTAGGATCAACTGGTTTAAATGAGAATTATTTTTGAATATTGAGGCAACAATGCACAAATTTTATACATCAAAATGATTTTTTTACGAAAATATACAATGGAAACTGGTGTTCATAAAATGAGATAAACGAGGAGGGAATGAATATGGAACAAATGAAGAACAACGAGAACACGTTTACAAGAGGCCTTGTCATGAAGATTTATCACTGATTATCGAAATGTAATGTTTTATCATTAATATCAGATTGTCGTTGACTCTTTAAGAAGGACTTGTAAATAAAGCCAAACGGGCCGGTCAAAAACAACTTGGCGAAAGATATGTTTTAAACAATAATATTCATTTTTGCATTTTGCAAAAGATAGAGAAACTTTTTGAGAAAGGTTAGATTGATGATGGCTTTGTAGTTTAGATAATGAAAAGTGAGATACTTTGCTTGCCACCATATATATGAATCCAAATTACATACACAAACTCCATTTTGGTAGCCACCATGTGACACTTTGCTTGCCTTCAATTAAAATCCTCCATTGGTGATCATAAACACCTACAGTGACTTCCCTTTTAGGGTTTCTTCATCATACAAAACCCCCCCACCTCCCCTATTATCTTTTCAATTCTTAGTTCATAATCATCATTCACAATAGAGATCTAATATGAGCAAACAAAGGTAATTCGTTATAAATAAGTAGTTATACAACGTTATATAGTTTAAATTAACTTGACCATGGTTAATTTCTTCATTTAGGGTTTCATTTTCGGAGCGGGAAAACAAAGAGTCCTTCAACAGCGAATATGCGGTCGCGATAGCTGCGGCCTCGTTTGCTATACATTCATTCGAAGAAAAAACGAGCTCTCAGCATCAGATAAAACAGAAAGATAGAGAAGAAGGTAATTCAGTACCATTATTTTAGATCATGAAAATGGGTATGTATTGTGATTTTTGTTCCATCTTGAAATCACAAAGGGTCCGTTAATTGGTTGAATGACATTCTAACAATATTCTTATAAATCCTTAATCCCTCTAATTAATATGTTTTAGCATGTCACTTTCATGCACCAGAATACCACTAGAAGTTTATGCTGTCAATGAAAATCTCAATTAATGTCAATGACTTAAATAGTCCTTGAAAATATTACAACCTTGTTTTAATTACAAAAAACATACTTCAATATATATATATATACAAAGAGGTTCATGCGAGTACGGTAATAATTTACGAGAATGCGGGGACAATCTTCAACCAATCATTTTGTACATGAAGTTTTTCATGTACAAAATCACATATGATTCACATACAAAATCATATATGATTAGCCAAGACTTTTCTCGCAGCAAAAATCGCGCATGTCATTTTTGATACTAGTACAAAATCACATATGATTTTGTACATGAAAAAAAATTCACGTACAAAATTATTGGTTGGGGATTGTCCTCTCGTTCTCGTAAATTGTTACCGTCCTCGATCGCATGAACCCGCCTCTCTCTCTCTCTCTCTCTCTCTCTATATATATATATATATATAAAGAGGTTCATGCGAGGACGGTAACAATTTACGGGAGGACAATCCTCAACTAATCATTTTGTACATGAAATTTTCCATGTACAAAATCACATATGATTCGTGTATAAAATCACATATGTTTCATGTACAAAATCAAATATGTTTCATGTACAAAATCACATATGATTCACATATAAAATCATATATGATTAGCCGAGACTTTTCCAGCAGCAAAAGTCGCGCGTGTCATTTTTGATGCTAGTACAAAATCACATATGATTTTGTACATGAAAAAAATTTCATGTACAAAACGATTGGCTGAGGATTGTCCTTGCATTTTCGTAAATTATTACCGTCCTCGCATGAACTCGCCTCTCTCTCTCTATATATATATATGAATGATAGAAATCATAACCATGTATTGAACTGAATTATCGAAACCCGAATTAGAATATTACTGTAATGGGTTCCAAATCGAACGTCTAACTTCTTGATACCGTTTTTATTAGTTGAAGTCAATCCCAGGAGAAGCAGAACGAATCTGTCTGATAAAACTCCATCGTTTGCAAGACCTGCAAGTAGGCCTAGAGATGCATATGCTAATCAAAGTTTAAGCATCCATAGAAGTGGAAACACCAAAGTTGATGCTTGGGAAAAATCTGAATTGCTAAAAATTGAACAACGGTACAAAATCTATTACCATATATATTCTATCTTAATTAATTATTAATATTCTTCGATAACTAATTAATAATAACATTCCCAGATACGAGAAGAGTAACCAAACAATTCTTGAATGGGAGAATGAAAAGAAAACAAGAGCTAAACGTCGAGTGGAAGAGAAAAAGGTTTAAATCTCTATTCGTTCAATTCTTTCTATTTTAATTTCTCTTTATGAATATAAAAGATCGATTGAATTCCTGATATTTCGACACATGTACAGAAAGAACTGGATCAAAGAAGATCGATAAATTGGCAGCATTACCAGAACAAGCTAGCGAGGATCGATCATGTAGCTGGAGGAGCTCGATCGCAGACCGAAGATAAAAAGAAGCACGACGAGAAGAAGGTAAAAGAGAGAGCAAGGGAGATGAGATCACTGGGAGTTTCATCTCCAAAATATTGTTTTTTCTGCTGATCATTTAATTGCTCTCAAAAGATTTGTAATTTGGTTTCCTCCAAGAATTCTGCAAATGATGTTAGAATGGCCAAGCTCATATGTTCATAAACTTGGAGGGCCTTCAAATTAATATATTTAATTAATAAAGTATATGTATTATTATATAATATTTCATTTTGGTTCGATTTAAAAACATGAAAACTTGGATCTAATTCAAACAAATGCAACAAAATCGGAATTTGGGTTTATACTCTTAAAAGAATTTCTAAATGTTATAATTCTTTTTTATAACAATCAAAAACATGTCTAGCCCAGTGATAAAGTAACATCTTGAGGGTGATGGTATCCCTAACTATCCGGGTTTGAACCCCACATTGCGCATGTAGAAATATCCAGATCTTGAGCCTGCCACTTTATGATACCCTTAATTGGGTTGGACCGAGATCAACGGGGATTGGTCGCGTAACACCCTTAAGTGGAAACCCGGATACCCCAGGAAAATGTGTGTGTTAACTTGACTTTAAAAAAAAATATTTTTTTATAAGGTTAAATGCATGAAATAGCAACCTACTTTCATAAATTTCTTTATTATAGGATTTTGCTTTCAGTTTTACTTATTACACCAATGTACTTTCAGATTATTTTTTATTAAGGCATTGTACTTTGAAAATTTACCTAAAATAATAATGGGTAACTTGTTACCTTTTAAACAAGTTAACCTCTACTTTTTTTTGCTTACATGGCTTAAATGACGTGACATGGATGACACATCATTTTGATTACATGGCATTAATAAAAAAATCTTGCAATTTTTTTTTAAATTCCTTACTTTAATCGGTTTATTTTTTTCTTAATTTTCTCAAATTTTTAAGTAATTTCCTTACGTCGTCATTCTTAAAAAAACACTCTTACTAAATTATACAAATTAAATATTTTAGAGTAACATTTTTTTAACAAATATGATATTTTTTTTCAAGATAAATATTTTATTTATAAGAAAACATAATATTTGTTATGTAATTTTTCTAATTCGAAAAATACTTATTTTGTACTTTTTTAAAAAAATTTAACGATCTAAAATGTATTTTACAAATCTTCTTAATATTATTATATTTTAATGAATATTTTAGAAATAATCTAATTAATTTATTATATTATTGAATGATATGTCAATTCAATTCTTTTAAGACAAGTCGATATATTCTTTTCAATATAAATATTTTATTTATATAAAAATGTTACAATCTTTCTTTTATTGAGTAAAAAAATATTTTTTAAACATTTTTTTTAATATAGGAAAATAACTTGTGATTTACAAATTTTCTTAATATTGTTATATTTATGAATAGTTTAGTTTCGTTTCATTAAGTTAAGCTAATATATTTATTAAATAATATGTAAATCTAATGTTTTGAAAGTAAAATTTTGTAATAAAAAATGGCACATTATCAATATATTACATGTGGACACCATACATGGATAATGAGTTGGCATGAAAACCCAATGTTATAATGGGTACATTTTTCAAAGTACAATGCTTTAATAAAAAATATATTGAAAGTACATTGCTGTAATAAGAAAAACTAAAAGTACAATGCTATAATAATTTTTTTTTTTATGAAAGTAGGTTGTTATTTATTACTAAAAGACATAAATTTATATAATCAAATAATTGTCTGAATTCAATGAAAGCCTTACGATAAGTTTATTGAATGTTTTAACAAAAAAATTCATAACATTTTTAAAATAAAAGTGTTGTTTCAGATATGAAGTGTCTTAAAAACACATCTTTTTATAAAACATTTTTTCTTTTAAATAACACTATATATAAATCTTCGTATTAGAAATATATATCTTTATTAAATTAATAAAATACTTGTTTATACAAGACACGATGATGTGCTTATAAAAGGGTATATAAGGATTTTTGAGGCATTTTGACGTCCTATAATTGTGGTTTTTATATTCTAGTAAACAGGAAACCAACAACCGAAAATTCGACTCACTAAATTTGATGCAATTAATTTTATTTTACATTCAAATTGAAACGGATGGAAAATTAATGCGACATAAATATATAGAGACAAATTTAAGCGAGAAGAATATTTAAATAGAAAAAATAAGAAAAACGATCGAATTATATGTGATTTTATACTAACATTATATATAAAATCACATGTGGTTCACATGACTTTGCTCCGTTATATGTGTGTGTGTGTGTGTGTGTATATGTATATAGATGGAGGTTCAAACAAGAACACCTTCATTTTATGAAAACGCGAGAACATTCTTATCACATGTGATAATACAGGTGAGGCACCCTAGTGGTGTGCAGACGGCGTAGCCTGCGACTTAGGTAGCGTCAAAGATCGTTTGTGTCTCTGATTCAATACACATGTGATGTATTATATATATTGTCACGTCAATAATACCCTAATTGTATATGATAATACACATGGGAGGCCTAATGGCACTAAAACAAAATTGAGTTTATTGAACAATTTTCAATAAAAAGCGTCCCAATAACTATTTTATAGGAAATTTTTGAGAAAGTGTGTTCATAAAGTATAAACACATATTTTTAAAAGACGTTTGTTTATAAGACATTTTTTTTTCCAAATAGTGTCATATAAAATAGTTAATATGACATTTTTTTAAAAAAGTGTCATAATAAACTGTTACAACGCCCAAAAACGTCCTATAAACTTATTACAATGTCTTTATATATGACACTTTATTTTCTGGTCCTATAATTTTGTCCTATAACGTGGTCGATTATGACGCTTATTTATTGATGACGTCCTATAAATCCAATTTTGTTGTAGTGTGGTCATGTACGGGTGAGTTGGCTTGCAACCTTGGTTGCATCAAAGGCCATTCACATGTGATTTGACCATTTTCATGTTATCTTATTTGATTATTGTTATATATATATATATATATATATATATATAGAGAGAGAGAGAGGGGGGGGGGGGGGTTAAGGGAAAACATTAAAAAAAACTGAAAAAGCCCTGGAAGCCTTCCATCAGGACGGTATGCACTAATTATCAATATGCATTAATGCATACCGTCCAGATGAAGGGCTTCTAGGGTGTTCCTCGGCTTTCTCTTTTTTGACGTTTTCCTTTGAACCTGACCCTATATATATAGAGAGAGAGAGAGAGAGGAAAATTCATATATATATATATATGGATCATACAAGAACACCCCTCATTTAAAGAAACACATTTAGGACCACACAATATAAACTCATATCTGATTCAATGGGGCCTACCATTGAATCATATATGATTTTATATTATGTGGGACCCACATCATATGTGGTCCTAAGGGTGTTCATTTGTTAATACGATCATTACATCATTTCCATCATATATGATTTTATATAAAAAGGCATATATATATATAGAGAGAGAGAGAGAGAGAGAATCAGGTTAATACGAGAACAATAATCAAATAAAAGAATAAGAAAACGATTGAATCAAATATGATTTTACACTAAAGTCACGTGTAAAATCACATATGATTCTTGTGACTCTGGTCGCGATTCATGGTCCCCACACCCTTGCATTAACTGCAAGTATAAAATCAAATGTGATTTTGAACGTTTTCGTGTTCTATTTTTTAATTATTCTTCTGGTTTGAACCTCCTATCTATGTGTGTATATATATATAGGGGCAGGTTCATACGAGAACGATAATAATTTACGAAAATGCGATGAGCTTTTTCATGTACAAGATCACAAGTGATTTTGTACTAACTGTAGCGGGTGACTTTTGGGGCCACTTAAGTCGCATACTCGCATGAAAAGTCGTCCGCAACATTTATGATTTTGTACAAAATCACATATAATTTTGTACATGAATCATATGTGATTTTGTACATGAAAATTTTCATGTACAAAAATGATTGACTGAGAATTGTCCTCGTATTCTCGTGAATTGTTAATGTTCTCGCATGAACTTCCCTATCTCTCTCTCTCTCTCTATATATATATATATAGGTAGTTAAAGTGAGAAAAGTAAGAAGAGATCATGACCCTTAATCATTTTTAATCTCAAATCCATCTATGAATCGCGTTTGATACGAGAATTGATCCAGTGCATGCATTTTGATGTATCTTATCTCGGTACATCTTATCCCAATATACATCCGACGATAGAGATCCCTTGTTATCATTGTCACCATAACTTCATTTCTCAACAGGAGCCAACCCTATAACAAACAGGTGTATATATACATATAATAAAGAGGTATATATATATATATATGGTTAGGCAGGTCCATTTATATATCCCTATCTTGAAGCCTCGATGATTTTATTGGCATAATTTGTAGTCTACCGGAACAGTGCCAACCCATGATGTCACATCTTGTCCATTTGACACTTGGAGCTTATCAACAACATTTACAAACCTTGTTCATGACTTTGGTGTCACTCTGGACCTTTGCATTAATTCATTCTTTCCCTCCCATCCTAATCTCATTCGTGCATTCCTATTATTTTATTTAATAATTGCCGACACTGTTCAATTATCACACTTTTATTTTTTTAAATTTATATATATCACAAAATAACTACTCTATCTTATAGTATAACAAGTTGTTTTATAATTAACACAGTGTATATTAGAATTAGACTGAAACATGACATGACTGTTCAGACAATTATACATTCTTTTCGTTTGTAGAGTTCTGTATCCTTACCAAACACACACTCGAGATGTATAAACTTAAAGATTTTATTATGTGTTGTATTAGAAAAGTTGGACGTCTTACTGTAATTTCTATTTCTAATAAATAAAAATAAAAATAAGTTATATAGGATATAAATTGGAACAAATATACGGATTTTAAAAAATGGGAACTAAAAAATAGGGCTGAATTGGGAGCAAAAGACTTTGATGCAACTTAAGTAAATAATACACACCATTTGGACCATTTATTGTTTCCTCAAGGGACTACATGGTGGGTGGCTTTGGACCATCGTATCCAAATGATCTATCATGACCGATTTAATTAGTGTATATCAATATATGTGTATACATGTTTATATACGGTTGGGTTTTGATAGGAGATTAAAATTTCGTGAGAAACCTAGGAAACATTTTGTTAGTGAATGTTCATACAAGTTAACAAACTTATTATATATTGTATGTTAAATGTGTTTGAGTTATGTTAACATTTTCTATATTAGCGTATAGTGGGTGGATCAAACGAGAATAATACATATTTAAAAGAATAAAAGAATAATTCTGAATAATCATTTTATAAATAATATTTTAAATAATTAATTATAAAAATAAATATGTAAAGGGTATAAAGGTAATTTAGTTATATAAAAGTTATTTGACTTATTTATTTTATTTATTTTATACTCTACTTTTTACCATATTTGTGATTTTAATATAATTTAATTTTTTATTAAAAACATATTTTATAATTGATGTATTTAAAATAAACGTGTTTAGTTTTCATTTAATGAATTCAATCTTTTTTATCAAATCAACTTTTTTTAAATTACAATTTTTGTTAAAATCATATATAATTCATAATTAATTAAAAAAAATTAAAATGTTTTTTAATCATATGTGATTTAAAATTTAAAAAACAATAATTCAAATTAAACATTAAAAAAATTAAAAAAAAAACAAAATCACATGTGATGAGTAGTAAAACACATTTAAAATATATAAATTCACATGCACTTCAAAACGTAATTCATATTTTACACATATCAAACGTAATGTTTAAATAACTTACATTTCTTTTCTGTTATGGTCAATATCATATAGGTGTAGGATCGTGTAAGAAGAAGAGTTAAAGATGAAAAAAATAAGAAATTATCTAGACCCTTGATCACCTTTAATATCAAACTCACCCATGAATCGCGCTTCATACAGTGATTGATCCGGTGCATCTCATCCTTATGTGAATCAAAGGGTGGAGATTCATTCTTACGTTTCTCACGTCTCACCTTAACTCTCTTTCTTACCGGAACCAAACTCTATATACATATATGTGTGTGTGTGTATAGGGTCAGGTTCAGGGGAAAACCTAAAAAAAACTGAATAGCACATTGGGAAACTTCCAACTGGACGGTATGCATTTGTGCATACAAGTGATTGAAACTAAATTTTTTTGTATGCTAGAGTGCATATCATGCATTAGTGCATATGCACAAATGCGTGTTACAAATTATCAGTATGCATTTGTGCATACCGTCCAAATGGGAGGGTTCCAGGGTGTTCTTCATTTTTTTCGAGATTTTCCCCTGAACCTGATCCTAGGGGAGATTTCAAATACAAACTAAGCAATTTGTACAAACCGTACAAACTCCATGGTTTCATTGTTTTTTTTGAATAATTTTTTTTTCATGAAAATGTTTAATATGATGAAATTGTTTCATACAGTTCTTTTCATCATGAAATTATTTCATATATTTTTGTTTCTATATGAAAATGAAATTGTTTCATGTATTTCTCATTTTGATGAATCTTGTTTCATATATTTTTAACTAATGAACTCTCATGTGTTGATGAATTTTTTCACATATTTGTGCATACCATCAAGATGGAAAACTCCCAAGATTTTCTTCAGTTTCATTTTCTTTAACATTTTCCACTGAACATGACCCTATATATATATTAAAACCTTAAGCAATCGTTTTATAAATATTTATAATAAAACTAGTGTATTAACATAGGAAAGAGACCATTATTTTGCCATGGATATAAGGTTACCTTCCAGGTTCTTAAAGATGTGGGCTCAAGCTACAGTGTGAATGGGCCCATTAATGAAGAAGAGGCAGACAATGACCCAACTCAATTACACACCTCTTTCTAATTTTAATCTCTTTTGGCTTTAACATGTTTGTACCTTATGCCTGAAAACTTGTATCTTTATGCATTAATGTATGTTTTTTCTTCTTTCAAAATTTCAAATTACACCAAGTAATCTTTTATTCCTTAATCTAAAGCTAATATTAATGTAGGTAATAAGATGACTTAAAATAAAACCATAGTATTCGCTCGACCAAATTAAAATCATCAGTGTTCGTGTTTTTGTTGGTCTTGTGACCACATAACTCTTGATCGTGTCGACATTAACGTATCAACTGGTATTAGAGCGACTGAATTTTGTGATGAAGAAAGACAAGAACTTGACAAGGAAAAAGAAAGGGACAAATGAAGAAACATGCACATAGAATATATATACATATATATATATATATAAACCCTAAATATGGTGATTGAAAAGAAAAGAAAAGAAAACATGTACAGAAACAAATATCCACTTCTCTTTCTCTTCTCTCCCCTAGATGACAATTAAGTCCACCACATTATCCATCACAACTCTAAATGGGAAATCCAAAATGGGATCCACAACTCTCCAAAACCCCACCAAATTGAAAGCACAGAATCCCATCTTAAATCCCAACCATAGAGAGAGCTAAGGGTGGAAGCATTATTATATATGACCCCAAATTAAGTGGGGAATACCAAAATTTGGAATCCCCAAAAGAAAGCAAGGAACAAGAAGAAGAAAGATAAAGATCCTCTCCCACATGCATAGCCACAGCCAGCAGCAGCAGCATACCCCTCCTTCTGTCCCAATGTACATAATCATTTTTTCTTTCTTTTTTTGGGGGTAAAACCTTTTTCCAGATGTGCTTCACTCACTTGTACCATGTCAAATGGGAGGTTGTACATTGCTTTTTCTGGAAAAAGGTCTACCTATTCTATAAAGAACCTTGTTAGGCTTTGACTCTGTCTGTACATACCTTTCTTTGCTTCTCCTTCTATTTGCAGATATCTATGATGTTTTCCAGGTTACATATAGTATAAAAAGATTGAAATTGAGCTATCAAGAAATGATCTTTTCTTGATTTCTTGAAATGGGTATTTGAGTAATTTACTCATTTTTTATTATGTGTGTGAATTTTTTCAGGCTTAGTGACTTTGGAGTTGCAGAAATAACATGGGAAAATGGTCAGCCAGCCATGCATGGGCTTGGAAGAGCTAATGAAACACTAGAATCCATTGTTCATCAAGCCACAACATGTTACAACCAAAGTCAAAATCAAGAAATTGACTTACAACAGAGTCAAAGTTTGCCAAGATCGCGCAATTTGAGCTCGAATGTTGCATCTTCTAGTGGGAAATGGGGAGATACCGCAGGCCAGAGTTACCTCAAGAAACGGCCACGATCATCTGCGATTTTCCATGATCAATGTGTAAGAAATTTGGGTTTACAAGAAGATAATATCAGCAATGGGGCCACCATTAAT
Organism: Silybum marianum; assembly: GCA_036898165.1. Taxonomy (NCBI): domain Eukaryota; kingdom Viridiplantae; phylum Streptophyta; class Magnoliopsida; order Asterales; family Asteraceae; genus Silybum; species Silybum marianum. The sequence goes on along the minus strand of CM072529.1, from coordinate 7,769,591 downwards.
TCGAAACATAATGACACCACAATGATGACGTGGCCTTCATTCGACTCGCCGAATCAAAGCTTGAAGAGCAAAAACACAGATGATGATTCTGCTTGTCAATATGGATCGGTATAAAATTCAAATCCCTTTGGAAAAAATTGGAACTTTTTAAGTTATTTGAATTCATCAAGAAAGTGAAAGAATTTATAGAATTACTATTTTCTGAAAAACCATGTTGGTTAAATTGTCATTTCTTGATTTTAAACAGGAAAATCAAGAAGAAGAATGCAGGAATGAGGGTGAAACAGTTCGATCTCAATCAAGTAGGCGAAGCAGAGCTGCTGCTATTCATAACCAAACCGAACGGGTAATTTGCTTATAAATCCATCATTTAAAAAAAATAAAAATAAAAATAAAGAATTTTTAAAGAAATTATATCGAAAAATGTGATCTTAAATCATATAATCATTGTTTTAGCGACGAAGAGAAAGGATCAACCAGAAGATGAAAGCTCTACAAAAACTGGTGCCTAATGCTAATAAGGTCAGAATTTGTGTAATTCTGTTTTTGCAGTTTGACTATTTAAGTCAATCCTACCAACTTTCATATCGAAAATCATCATCCATTTTTGTTAAAACTTAGCGCCAAAATCTTTCCATATATGAAAAATATCATAACCTCAAATGGGTTACCAAAATTTTCTGAAATTTTAACAAGATCTTTTTATCATTTTTAAAGTAATAATTAAGTCCCTTTGACCCCAAAAGTCAAAACACATCTCATTGTTTAAATCACTCAATTAGGCAACATTTCTAAATCTGGAAATTGTGTTCATAGACGGATAAAGCTTCGATGTTGGATGAAGTGATCGATTACTTAAAGAAGCTACAAGCACAAGTGCAATTAATGAAGAACATGCCAATTCCACCACCACAAATGATGATACAATTACAACAACAACAACAGCAACAACAACAGCTTCAAATGTCAATGCTAGCCCGAATGGGAATGGGATTCGGCCTTCAAATGGGGATGCCCGGAGTTATGCCAACGCCAGCTCATCATCCGTTCATGGTCCCACAAACAATGATTAGTCCCGCCACGTCACAAACAACAATCCACAGTCGCCCGTCCACCAACGCCACTGTTCCGTTCAGCGATCCACATACCACGTTTCTAGCACAAGTATGTCAAAATTCGAGTTTCAATATATAGTCACAAATAGTTATGAATTATTTATAAAAAAAAATTAGTCTAATTCGGGCCACATTTGCAGCATATGAACTTGGATATGTACAACAACATGGCAGCGTTCTACCGGCAACAACAAGTTAATCAGGGGAAATCAATGGGCACGAGCTCGTCTAAATCGGACCATATCCGAGGAGAGTGATGATGATAAAGATAATTGAGTATATTTATTAATTACTGTGTTCATCATGTAAACACTATTTTTCCTGTGTATTTGTTGCTAGTATCAATTGTGCTGGTTTGTTATGATAAATATACAAAAAGAAACTATATGCAAAATGCTATAACTGTTGGGATCAATTATAATAATTAAATTTTATACCATGTACTAACCAACTATACTTGGTATCAAAAAAATTTCGGTTGTTACGGTTTGTACCAACTTAGATTTAGATGTACTAAACCATCGGGTATCTAAAATAACATGTTGATATATGTTGTACCACTTATTACTATATATATATATATAGAGAGAGAGAGAGAGGAAAGTTCAAATGCGAACTCGAATTTGGTTGTGAATGTGAGGACAAATGAGAGTGCGACACGTGTCTGAATGTAGATTATTCAGACTGAACATAATATTTATTCAGTCAGAATAATGCTTATTCAATCTAAATAATGTTTATTCAGACTGAATAAATACTGTATTCAGTCTGAATATTTCTTTGATTATTCAGTCTGAATATGACACGTGTCGCGCTCTCATTTGTCCTCACGTTCACAACCAAATTTGAGTTCTCATTTGAACTCGCCCCTATATATATGTATATAGATGTTGGTTCATTTAAAAAACTAGACGAAGAGTAGAAACTATATATATATACAAGCATTCAAATAATTTTCATATAATACAACCACTCATTAATAACCTAATAATACAAATGGCCATTGAGAAGCGACGACAGATATGGAAGTATGAACGAGTTACTAAGCTTGTTAAAATTAGGTGAATGAATTCAATCAAATTCTATTTGTCCATCCGTTATCATAATTTAACAAAACTAAAAATAAAAACATTTATAATGATCAAAATATGTTGTATTATACTAAAATTTAATTAATAAATAATTAAAAAAATAAGTCGGTACAGTACGGTATTACCATGGTACACGACTTCTAATACGACATACCAACCAAGTTTAGATAGTTTTTTTTGATGTATATGATATTTATATACGGTAATGGAATATATAAACTCACACAGCCTCCTCATCTTTGTTGAGGTTTGAACCCCTGATCTCCTAGAAGGTTAAAGTTTCACATACGGGTAGGCCAAAAGCCCTTTGGTAAGTTTAAATAGTTGGTACGGTACTACCAACCAATTAGGTTGGTACCAACTTAATTAATACCATTAGTATATAAATTGGTTGGTTTGTCATGATACAAAATTGACACTCAAAAAAATTGTAGCAAAAGTTTGACCAAAGTGGGGTCAGGCCATGTATTCTAGTTATCCTATACCACGGGCTTCGTGGTCCCGTAAAATTTGATCAATAGATTATCCCCAAAAGATTTGATCTGGATTTCCAGAAGCAGGAGCACCACAAGAAAGATCTCAAATTTGAAATTAAATAAATGGAAATCCATAAGAAGATAATAACAGGAATAATTGTTGTTTTAGATATCCAAAAACCCACGATAAGACATGGATGAAATTTTCATCCCGAGTCTCAATAAACAGTTTCCACTTGTGGGATTTAACTAGAGATCATTTTAAGTCACTCAGATATATTTGTTGAATCAAATAGACCGACATACTGTACAAAATTACAGACTGACATTTCTACGGTTTTAGCCAAACAAATAAGGGACCAACATAAGGATTGTTTCACTTTCTATGGAGTTATGAGAGTTGTTCCCAGCATTGAATAACACAGGCTGGATTCATGTGAAATGATTGGATAAATCTTGTACATTTGTGTTATGTTGTGTTGTCCTATACCAACATTTACTCAATGGATGGTCTCCACTTTCATTTCAATCATTTCCATTATTTGTCTATGTTACTTCATGCAAAAATAAAAAAACATACATACCCTTTTCTGTTTAAATTCAAACAAAATAAATTGATAAATAAATAAGGAACAAAGTACAACTTTGATCTCCAAAGTACAACTATAATTATAAATGAAATCCACTTGTCACTTCTTGATTCATTCAATCAAAAAATTAAGAATTCTAAAGCAATGATTGAAAGATCCCACTTTGCTCTAATCTAATAAGAATTGTTTATCATTTATAAATAAATTGTTGGACTATAAACTGATTTTAGTAACTAGAATTATTATAATTTATTATTTAAAAAGTAAAGTTCAACCATTAAATATATACCTTGCAATCACTTGGTAGGAAATTGGATTATTTAGGCAAAATGATATAAAAATAAATTGTAAATTACGAGTTTTGCATTAGTTTGATCTGGAACTAAAAATCTTAGAATCAAACTAAATTGGTTGGTTGGTGAAAGAATTTACAACCTTAACCGAATCTATTTATTCTTCACTAAAACCAAATCAAACAGACTAATTTAACTCAATTATTGTGGGTCCAATATGCCTATCATGTCCCCTCTTCGTATAATAATCCGCCAGACATGCCACATGGGTTAAACTGAAGGGTATTTTTGTCTTTTATTACTTCTTCATCTTCCCTCAAAAATTAAACCCTACGCAATTTCCTATCATTGGTTTCATGAGTGCCTAATCGACTTCCCAAGGGCAACGTTGTTAAATGAGGCCGCCGCGAATTCTGTCAAACACCACCTTCACGCTATTGGGATCTTGAGGCACAAAAAATCCCAAGAGCGAAGCTCGACTCTAAAAGGCCGGTCCTAGTAAGTAAGTCTGCATCAGGATCCAAGCCGACCAAAGTGTTTTTTTTCAAGACGGTCCAATTAAAGTCTAGATGAAACATTATTCTTCTATTGAAAGCTCGCCTAGCCTAAGGCCAGAAAAAACCTGGATACAACCCCATCAAAGTAGTCTTTGTACACAAAAGCCAAACTCGAAAAAACAAGTGGTGATGTTTGGTTAGTACTTACCTCTTTCTAGCTCTTTTTTGTGGGTTTTTGTTTTTTTTTATTTGAATGAATTTTTTACCCTTAAAATTAGTTGTTATAATAGGTATTATTGGCAAAGTGATTTTGATGACTTGATATAAATAAAGATGGTATAGTTGTTATGTATTTTTCTGTTGGGACAATCTCTTTCGGACCGATTTTCTGATTTCTGTTGAAAGTCTTGGTCATTGATTTTCTGTTTTTTTTATTTTTAGTTATTGGGTTTTTAAAGTTTTGTTTTCTTTGTACTTTTTCCGTGTTAATCCATAAGGAATGTTACATAAGTCGTACACATACACATTCTAAAATAACGAGAGTGACAAAAATCCATTATTGCATGCAATTGCCATTAAAAGAAAAAAAAGAAACATAAACCAAAAAACTTCAAAAATTAAAGAAAATTCGAATTTAAAAGAGTAAAAACTTTCATGTTTTGAGCTTGATGGAGACTACACAAAGAAATAGAAGAAAGACGGCGTATGCCAAATGTAAGGCAAAAGTTGTATCGTCTTATCCGGGCAGGAGAAAACCCCTGAAAAATGCATTTTCAGAGGGGTAAATTGGGGATTTCATCCTAGACATGTATACTCGGGGACATCTTTCATGGAATTTTAGATCTAAATTATTTTTTAGCCCCATTCTCTTTTTTGCTCCTTTTCCCCCTCTTTTTGCTTTTTTCCTTACAAGATTCTCTTGAATTGCCTCAATTTAAGCTTAGACAAGTGAGATATAATGAACATACCATATTAAAGTCAAGCTATCTAAAGCATGCTACACATGAACATGTTTTTGCCGTTTTGATCGCGTTGATCCCCATGTACGTCCAATAATGCTTGGTTTCTTCCATGCATGCTCGAAACTCACAATTTATCACTCATCATCATGCTAATGCTTACTTATTAAGAATCACACCAAAGATGCTAAAACCCATTTGTATTTCTTCGATCCAAACTTACATCTTAAGCACTCAAAATTACCCGAAAATCAACCACTGCTATGAGAGCAAACCACAAGTTGACACATGACACACATGATGCAAAGTCGATGCTTAAATGATGATAAGGGGAGGAAATGCACACAAAAAAAAAGTGATTTGCAAGAATGGGCGGACTCTTAAGGACTTTTCATGGGATGCTCACAAGCGTTGTAGCTCCTCCCGAATTGAAAGTTGCGACCCTTTGAAAGATAACATCTCGTACGTTTTTTCATATAAAGAAAATTCTAATTTTGATAGGCTTGACTAAACATTAAATATGAAAATTAAACCTAAAATATTGAAAATTCGTATCTAAAATAAAGTGTGGTTGACAAAAGCTGTTGATTCTCACAATTGATATTAAAAACAAAATATAAAAAAACAAAAAAATTGGAAAATTGGAAAATAAAATAAGGGAAATTCAATTTGAAGCCTTAAATGATGGATTTTGGACCCGATGGCGGAGCCAAACTCCCATAGGTGTTTTATGTGAATGTTCAAACCGTCAAGAGCTTTATATGGGCGGCTTCCAAGCTCTATAATTAATTCTTCTGGTATTGAAAGTCATAGGGACTTCTTTTAAGAATCCATAAAATTGTGGTAACCCTAAGAACTTGTGTATCATGTGTTATTTCATATTCTTTTTTCATCTAAGACAAAAATTTAGAATATTAAGATTAACATATGTTTGTTTCACTGTGTGGTTGTTTCACATGCACTCGGTTCACACTGTGAAACTTTTTGGAATGTTTGTGAAACAAAAAATATACGTAAAAAAGTTTCACATTGTTTCCAAGTATATGTTAATTAATATATATTATATGCTATGTCTAGATAGAAAAAAATCATATGAAATCACACATGATGCACAAGTTCTCAAGGTTATCACAATTTTATCGGTTCTAAAATGATTAAACCCATATATATATAGAGGTGGTTTCTTGTGTTAACCCAATAATTTGTGTTAACCGTGTTAACCCATCGTTCACCGGTGAACACCATGCTCGTTCACTGGTGAACACCATTCATCAGTGAACGAGCATCGTGTTCGTCAGTATACGAGCATCGTGTTCGTCAGTGAACGAGCATGGTGTTCACCAGTGAACGATGGGTTAACACGGTTAACACAAATAATTGAGTTAACGCTTGAAGAGGCCTCTACATATATATATATATATATATATGTCTAAGGTTGACCCATTTTTCACACTTGTAGGTTGACATATATATTAATAAATAGTTCTTGTGTCTCGACCAACCGGTGTACAACTAGCAAGCTTCTTAGAGGACTATGGTCTTTCAGATGCAATCGAAGATTGAAGCAATAACAAGCTTATGACGCCCCTTAGATGTTTTGAACTGCACATGCACCCGGAAACCCACTCTCATCATTAGATCGAGTAGCTCGAATAGTCCACTTATAGCCAACAAATGTGGGATCTCCAATAAGAAAACCAACCATGAAAGTGTGGGCGTGCGGGCTAATTAACCATCTTTTAGACCTTCCGAATTTGAAGCTAAAAGTGTCATTAAAGTTACCACAAGAGCGGAGATGATGCAAGAAAGAGAGAGATCAAACTAGTTTGGTTAAGATCAAGAAAGAAGCAAAACAGACAGTTTTGTAGTAGTTCCACTTAATTAATTAATTAAGGTGTATTGGTACCAGTAGTGATGTTTTCAAAAGCACCCACTAAAGCTTTGACCTTGCTCTTTCTGGTTTGGATAAGTTTGCTAGCAGTTTCTTCTATAACCTTGTTCAGTACTGAACCTGGAAGTTCTTTCTTTTCTACCATTTCTTGGTGTTTAAGATCCACACTGATTGATTGACTTATTTCAGGACTTATTACTACAGCTCCATCAGATGATACTCTCCTCAAACTAACATTCTCAACCTTCTCACTTTCGTTTTCTTCCAACTCTTTTCCTTGTCTGAACTGCAATTTTCTTGGGCTGCTATTCTCTGACTGAGGGCTGATTACCTTTCCTCTTCTGAATTTCAGCTCTTTAAGAGAATGATCTTCAGTTTCCACCATCAACTTTCCAACCCTATTCAGCTGTTTTATAGTTCTTTCTTCTGAATCATCTATGGTATCATCGTTTTGACCATCATCTTCCATTAATGGTGGGCATATGACTTTCTCCTCAGACGAAATGGGAAGAATTTGGCTTTCAGTAGTTTCCACTACCAACTTTCCAACCTCTTTTGCATCTTTATCTTCTGAATCTGATATTTTATCGTCGTATGGATCATCTGCTGCAGGGATATTATCTTCCATTGATGGTGAACATTCTTGCAGCCCATTACATGTTACAACTTTCTCCTCAGAACTCGAAGAAACCAAAATGGGAATTTGGCTTTCGGTTGTTTCCACCACCAACTTTTCAACCTCTTCTGATTCTTTATCTTCCGAATCTGCTATGTTATTGTTGTATTGAACAACTAGTATTGCAGGGATATTATCTTCCATTGATGGTGAACATTCTTGCAGGCTATTACATGTTATAACTTTCTCCTCAGAATTCGAAGAAGAAGAAGAAGAAGAAGCGGGTGAAATGGGAATTTGGTTTTCGATAGTTTCCACCACCAACTTTCCAGCCTCTTTTGCATTTTTATTTTCTGAATCTTCTATTTTGTCTTCGTGTTGACTATTATCTTCCATTGATGGTGAACATGATGCTTGCAGCCCATTACATGCTATAACTTTCTCCTCAGAACTCGAAGAAGAAGAAGAAGAAGAAGAAGAAGAAGAAGAAGAAGAAGAAGCAGACGAAATGGGAATTTGGTTTTCGATAGTTTCCACCACCAACTTTCCAGCCTCTTTTGCATTGTTATCTTCTGAATCTGCTATTTTGTCGTCATTTTGACCATCTGTTGTATGCGTATTAACTTCCATTGATGGCGAACACGATTCTTGCAGCTCATTACATGCTATAACTTTCTCCACAGAACTCGAAGGAGAAGAAGAAGTAGACGAAATGGGAATTTGGCTTTTAGTTTTTCCAATGACATGCAATGTCTTCTTTTCTGGCACAACTTCGACTCCAATGGTTTTCGTGGGCTTTAACTTTCTTGAACCCTTAATAACCTCCGGTTTTGGGAGACTTCTATAACTTCTCAAAGGCGGCAGTACTTTTGCAACTGGTTTCGGGCTCGACACATAAGATTTCTTGTTCATTACTGAAGGGAGTTTTGAATCTTTTCTTGATTCGTTCTTGCTGATGCTCGTTCCAACATCACTAACTCGTCTTCTAGGAACTCTTAATGGGACCACGGTATCTACTTCAATCGGTTGTTGGAAGACATCACTGTGTCTTCTTCTAGAAGTTCTTGAAATCTGAGTCTTTGGCTTCGAATCTCGACTTTTTGGTTCAATGGCAACATCTTTCTTGGTGGGAAATTTGAAAACATCTCTCTTTAAACCTTCATTTTTAACAAATTTATTATTGTTCTTGATCACATTAGTCATTCGTGTGGGGGACTTGGGAAGAACTGAAGGTGCTTTCTTGATTCTATTTACCGAATGATCTGCATCTATGATTCTTCTATCTACAGGCGGTTTTGGTATTCTTTTCGGAAACGGGTTTATTGTCTTTGGTTCGGTGGGTTGTGTAGTAATCACGCATTTGCATTGGTCATGGCATGAACCTGTTGGAGCTCTGAGATACCGACTTAGAACTTTTGGGGCCGAGGACTCCATTCGTTTGTAGGTCCCAGGTGACTTTTTTCGCGTAAGGTTCATGTGAAGATCACAGTTTTAATTATCTATCTAGATTCCTAAAGAAATGTTATAAATTCATATCTGGTTTGTAGTTTAGAATTTAGATGATAAAAACATATTTCAAACTAAACCGATAGACCGGATTTGTTTGATTACAAAGAAGATGTCCTCCAAAATCTTGGAAACTTATGAGATCATGATCCTGAAAATCTATAAAACATTGAACATGGTTAAGGTTATACACAAACAATTAAGGTAATCGAAAGCTCGATGATTAATGTATTACCCTTTTGAATTCAGTGATAATGAGCCAAGAAAGGGGGATGGTTTCAGCAACATGATTCCTCAAAGTGTTCTAGCTAGCACCTGAAAAAAATGAAATAAGGATTCCATCTTTGACTTTTTAAGAGTAAAATAAATTAGTTTTTGACTTGAAAATTGGTAAGAATCTTTTTGGTTTTAGAGAGATAGATCACATGTACATTGACTTATAAGAAAATGTCTTCAGATTCTTCTAAAAAACATACAAAATTGTCATTCATGTTTCTTGATTTTTAGGCGTGGAAAATGGTTCTTTTTGACATTTTGAAGTCAAAAATTGACTCTAGTTTTGAACAGGTGATGCATTCTTGATTCAAATATCAAACCAAATAGAAACAATTAACATCATTTACAAAGATCTTGAATTGGGTTTCTTCAATCAAATAAATATATTGAACCGAAAAACGACAAACATTAATCAATTAAATGGTAATAAAAGTCGAAGAAAAATCGAAACCTTTTTCCGGTTTGAATCTTGAAACCTTCTGAGCATCAGAAAGGAAAAGAGGAAGATTTTAACACCAACTAAAAACTTGAAAAGGATGATGAGAATGGTAATTTTTGTTTCTGTTATTGGGAGAATGTTTTGTTCAGAAATTTAAAATTTTAGAAAAATTTCTTGTGGTCAGGTGGTGAAAAAGGTTTAAATATATGAATTTGATTGCTAGATTATTTTCTATTTTTAGAAATGTTTGGCCTAGATGGTCATTGATTTTTCTATTTTTTTTATCTCTTTTCCCTTTTTAGGCGTTGAGAGTAATTGACTTTGGACTAAAAAGTCAACGGAAAAAATCCTATCTTCTGATTAGAGAAAAGGTCAAATAAAATGCTACAAGAGACTGATCTGTCCCTCAAAGATAACGTTCTCTTCAATCTCAATGGATTTTATACAAGTTTTCGACAAATATTAATCAATTTTTTTTATGAATTATTAAAGAAAAACCATATTCAACAAGCATGAAATATAAATAAAATTCGTTAACAAAAACGTTAACGTTCTTTCCGTTTCAAAAGTAGTGGTAGCTTTTTCGAAAGTACCATCTTAGATAGAAGGAACATTGCTAAAGTACCCACAAAATCAACATGAAGACGTGTTTCTTTAAGTGATTGAAACTATCTCATATTTTAGTAAAAGGATGATTACCAACAATCCGCCTTAACTATTAATATTAATGATTGTGACTATTTTATATTAATGCAGAAGTTCTGCGTTTGAATCTAATTTTTTGGTATGACTAATGACTTACTAAGAATTCGTAAAGGTCGATTATATTTCAGAAAGTGTGGCACTCTTACACTTGAAGATTAAAGTCGATTGTAATAACCACAAGGGTGGTGTATGATTAGTTTGAGCTTAGGCTCCAAAGGTCAAAGTGCGTGGAGGTCCCAGGTTCGAATCCAAGAAAGAATAAAAACCCTCTCGAGGCCACGGAGGTTCAAATACAGTGACTCTGGGATACCCGTGAAGCAAATGGTCACCCTGAGATTAGCCATCTGACATAACGGTGGGATTTCCAGATTAATTAGAAAAAGTCAATTGTAATAAAGAATCAAAATTATGTTGGAAAGTAGATATAGTAATAGTATTTCTTCTTCCCTGGCCTCGATACCTTTACGGTATTATTTAATTGACTTTGAAATTCCATTCAAAACCAGATCAATTGTCTAGACTCTAGCAACCTTCCCCCTTGATTGCACTAACAAAGAAGTTCAAACTTAAACCACAATTAATTGCCTTTAGGATTGTATATGAATAATTAAGTTCCGTGAAGATGGTCGTTAACACTTATGGTATTTGAATGATTATTTTCTAACTGACGGTTGTCAAAATATCATATGGTAACGTTTTTAAATAAGTGGAACTTTAGTGGCATGAACATATGGGAGATTGAACATTCATCTTCAATCACCTTTCAGTTTCACCCACTTTCACATACAATTTAGTCACTTTTACGCGATATGAAATGACCACAATCAATGAATGAGACCTTAAATAGATAAGGAGTTCAAAATCTTGTTAAATAGAGAAGTAACTCCCCTTTGCTACAAATATCTTAACATTCCCATTTGAATTCCAACAAAAACCAAAATAATGCAGATGAATACAAGGACAAAAACAGTAAAATCATTCCCACCAAAAAGATGACTAAATTAGCAATCATATTGAAAAAAATATACAAAGTGTCATAAAGTAGAGTGTACAAACTCTTCTTTTTACAAGCATATAGAAGCTACATGACACTTGATGGCTAATATACTAAGATATGATACTTGCCATCCAAAGTTTTCCCAAGTTCCAAAAATGTCATACTTATAGTTGCATATTCCAAATTGCAAACTAGTGCTATAAAGAAATCCCAAATTGAAAAAAAAAAGAAAAAAAAAGAAAAAAAAGATAACCAGATGCAACCTCAAGTGATGATTTCTCTTACCAGCCAATCAAGACTTGGGTACGCGAAATAAAGAACAAGAAAAGATGGCAGAGCAAATAGAATTGTGATGAGGATGTACACAGCTAAGATGATTGCACTTGCAGGTATGGCATAAAGAACAATAAGTAGAAATATGAAGACCAACGGGAACTTAGCCGTTAAGTGAACAAAAAAGATTAAGGACTTACGTAGAGATGAGTGCAGTCTTTCTGTATTCAGATGGGTAGTAGTAGCTCTAGAATCATCATGTCGATTAGACTCACGTACACGTGGACCCACTACATTATTATTATTATTATTATTATTAGGATGGCTAGTAGGCTGATTACTGATCAAACCACGAGTCCAAGACCAAGCTGGTACTACTACTGGCAAATGGTCACCACAAGAAGAAGAATGAGACTTGACTCTATCACCATTCAAGCTCTCAACCATCCAAAGGAGAAAGTAGTTCTTTCGTGGAAACTTTAGGTTCCCTTTATAAACCAACCGAAATGATAACAAGTTGCACCATGGGCATGATATGAAAAAAGGGAGCTGAATTGGAAGAGTGGGTAGTTTCACAACAGCCCATTGTAATCCAAGGACACAGTTCTTACAGAGGGTGTGACCACACCATAATACGTAGGGCACATTCTCCACGATATTAAAGGATTCCCAGCAAATGGGGCATTCTAAACCTTCCTCTCTGCTGTTATTTATAGAGATATCGTCATCTGAGTAATCTGAAGAAGCTTGATTTGGTCTTGTGGAGTCGTTCTTCAGTCCAGAGGTACCCGCAATGGCTTTTGAAGCAAAACTCCACATGTTGAATGACAAGTGAAATCTATTCACCTTCTACAGAGTCAATAATAGCAGCAGATGCTCAGATCCATGCCTGCAATATTAACCAAATGATTAAACATCCATTCATTATCTTCTTTGTTGGTCATTATTATATCATTTTAAATCTTAACACAATAGTTTTATAATTGTAGCACTTATCGAATATGTAGTTATCAACCAGTCCTCAAAAAATTATAAATATATTGATGTCAGGATTCAAATAGAAGTTGTTTTTGACATCCAAAGTATGATAATTTACAGAGAGCATAGGAAGCATTATTTATGTTCTTTTCACATGGGTTTCTTACACTTGTAACAAATAAATAAATAAATAACTTACCTAACAGCAACTCTTACTTCTTTTCCATGTATAAGCAAAGAAAAGATGGAGGAAACAGCACCACTATTGTAAAAACAAAGAGCCCAGTGCTTTACGGAAGTTTCTGTGTCTTCTACAGTTCTACTCCTAGACTAGCTAGTTCTTTATTAGGTGATCAACTGCTACAATCCAAGAAATAACAGTCCCAGCTAAGGACTAGTAGAATACATCGAAAGTAATGAACATTAGTGTGAAAATATAACTGGACATTGAACCCATTTCATATGATGGGAGTTGCCAGTGTATTGGGTGCTACTTTGATTAAGTTATGTTATAGAAAAAGAGGATTCTTGCGTTTTTACCCTCCTGCTGAGAAAGCTGTTGCTTCATAATATTTCACTTACTTAACTGGTTTTCGCTGATATTGCTTGTGGAAAACAAGTTTTACAATATCCTCCATTTGTGAGAAACAATAATATTTATATGCCTATTAGTAACGAATAAAGAGGTGCCTACTACTAAGCCATATGACAAAATAAGGCACAAGGAACTACTTAAGATCTTCAGGAAAACTAAGCCCTCGACATGACTTCTGACTGAGTCCTTCAAAGTTGCCTCATCTCAATCTCTCTCCTCATGCATGCTTACGAACAAATCACACAATTACATTAATCTTGGATTGCTAGGTTCCCTAGTTAAGTTTAACAAAACTAACACAGAAACATAATAATGTTGGAATAAGGGCCAAATAATGTTATTTCTTTAATTGTTGGTTAAGGGATACAATCATGCTTGCAATACAGAATGTCGTAGAATGTGGTATAGCTTTCTTTGAGTTAATTGCTAAGCAAGCTTACAACCAACAATTTCAACATCTAAAAGTTAAATCAAATGGCATGGATAAGGCAAGTCAAATTCAGCACAAACAATGAAATTGTACAAGGCTTATTACTGTATGTTGATTGTGAACTGTTAAATACGTAAACTTACATTACTTATCTGAGTTTAGCTGAATAAAGAGGTTAGAAGGAAGAAAAACAAGATATGATAAAAACCTATAAAATCTTTAAAACAACAAAAAAGAGCATATTCTTGGCGTCAAGTCTCATGATGATATGTTCCATTTCCATATCCATCCACAAAAGTAGAATCATAATAAGGAGGACACTAGCAACAGAAAAGGTCCCTTCGTCCTTAGATGGAGGGATTATGTTAAGTTTTCCAATAAAGAATTGATATAATTCAAGTTCATCAAAATTTGGGGAAAGAAAATACATTCTTGCAACTAAGATATCTGTATCAACACTTAAACATAAACGAATATTCCGTAGCTTTCTTTTCTTTTCGTTTCCTTTCATTCTCAACGCCTCCAAAAAAACCCACGTTGAAATTGAGGGAAAAATAATCTATCGGGTATCAGAATATATTCAGTTCATAACATTCATATCACATGAGAATCCAAACATAAAAAAGCGAACATATGATCAATCAATCAATCACATCAAAATACCCCAAATTCACAGAGGTACGTCCGCCCCTTTTTCCTGAATCTCATAATCGCAAAAAAACAACGACGAATTCGACGTTTCCTATAGGAAAACAGATGAATTCCTATCACAATAACAATAAAACCTTACTTGGAATCAAAAGATTTTCCAAAAACACTGAAGAAGAAGAAGAAGAATCATAACTGGATAAAATTCAATTAAAAAAATAAAGATCGTTTTACCTAGGAATCACAACATGATGATGATGATGAGAGATGAATTGGACATAAGCAGTGGGTTCATATTTGGTAGAAACGGTGGGATACACGTACATTTATACTACAGACAACGTCGGCGAAGAGATCTGATAGCGACCAGTTCGAGACCACAAGAAATCCAAGTGTGATAAATGAAATAGATCTCCTACATCGCAGGCTTTCAGAACTTATCATACGCACTCAGCCAGCCCCCCAAATTTTAGGGCCATGTTGGATCGTTACTTGATTTACATTGCTAAGCCCACTATGTGTAGGCCCAATATCCATAAATATGTACCCGCTGCCCCTGGATGGTGTTTGGTTCACGTAATGAAATCTGTTGGAATTGGAATCTGTCAAAAAAATTAGAATATAAAGAAATTGAAATGGAATCTAATTAGGTTTGACCACGCGTTTGATTGACGGAATTTGGAATGAAATGTGTCAAATGAATTAAAATTTGTCTGTTTGATTGGCAGAATTTAATTTTGAAATTGGAATGAAATAATGATAAATGATTAAAATACCCTTGTATGGTATTTTTGCAAATTATTATTTAACTTATAAATATTATTTAATTTTCTACTTACTACCATTTATTAAAATAGAAAAAAAATACCAAATGTATATTAAAACTTTAAACCACCACTTATTAAATCAAATGTAAAAATGCACAATACAAATAAAATAGTAGATCAAATACTTTATTTATAACCCAAAATGTTCATAGATATCAATACCTAAAAATATTCATATCTACTAATACCAAATACCAAAAAGCATTCACACATAATAAGTTAATAACCAAAGTTACTAATATCCAAGTACTTATTTCAAAACTAAATCAATTTTCCTAAATAAACTTTACCACCAATCAAAGGGGCAAATTCGTCTTTCTGAAATGCTGGTAGGGAATGGAATTCACATTCCCGCACAAAATCAAAGGAATTTAAATTCAGTTCCTTGTGGATTTCAGATTACCGCCCAAAACCCAAAGAACGAACCAACACGTAAATGGAATCTAGTCAATGGAATTGACCATTCCAATTACTTTAGATTCCGTTGGAATTCGACGAACCAAACGCCACCTAATCATGGTTTCATAACAAAATCACAACAAAAATCTTTAACCATTTATTTGATTTTAAAAGGTATATATGCTTCAAAGTTCAAATGTTATTTTATATGATTCAGATTTATTATCATAAAAAGACATGATTATGAGCGTTATTTTCATTCTTTTATTGATTTTTTTGTCTTTTACTCAATCAAAAATACATCGACCAAAATTATAAGATTGGTTTTTGATTGGGTAAAAAATCGATAAAAGTACGAAAATATCTCACATTTAGCGGAAATTTTTAATGGCTGTAAAGAAAGAAGCAAATTTGGATGTTTTTACAAACCGATGGTGATCATCTTGTAATTTTAAAATTACAAGGACAAAAAATTGTTATTTCTAACAAACATAAGGACCAAATTGGTTTATGTTTCAAAAAAACCGTAGATATAAAAAAATATACAATGTACAGTTATTATTTATATTTGTGAAACCTCTATTTAATTTTATAAACAATGAACATAAATGATTAGAAGTAAATGATATTTTCCCCACGATGCCTTTTAGTAAAGTGCCTATATATCCAGGGTCGTTTTTAGGGGAGGCCGGGCCTGGCGTACGTTTAGGGCCCACAAAAAATAAGGACCCAATTTTTTTCGGTGTATACTATATAGTGTAGTTTAGAAAATATAGTAAATAAAATATACACAAATTCTTTTAGTATCTAGTATGATCCAACAAGAATATAGAATTATATTAAAGACCCAAACATGTATTAATTAATTACATCGACAAAAAAATAGGTTGTTCATTTTATAGTATTGTTTATTGTTTTTTGAAGTTTTTTATCCACTACTAAAATCTAAAACTATTTGTCCAAAAAAACGTTGATATATTATTCATCATTCATCTCTCACCTGGTCTTTTGATTTTTCCAACCATATGAATTCTATTTTTGTATTAGAACTTATAGATTTCTTGTTATTAACTAAAAAATCTCGTACATTTTGATTATTTTTTACCAACTATATGAGATGATCAAACTTATATCTATATTTAGGATTTAA
Source organism: Silybum marianum (assembly GCA_036898165.1). NCBI lineage: Eukaryota > Viridiplantae > Streptophyta > Magnoliopsida > Asterales > Asteraceae > Silybum > Silybum marianum. The sequence continues at coordinate 7,752,840 of CM072529.1, read as the reverse complement.
AACTACTTTTGTTTATTCATATATTATTGACTTTTTATTACTTAATATTTAGTAAATGAATTTTAAGTGCACTTCTGTCTCTTAAACAAGAATAAGATCTGAAGCTATAACCGATATGTGTTTTTTATTCTAAGATTGATGGTTTCTAAAAAGTTTGTTTTAAGACAAAAAGTTTAAAATTATGATGAAAACATTAACACGAGGTGATATGGAAACCCAACTCATTTACATTGATTTCTATAAAGTGTTACTTTAAATAGTCAACAATGTGACCCTAAATGATGTCAATCTATATATTAAAAGGTATATCATTGAATGTGTTTGACGGTGGAACGAATTTACGATGATATGGTACTTAATATTAATTTAGAGTTAATTATTAATTGAGTTTGCGTATAGGAATACTTAGAAAAAACGGTTTATATGAATTATTAGTATTTCATGAATTTAATGGTGGTCACTGAGTTTATTAGAGATGATCTGTTACAGTCATAGTTTGTCGGGATTAGTTCAGGCATAGTCTAGGACACCTTTCTAAAAACACAATGTATTAATATATTTTTTTCATAGTTATCGAGGGCACATTTTTCCATCTCGCGCAGGGCCTATAAAATGTCAGGAACGGGCCTGCATATATGCATTTTAGGTGGTAATATTTTGATTATTTTCCATTGTCTTTTATAAATCAATACAGTTTTGATAATCTTCAAGAATTGTTACTATGAACATCAAGAGCACAAACAACAAATTTGTATAAATTCATCAAAAAAGTTTATATTACAAAACTAACGTATTCTAAATCAAGATCAAAACTATAAATTGAAATGAGACTAATGCCAAAAATCAGAACATCTAAAGTCAAAACACTGTTAATCAAATCTAAGAAAATAAATTATCCATCCCTTAGTAGCAACATTGATGATGACCACCACTACCTAGGACACTACCATCATTGATGGCTACAAGAAGCCTTAAATAATCTACTTTCTTCATTTTAGAAAAACGTTTTAAAAAATTTATTAAAGTATAAAACAAACCTAAATATCAAAATATCTATTATCCTGAATCTTGGATAATCTATTGAAAATGTTTACCTAACCTTTTTCATGAAAACTTAACTGTTTCAAATATTGGTCTTAATATGTTATAAAATACTAGAAGGGTACTCGCGCAATACAGCGAGATCCATTTTAATTTCAATGTTGTATTTTATTTTTTATCTTTATCAATGTTATAATACGATTTTATTAGTTTTGAAAAAATAGATTTTATTTTGTAAACTTTCTTTATTTCAGATTTTTTTTAAAATTATAATATAGGTTTAATAAGGAAATTAACCAAAATAATATCATTTTTGAAATTTTAAGTAATTATGCTTTAATTAATTATACTAACTGCAAAATAATATGTTTTTAAGAGTTTTTTTTCAAATGTTTTATAATATAGTATAGATATAGATAAATTATAGTGACTAACCATGTAATTTACTCAAAACCAAATACTCTTAAATTCCATTTGAAATTTTGGGCTTACAAAAAATGGGCCGCGTGTGTAATAATTGGGCTTTTGTTCTCGAAAAAACGTTCGGAAATTTATTTATGGTAAAGCTATAATTTATCGCAATCTTTTCCATTTCTCTTGCAATTCAACATTTTAATATTTCTCTCACTACTTTACTAGCCGTTACAATCGTATGTTCACTTTAGGGTTTCTTCAAAAGGCATTAAATTAGGGTTTTTGATGAACGATATTCTATTTTGTTGGATTACAAGTCATAAAAGCGGTATGTATTTCCTTCTTTATTTGATTAATGGTTTCTTGAATCTGTATTTTGAGTAATCTTTTCATGAACTCAGTTCGTATTCATCTTCCTCAGTGTCAATAATGATTGTTTATTTTTAGTGGGTTTGCGATTTCTTTATTCTTTATTGGTAGTTTTTCTACAATTGATAGCAATTATAAGTCGGTTGGTTTTTCAACTTCGATGATTTTTTGATTAAGTCCTTGATGATTTGATTGGTTTGTTCGTATTTCCTTCTTCTTTAGCTATTTCTTTTCCATCTCTCTAATGGGATTTTGCAGAAGTTTGGGGATGATAAATACAAAATCAATTTAAGGTATATTTTTTTTTGCCAAGATTTCTTTGTTTTGTTAGATCAGCCTTTTCAACCTTTTGATAGATTCCTTGGACGAAATTGGTTTATATTTTTTTTCTCTTTTTTCTTCACTCATTAGATTTAACTTTTACGTTTATGGTGAAGGGCTGTAGTTCTAACTACGTGATTAATTAAAGTGTATTTGAAGTCGGTTTTTACATCCATTTTTGTTGGTTTTTGAGATGATTTCTCTATTTTAATATTTTTATTAATTTTTGTGAAACTTTCTCTGTTTTGTTTGATAAATCTTTTTCCTGATGTCCATTGGTTTTTCCACTTTTGTAGTCAATGTGATTATTTTGTTGACTAATTTCTTGAAGTTCTATTGTATTTTCTTCTCTTTATCTAGTTATTGCAATTGTTATTTGCATTTTGGATGAATGGGTGGCAGGATTGGGTTTCAGTAAGAAGCTTAAGAAGGGATCTCGACCATTGGATGCACATTAGAATGAGATGCAACGAGATGAGATGTATTAGATCAATTTCTTTCAAAAGCAGAATTCATGGGTGGGCATGAGATTAAAAGTGATCAACGGTTTAGATCTCTTCTCACCTTCTCACCTTAACTCTTCTTCTTACACGATCCCAAGCCACAGGTGGCATTTGTCTCGAATCATAGTATTTTGAAGTTGTTTTTTCACATCCACTTTTGTTAGTTTCTGTGAAGATCCAATATTTTGGTTAGATTAGTTTTTCATGAAGTCCTTTGGTTTCTTTTTTATTTTTTTATGAATTTGTTTTTCTTTTTCTCTTCTTTAGTCTTTGCAATTATTTTGTGGGATGTGGGTGGAATTTACCTCAAATCACCATCAACAACTTGATTTCAGACACACTCATCTCTGTATTCTTTTAATTAATTTTTGCAAATGTTTTTCTCTTTTACGAAGTTCTTTTGTCATTGCAATTGTTTTTTGTGTTTCTTTTATTTGTGATTGATTTGTTGATATTGTATATGATGTCGGTTTTACATCCACTTTTGTTTAGTTTGAGTAAGGGGTCGTTTACCAAACGCTTAACTGGGTAAGCGCTTACTATTACTGGATGAATATGGCAAGTACCAAGAGTCTTACCAAGTAAGAGCCCAAGAGTCTTACCCGGGAAGTGAGGGTAAATTGTTGCATACGAGGCTGTTTTGGTGGACTAAAACCTTACCTGGCAAGTAAGTGATAGAATTTTACCGGTAAGTGCTTACCAGGTAAGTGTTAGGTAAATGGCCCCTAACCTTTTTATTTTTATTTTTTAAGTCCATTTGTTTTTCAACTTGTATAGTCAATGGGATGATTTTTTTGATAGATTTCTTGGACGAAGTTGGTTTGTAATTTTTTTCTTCTTTTGAAATCAACTACATGATTAATCAAAGTGTATTTGATGTTGGTTTTTTACATCCATTTTTGTTGGTTTTTGAGATGATTTCTCTCTTTTATTGACCTTTCAGTGAATTATGTTGATTTCTACTTATATAGTGGGTTTTGGTGTTTATTCATTTATTTCTTATGAAGTTTGTTTTTTACATTTTAGTTGTGATTTTGTGTTATGCTGATGGCATTTGTCTCGAATCACCATCAAGTACTCGATTCGAGGGATAACTATCGGTAGTTTTCTTTATTTGATCAGTTTCTTGAAAAAAAAATTTGATTTTTTTTTTTGTATTATGAATTTTTTTACATAACTTTCATCATTTTTTGTGAAGCTGTCTCTGTTTTGATTTATTTCTTCTTTCTTTAGTTTTTTGATCAGTATTGTTATTTTCTTTCTTTAGTTTTTTTGCCAAGATTTCTTTGTTTTGATTTATTTTTCTTTGTTTAGTTCTTTTGCCAAGATTTCTTTGTTTTGTTAGATCAAACCTTATCACCAAGTCGGTTTGTGTTCAACTTCTTTCTTTGTTTTGTTTTGTTCGAGTAAAGGGGCGTTTACCAAACGCTTACTTGGGCAAGTGCTTACTATTACTGGATGAATAGAATATAGCAAGCACCAAGAATCTTACCCGGTAAGAGCAGTAAGAGCAAAAGAATGACCGAGAGTCTTACCGGAAAGAGAGGGAGACGGCTCTTACCATGGTTAACACTTACCGGGTAAATTGTTGCATACGAAGCTGTTTTGATGGACTAAAATCTTACCTGGTAAGTGAATGATAGAATTTTACCGGTGTAAGTGCTTATCGGGTAAGTGTTTAGGTAATCGGCCCCTAACCTTTTTTTTGAAGTGGGTTTGACATTTGTCTCAAATCATTGTTAGTTGTTCTTTTACAACTTTTGCAGTCAACGTGATAATTCTTTACAAATATCTTAAAGAAGTTCTTTTGTATTTTCTTTTCTTTAGTCATTGCATTTATTTTTCTGTGCTTTGGGATGCATTTGTTTCCATCACCATAAAAACTTGATTTATGGCACAATGACAACCAAATTTTGATTTGATTGGTTTCTTGAATTTTTACTTTGAAGTTGGTTTTGTTTGCATGAAGTTTCATTAGTTTTTGCATTAATTTTTTATATTTTTCCAGCTGATTTATGTAATTTTCACTTAACAAAGACGTCGTTAATTTACACGGTTCTTCCCTCTTTCGCTCTCCGTTTTCCTTTGAAATTTATATTTTCATGGCTTACCAGAAGTAATGGTGATACTCAAATGTTGTTGGGGGGGTACCTCTGATGTAAACTATATGACATAATGTTTCGAGGGTTATATTCCATGGCATGCAAAGAGGTAATATGTATTTAAAATATTTTGTTCTACCGATGGTTTGGGTAGTTAATCGCTGCATTGTATCGGCGGTTTTATGATATTCGGTTTTATTCTCTTCTATTTTATTGAGATTCATTTTGTTAACATTATGTGTGTTGAAAAAGTGGTCAATGGAACTACAAAGATGACAAATATAATTCTCCTCTCAAAGAGAATTTTCAGTGAAAAAACGGAAACCCCTTTTAGCAATTTCTTGCTTCTTACTGAAATTAATGAACCGAGATTCAGATGAGAAAATGACATGATTGGGGGAACCGAGAGTTAAGAGTAAAGTACATCGCTTTAAGATTTATACTTTTATATGTTATGATGTTCTTTTCGATTTTGACTTGTTTACTGTTGGTCAATTTATACGTGTCTTGTTTAGTTGTTAAGCATTGGTAACTTTTTGCTGTTTGTTTATGTTTATGAACATAATTTGATGGCTGTTGGAACCAGTAAATAATCACAATATTGATATTTGTTTCTTTGCCATCAACAACTCGTTCTGTAATGGGATTTTGCACAAGTTTGCGGACGATAATACAAGATCAATTTAAGGTATGTTCTTCTTGACACCTATCTTCTTCATGGATGATGGTTCCCAATTAATTCTCATGATTTTTCTTTCATGAATCGATTGTTCATGGAACTATCCAATTTTATGTTCTACTTGTTTTAAATTTTAATTTCCAAATATCTGATTTGAAGTTGGTTCAAGATTTCTTTGTTTTGATTTATTTTTCTTTCTTTAGTTTTTTGCCAAGATTTCTTTGTTTTGTTAGATCAACCTTTTCACTAAGCCGGTTTGTATTCAACCTCTTTAATTCTTATTGTTGTGATGATTTGTTATTTAACTATTTCCCGATGAAGTTGGTTTGTATGATCAACCACCACTCAATATGAGGCACATTTGCTTAAATATCGATGGTATTCTTTATTTCATTGATTTTTGTGTTTTGAAGTCTGGTTTGTATACGGTTTTTCATTAATTTTTGCAAGTTTTGACTAATTTTTTGTCAATGGGATGATTTTTTTGATAGATTTCTTGGACGAAGTTGGTTTATATTTTTTCTCTCTTTTTTCTTCATTCATTGGATTTAATTTTACGTTTATGGTGAAGGGCTGTAGTTCTAACTACATGATTAATCAAAGTGTATTTGAAGTCGGTTTTTACATCCATTTTTGTTGTTTTTTGAGATGATTTCTCTATTTGAATATTTTTTACATCAACTTTTATTAATTTTTGTGGAACTTTCTATTTACCTGATGTCCATTTGTTTTTCCACTTTTGTAGTCAATGTGATTATTTTTTCGGCTAATTTCTTGAAGTTCTATTGTATTTTCTTCTCTTTATCTAGTTATTGCAATTATTATTTGCATTTTGGGTGAATGGGTGGCAGGGTTGGGTTACGCTAAGAAGCGTAAGAAGGGATCTTGACCATTGGATGCACATTAGAATGAGATGCAAGTATGCAACGAGATGAGATGCACCGGATCAATTCCTTTCAAAAACGCAATTCATGGGTGGACATGAGATTAAAAGTGATCAATGGTTTAGATCTCTTCTCACTTCTCACCTTAACTCTTCTTCTTACACGATCCCAAGCCACGGGTGGCATTTGTCTCGAATCATAGTATTTTGAAGCTGTTTTTTCACATCCACTTTTGTTAGTTTCTGTGAAGATCTAATATTTTGGTTAGATTAGTTTTTCATGAAGTCCTTTGGTTTCTTTTTTATTTTTTTAGGAATTTGTTTTTCTTTTTCTCTTCTTTAGTCTTTACAATTATTTTGTGGGATGTGGGTGGAATTTACCTCAAATCATCATCAACAACTTGATTTCAGACACACCCATCTCTGTATTTTTTTGAAGTATGTTTTTTTTCCATATAATTTTATTAATTTTTGCAGATGTTTTTCTCTTTTACGAAGTTCTTTTGTCATTGCAATTGTTCTTTGTGCTTCTTTTATTTGATTGATTTGCTGATATTGTATATGATGTTGGTTTTACATCCACTTTTGTTTTGTTTGAGGAAGGGGCCATTGCCGGATGAATATGACAAGTACCAAAAGTCTTACCCGGTAAGAGCCCAAGAGTCTTACCCAGTAAGTGAGGGTAAATTGCTGCATACGAGGCTGTTTTGGTGAACTAAAATCTTACCTGGCAAGTAAGTGATAGAATTTTACCGGTAAGTGCTTACCAGGTAAGTGGCCCCTAACCTTTTTATTTTTATTTTTTAAGTCCATTTTGCTTTTCAACTTGTCTAGTCAATGGGATGATTTTTTTGATAGACTTCTTGAATGAAGTTGGTTTGTATTTTTTTTCTTCTTCTTTTGAAATCAACTACATGATTAAGTGGTCGTTTACCAAACTGTTACCCATGTAAGCGCTTACCTTACCATATGAGTATGGCAAGTACCGAGAATATTACCCGATAAGTAAGTGATATAATTTTTTTTGTGCGACGGCTCTTACCACAATTAGCACTTACCGGGTAAATTGTTGCATACGAGGCCGTTATGATGATCTAAGTTCTTACCCGATAAGTAAGTGATATAATTTTACCTGTAAATGCTAAGTGTTTAGGTAAACGGCCCCTAACCTATTTTTATGAAGTTGTTTTGACATTTGTCTCAAATCATTGTTACTTGTTCTTTTACAACTTTTTCAGTCCACATGATAATTTTTTATTTAACTATTTTCTAAATATTTGATTTGAAGTTGGTTATCACTTTCTTTAGTTCTTTTGCCACGATTTCTTTGTTTTGACTTATTTTTCTTTCTTTAGTTTTTTGCCAAGATTTCTTTGTTTTGTTAGGTCAACCTTTTTACCATTGTATTCAACTTCTTTAATTCTTAGTGCTGTGATAATTTTTGATTTAACTATTTTCTGATGAAGTTGGTTTGCAACCACTCGATACGAGGTACAATTGCTTAAATATCGATTGTATTCTTTATTTCATTTATTATTGTATTATAAAGTTTGATTTCTATATGATTTTTCATTAATGATGTCTCCTTTTTATTGACTTTTCTGTGAATTATGTTGATTTTTACTTATAAAGTGTTTTTTGTTGTTTATTTATTTATTTATGATGAAGTTTGTTTTTACATCTTTGGTCGTTATTTTGTGTTATGTTGATGGCATTTGTCTCGATTCACCATCAAATACTCAATTTGAGGGATAATCACCCTAGTTATCGGTAGTTTTTTTTATTTGATAAGTTTATTGAAATAATATTTTGAATTTTTTTTTGTATTACGAATTTTCTTACGTGAACCTTATTAATTTTGTGAAGCTCTCTCTATTTTGTTTGATAAATATTTTTCCTGATGTCCATTTATTTTTGAACTATTATTTTTTTCTTGAAGTTCTATTGTATTTTCTTCTCTGTAGTCATTGCAATTATTATTTGCATTTTCGTTGAATGGGTGGCATTTGTCTAGAATAATAGCACACCGGCCACAAAATGCATCAAGTTTTCTTTACATAACTGGTTTCTTGAAAGAGGTAATATGTTTTTGTAATACCCTAGTTTCTTAATCTCTATGATTAAGCCTTAATTACAATTTTTATGAGTAAATTAAGCACTCTAAAAGTGGTCCAGCTGCTGTCCCATTTTCTGTTTTGCAAAACAAGTACTTTCCAAGTCAAGAACATGAGGAATCAATCTAGTTAGGGCTAGCAAGTCTATTAAGATGATTAAGCAATCTATAGAATGAATTGCCAAAGCTAGTAAGCATGAGAAAGCAATCTAAAAATGGTGAAATGATAAGCTAGTTATGTGTTGGCAAAGCTAACGGATTGCAAGCCAAGTTTAAAGAAAAAGACAAATTGTACTATAAGCATGAGGTGGTAGATTCTCTTATCCTTAAAGGATGAAGTGTTACACTATGAATGAAGTACAAGTTTGAGAGCTATAGGAACAAGTAGTTTGATGCATTAAATTCACCTATAAATAGAGCTTCAAGTATCACTATTAGTTCATACCAAAATCAATAACATTTCTCTCTATACTCAAGCTATAAGAAAGGGATTAGCTAAGCTTAATCAAGGTGAGTACTTATGTGATTTATGAGTTACATACATGTTACATAAAAGTATTTTATGTTTTACAAGAAATGTTGGCATGTATCTTTACAAGAAAATATTGAATATATAATGTATATATATTCATGATTTCATGTTTGATACAAGTATGTGTTTTATACACAAGGCATGAAAGTGTTTACATGTTATGATACAAGTATGTATTACACAAGTACATGTTATATCCAACATACGGGATATTACAAGAAGGGACGTCTTGCAAACGTACCTTACGGGACAACCTTTAATGGACCCGGAGGTTAGCAAACCTCAAGGCAAGTATGGTATTATACTACATGTGACAAGTGAGATCTCAAAACACGGTTTTACACGTGCATGACAAGGGGTTAGCAAACCTCAAGGCAAGTATGGTATGCAACATGTGACAAGTGAGATCTCAAAACACGGTTTTACACGTGCATGACAAGGAATGTTTTTACATGACAAAATATTCATCCTTATGCAAGACGAGTGTTGATTTGAAATATTATTCAAATATCATGAAAATGATACATTTATGAAAACCATAAATACTCACTAAGCTTTTAGCTTACATATCTCATGTATGTATCTCAGGCAAGAAGGAGTAAGGACCTCATGAAGTAGTTGCTATTTTAATGATGTATTAGCATTTTACGCAAGTTTCCGCTTATGTTTCAACTCTGATGTAATATTAATGAAATAAAGATCAAGTTCAAGTTTCTATTCAAGATTTAGTAGTTTTATCAAGTAAAGTAACGACACCTAACATTCTAAGGAAATTGGGGCGTTACAGTTTTCTTATTTACCCATGAGCCAATCACAGTGCTTATTTAAAACATTTTGGTCTACAGATGGTTTGGGTAGTTAGTCACGGCACTATATCGGTGGTTTTGCGGTATTTGGTTTGAAGTTTTATTATTGAGATTCATATGTTGTTACATTATGCATGCAGATTATTTGCTGTTGCTGTTTGAATGTTGTAACATTTGAAATAGTGATCAATGACGCCATTTAAATCTTAAGGGTTGGGTTCCGGTGAGAAGGAGAGTGGGAAGAAGCGTAAGAAGAGATCTCCACCATTGGATGCACATTAGGAGGGGATGCGAAGAGATCTCCACCATTGGATGCACATTAGGAGGGGATGCACCAAGATGAGATATACCGAGATGCACCAGATCAATCTCTTTATGAACCCCAAATTACGGGTGGGTTTGAGATTAAAAGTGATCAAGGGTCCAGATCCCTTCTCACGCTTCTCACCTTAACTCAACTTCTCACACATTTATATGTATATCTGCTTATATATAGATTCAAATGAGAAAACGATACGAAGACATGACACATGGATAATGGGATCCAAAGAAGATTGAGAATATGGAAATGTGCTTATATGTGTGGTGTATACGAGTCTAAAACCAAACCAATAATAAAAGAAAAAACTTCTCATTAGTCATTGCAATTATTATTTGCATTTTGGGTCTCGAATTATATCAGATTATATAATTTGAGGCTCACCGGCTACAAAATGCAGTCAGTTTTCTTGACATAATTGTTTTCTCGAAATAGTATTTTGAAGTCGTTTTTTCACTTTCACGTTTTTCACAAGTCCGTTGTTTTCTTTTTTATTTATCGTGAATTTGTTTTTCCTTTTCCTTTTTTAGTCATTGCAACAAATTTTGTATGATGTTGGTTATTGCGATTATTTTGCATGATGTGGGTGGATTTTGTCTTCAGGAACCTAATTATCAGTGTTTTTTATATTTTATCGGTTTCTTGAATTTGCAATTTGAAGCCTGTTTCTTCACTGAATTTTTAATTATTTTTGCAAAGCTTTCTCTGTTCTGTTCGATTAACATTTTCTGAATTCACACTTTGAAGCCTGTTTCTTCACTGAATTTTCAATTATTTTTGCAAAGCTTTCTCTGTTCTGTTTGATTAACATTTTCGTTAGTCGTTTTGTTTTTCAACTTATTTAGTCAATGTGTTGATGTTTTTGAAAAGGGGTATGAAACTAATTAAAAAATCTGCTCAATATCTGTCTTTTGATATAACAATGCTTAATAGCTCATTTGATGAATTTCTTTTTTTTCCTTGTAAAATCTCTTGTTTTATCTCTAAATTTCAAGTGCATATTGATGGAAACTTGTATGGCTCAAGAACCATAGTGAAAAATGTGTGAAATTGTTGTGGATTCTACATTTTATTGGCATTCTCGATGAAACTTGAAATCTTTTTTGCATGGATGCAGGTATATTATTATTCATGAGTACTAAAGTTAAGACCTTGTTTGTTTTTTTCATTTTAAGCTCTTAACCACCATTTATGTCTGATTCGTTTAGACGTTTTATAACCATTTCGGAACTAAAATCAGACTTTAGATTTCAGCACCTATTTAAAAAAACGCCACCTAAATCTGAAAATTTGAGAATATATGAAGTATACTTGGACTTGGGAGTCTTTTATAGCTAAATAAACACCATAAGTATAAGAAATATCCTCAAATTGTCAACATTTTGGTCAACGTCAACTTGAGGAAAATGTACAAATTGTGGATAAGTTAGGGTCCGTTTACCAAATGTTTATTCGGATAAGTGCTTATTAAGAATAAGGCAAGTATCAAGAATCTTACCCGGTAAGAGCAAAAACAAGGACCGAGAGTCTTACCCGGTAAGCGAGGGCGACGGCGCTTACCACGGATAGATCTTACCGGGTAAATTGTTACATGCAATACCATTTTAGTGGACTAAAATCCTACCCGGTAAGTAAGTGATAGTTTTGAATTTGCAAGCACAAGGTTTCCTCTCCATTCTAATTTGCAATTTACGTTTTCCACATTTAGTATATATAAAGATAATCGCAATACAAATTACAAAATAGACTGGACAATGATAAAAAAAAATATACAATTAAGGATTACACGAAAGCAATAAAAAAACAGAATTTATATTTAGTTATTAAGAATTCGGGTTTCAGGTCGGATCGGGTGCCGAAGATTAAGACCCCACCCGAACCTATATACCCGACCTAAATTTCGGACTTCAGGTATCGGGTATGACCGGGTGGTGAGGGTCGGGTTGTTCGGGGTTTTTCGGGTCGGTTTTTTGTGGTTTTCGGGTATGGTCGGGTTTTGCTCACCCCTAGAACTCCCTGTGAGCCCTTCATCTGAACGGTATGCACAAATGCATACAAACGATTGAAACTGTTTTTTTCCTACGCATGAGTGCGTCGTATGCACAAATAGGGATGGTGATTTGCCCCGCCCCGTCAGGGAACCCGGTTCTCCCTCCCCGTTCTGGGCCAGAGATTCCCCGTAAAAACGGGTACCGGGGCCGGGGATCCCCAAATGTTGAAGCCGGATCGGGGCCGGGTAATGTATTCCCCAACCGGCCCCGGCCCCGTATGTACATATTAACTAAAAAATACTTTTTTAAACTAGTTTTTACCCTTTTTTTTAAATATTTTGTGCTGAACCGGGGATTGACCGGGGATAAGCTTAAAAAAACCGGGGATGAGATTGGATTCCCCGTACCCGCCGGGGACCGGGGCCGGGGTCGGGGATGGGGTAGTGAAACCGGGGTCGTGGCCGGGGATTGCATACCCCGCCAAATCCCCGCCCCGTTGTCATCCCTATGCACAAATGCATGTTACAAATTACCAATATGCATTTGTGCATACCGTCCGGATGGAAGGTTGCTAGGTGTTCTTCAGTTTTTTTTTTTTTAGTATTTTCTCTTGAACATCCTTCTATCTCTCTCTAGAGAGAGATTCATGCAATGACTGTAACAATTTAAGAAAATACGATGGTAATCCTCAGCCAATCATTTGGGTAATTAAATTTAATAAAGAGAATTCATATAAAAAATCATATATTATCTGGGCAACTTTTATCATGTGACTTAAGTTGCCCCAAAAGTTGTCCGCTCTGGTTAGTGCAAAATCACATATGATTTTGTATATGAAAAAAGTTTCTCGTATTCTTGTAAAAAATTAGCGTTCTCGTATGAACCTGTCTCTCTCTCTCTCTCTCTCTATATATATATATAGTGTATGGCTTGGTATCATGTGAGGCTAGCTTTTCTTGTGACTCGGTTTTTTATACATGAAAGTTCACAGCAAAAAACTTTTAGCTCATGTAGTTTACCCAAAAACTAAATTGTCCCTCATAACGGTTGTTAAATGAAATGTTAACTATATGGACCTTGAATGTTATGGAATTGAAAAGTTAAGGAACCATCAATGTAGATAGGATTTTTTTAAAAACCAAATCCAAAATTTGAACATATCACATGGACTATACCAATGTAATTCACTCTATTTTAATTATAAGAACTATATTATTTTAAACTATTAATCAAATTTTCTTTCAAATAAAACAATTCAAGATTTTATAAGTATTTAATCTTAATACATTTTACATGATTTTCAACCTATTTGACTAAGGGTGAACATGGTAAGATACCATGTGTTTTTTTCAATATCGTATATCAACCAACTATAATTGACACGAAAATATTTATATCGTGTATCAACCAACTCTACTTGGTACTAACTTTTTTTAATTGATACGATTTTGTACCAACATCTTAAAATTTGAAGTTACAGTTACAAATTTATTAACATTAAATATAATTTGTTGTCCAAATAATTTAATATAAGCCTAAAGTGGAGGCTTGCATTTAGAAGAGAAGGAGAAGGAGACACTGATTATGAGTCACAAACTTAGAAAATTAGTCAATTAAGGTTGCTATGACTTATGAGGCATTCATCCCTAACTAGTAAGTGAGTAACACTAAGTCAGTAATCGAGTAAATGAATATAATGTAAAATTAATAAATGACTAAAATTCCTCTAAACAACAATGGAATGCATTAATAATTAAACATAATTCACTTGATTAATTTTTTAATTTAATAAATAATTTATATATAGTCGGTACGGTATGGTGTTACCGTGGTATACGATTTTTAATATCACGTACCAATCAAGTTTATGAAATTGGTAGTTGATACTAATTAAATTGGTATAGTTAGTAATGCAATTTGTTGATGTGTCATGATACAAATTTGACACTCCTATATTTGACACATTCTTCTTTTAGATAACTATTTTTTAATTTTACTTTTTAAAACACAACCCATACTACCCATTTTTCGTTGCATTTGCCATCTGATAGTAAAAGTAAAAAATTAGGGTTGTCAATGAGTAGATGGTTAATCAATTATCCAATCCATTTATGTAATAACCCAAGTATTTTAGGTATTTACTGTTAATCCTTGGGCTATTAGAACACTTAATATGTGTGGGCTTGGATCAGTTTTGGTGGTTGGGCTAGGGCTTAATACCTTGGAAGCCCGGTATATAAATGCTCATAAGAAGAGAAATCCCTCATTTCTCTCATTTGCTCAATATCAGTGTGTGTGAAGAAAACATACGTGAAGGAGAAGAAATCAAAGGAAGAACATTCAATCTTAGAGCATTCATCATTTTCAGGTATGAATACTTCACCTTCTCCACTTTCAAGCTTACTAGTCATTTAGGGATTAGGAAACCATGGGGTTTTATGTTTTGTTTGGTTAATATGTTAATGGCGATTCTCAAATCAACAGATATGAGATGATTAGATGTTTTAGAATTATCATCTTCATTAATTGCTTGTTTCAATTGAATTTGGGTTTGTTTTCAATAAAAACCCACCATGGATGAATTTGAGTTCTCCAATGGGGCTTTAATCCATGGAATCAAATGGATGCATTTGGTTTGATGGATATCTAGGGATGTTTATAAGGTATTGGGATTGAGTTTTATGCATAAAAATCAATGGAAATCGATTTGGGTTTTGGTTTTGGAGTTTGGTTCCCGGAATGAAATTTGTGCAGGAAAACAATCGCTTAAGCGAGTCTCTGGCGAGTCATGACTAGCATGAGACTCGCCAAGCCCACTGTTGGGCATTTTTCATTTTTTCGTTCGATATCGGTTTGGGGTTCTAGCTTGAGTCCTTGGTTAAGGGATTGGTAAACGAGTCTTTTGGGATTACTTTAGGGTTGTATACTCATAGTTTGATAACCTCAATTCAGGTGTTCAGTTGGTGATCACATAAGGTTTAAAGTGTGTTCATCGGGTGGTAAATCAGGTGAGTTCCCTATCACTTAAAAATGCAATGTGGAATGTTTCAAATGCTTACTTAATGATTATGGTTTCTTTAAATGCTTCGTTTATATGCAAAAACTACCATGATCACTTTTATAAGCTTTTGGGTTCGGTATGCGCATTACCTGTTACTAATTGGCAAAGTCGGATGTAAAATCCTATCGTTAGGTGTGCTAAATCCTACGAATAGGTGTGATCGGGGTATAAAATCCTATTTAGGTGTGATAAATCCTATATAGGTGTGAATTGACTTGCCATGTTTATTTATTCGTAAAATCATTGCATGTTTCTAAATGAGTTATGAACTACTGAAAATTATAAACTGTTTTCTTGGGAATTCACTAGACCTTTTGGTCTAACCCTCACTTTTCAAAATAAAATATTTTCAGGCAGGTACGTTACCAGGCGAGGGGATAAGGGCAAAGGGAAGATGTAGAGATTACTTCCGAAGAGCTTTAGTTTCCGTTTTAGTTTTATTGCATTCAGCTGTTGACTTAGATTTTCAGACTCCCGTTGAATTTTATCTTATTTGTGATTTGGGAATTGTAATGAATTAATCGTTGGTTGGTTAATTATTTGGTGATTATTGAACCTTGAATTATATCTATCGTTGGATTTAAATTTTGGATGGCTACAATTTAAAATAGCGGGTAACAAAACGAGTAATTATCCATGTCATATAACTCTTATCCATATATATACACACACATATCTACATATAAAGTGTGTGTGTATATATATATATATATAATAAGTTAATAACGGGTAATGGATAAATGGATAACGAAAAACACTTTAGCCATACATTATCCATTAAAATATCGGTTAAACGGGTAACGTATAAATGTATAAAATTTTCTTTACCAATACCCTTATCTAATAGGTCGAAACATAACAAGTAACGGATTTATCCTTACCAATTGTCAGTCTTAAGTAAAACCAAGTTATGGACCCAATAGGACGCTTCCGTTTTTCGTGAATAATAGATATATGAGTAAACTACTATTTTGGTCCCTGTGGTTTTAAAACTGTTTTTTTGGTCCCTGTGGTTTCATTTTACTTCTATTTTCGTCCTTACTACTAACCCAGTTAAAAGTAGCCATTAAAAACTTTTGGAAATTTACATATTTAGTCCTTGTGTTGTTTAAAATTTAAAATATTTAGTTTTTGTGTTATAAAAAGTTTAAAATATTTATCCTTCAATTTTATTTGTTATATTAAATATTAATAAACTATAAATTTGATATTTATATGTTATATTTTTTTTATTTTTTCTTTCTTTATTATATTTTAATACACATATCACACACACACACACATATATATATATATATATATTGTTTTTAATTTAAATATCAAACAAAGTTGTATTAATTAATAAAAGATAATGTTTAAATGAAATATAAAATATTGAAAGAAAACTGTATTCAATAAAAACAACCGATTAAGTATAAATAAAACTATTTTTTTTATCTCAATTACTATTAAAAATTTTCGGATATAATCTAAAACAAATGTAAAAATTTGAAAAAAAATGGTGTAATTTATTTATCAACACTTTAATAGAAAAATATTACGAATCATTAAAGTCTTTATGTTATAAAAGTTTAAAATAGTTAGTCTTTGTGTTAAACTTTAAAAATATGTATAAATATTTAAAATATGTATTAAACTTTTTCAGATAATAATTTAAGATAAATGTAAAACTTTTAAAATTGCTATTACTTATTTATCAACAATCTTAATGATTTGTAATATTTTTCCATTAAATTGTTAATGAATGAATTACATGTTTTTTTCAAAGTTTTACATTTGTTTTAAATTATATCCGAAAAAGTTTAGTTGGATTTGAGAAAAAATAATTTTATTTACATTCAACCGATTGTTTTTATTAAATACATTTTCCTTTCATTATTCTATATTTCATTTAAACTTTATCTTTTATTAATTAATACAGTTTTGTTTGATATCTAAATTAAAAACAATATATATGTGTGTGTGTGTGTGTGTGTGTGTGTGTGATATGTGTATTAATATATAATAAAGAAAGAAAAAGTAAAAAAAATTATAACATATAAATATCAAATTTATAGTTTATTAATCTTTAATATAATAAATAAAGTTGAAGGATAAATATTTTAAACATTTTATAACACAATGACTAACTATTTTAAATTTTAAACAACACAAGGACTAAATATGTAACTTTTTAAAAGTTTTTAGTGGATAATTTTAACTGAGTTAGTGGTAAGGACGAAAATAGAAGTAAAATGAAACGATAGGGACCAAAAAAGTAGTTTTTAAACCATAAGGACCAAAATTGTTATAAACAATAAACCACAAGGACCAAAATCGTAGTTTACTCTAGATATATTTACAGCCTTCGATACAGAATTTTAAATCCAAATAATTTATAGTGGAATAATTAAAAGAGTAAATTACAATTTTGGTCCTTTATCCATGTTCGCTTTTTGGTTTTCGTCCCTCCAAAGATAAAAGTACATTCTTGGTCCCCTAGATATTCACCACCACCACAATTCTCTCTTATTAAATATTCACCACCACTACAATTCATAACTAAATACCAAACCAGATTCAAATCCCATTACCTAAATCAGATTCAATCCCATAACCTAAATCAGAGATCCAGTATGCGAAAGATAATACTCAGCCAAACATTTGTAGCTTTCTACAGACTACAAACGCATCACCAAACAACATAAGATGATTATATATATATATATATACACACATAACACCCATAACAAATCAACAATTCCAATAAGTTTGAGACCTAAATTACCTTCTTATGAATGATAATCAATCAGAAATTTCTTCAAACAAAACAAGGGGTGTAGCAGATTGATCAGAAATTGAATCTAATACTAAATCTAAATGCAAGAAGAAAAAGTCACATCTTGATCGAAATGCAAACAAGAAAAACCCAACAAAAAACTAAATATTAACTTAACTACACATCCTATATGAAAAACTAAATATTAACTTAACTACACATCCTATATGAAATTTCTAAAATAAAAACGAGCCCAGATCTGGTTCGATCAAAATCTTCAAAAGGAGGACATTGCTTCAAAGTTTAAACGATTGCTTCAGATCTGACCGTTAATGTTGCTTCAGATCTTGACCGGTGGTGGTGGTGACGGAAACGAACGGTTGCTTCAGATCTGACCGTTATATTGCTTCAGATCTTGACCGGTGGTGGCGTTAACGGAAACGAACGGTTGCTTCAGATGTTGACCGGCGGTGGCGGTGGTGGTGGCGATGACGGAAACGAACGGTTGCTTCATATCTGACTGTTATGTTGCTTCAGATCTTGACAGGTGGTGGCGGTGACGGAAACGAAAAATAGAGAGGGGAATGGGACTTCGTCAGAAAAAAAGATGGGGGCCATGGTGGGTGGTTTCCGGTGAAAAGAGAGAGGGAAGGAGGCGGCTGATTGATATGGGGAAGAACATGGGGATGAAGGAAGGGTTTTGATTTTTCAAGTAATAATATAATATAATCTCGAAAAAAGTATAATGTAATTTTCAAGTTTTTTTAATATAATATAATTTCTAAAAAAATGAATATTATTAAATATTTTATTTATTTATTTATTTCTAAGGAAATTAAAAGCAACACAGTGAAAAGATGAAAATGCCCCTCACGTGAGGGGCACATGGGATGGCTAACGGCAGATTTTGGACGGCGTCAGTGAGAGGGACCAAGGGTGTTATCAAAAACTCGTTTGGAAGACCAGGAATGTACTTTTACCTTTGGAGGGACCAAAACCAAAAAACGAGCATAGATAAAGTACCAAAATTGTAATTTACTCTAATTAAAATGAAAATCTCAATTGAAAATTATAAGAACCAGAAAATATATGGTCTTTTAGACTTTTGAATCGTATGGGTAAAAATATAATGTTATTTTTACAATATGTTTATTTTTAATGTGTATTTTTTTGTTTTATATTATAAAATAACATTGCATTTTTATATGCATTATTTCACAATATATAACAACAAATTATCAATTATTATGGTTCTTAACATTTTTATGATTATTATTTAATTATGTCCCGAAACGTACATTGTCTATAAGAATCATAATTGATTTGTAAGTTTCCCTCATTTCTTTATCACATATACTCAGTGGCGGATCCAGGATTTTTGTCCACCGGGTCCCATTGAGATATACTAAAGGCGCGTAAATTCACCCGACGTGTTTCAAGAAAATTTTAAAGTTTTTTAGTTGATTTCAAGAAATTTTCTTATTGTTTTTGTCGATTTCGAAAGTTTTTTTTCGGGTTTTTTTTATTGATTTCAAGTAACTTTTTTAGTATTTTTGTTAATCGCCGTTCGCCGGCAAGATAAGGTCGCTTGAAATTTTTTACTGGAGGGAACTAAGGCTAAATACAATATTTTTGATTTTTTAGCCTATAAAATTTATTTTTTTAACATTTCACTGGGAGGGTGGGACCCCCCCCCCCTCCCCTCCCTCCGTTTTTGCTGCTGGATCCGTCCTTGCGTATACTTGAACTGCATTGTTATCGAAACCTTGTCAATTTGTAAGGAAACCAACAAATAAGATTCCAATTCACAATTTTTTGGGTACTAATAAGATTGAAATCATTTAATCTTGTCGTATTTCAAAATTATAATGTTTTACTATTCAAATGTGTCTTACAAAAATCGAGCAACCTAGTGATCTATTACCGAAACCATGAATACTTTAAATTGAAATTATCTTGGTTAAAACAAAAGTCAAATTCAAGGAAGAAAGCTTTACTCAGAAGTAAAAATTGGAATGATGGTGTAGCTTACAATCCATTGCTTCTTTCATAATTTTTATAATTTAAAAACTCACAATCTTGTCACCTATTTTGAACCCATCTTTCCTTTTTCTAAAGCATGACTTGAGTGGCTGTGTCAAACCAAAACTTTAAATAATTTATAAGGTTAGAAAAAAGAAATATAAAAGACGAGATCGGTCGAAATTACAACAGATTTTAATAAAAACTAGTGTTTGGTACCGTGCAATGCACGGTGACGAGGAAATTATTGTTACAATATATATATATATATATAAGTTAGATAAAACATAATTTATGGTTGTGCCATATTATCTATTCGAGATTTTCTTCGATGGCTAAAATATTTTTTAAAATATATGTACCTAGATAAGATAAAATGTAATTCCTCAATTAAGAAAAAAACCATTCAAAATAAGAAAGTTCAATGATTTTTTCATTCAAAATGCCAAAGTCAAATGGGTTTTTCATCCCAAAAAATAGTTCAGGGACTTAATCATTCAAAATGATAAAGTTTAATGGTTTTTTCATTAAAAAAATAGTTTAGGAACTTAACCATTCAAAATGAGATAGTTTGTTGGGTTTTCTTGAACAATTCCCATAATTTAATACGGAGTAATATAGTTAATGATGAAATTGTTAAAATAGAGTAGCTATTGTAGTTGAATGTATTTTTTTTAAATTCTTATTTTTGATACTCTATTTTGAAAATTTTATAACATAGTTGTTGTCTTGTTGGAGATGCTCTATAATCTCATACCCTTATTCATGGTTGTTTTTTTGTATGTTTTTCAGCAAAAACAGGTCAACTAAAAGAATACATTATAACATCTCATCTATTTTATCATATACTCACCTATTCTTCCGAATCTATCATAGATAACCAAATAAGACATCTCATCCACCTTTTATATATTAAGTATTAACACCTTCTTTCAAATCTATCGTTTTTTGCCTATGTGGGATAAACAAATAAGCATCTCATCCATCTTGTATATACTAACCTCTTTTTCCAAATATATTGTTTTTTGGTCGTCATAGATAATCAAATTAGACATCTTATAATCTTTTACATACTCACTCATTCTTCCAAATTTATCGTTTTTCCATCGATAATATCACAATTCAAGAATTGAGAATAGTTAAATCTTATTATGACTTGTAAGATAATATAAAAAGTATCACAATTCAACATTTGATACTCTATATAACTTGATTGAAAAATGATTTGTATACATTTATCTATAAATATATTTACATATATAAATAGTTTATTTTAGAAAAATAAGGATTGATTAAAGATAATATTCATCCAACTAATCATTTAATTAGCCAAATCTTTTATAAGTACTTTTAATCTTTAAACTTACATTGTTATCAATGTGAGTTTTGAGAATACTCAAATCTCAATATCAAATCCAAATGCCCTTTTTTTATAGTAAACTTAATTTTCCAATCTTACATTCACTCATCAATGTGGGATGAGTAAAACTACACTACATATGGTTCTTTCTTTTTTAAATATAAAGATTAATATCTTCTTTAAAAACTATCGTTTTTTGTCGATACGGGATAAACAAATAAGGCATCTCATCCACCTTTTATATACTAACATCTTTTTCTAAATCTATTGTCTTTTGGTCGACATTATTAATCAAATTAGACATCTCATCCACATTTTACGTACTCACTCATTCTTCCAAATTTATCGTTATCGATGTGGGATAATAAAATAATATCACCATTCAATATTTGAGAATATTTAAATCTTATTATGACTTGTAAGATAATAAAAAAAGATCACAATTCAACATTTACTCTATATACATTGATTGAAAAATGATTTGTATACATTTATCTAGAGAATTTAATGATTTTGACCAAGTATGAAAATCCATTTACCAAAATAACCAAAAACTTGATGAGTTTACCAAAATAACCAAGATTCCTTCGAAATACATACCTAAAACGAGTGGAAGTGAAATACCTCCTCTACAGCACTGTTTTCCTCCGCCATACCTCCGCCATGTGGCGGAGGTATTTATACGTGTGGCGAAAGTATTTGTATGAGTGGCAGATACGGTGTAAAAACCCCCAAAACGACGTCGTTTTGGGGCCCTCCGCCATGTGGCGGAGGAAAACAATGCTGTGGCGGAGGTATTTTCACTTCCACTCGTTTTCGGTATGTATTTCGAAGGAATCTTGGTCATTTTGGTAAACTCAACAAGTTTTTGGTCATTTTGGTAAATGGATTTTCCATTTTGGTCAAAATCATTAAATTCTCATTTATCTATCAATATATTTACATATATAAATAGGTTTTTTTTAGAAAAATAAGGGTTAGATAATATTTAGCCAACTAATCCCTTAATTTATCAAGAGCCAAATCTTTTATAAGTACCTTTATTTTTTAAAACTTAAACTCTTATCGATATGGGAAGTGTAGAAAAACAACACAATGCAAGTTTTGATAATACTGAAATCTCAATATAAAATCCAAATCTCCTTTTTTTGTAGTTAATTTCGTTTTCCAATCTTAACTTCACTCATCAATGTGGGATTAGTAAAACTACACTACAATGCAAGATTTTAGAATAACCAAATCTTACAATGCTACATCATTCTCTATGGTTGTTTCTTTTATATATATACTCTTCACCAATGTGGCTACTAAAACCCAACCATAAATCACCATTTGAGAATACTCATTTCTTAGGATGCCACCTCGATACCCAATGTTTTCATTTTATATATATAAGGATTTGGTTAGTTTTTATTTCAATAGTGGTTATAAGTTTTTAAGCTTCCATCACTCTTTTATATATTCATCATCTTCTTTCAAACTATCATTTTTTCCAACCTTAGTTGAAGATTTAAGGAATACTCAAACATTATGTTGCCAAGTCATTATATTTGATTTCACTTTTAACTTTCAATATAGAATTTACCATTTGGTTGGTTTTGATTTCAAATTTCCAACCATATATGGTTAGACTTTATAAATTTTAAAGAGGGTCATCCAAAATAAGACAACCCCATGAGACAAACTCAATAAATTGACACAAAAACATCCAATAAATCTTCTTATACATTTCATACTGCTCAAAAATTTCAACTTTTCACCGATGTGAATTTTAAAACTCAACCACAACTTTTTAAAAAGGGTCATCCAAAATAAGACAACCCCATGAGACAAACTTCATGAATTAAAATGACATCCAATCAACATTTCTTATACACTTCACATTGTTTAAAAATTTCAACTCTTCACCAATGTGGGACTTCTAAAACTCAACCACAAATCACATTTAAGAATACTCACTTCTCATTAAATGTTGCTTTTATATATATAAAGATATGGATATTTTGGTTTCACTTTAATTTTCACTATAGAATTTACCATTTGGTTGATTTTAATTTCAACCATGGTTAGACTTTAGAAATTTTAAGGAGGGTAATCCAAAATAAGACAACCTCATGGGACATACTTCATGAGTTGACACAAAGACATCCAATCAACCTTTTTTATACACTTCATATAGTTCAGAATTTTCAACTTTTCACCAATGTGGGACTTCTAAAACTCAACCATAAATCACCATTTGAGAATACTCACTTCTCATGATGCCACCTCAATGCCTTAGGGTCTTGCTTTTATATATATATAAAGATATAAAGTAAAAATCGAAGCAAGTCAGACCAAAATGAATAATATTTAGTTACATCATTGATTTCAACCTTGAGAACTAGTGAATCATATGTTATGTCATATGAATTTTTTTCCATCTAAAAATAGGATTTAGAATAATGATTGACATTTATTTGTTTCAAAATGTGAAACTTTTTAGTTTGTTTGTGAAACAAAAGTTACACGTAAAAAAATCATATTGTGTACCGGATACATATGATTTAAACAAATTGTGAAACAAATATATCTTCATAAATACGATAAATTCTAACCTTAAATGAGAAAAAAATCATGTGGAACAATACCTTAAGATAAAAGTTCTCATTTTTATCACAATATATAGAATTATCAAATGATTAAGCCTCTTATCCAGGGATGGAGCCAGGATTCTAGTTTAGAGGGGGCTAGAAGATGTAAAATAAAATAAATTTAACTTGTCGATTTAAGGTATTAGAACAAAAGATTATTGGAAAATATTAATGAATGTTTATTGTCGTAAATCTTGTCGGACTCTGAGAAGAATTTTGAGATGTGATGAGTGTATAGATAAAATAAACAAAAAAAAATCATGAATCATTGTAGTTTTTGTACCTTTTTGAAATATTAGAAAAGAAATAAGTATTTTTATATAATATTAACCGAAGCACAAATCATATTTTTATCATCAAATTACCAATTATTTTCATAGATTTATAAAGATTAATTGTAGATTAATATTTTTTTTAACAGATGAAGTATTAAAGTAATGCTACGTTCTTTTGACCATGAATCTAATTATTGATAATTTTATAAGTGAACAAGTCTTCTTTTTTATTTCAATTTCAATATAAAGTAAATATTATACTTGTAAGGTGCAAAAGATGCATTATGGTCCATACAATAGTATTGTTTCATTCCTCTGTTGTAGTGTAAAAATGGATTTTTTTTAGCATATTATTTTGTTGGGTGCAGAGTTGGTTTGCACGACTTCGGTGCTATTCTAAGTGCAGGTTTGAATTTCGTTTGCATCATTTTTTTAGTTCTTAGTTTTATTTGATTTATTATGTTTCTCAAAAAGTTTACGATAAAAGACTTAGAAACACAGGGCCAGTAAGGTTGCAAATGTAAAACATTGTACATAAGCTCCACAAGAGGCAACTATTTCAGTAAAAGTAGAGGAATTTCTCCACACAATTTAACCACCTTGGAACTTGGAAGTACCTCTACGATAGTTCTTTACCATCGGACTATGGAACACCCTCTATGAAGTTGATTGAAAAATTTATCCCAACTTGTTTTTGTACAATTTGTAGCTATAATAGACCATGCATAACCACACATTCTCCTTTGTTTTGTTGGCAAACTATAGCCTATTTCTTTAAATGGGGCAAAAGAAATGTAACTCCATGTTGGTGATGGTGTTTGCCCCCTCCCTCACCCCACCCCACCCCACCCCACCCCAACAATAATTCAACACTACTTCTGGCACCAATTTTTGGGCATAATTATTTAATTAGGGTTGTATATATTGATGTTTCATCTTAACAAAAAATCATCATAATCAACATCGTTCTAGGGTCCAATTTGTTTATAAGTTGTATAGACGCATATCAAAATATAGGAATCCTAACTAGCATAAAGGTACCAGATGTAAACAAGTATATCACATTAAAAATCCATCAAAGATCAAAATTTCAAACTATATCTATCTGACTATTTCCTAACGTGTTTAATGTTTTTATAAACAAACACAAACTAAAGATTAAGAAATTTAGAATGAAAAACAAGAATAGAGACAACTTTTACCCGATCAACAAATTAGTAAATGACATAATAACCAATAAAGAAAATAATCAAATAAACAAATAAGTGAACAAGTGAATAATCAACTAATCAGAATAGAAAAAAAACTAGAAAAGGGCATTACGATTTAGGGCATAATATTAGAAATGTGAATCTGAATCGCAAGAACAGCAGAGGGCAGAGAGCATATGCCGAGAGCAAAAAGCAGCAAATCAGCAAAGAGCGATAGACGAAAAGAGATCTTGTCGACTCATTATCCTTTTGGATTTAGACGTTTGTCGATCTGTTTCGCGTTTTTCTACCGCGTCAATTTTTTATGGAGATGGACCTTATTTTTGACGATGGTCGAAATAATATACATAGTTATAAAAATTAAAATTTATATTATAAAAACCAAAAGTTTTAACATTTTATGGGGGTCAAATGACCCCCTTATGAATGTTTTAGGTCCATGATGTCAATTATGAATGTGGTATTGTCGTTGTATTACTAGATTGTTTCAAAATGTTGTTATCGTTATATAATGTATATCAACCGAACATTATTAATGCAACAGAAGTACCGAATGCCGCTTATTATTATTATTCAAATATGAAACATCTGTATTCACATTCTTATTTTACATAGGGGTAAAATAGTCATTTTAATTTAACTTTTATTGGTATGCCATGCATGCGTGGGAAGACCAATTTCATTTTGGTAGGAGCGTCTTTTTCAAAAGTGACCCTATACTTTTCGAAAATTAAAGTTTCTTTCTTCTGATTTGGCCTTTTTCTTTTTCTGGTCATAACCAAAAGCCACCTGTACTAGTCATAGTTATGACTACTGCCTTCATTTTTTTCTATATATTTTTGAAAAAAAAAATTGCCCACCAACAAATCGAGGGACCCTTAAAGAAATCCAAAGTGAGTGGCTATGGGTTTTTTTAACCAATACTTATTCGGGTAAATGTTTATCAAGTCATATTATTTTAGGAGATGAATATGGTAAGAATCAAAAATCTTATCCGGTAAAAAAAAGACAGAGACCAAGAGTCTTACCCGGTAAGCAAGTGCGAAGAATCTTACCATGGTAAACACTTACCATATAAATTATTACATACAATGCCCTTTTTGTGGACTAAAAAACTTACTCGGTAAGTAAAAGATAGTGTTGAATTTTATCGGTAAACATTTACGGGTAAATGTTTGGTAAGCGGCCCCTTAGACTAACCCGATGGCAAGAAACATGAGGGGATCCAAACTTGAATATGAGACCAATGTTTTTTCTTAGCGAACATCTCATTATCCTTTGAGCCAACTGGGGATACATGCCGGAGGCTTTTTCTATATCTGAACTCAAAATTTTAATTTTGTAACTCATTAGGTAAAAGTAGGGGTGTCCAAAAACCAGACCAACCCAACCCAACGCAAAACAACTCAACCCGAAGCAAATCGATGTCTAATTGAGTTGTAAAATTTTCAAACGTAGGTAAATGTGAACACACACACACACAGATATATATATATATATATATATATAATAAATTGAGAAAATTAATTGAATGCGATATACTTAAGATTTATAAATATACCAAATGATTGACGATGAAAAAAAATTATAAGTAGACTAGTGAAAACAAAATATTCAAGGTTAGGAGAATATTTTGTTATATCAAAGTATCAACCCGACGTCCCGACCACCCATACGGGTTGGGTTGGGTGGCACTTTGGTTTGAGTTGGGTTGAATTGGTATTTTTCAAACCGAAAGCATTGTGTTGGGTTGTTAAAATGTCTTCAAACCAATCAACCCAACCCGTAAGCACTCCTAGGTAAAAGTTCAAAATTTTAAAATGAATATTAAGATGAGATCACGAATTTCTAAATATTTTGCACTGATCAATTAAGTATATTTTAAAGTTGGATTGTATACATGCATGTTATCAAGTGATATACAAAGATAGAAGTTCTTTTCTTTATTTGATTTGCATGATTGAATTGGATTTGAATTGAATTTTGTTTGATTTGAATGATTTTCTGTATTTAAAAACAAATATTAGATTTTTAAATCCAATGAGATGGTTGGTATCTTATGAGATTTCATAATATTTGTATCTAATGATATTTTAAAATATATTAAAAACAAATGTGTGACTAAACGACGAAAATGTCACTTCATTCAATTAACAAATATGTAACGACTAACAAAAACAAAAAAAAGGTTATACGTAACATCACGTATAGAAAAACAAAATATGGCGTTTAAAACGTTAAATTTTAGGATTATATACCTTTCACTCTTTCGTAAAAAATTTAGGATTATATTCAAGGACTGTAATTAAAGATTTCACATAATTCTTTACCTACCGGTTATGATATAGAGCCAAATCAAAATACATGTCAACCGGAAAAATTTCAGGATGTGTGAAAATGGATAACTACGGGTCAAATTGATTTGTTAACTCCGTTTATCTATTTTTTTTTAAAATCTTATAAATAGCTGATATATTAAACTCAATTATATAATTATAGACAAATATATATTAGGTGTAATGCAATTAATTTTTATAATTATGTCAGTTACAATAAACTCATTATCTTTAATAATTCTTTACTCCAAGTTACTTTGCTTAGAAATACACAAAGAAGTTGATTTAATTAGGGAAAAGTCCAATAAAATTAATGAACTTTTGTGTTTGAAATGATTAAGTTTTTAAACAATTTTTTGGAATAAATAAACCATTAAAATTTTCAAAATATGTTAAATAAATACTTGAACTTTTTAAAACCTGTTAGATATACCCTTAAGACCTATAAGACTGGTTAATATGGTAAAATAATGGAAGAAATCCGAAAAACCCCAACGGACTTTCATTTTTGAATGATTAAGTTCCTAGACATTTTTTGGATGAAAAAAAATGGGAGAGGCTAATGGCACCCCTAGTTATTGCCAATGACACCCTTAAAAAATGAATTCCTTCTTATACTTGTCTGCATCAAAACCCTACTAAAAGACATAAAATTTCGTGCACGCCCCTGTTTAGGGGTGCCATTAGCACTCCCAAAAAAATACTCCATATTTACTTGATAACTTTTAGAATGTCTAATTTATTTGACAACTTTTAGAATGTCAAATGGTTTATTTGTTCCAAAAAGTTGTCCAACGACTTGATCATTCCAAACTGTTGATCATAACTCCTCTCAGTGATTTGAATATGATTCTTCTGTATACTTAGTGAATTTCCATTTGTAGACTTAAGTTCAAATTCAGCGATAGAATACGCTGATCGCTATCAGCCATCACTGAAAATCAGGAACCTCAAGTCTACATCTGAAGATCTAAAGATTAACTAACACACCAAAAGGACATTCAGCGAAAGTCGAAGACCAAGCTGAAGAAAGAAATAATCAACTAGTGATCTGAAGCGGTTCAGTGATAGTAAGGATTTTCTAAACCAAAGTATGAAGTCTTGTCAAGTCTCAACGATACTATGAAAATTCATCCTTGAAGTTTCAAGTTCAGCGATCAAGTGAAGCTTCTAAAATAAGATTAAAGTTGATCTTATCCTCGATGCACAAAAGTCAAACCTAATACTATGTCAGAAAATGACATACGGATTGTCTCTTATGTCCCCATCATATCTGATATGATACTGTTCACATACTGTCAAAAGCATGGTTGCTTTTGAACAAAGGACAAGCTTCCTATGAAAGCTTGACACGTGGCATGTACCTTTTGTTTTGCATTAAATGCAAACGGGTATAAATAAGATGAAGATATCTTCTTCATCTTCATGCATACTACTTTCTATTTCTAAAACTTCTGTCTCTTTTCTTTTTCATTTCCTTGTGCATCAAACTGTGTGATTTCTTAAGTTACAATAGAATATGTTTACTTGTTCTAATTCCGCTTGTAACTGTAAATTTGTTTATTCAATACAAACTAATTTAAAAACTAAAAACTTGTGTTCTTGTATTCAAACCCCCCCCCCCCTCCCCTCTTCTACAAACTGTTTCTATATTTTGAGTTTTTGTAGACTCCTTTAGGACCAACACAAACACAAAAGTCTCTTGAGTTTTGAAATTGTCCCATTTAATTATGATAAAACAAGCATGTCTTATTTTAAATGGTAAAAAAAATCCAAAAAATTAATGAAATTTGTATCAGTGTGTTTTTACTTTTTCGCTTACATGACAATTGGTAGGTATTAAGGTTTGCCATTTTAATTAAATTCATGACTTTATAATAAGTATAAATTCATTTTTTTTTTCTTATATAGGCAAGAAAATCATGAATTTAATACAAATCTTATTTAAGGTCATTTTCTTAAATGACGACCCACTACAATAAAATTAAGTTTATAAAGACACCTAGGTGGCGTTTGTTTTTCAAGAGGTCCGAAGTCTGAAGTCTGATTTAAGTTCGGAAATGGTTATGAAATGCCTAAACGAATCAGACATAAGTGGTGATTAAGAGCTTAAAATAAAAAAACAAACAAGGCCCTAATATGTACAATATGTTTATCGAACTAAACTATAAAAGATTCTATAAACCCAATTTTATTACACAATATAATTAAAAATTAATATATTATTTAATAGTTTAGCATCCACGTCATTCTTAGATACAAATTAGAATAAATACAGAATATAAAAAAACGAATATTTATTACATTAATTGTTTATATTTACATCACATTTGTCACATTTTATCATAAAAATGAATTGCATGCAGTTTTGGCTTTTTTAATTTAAAATGCAAAAAATGATTCCATGTCAGCATTTTGCAGTAAGAGTGAAAATGAAATTTTATTTTTGAATAATGTTGCATTAACACGTATAATATAATTTCTAATTTCTCATCTCAATTTTTTTCTTCGCAAGTAGGGAATACGTATTTTATAATTTATTTGTGTTTTCTTTTCAAAATTAATGAAATGATTTTAAAATATTTTATTTTGTTTTTTTCTCACATATTTGAAATCAATTTAAGTACAAAATGAAAAATCAATCTTCTATTCTTTTCATCATAACAATTAATATTATTCTATAGACTTCTAAAAGAATTAACATTTTATTGTTTTTCACTTTACGTCACAATTGTTAAAAAGCATACTTACTTCTAAAAAAATTAATATTTCATTGTTTTTTACTTTATGTCACAATTGTTATAGTGACTTTTTATAGATAATCACAACTGTTCGCACGAGTTTGTACAAACCTCGAGAACAAGACTCAAAACAAGATGTGTTTCATTTTAAGGGAGTCCTAACGACATCTCCTTTAATAGAACGACACCTCCTTTAATAGAGTGTGTAAGGAATTTTTTTGTATTTAGTAGGGTTTGATGTAGATGGGTGTGACGAGTAATTCATTTGTAATAGCATCTCCAACAGCTATTGTAAAATAGAAAAATAGAGGATTTTAGCAATTTAAGTGCTCCAACAGCTATGATATATCAATTGCTAAAATAGAAAATTGAGAAAAAAAAAGAGAAAAATCTCTAAATTTAGAGAATGTCTAAAAATATCTAGAAGAGAGAGAAACAATATTTTAATTATATTCAACCAATCAAAATAATTGAAGTTAAAGGTGTAGGAGATAGAAATAATATTTTATTAAATGACGAAATATTTTATTAATATTGTTAATGATAAAGTTGCTAAAATAGAATAGCTCTTGCAGTTGGATGCAAATTATTATAGATATTTTGACTTTTAATATGCTATTTTAGAAAAATTTACAATAGCTGTTGGAGATGCTCTAAGGTGCCATTAGAAATATCTAGGGGTGCCATTAGCCCCCCCCTCATTTTTTTTTGAAAGGGTATCCTAGGCATTTGCTTAGACTTATCTCTGACAATTTTAAGACTGCTAAAGCATGCAACCCTGAGATAATTCCCCTGTGGCCACAAGTTGTTTGCGTCTGGATTCGAACCTGGGGTAGATGAGTTATTTAGTTTTATCCTCTACAAGTCTTAACCAGTACACCACAAGCCTTGTGGTTCTCCCCCTTATTTAATGTAAGTGTCTTTTGGGAAAATCACATACATGACCCGAATAAGTAAAAGAATTAACAAAATAATATTTTTTTCATGTATTATCAAAATAGACAATTTTTTATTTTGTCATAAAATAGGTCTTACATATTAAAAAAAGCGCCAAGAAAGGTTCAGTATTTCACCAAAAACATGAGATTTTGGCTAAATTCACAAGGATTTATTAACTTTTTATGACATGTGAGACCCATTTTATAATAAAATAAAAATTTAAGCTATTGACAAATTTGGTTGGCAAAAGCACTTCTACTTTGATATATACGTAAAAAAAGTGTTCATGTAAATTTCTAATTTGGTCTTTTATAAATCACTAGTCTCAAATTCACCCGTTTCGGTTCGACTCAACAATAAAATTATAGCACATCATATTTTCCTTTATTTTAAATTTGTTGAATTTATGTTCACTTTGTATTAGGGGTGAGCTCGGGACCGAACCGGTACCGAAACCGGGTAGTACCGAAACTTAAAATGTCAAAATTCAATACTGAATACCGAACCGATTAGTGAAATTCGGTACCGGGATTTTCAGGACTGGGTAACCGTTTGGTACCATTTTTTTTGAACGACTAAGGTTTTTCACCGTTTACCATTAAACGCAATGACAAAAACCAAAATCATTTAACCAAACAGTACCGAAATCCCGAACCGAACCGGTCATGTACCGAGCCGGTACCGAAACCGAAAGTACCGAAAACCGAAAGTCATAAATCCCAATACCGAATCCTGAACCGGTAGTGAAATTCGGTATACCGGTTCGGTTTGGGATTTCGGTCCGTTCCGCTCATCCCTACTTTATATCTCTGTTTATGTGTAATCTGAACATAAATAAGACGTAAAAATTTGAGACATATGATTTTTATATGTCAATTATGTGATTTTCCCTTTCATCTTTAATAAACTCTAAGGGGTCGTTTGGTTCGCCGGAATGGAATGGAATCCGGTGGAATTGGAATCTGAATTCCTTTGACCAGATTCCAATTCCATTGTTTGGTTCGTTATTTTCAAGAATCGGAATTCGGTAGATTCCCAAGAATTCCAAAATGAGGCAAGATTAAATTCCTTACCTTACCCTTAGGAATTCCTTGGAATTGAATTGCTATTTTTGTTAATACCTAAAATACCCTTATCTAAAAAACAACTAAACCCTAGCCAACACCCCTTTTCACTTCGTTCTCTTTTCCTGTCAATGTATCTGCTTTGTTTCTCTTTTCCTCTCATCAGTTCAGTTCAACGTATCTGCTGGTGGCTGCTGCAACACTGATCTGCTGCTTCTCCGACCACCGCTACTACTTCTCTCGATCTGGTCTTCTACTTCTCAGGTATGCTTCTCTTGCTGCTTCTCGATCAATTTATTCTTGATATGCTTCTCTTGCTGCTTCTCGATCTGTGTATTGTTGATGCTTCTCGATATGCTTATCTTGTTGCTTCTCTCTTTCTGCTTCTCGATCTGTGTATTGTTGCTCTGGCACGAAGAAAACAACCCGGTAGGTCGATCTGTGTATTGTTGCTCGATCTGTGAGTTTTTGCAATATAACAAACAGATTAGCTACAAACAGGCTTTTGAAATTTGTTTGGTTTTTGCTACAAACAGGCTTTTGAGTTTTTGCAATATAACAAACAGATTTGCTCGATCTGTGAGTTTTTGCTCTGGCTTAGGGGCTGTTTGGTTGGTTTTTCATTAAGTCCTGTATAGATTGAAAAGGTTTTTGTTTGGAAGAGTTTTTTATAGATGGAATAAACGTGTTTTTTAATTGGAATAAAGGTTGTCTGTGTGGACTAATTAGTCCCATTAAGCTCATTAAGCTGCTAACAAACGAGCCCTTATACATGTATATATATATATATCAATGGGACTACCAAATAAGCTATTAGTCCCATTTTCTGTTTGATTGGTTTTTCATTAAGTCCTGTATAGATAAAGTTTTCTGTGTGAACTAATCTGTCTGTATAGATTGAAAAGGTTTTTGTTTGGAAGAGTTTTTTGTAGATGGAATAAACGTGTTTTTTAATTGGAATAAAAGTTGTCTGTGTGGACTAATTAGTCCCATTAAGCTCATTAAGCTGCTAACAAACGGGCCCTTATACATGTATATATATATATATATATATATATATATATATATCAATGGGACTACCAAATAAGCTATTAGTCCCATTTTCTGTTTGGTTGGTTTTTCATTAAGTCCTGTATAGATAAAGTTGTCTGTGTGGACTAATCTGTCTGTATAGGATTTTTCATTAAGTCCAAGTCAAGAATGTTCATCTCAAGGTAGTATTCCGCGCAAGGGTCGAGGTGATCCTCTTGTGGATGCAATAAATAATGCTGTTGTCATTCTTGGATATAGACTTGGAAAAGCATCAGAGAAGTTAGGGGACAGGTTGGTGAAAGTTGAGATGGAGTTGCATGAAAAGACTTCTATGGTTGGTTTTGAACTTGCAAAAATGAATCTTACTTCAATGGAAAAGTTTACAGCTCTGAGGAAAATAACACGTGAACCTCAATCCGTGTTAAATTTTTGGAACTATGAAGGGGAAGATCGAGAAGAGTTTGTGAGGTATCTTTTGCAAGAATGATTGTGTTTGATTGTTTAGTATTTTGTTGTCGTATGTGGATTGTTTAATGATGGTTTAGTATTTTGTTGTCGTATGTGGATTGTTTAATTATGGTTTAGAATTTTGTTGTCGTATGTGTATCTTTTGCAAGAATGTTGATGGATCTTGGAACAATTGTAATGAATGTTTGATGGATTGTAGTATTAAATAGCTTAAAAATTTGCTGTTTTTGCAATTTTGTTACTGATTTTATGCAGCTTTGTTACTTACTGGTTTTATGCAGAATTTTATGGAAGTATATTTTATTAAAGTATTTTTTAGTGTTTAAAAAATTGAAATAAATAATAATTATTTTATTAAAGTAATTTTAGTTTTAAAATTATTTTTAATAAAAAGGATATTTTAGTCATTTACCGGAATTTCATTCCAATTCCAAGGTTATATTCTGTGAACCAAACAGACAGATTCCAATTCCTTCAACAGATTCCATTCCATTCTCGCTAACCAAACAAGTCAAACTCGACAACATTCCAATTCCAATTCCTTCAAAGTCAAATTCCTTTGACAGATTCCATTCCAGTCAATTCCATTCTGCGAACCAGACGCCCCCTAAATTTTTCCTGAAAATTAGGAGAAATTTTTTTTGGATCGAAGAGAACAAGGGGGTCCCCACATGATTGCCCCTACTTGAAGCCAAGGGAACAGTCACCAACACCAAACCCCTTTTCAAAAAGAATTTATTCCTTCATTGCTTCTTTCTTCATCATTAATTATTCACATCAACCAATATTTTAACTACACTTATAATACCAATATTAACATGATTTATAGACGAGATCAAGCCCAAAACACGTATCAAGACTTGCAACACAAACTACATTCATGATCATTGGACCCCCTCAATCTGTAAATATATATATATATATATATATATATATATCTATATCTAGGGACGGGTTCAAATGAAACTCAAATTTGGTTGTGAATGTGAGAACAAATGAGAGCACGACACGTGTCGAATAATCAAAGAAATATTCATACTAAAATAGTGTTTATTCGGTCTGAATAATGCCTATTGAGACTCAATAAACACTTTTTTTACTTTTATTCGGTCTGAATATTTCTTTGATTATTCAGTCTGAATAATCTACATTCAGACACGTGTCGCGTGCTGATTTGTCCTCACGTTCACAACCAAACTTGAGTTCACATTTGAACTTTCCTCTGTCTATATATATATATATATAGAGAGAGAGAGAGAGGAAGGTTCAAATGAGAACTTTGCATTTTTAAACCCTAAACCCTAAACTGAAGAACACCCTGGGAGACCGCCATTTGGAAACATGCATTTGTGCATATGCACTAATGCATATTTATGCATTGACGCATAGAAAAAAGAGCTCCAATCGCTTATATGCATTTGGGCATGTGCACTAATGCATATTTATGCATTTGTGCATGGCGTCCAGATGACGGCCTCCCAGGATGTTATTCAGTTTTCTCTTTTTTTTAGCGTTTTCTCCTGAACCTCCCTCTCTCTCTCTCTCTCTCTCTATATATATATATATATATATATATATATAACTATTGATGATCTCATCTTAATTAATAATACATGTCGGTAGCTAACCTGCATTTCTATCACATGCTAGCTAGCTAGAAAAGAAAGAATTAAAGTAATATGGTAACTTGTTTTCTTTTGGAAGCAATCTCCACTATAAAAAGAACCTTCTAACCTTCACAGATATGCACTCAACTGATCACTCATCAATCTTAATTCAAACAGACACCATGGTTTCAGTTAAAAATCCACCCAAAACCGTCTGTGTTATTGGTGCTGGTCCATCTGGGTTGGTGGCCGCTAGAGAGCTCAAGAAAGAAGGGCACAAAGTGGTGGTTTTGGAACAAAACCATGATGTTGGTGGTCAATGGCTCTATGATCCTAAAGTTGAAGATAAAGATCCCTTAGGAAAGGCCATTCATAGCAGCATCTATGAATCATTAAGGCTTACGTCTCCTAGAGAGATAATGGGTTTTACTGATTTCCCTTTCTTGATGAAAAAAGGTAGGGATACAAGGAGATTTCCAGGCCACAAAGAGCTTTTATTGTATCTAAAAGATTTCTGTGAATGGTTTGGTTTAAGGGAGATGATTAGGTTCAATACTAGAGTAGAGTATGTTGGGATTCAGGATTATAATGGAGTTGGAAAAGATTTAAGATGGATTGTTAGGAGCAAACTTAAAGATTCTGATCAGAAAGTGGTTGTTGAAGTGTTTGATGCTGTGGTTGTGGCCACTGGACATTATTCTCATCCTAGATTGCCTTCTATCAAAGGTTAATATCATCTCCATATCTATATCTATATTTATATATGTACATATATATATATATATGTATATATTCATGACATCTGGTTTAACTTTGAAACTATATATGAAGGAATGGATGCATGGAAAAGAAAGCAAATGCATAGCCATGTATACAGGGTTCCAGAGCCATTTCGTGACCAGGTAATTATCCGGATTGATCGAAGATTATTTCTTTTCATATTTCTAGTACTAATCTTGATATCAAAATATATATCTTTATTTTTGCAGGTGGTAGTGGTGGTAGGGAACTCACTAAGTGGGCAAGATATATCAATGGAACTTGTGAATGTAGCCAAGGAGATCCATCTAAGTGCCAAATCACCATGTGTTTCGGAGGGTCTATCAAAAGTCATCTCTAAACATGATAATTTACATCTTCATCCAATCGTAAGATATCCGTTGATCATTTCCTCACCAATTTCATAAAATAATTACAACACTTTAATGTCGTTTTTAACGTTTACTATTCGTTGCAGATAGAATGTCTACACGAAGATGGAAAAGTCGTGTTTGTAGACGGTTCATGGCTCACCGCAGACACAATCATATACTGCACAGGGTAACATATATATATACATACATACATATATATATATATATATATATATAATTACAGTCCTACACAAACACAATCAATTAAGGAAGTTGAAAAAGTGGATTATATAAATATTCACATGTGCATGCAGGTATTCATATTCATTCCCATTTCTTGACACCAAAGGAGTAGTAGCTGTGGATGATGACAGAGTGGGACCACTATATGAACATACTTTTCCTCCAAACCTTGCCCCATCTCTCTCCTTTATAGGCATTCCTAGAAAGGTATACTTTTTCCTTTTCATTACTTGTTCAAAAATTTAACTACATACTCATATACCATAAAAAGCTTTCTTTTTAACTTCTTTTGATTTGACTGATTGATGTAGATCATAGGGTTCCCTTTCTTTGAATCACAAGCAAAATGGATAGCTCAATTGCTGTCTGGCAAAAGAACTTTGCCATCAAGAGATGAAATGATGAAGTCCATTCATGACTTCTATCAATCTAGGGAAGCTGCTGGCATTCCAAAGCATAATACTCATGATGTAGCCGATTTCGAGGTAATATAATTGACTACACTTTGTCACCATTTCTACTGTATTTATAAAGGTTCTTTTGGAAAGTAATCTATAATAAGGTTTATATATTCTTACATGGTATCAGAGCCATTATTCATGACCGATTTATTTTTTATGATGATGTAGTATTGTGATAAGTATGGTGATCATGTTGGATTCCCTCACTTGGAAGAATGGAGGAAAGATCTTTGTATTTCAGCTCTCATCAACTCAGATGTTAACTTGGAGACTTACCGAGATCACTACGATGATGAACAACTGCTTCAAGTAGCTCATCAAAGCCCTCATTTTACTCAACTTGAAGCTGAAGTTGTTTCCCTGTAAATCAATATTATATATATTCATATAATATATATATATATGTGGTTAGTATTCCACCAAAGGTTTTTGTTGTTTCTGAAAGCAAAGATCAATAGAATGCTTTTGCTTTCAAAAACAAGATTACTTGGATAACAACCCAATTTGAAGTCTATCTTGTTGGAAAAATATCAATATAAGACTTGGATATGGATTTTTGATTCTTCTAAAAATATTTCATATACTTGTTTATTCATATTTGTTTCTGTACAAAAGAGCTTTTGTGTATGATAATATTGGTAAAAGTCCAACTAATATATTGTTGATTTATATTTATATAATTATATCCTATTTAAACATTTATGAACAACATAAAATCTCTTGATTTACAATCCCATAACTAAAATCCCTTGGACCTAACGCAAATGCGGACCAAAGAATCTAAAACCTCCTTCATATTTGGTCGGGACTGAGGTTCATCAGTTGTGCACCTCACTCCCAACCACAACAACTCACGCATCTCAACCATTCCTTCACTCATCCCTGACACCAAGAACGACATCGGAATCACAAACCGCCGCCCCCTCACCCTTCTCGACCACTCAACCAAACACTCTCCGCCACCTTCCACCGCCCTCCTACCCGTTGCTAACTCCATCACCAACACACCGTAACTATAAACATCACCTTTTGTGGTGGCTTGCCATGTTTGCCCATACTCCGGTGCCACATACCCAACCGTCCCAGCCACCATCGTGCTAACATGGCTGCCGCCATCGTCCACAACCCGAGCCAACCCAAAATCCGTCACACGAGCCTTCCCTTTCTTATCTAGTAACACGTTACTAGCTTTTACGTCGCGATGAACGATTGCGGGATTACACTCATGGTGTAAGAACACTAAGGCATGAGCTACATCAATGGCGACATTAATTCTCCGCCTCCATGGGAACCCGATTCTATCGTGAATTAGATCTTCTAAAGTTCCACCTTCCATATACTCGTAAACCAGTAGTTTTTCCGATCCATCCAAGCACCAACCATAAAGTGTCACGAGGTTCGGATGTGGCCATCCGAACCCGTTTCCGGTGAGTACTTCCATTTCAGCTTTAAACTCTTTTTCACCTTCTATGCCTTCTCTTAGCTTCTTTTTCACCGCCACCACTCTGCCATCCGGCAATACTCCTCGGTAAACCGTCCCAAAACCACCACGCCCTATGATTCTATCGTTTGAAAAGTTTCCGGTTGCGTTCAATATGTCGGCATGCGTGAAAGCCGTTTTATCCAAACGGATGACCTTCACGGTGTCAGATAACCATGGTGAAGATCCGGGGGTGTCGTTTCTTGATTTTGTTCCCTGTAGCAGAAACTGTGGTTGATCGGAAGTGCTCTTGGTTGCCAAACAGACGATGATCGTCATGATGCCACACACCAAGAAAGCTAGCAATAGAAAGATGACAACCAAAACTGCACCCCATTTTTGTGGTGTTGAAATCCCGTTTCTGGTTGTTGCAGATGAAGTGTTCGATGAATTGTCTATGAAAGAAGGCAGGCGTAACAATGGGTCACCGAGATACGACCATATCTCGAAAGTAGCAAGTTGTCCTGAATCCGGAATGGAGCCGGAGATATACGGATTGTAGGAGACGTTGAAGCTGCTCAAATCTGTTAAATTGTTTAATTTGGCCGGAAACATACCGGAGAAATTGTTGTATGATAAATCAAGATTCCTTAAACACTTGAGATTGCTAAGGTCCGTCGGAACTCGACCGGAAAATCTGTTCTGAGAAACATTCAACACAACGAGCGCCATTCCTCCGATCTCTGCCGGAAGTGTGCCGGAAAATTCGTTTCCTCCGACGTGCAACATGCTGTAGTCAACCATCTTCCCGATACCTGTTGGTATCTGTCCAGATAAACGATTCCCACTGAGTTGAAGATAACCTGAAATTGACTGTACTCGGATGTTGGATTCCGGGAGACACACCGGAAAAATCCCATATCCTTTAAGTAACTTATCCCATAAACTCTTACATTTCTTCATGTTAAGAAGTGTATATACAAAACTGAAT
The DNA here is from genome assembly GCA_036898165.1 of Silybum marianum. Classification (NCBI taxonomy): domain Eukaryota; kingdom Viridiplantae; phylum Streptophyta; class Magnoliopsida; order Asterales; family Asteraceae; genus Silybum; species Silybum marianum. Next base: position 7,713,012 of record CM072529.1, on the reverse strand, counting down.
GGTTGGTAATCCGCCGGTATCCATCTTCTCAAGGTCGAACACTCTCCTGAGACCTCAATGAGTCTATCTTGTCTATTCATTAGGAAAGTCGGTGTAGCGTTCTTCCCCATGTTAGTAAGCTCCGGCGAAAATGGGCCGGAAAGTTGATTGTTTTGAATATTCAGCCATAACAAGCTTCTACAATTCCCTAACTCCGGTGGCAATTGGCCCGTTAATGAATTATTAGCTACCATCAACCATAAGAGAGATGACAAATGTCCGAAACTTGGTGGGATTGATCCGTCTAGATGATTATTAGAGAGATCAAGAGCTTGGAGTTTTATTAAACTTCCGTATTCTGAAGGTATGTTGCCGGAAAATTGGTTGTTTGCAAGAAATAAGTACTTCAAACTTGACATCTGAGAGATTTCTACCGGCAACAGACCTGACAGATTGTTGTAACTCAGGTCTAGGGTTGAAACGTTCTGCAGCCGGAGAATTCCCGATGAGTTCAACCCGCCGGAGTATCTATTCGAATGCAGGAGAAGGGTTTTGACTTGAGTTAGACGTCCAAGAATCTCTTGTATTTCGCCTCCAAAACTGTTCCTGCTTAGATCCAAGAACACCAAGTTCTTCAAATCAAGTAAAGATTCTGGAATTTGGCTGTTAAGGGTGTTGTTTCCTAAGGAAAGCTGTTGAAGATTTGGAATCAATCCAAGTTCTTCAGGAATATTCCCAGAAAAATAGTTTCCCCATAGGTTTAAGATGGTTAAATTCTTGCAATTTGAAATCTCTTTGGGGATTTCTCCGGTGAGTGAGTTTTCCGACAGGTCTAATTCCTGTAAACTGCAGTTTTCTGGAAAAATCCAGGTTTCGAGCTTGTTGTTCAGCCGGTTTTCACACACTGCGAACTTCTTGAACCGGTGGAATTCAAAATAGAGGTTTCCGGTGAGTGAATTTGCGCTCAAATCGACGTATTCCAGCTTAGGGCACCCATCGATTGAGCTTCCAATTTCACCGGAGAATTTATTTGCCGACAGGTTAGCAACCACCAGGTTGCTGCAAATAATCGGAAAACTCATGGAAATGTTGCCGGAGAATCTGTTGACGGATAAATCTAATATTTCCAGGCTGCTGAGTCCACTCAAATTAAGCTCACCATCAATCATGTTGTGTGATAGGTTCAATACTTTGAGGTTTTGGCAGCTACCCAAGTCCACCGGAAGGCTGCCGCCGATTGTGTTTGTTGATAAGTCGAGGTAAGCAAGCTCCGTCAAAGCCGAGAAGTTCCCGAATATATTTCCGGCAATGTTGTTATTGGAGAGGTTGATTCCGACGACTCGGTTGCCGGAGCAGGAAATTCCCGGCCATGTGCACGGCGACGGTGTTTGTGGGTCCCACAATGTGTAGGCCCCTTGATTCACTTTATTCCCCTGTTCCAGATATGATTTCAGTCCGAGGAGTGCCTCCTTGTCGGAATCAAGTAAGTCTCCAATGGCTTCTCTTCCTGAAATCAAACCAGTGATTAAATTCAAGTTAATGATTAATAAAAATGTTCTTCGAAAACCCCCCCAATTTGTTGAAGAAAAGAAAACCAATTTGAGCCATTTAAAACTGATGTTTTCTGGGTCTTGATCAAGAAGTGCCATGGAAGAAATCGAAGAGATAAACAAGAGTTACCTGTGACTAAAATGAAGAAGACGATGAATATAAATTCTTTTGTAGACATGATCTCTGCTTCTTCTTATTCTGCTTTATTGAACTTAATGCAATTGGTTCTTCTGATTCATGGTTCAAATGAATTAAGAAAGATTTAAAAAGAAAGTGAGAAATAAAATGTGGAAGGATTCAATGGGAATATAGGGAGCGCCTGCAAATATTGGAAGAACAATTTCAGGTATATTATATTCACTTATTTTAATTTTAAGATAATACCTATATGCATGTGTATACATATATTAAATTCAAAAAATAATTTACTATGAATGTATCGTTACAATATAAAATCGTAACCTTACATTTATAAAAACTACGTCGTTCTTATGTATTATCCATGCATGTTACATGAACGATTTCATGTAAATTTCTTCAATTTTTGTAATAATATGTAGTCGGATATATGTTAATTAAAAGTTGTTACTTAATTGAAATATAAACATGCAAAATTAGTTTTTAACTTTGAATTCACCAAAGAAGTTATTGGAGAACACATTGGCTTGATGTTGAGTACCAACCAATGAATTAAGTGTTGGACATTTTACAGAATGTGATTATATTGGAATATAGAAAGTCAAAGTTTGACTTTTACAATAGATGACAAGTTCTTAATTTGAAGACGAATGTAAGTATGAAGATTATGATATTTGATATGATATACAATACAATACAAAATAAATAATTAAATATTTGTCATCGACATAATTAAATAAAATCGTTATCTGTCACTAAAATATCTTCACATCAATTAAGTGACCGTTAAATCGTCTTCCTTTTTGTGTATCATCACAATTTTTGTTAATCGTTCATCTTCAAAGTTTTAGGTATCGTTGAGCTAAACCATTGACTTTCAATTATCACGTACGGCAAAAATTTCAACCAAATAACTCTTATTTTGGAATCTTAATATTGATGGTTTTCAAGCAAACAACTCTTATTTTGGAATAGCCGGGTTTTCTAAAATCAATGAAAAACGCAACCTAAAAAGGGATATAGAAATTCAGTTGTTACATATAACCCTGTTTAATATCGTTAAAAGATTGATGACGATTATAATAGTTTATAAAAAATATAACGACAACAATAATTGGTAAATTTTTTAGCAATTGTGGTTTTCTCTTTGACAGGATTTTTATTCTATTTAAATGTTATTTGTTTTGTCTTGATCGATAAAAAATAATTTGGTCGTAATATAATTTAATATGTATTATTTTTTGTTAAATTAAAAAACCTTCGTGTTGTAGGAGGTATGCACGTGCAAATGCACGCATGCGTGCAAACGGTTTTGTTGTTTGGTTTATTTGGACATTTCCTTAATCTTGTGCCATTTGACACCTTTTGGAAGCTTAAACTTATTCTTAATACAAAATTAATACTTTTGTTTCTATCTTTGTGTATCATGGTATTAGAATTTTTTTTAAAGATTTATATTCTTCATGGCTCATGTAAAAAAAACATTTTCCTTTTTAAATATATATTATTATTTCGAAAATACTTCTTCTCGATCGCACATAACATTGAGATCATAAAATAAATAATTATGTTTGCAATCCTTTTAATTTGTGAGATCTATTTTCGTTCATAGATTTTAATTAAGGATTATATAGAAATATTGTAATTTTGATAATTTTACTAGCGAATTTAAATAGAGGGGCGTTGTGAACAGTGGCGGATCCAGGAATTTTGTCCATTGGGGTTTCATTAAGGTAGACTAAAGGCGCGTAAAGTCACCCGACGTGTTTCGAGAATTTTTTTAAAGTTTTTTAGTTGATTTCAAGCGATTTTCTTAGTGTTTTTGTCGATTTTAAAGGATTTTCTTAGTGTTTTTATAGATTTCGAAAGATTTTTTCGGTTTTTTTACTGATTTCAAAAGACTTTTTTTAGTGTTTTTGTCAATTGCGTATAAGATGGGTCCCTTAAATTTTTTTACTGGAGGGACGATAGACTAAATTAAGTATTTTTGATATTTTTTACCCTATATAATTATTTTTTATTATTGACTGGGGTCCTTGGATCCCCCCCCCCTTTTACACATTAAGTCCGCCACTGATTGTGAATACTTTGTAAATCATTCTCTTCTTTCTTTGTTAGATAATATACTCCGTATAATATGCACAATAACAAGGTATTATGTATCCACAATGTGATAATAGTATTCACATTGTGTATATGCTTAGTTGATTTCCACATTATGATACCTTTGGTTAACAATTAGATAATACCAAAATAGAGGAAAGTTCAAATGTGAACCTATCTTTGATTGTGAACATGAGGACAGATCTCAGCCCTTGATCTAAGCCATATTCAAGCTCCTCTTTAAATGTGGCTTGAGGGGTAATTCTGGAAAAAAAAAATCAAGCTGCTCTTTGATATCACTCCCGCTTATTTCTTCCTTCTCTGTTAATCGTCTTCTTCTCTGTCAATCGTCTTCTTCTCTATTAATCAGATTCATTGCTGTGAAGAACTTTATTAATTGGATTTGCGATTTCTGAAATTAAATCGATTGTGATCCAGTTGAAAATTCTACTTTTTTTGTTGATTGCGATTATGTTACATGTTTCGAAAATACAGACCTAGAATTTGGTTTCAATGTTGAAGATGCGTCGATCTATATCTTATATTCGATGGATCTATAAACATAAATTATAAAAACACCGTATTGTAGTATATATTCAGTCTGAATATAAGTTAAAAATTGAAGTTTGTATAATCGTAGCTTATATTCAGACTGAATATAAACTAAATTTTGAAGTTTGTAAAATCGTAGCTTATATTCAGACTGAATATAAGCTAAATTTTGAAGTTTGTAAAATCGTAGCTTATATTCAGACTGAATATAAGCTAAATTTTGAAGTTTGTAAAATCGTAGCTTATATTCAGACTGAATATAAGCACTAAGAGTCTTTATATTCAGACTGATTATAAGCTACAATTATACAAACAACTAGTTGTAGCTTATATTCAGACTGAATATAAGCTACGATTATTAAACTTTAAATTTTAGCTTATATTCAGACTGAATATAAGCTACAATTATATAAACTCATAATTGTAGCTTATATTCAGTCTGAATATAAACATAACATTTTATGCTTATATTCAGACTGAATATAAACTACAAGTATACAAACACATAATTTTAGCTTATATTCAGACTGAATATAAGCTACAATTATACAAACTCATAATTGTAGCTTATATTCATTCTGAATATAAACATAAAATGTCATGCTTATATTCAGACTGAATATAAGCTACAATTATACAAACACATATTTTAGCTTATATTCAGACTGAATATAAGCTACAATTATTCAAACACATACTTTTAGTTTATATTCAGACTGAATATAAGCTACAATTATACAAACCCATAATTGTAGCTTATATTCAGTTTGAATATAAGCATAACATTTTATGCTTATATTCAGAAACTTCCTGTGATAAAATGATGAACAATCATATTAAAAGGGAAAAAACATTTGAATAACATTCTTACACTTTATCAAAAAAAAGAATCTGGATCTGAAAATAAAAAGACTTGTGATTCAAAGGAGGAACACAAAACAAAAACAAACTTGTGCGAAAATTTATTTTGGGGAAGATGATGAAGAAATTCGGGGCGGAAGTAAAATTTATTTTGGGGAAGATGATGAAGAAATTTGGGGAAGATGATGAAGAAATTTTGGGGAAGATGATGAAGAAATTTGGTGAAGATGATGAAGAAATTTGGAGAAGAAGATGATGTCTGGTTCTTATTTAAATCGTCAGGTTATATTTAGGATTTAAGCCATGACCTGAGTTTTCCACTTATTTACAAAAATGCCACCGCGAATTTTCTCCCTTTTATTTTGATCTGATTTAAAATGGATGGTTGTGATTCGTCCTCATGTTCACAATCAAAGATAGGTTCACATTTGAACCCACCCCTACCAAAATATGCACATATATATATAACAGTTATTGTTTGAGTATGTTTACAATGTCGTTCATTATGTCATTATTTAAAATTATTGTTTTATTGTGTTCATAATGTGATTTCAGTATATTCGCTATTTGAATCCTTGTTGTTTTATGGCGTTCACGTTGTGCACATAATTTGCAGGTAGTTAAGAGTGACGAGGTTATCCTATTTCGATGAAGACGAAGGTGTGGTGAGATAGCTAAAGGGTTGTTACATTAGCAAAGAGAATATATATTTATAATAATAATTGACGTTCCTAAAAAAGGTTAGATAAGTTGTCATTAATTATTATATTAATTTAAAAAATTAGATTAATTAAATAAAATATTTTATGAAACTTATGGTTTTTAAAGTTATTAAATAATTAAACCATTTGTTTAACCAATATGCTTATTTTGTTTAAGCTACATATATCATCTATTACCTTATTCTTGGTTTCGATAAGTCCATTTGGATCTTAATGAGTTAATGATACTTGATCTTGTGATATAGATTTGCTGAAAATTTATGTATTATTTTTGTTATTAACTTAAGGGGATTTTTTATATTTTTTAACTTTAATTCATTTTTATCTACCAAAATAAATAAAAGAGTAAACTACTATTTTCTTCTGTGTGGTTTATTATTAATAACGATTTTCGTTCCTGTCCTTCATCCCAAGTCTGTTAGAAATCTAACATTGACCCCTTTACATGAGGGGCGGTTTTGTCTTTTCAAATTCTTTTTTTTTTTGACTTTTTAAAAATATTTGTTTTCTCTAATTTTAACCTAATATGATTCCCTTGATAAAAGAATACTTTATGTCAGTCACTAATAAATGTGAAATTTGAATTTATGCCCAACTCAAAATAAAAAGGGAATCAGATTAAGTTAAGATTAGAGAACACAAATTTTTTTAAAAAGTCAAAATAAAAAGAATTTGAAAAGACGAAATTGCCTCTCATGTAAAAGGGGTTAACGTCATATTTCTAACAGATTTGTGATGAAGGACGTAAGAAGAAACCAAGGGAAAACCATATGAACGAAAAAAACAACTTTTAAAAACTAAGGACTAAAATTATTATAAATAACAAACCACAGGGACGAAAATAATAGTTTACTGCAAATAAAAAGTAGTATGTTTTAAAGAATTTATTATTATTTTGAAAGTCTAAACATTTTGTTTTATTTATATTTATTTAATATTTGTGCATTTGTTTGTTTGTAGTAAAAATTGTTAAATACTATCATCAGGTGTCTCACATAAAACATCAATGAACTTTTAAGGGTCGTTTAAACACTTATTCGGTAAGTGTTCATCAAGTCATTTATTTTATCGGACGAACATTACTATAATTGAGAATTTTATACAGTAATTGTAATGACAGGGACTGAGAGCGAGAGACGAGAGTGTTACCTGGTAAATGAGAATGTTTACCGGATAAAAATGTTGCATACGATGTTCTTTCTCTGTAAGTGAAATGAAAATGTTCATTCTTACGATAAGTACTTACCATGTATGTATTGAGTAAATAACCCCTCAATTATATTCGACTTGTGCAAAAGAAATTATATGATATCCGAGATGATCAATAAAGAAAACTAGTAATACAATAATAAAATCAAAGTCAAATAATTAGGATATTTAATGATTTTTGAATAGTAAATAAAATATCTTATAGTGAATCATATTTTAATATAGTATAGGGTTTTAATTAATGGGTACAAACATATCGAGACAAATTCAAATAATTGTAGTAACTTACACGGTTGGATTATGCGATAATTATAATTGATGAACTAATAGTTAAATAAATAAACCATATAATTATTGGCTAACGGTCAATGGATGTATAACATCAACATCATTGACCGGGAATTGCTCAAATGAAAGTGATATTTTCACTTATATTAACGTTTTATTCGGTTTTGTATTCCATTAAATAATATATATGAAAAGTTGTATGTCAATTAATATATTTACATAGGTTAGAGTAAACTACGACTTTCGTCCATGTGATTTAATGTTTATAATAATTTTTGTCTTTGTGGTTTAAAAATTGCTTTTTTCGTCTCCGTGGTTTGTAAATCATTGTTTTTTTCGTCCCTCAAAATAACTCTGTTAGAAAAAATTAATTAAGTTAAGGGTAATATGGTCTTTTATGGTTTTAACTAATTTTATAATTAAAAACTATATATACACGCCACACATATCGTGCTTGCTTCACCTATAGAGAACACCGTACCTTCCTTCAAGGGCGGAACTCAATGGTGGCTAGTAGGGGCCATGGCCACCCCGTTTGTTTGGTAAAAAATAGTTTCTTGCGCAAATTGGGTCGTGTGCCAGGTCGCGGACGCATCCTAACAAGTCCCGAAAGGATTGCGTTTATTTGCTTGTTTAATTATTTTATTTCTTAATTAGTTTATGATATTTATTTAGCTTTAATTATTATTTATTAGTTTTCTAATTAGATTAGGATTATTATTAGTAGTTTCCTTTTCTTATAAGTTTCCTTTTCTTAGTTTTTTAGTTTATTTAAGTTTCATTTTCTTAGTTTCCTAGTTTATTTAGCTTATGTTTTTTCATTCTTATTTAAGGACCCTTTAGCTTCATTGTTATTCATTGAATTTATCAATAAACTTTTTCTTGAGTGTTTTATTGTAACACCCTGAATTTCGTCCTAGTTGAAGAAAGTGTTAATCCGAGCGATTCAATAACCGAACGTTAATTTCAGAGTTTGAGCAGTAGTGCCTTATGAGAGTGACATCTGTCACAATAGCACCGATGGTACTTAGAGGATGGTCGTCTCGACTATTGTGCCATGCGGTTATGACATCTGTCACAATAGCACCGATGGTACTTAGAGGATGGTCGTCTCGACTATTGTGCCATGCGGTTATGACATCCGTCACAATAGCACCGATGGTACCAAGTAGTTGGTGGTCCCAACAATTGTGCCATGCTATAGTGACAATGGCACAATGCATCAACCGGGTCCTCTTTGTATTCCACTCTAAGAATCAACAAGATAAGTATTTTTGAAGTTAATTATATTGGGTATCATCCACAAGTCGAGTAGTGGGATCAAACGAGTGAAAAATGGATAAAAACACCTCAAAACGGCCCCGGGCTAGTGTTTCGGGCGATACTGACATGGCACAATCGGATGGCAACATCGCCCAAGATGTACCGTGACTTAGGAAGTGAATCAGATCAATTTTGGACACGGGCGAGTGTGCCCGGCGATACTGACATGGCAAAATCGCCTGGCAGCATCGCCAACGGCCTCCAGAGGGTTAAAAATCGGGATTTCTTCATTTGGCCATAACTTCTTCATCACAGCTCCGATTTGGGCGATTCAAAGTGCTACGGTTTCGTCTTTGGAAGCCCTTAAACATGGAAACAATGATATCTAGAGGTTACTTGATGATTTGGGAGCTCATAGGGTGGAAGGTAAGATCACATCTCCGAAATCTTGGATCTAGGGTTTGAGTTTTGCACCAACAACTCTCATTCTCTATTGGGTTTGTACAATGATATCTAGAGGTTACTTGAGGATTTGGGAGCTCATAGGGTGGAAGGTAAGATCACCTCTCCGAAATCTTGGATCTAGGGTTTGAGTTTTGCACCAACAACTCTCATTCTCTATTGGGTTTGTTTTGTGTATGTTTTGGAAGTTATGTAGGTGTTCTTGGAAGGATTGCACCATGGATCTAGAGTTGTAGCTCAAGGATCTAAAGTCTTCACCGAATGGAACTCGGTATTGAGGTAAAACCTAGATTTAGCCAAAATCTAGCAAGGTGAGTTCAAGATACTTTGTGAAAACTTTGTACATGCCAAAAACGTCCATTTTAAAGTATTAACGTGTTTTACTTGTTATTTATCAAATGTGTGAGTATTTGGGTAAGGTTGCATATTTGGTATAAAAGGATTTATAAATCATGAAAGGGGATTATACTTGGGTTTTAGACATTTTGGAAAATAAAGTATAAGTGTGGGTTGTTTGAGTTCAATGTCTTTAAATGAAAACCATTTGGTTGTATTTCCAAGATCCGTAAAGTATTGGAATTTATAAATCGTTGAAAAATACAGATTATTGCATTATGGGTCATTTTGTAAATGCATGAGTATGAGTTCAAATCTAAACTTATAAACTCAAATACTTGTTGTGAATGTAGTATTTTACTGATTCCTAAACTTAATTTCAAGTGGTTGTGTATTTGGGTAAGTTTGGAGGTTTTGGGTCAAAATGAGGATTTTGAGTATTTTGTTGTAGATGATGAGTTGAGCATCATTAATGGTTTAAAATACTTGAAAAGGTTATAAAATGAAATAATCTTTGGTTTTGAAACTCAAAATGATTTGACCTAAATTTTGGTAAAACTTGGACTTGAAAGGAGATGGTTTGTTGAAAAGAGTTTTCAAGGTTGGAAAACTAGTAATACGTCTCGTTGATGTATTCGGTAGTAGGACTAGTATGTAATGGATCCATAGGCATATAGTCGGTTTAAAGGCGGGATTGTTGTCCCTTTTTGGTCACATAGAAGTCATAGGGGGCCTCTTACCGTTGGGTATAATGCCGGATCATTACCGGATGCCATTGACTCTATGCATGCGCAATTTGGGGTCATCAGGGGGCCGTGTACTAAGGTGCATAATCGGTTATAGACCGGTTGCCAGTGACCATTGCGCGGGCTTTCGTAGGAGCCATCGGGGGCCATGTACTAAGGTGCATAATCGGTTATTGACCGATTGCCATTGACTCCTATAATTGCTCAACATCGAGTAGTGACCTACTTTTGTATCCGTCACCAAAGATGGTATGATCGGGAATCCCCCGTGAACTTCGGATATTTCTATCCCTTTAAAGGTCCGCGTGAGTTAACGTTTTATAAAACATGGTTAAAAGTATGTTTTCTATCTCCACGTTTATAAACTCAATCATGGTCGTGTGAGTATTGGAATTGGCATTACGTTAAAAAAATATTTCTATTTAAAGTTTTCTCTTCTAATGTCATTTTGGTCTAAAGCTTTTATTATGGGACTATTGAATTTGGGGAAAGACGTTGCTTTTATAATAAGGCTATTTACTTTGAGAAATTATAATTTATCAAGCAAATCTTTTGGTTTCAAATCAATCATAAATATGTTAAAAACTCTTGAGCTCACTAGGCGTTAAGCCTAACCCTTTTTCTTTGTCGGCATGTGCATCAGGTTATGGTGGGGGTTGGTACTAGTGACACGTGTGGACTTGAGTGCTAGGAAGTGGCACGATAAAGACTCTTGGTGACGTTTTCCGCATTCGGAGATAGCGACTCTTATTGGTTTAGTAACACCCAACTGTAAGTAGGTCTTGTATAGGACTTGATTTGTTTGTTGTAGATGCTTATTACTAATTGTGGTTTGAGGAAAGTTATTTATTGATGAAATATTAGAAATTTTAAATTAGTCGCTCTTTCCAGATTTGAGGGTGTTACATTTATCTATATTCTTAAGTTCTTTCGTTGTGAATACTCGTTTTTCCTAGGGTTTGACGTATGTCGACCTAACCGCACTTTTCCGCTACATCACAAGGGATCGAATCCCTTTAGCTGCAGTTTGTCAATTTTTTTTACTTTTCCTTCCATGCTATAATATTATTTGTATATAAAAATTAATTTTTAACTAATATAAAGAAATAATGTTTAAATTAATATATATTGTTTATTGCTAATTTAAAGTTTTTTTTAATTAATTTTTAGTGGCCCAAAAAATATAATAAGTAAAATTTAGTTTATAAAACATCATCAATTTCTAAACATTTCTAAACAAGTTATAGGACATTTTTGTGAGTGTCCTATAAACTCATCTTTTTATACGACACTTTTTTTTATATGACATTTTTCAAATAATATTTTATAAAATTATTAATGTGACGTTTTGTAATAAAATCGTCCTAAAAAACTTGTTAAAACGTTAAAAACGGTTTATAAACTTATTACAACACTTTTAGATAGGATGCTTCATTTTTTGCTTCAATAAATTAAGCCTTATAAAGTGGTCTATTATGACGTTTAAATTTTTTTATACGTCCTATAAACCCACTTTTTGTTGTAGTGCGTATTACTATTTTTCGATTAACAGTTTAAAAGTTCTAAATTTTAGTCATACATTAGTCAATCCTTTTTCTAAAATTTAATAATAGATCATAATGAAAAAAAAGTTACGTACACATCCTTTGAATTTTTGGATTTTTATAGTATTATATTTCGACCCCCTAGGCTACAACAGTCGTGTTCCGCCCGTGCCTTCCTTCCATCCGATGACCATGTCAGTCTTCTTCTGTACCTCTTGTTCTTCTCCGGCTATCAATATCAGGATTGAGTTTCGTTCTTCTTCAAACCAGTTCAACCCAGCTTCAAGATCGAAGAATCAACCCAAAAAAAAATTAAATTGAAATTCTCTGAATGATGAAAGCTAATCTTCTTCAAACTCAAAACTCTCCAGATCTTATCCTTCAAATCTTTCCTTAAAAATCCCAAATCTTTTACAAATTGGTTATCTGGAAACCACCCATGTAATTTCACCCGTGTTTCTTGCAAAAACTCCTCGATTTCCTTCATGTAAATCGATTTTAGCCGGCGTTTCAAGATACTAAGAATGATCAGATGCATACTTGATTCCAGACTCCAGAGGCTTCAATCTCGCCAACTTTCACGCTACAAATCTTATCATCATCGAAATAGAATTTGATATGCCTAAACCCCTTCTTGAACCATCGGTTCTCCATGATCTCCGGGATGGTGATTCTGGTTTTCTGATTGGTGTTAAGCAGACGTTTTAGTAGGCGGGGTAACTCCGGCGAGCACCACCGTGGACACCGGAATTCCCCCTTGTAAATCTTTTTATACATAACATAACCATAACATTATGATCATTAAATGGTAAATAACCAGCAATTAGCTCAAACACCCCACAAGACCAAATATCAACCTTGGAGGCTTCCCTTTCGCCGTAAAACCTCCGGTGCGACGTATGCCGGCATCCTAAATAAAGTGTGAAAACCCTACAACAGAAATCAGTTGTTGGAAATAATTTCTAGCGCTATCTTCTTTTAATCTCCCTTTAGCAACTTTATATAACAACTCACCCCAAATATATTTTGGCTTTCGTTGGCATTACCTCAAAGAGCTGGACGATCTTTGGGTGGCGGACAAGCAGGAGGATGGAGATTTGGTGTTTAATATGGGAGATTAAACCACCTTTTAAGAGCCTCTTCCCTTTCCTTTTCTGATTAACTCCTCCGATGTGAACCTATCACCATGTGATTTTACCATACAACCAACCAATAACCAATAACCTAAAATCAAAATCAATAACCAAGCCAAAAATGGGAATCGGTGTAGTGAAGGAGACGCTGGGAAACAAGAGAGCCAAAACCCATCTTATTGAAAGAATCACAAAGCTTTCAATCTTTGAAAACTCGTCGAAGATGTGATGAAACTCCCAATGCCAACCATTTCTCAAAAATCGAAGATGAACCCAGAAAAGATGTACCAAGAAAGAGCCTCCAAAAAGATCCAACATCAATAGAATAACAATTTTGAAGCTACGAATGTCTCCGAGATCTGCAGTATGATGACCGACATTTGAAGAGGAGATCGAGGCTCTTCGCCGGAGAGTTACCAACACATCGCCGGCAAAGTTAAGAGACCTGCAGTAGATTTCCGGGGAACTTCGGGTGGTTATGAGACGACGAGGAGTCAGGGATGATGAGAAGTGAAAAGGCGAATAGAAGTATAGAACCGAGAAGGACACCGTGCCTTTGATTTTTTAATTTAAAAATTGGATAAAATGTGAAGAGACCAAAGTGTCCCATATTTAACGGTCTCTTTTAACAGAGTTACTCTGAGAGACGAAAAAAGCAATGATTTACAAACCACAGGGACGAAAAAAACAGTTTTTAAACCACAGGGACGAAAATCGTTATAAATGTCAAACCACAAGGACGAAAATCGTAGTTTACTCTATAGGTTATAAAGGTTTTTTATAAATGAAATAAGTATGTTTTCGATTAGAAGGAGTAAGTTGAAAAAATATTTGACTTTTAGCATAAAACTTCCTTGTAAAAATTATTAAATAGACCACTTTTTATATAAAAAATTCACTTTAAATAATCATGTATAGTTAATTGAATAAGTTGTGAATCCCATTAATCTTGTTAAGTTCCTAACAAAAAGACTCTAATTTTCATAAGTTGAATAAGCTCTAAATTTCATTAGGCTCTTTAAGTTCCTAACAAAGAAATCTTAACTTTCATAAGTTGAATTTGAGAAGTTTCAGAAAATGGTGGAAGAATTGTGTGTCTTTCATTAAGAACCAAGAGCTATTTATACAAGAGTTTTGATCCTATCAAGGCTACAATTATGCTCTATGATAGAGAGCAAAATAAGGATTCTATAAAAAGAAGATTTACACAATATTTAGGAAATAATTACATCAATATATTACACCCAAAATAGTTTGATATGGCAGCTATGATTTTGGTCTGTCATTCCCCCGCAAGATTGAGCTTCCATCATGGATGCCAAGCTTGGAACGATGAAGAAGGAAGGTCTTCCGATTGAGAGGCTTTGTGAGAGAATCTGCAAGTTGATCGCTGGTGTGTACATGAGACACACGGAGGCGGTTGTTAGAAACTTGGTCACGCACGAAATGAAAATCGATGGCAATGTGTTTCATTCGAGAGTGAAAAACAGGGTTCTTGCTCAAATAAGTGGCACCAACATTATCGCAGAAAATCGTTGGGGCAGCAGTTACGTGAAGATGAAGTTCTTGGAGTAAATTGGTGATCCAATTTAACTCAGCAGCTGTTGAGGCAAGTGCACGATACTCAGCTTCGGTAGAGGAACGAGCAACCGTTTTTTGTTTCTTAGAACTCCAGCTAATCGGAGTAGCCCCGAGAAACACCACATAGGCAGAAGTAGATTTGTAATCATCATCTTTGCCTGCCCAGGTGGAGTCAGAGAAGGCGTGAAGTTGAGCAGACGGGTTGTTACGTAACAGAATACCATGCGTACTTGTACCTTTAAGGTAACGTAACACGCGTTTGATAGCAGACCAGTGAGTAATCGATGGACAATGCATAAACTGTGACAATTTATTAACAGCAAAAGATATATCAAGTCGAGTCAAGGAAAGATATTGTAGTGAACCAAGGACACGACGATATTGTGTAGCATCAGTTGCTGATCTACCATCATGAAGAATAAGAGGCTTGTTAGGCGATAATGGCGTAGCAACGGGATTAGCTTCAAGCATGTTGTTGTTGGAAAGAAGATCACGAATATACTTCGATTGAGCAAGAAAAAGACCATGTGGAGTTGATGTTGCTTCAACTCCCAAAAAATAGTGTAGAGGGCCAAGATCTTTGAGTGAGAATCGATTCGCCAATACACCAATGAAGTCCGATATTGCTGAAGAATTATTCCCTGTGATGATAATATCATCAACATAGACAAGCAAGTAAAGTGTGGTTGACCCACGATGCAATATAAACAATGAGTTATCAGAATGTGAGTTCGTGAATCCATGTTGGAGCAGAAAGGATCGCAATTCTTGATACCACGCACGAGGAGCTTGACGTAGACCATATATAGCTTTATGAAGTTGGCACACATGATTAGGATACTCAGAGTGAACAAATCCTTGAGGTTGTTGCATAAAGACTTTGTCAGTAAGACTACCCTGCAAAAAAGCATTGTTAACATCCAATTGTCTTAGTGGCCAACCACGAGCAACAGCCAGACTCAATATGAGTCGTATCATTGTGGGTTTTACAACAGGACTGAAAGTATCTGTAAAATCCACACCTGGACGTTGATGAAACCCTTTGACAACTAGACGTGCCTTATGGCGGGCAATGGTGCCATCGGGATTCCTCTTAATCTTAAATACCCACTTAGACCCGACAACGTTTTGTGTGTGATGAGGGGGGACGAGAGTCCAAGTGGAGTTTTTGAGAAGTGCATCATATTCCTCGCTCATAGCTTTTCTCCATTGTGAGGATTTTTGAGCTTGTAGAAATGTAGAAGGTTCAAGAGTTTCTGAAAGTTGAGTGTGAAGATCAAGGATTTTACGAGGCTTGTAAATATTATGTTTAGACCTGGTTGTAATATGTGGTTTGGGTAAAGGGGAGGAAGGTGTTTTAGAGGGGATAGTGGAATGTGGAGGAGAAAGAGAAGATACCTGCTAAGAACATGAGTCATGTACATCCTTGGTAGAAGACATGGAAGCCGACAATGTTGAGTGTGGGTCATTGGCATCAGTAGAATGCAAGGAGGTAGAGGTATTTGTAGGGATTGAGACCGGCTCACGAGGATTGGGAGAAGAGGGTTTATGAGTGGAATTGCTATCAATTGGAGGCATAGGAATTGAAATAACCGAGATAGGATTTGAAGTATTTGGTTGACGTGAAATAGTGGGATGAGAGAGATGAGGGGAGGAGTTTGAAGACATCCAGTTTGAGAGAGAATATGAGAATAACTTGTTGTTTTTAGAAGTCATATGTTGGAAAGGGAATATATTCTCAATAAATCTAACATGTCGAGAGATGAAATATTTTTTTGTGGATGGGTCGAAACAAATATATGAGTTATGTGGAAGAGAGTAACCAAGGAATACACAAGGTCTAGACCTTGGTTCTAATTTGTGAGATGTATACGGTCGTAACCAAGGATAACAGAGACATCCGAAGACTTTGAGTTTTAGATAGTTTGGACTTCTCTTGAATAATGTCTCAAATGGTGAAAGAAATTGTAGAATCGGTGTGGGCAGTCGGTTAATTAGAAACACGGCTGTTTGGAAGGCGACAGTCCAAAAATGAGGAGGTAGAAAGGCTTGATGAAGGAGGGTGAGACCTGTCTCAACAACATGACGATGTTTTCGTTCGGCCGACCCAACTAATTCTGGCGTGTGAGGTGGAGATTTGAGGTGTTGAATACCATGGTCGGATAAACAAGTTGTTAAACCTTGAAATTCACCTCCACCATCGGAGTATAATGTTTTAATGGTGGTTTGAAAGAAATTTTTCAACTGTGTTTTTAAATTTTAAGAAAAGAGAACGGACATCGGATTTTTGTTTCATCGGATAGAGCCATGTATATTTAGTATGATAGTCCACAAAAATGACATAGTACCGAAAATTATCAAAGGAAACAACGGGAGATGGACCCCAAACATCTGTATATATAATTTCTAGTGGTGAATTACATTGAACAGAGGAAGGACCAAATGATAGTTTGTGACTTTTATTACAAAGGCATGAGTCACAGTGAGACGAAACAGAATTTAAAATGGGAAGAGTGTGTTTAACGACTACTTTTTGTTGAATGACCGGAGACGGGTGGCCAAGGCGACGATGCCAAAAATTGGAGGAGACGGCGGTTGAACTGATGAAGGCTGTGGTGGAAGAAGCTTGAGGAAGAGACGAGGAAGACGGCCACTCATATATATTGTCTTTATTCCGGCCTTGGACCAAGGATGCCCCTGTACTCAGATCCTTCACAAGAAAAGAGTTAGGAAAAAATTCGATAGAAGTATGATTTTGTTTACAAAATTGAGAGACCGAAAGGAGATTTCGTTTGATATGTGGTGCACACAAAACATTGTTAAGTTTAAATTTAGTATTAGAAGAATTAAGAGAAGTGGACCCAATATGAGAGATAGGAATACCATTGCCATCGCCGACCATAATATCATCATTGCCCTCGTATTCGGAGTGAATGCTCAAGTTTTGCAAATCCGAAGTGATATGATGAGATGCACCAGAGTCTACAATCCAGCTGCCACGGTTCGATGGTTGATCGGATTGTGCATACGAGTTGTAATGTGCTTGGGGCGATCCTTGAATAGAGTTTGGTTTAGGACGAGATCTACACATCTTAGCTGTGTGTCCAGCTTTGTCACATAATTGACACACAACATTTTTGAAACCAGATGGATGTGGTTTCCAGAGCGATTGTTGATGAAACTGTTGAGACTGAGATTGATTGGGAGAGATGTGAGATGATTGAGAGGAACGAAATGTTGGGTTATTGCCATAACCTTGAAGGAGTTTATTCCCGTAATTGCTACGATTGTTGCCATTCTTTCCTTTATAATTGGTGCGTTGGTGGAATTGGGCTGTGACAGGTGGTTCCGGTTTCTTTCCCTCTTCGCGCTGGAGAAAAAGTTCATGGTCCGAGATTTTATCATGGAGTTCTTCAAACGTCATGGTTGTTTCTCGGGTTCTAATGGCAGCCTGTAGTTCTTTATATTCATTGCCAAGACCATTTAAGGTGTGGGCTACAACTTCAGCATCACTTAAGGAATGACCAATCAGGGACAAATCGTCAATGATACCCTTGATATTCTGCATATATTCAGAAACAGTAATTCCATCTTTAGATACCTTCATAAGAGCAGAGAGCAGAGTAAGCATTCGTGTGTGTGATTTGTTGGCAAAGGTGGTTTCCAACTTCGACCAAGCATCGGCTGACGTTTGGCACGACGAAATGAGAGGAGCAATATTTCCTGCAAGAGTAGCTTGAAGAGCTTGTAATACTAAACGATCTTGCCGTAGCCAAATCTTCCTATCCGGGTTTGATTCAGTTGTTTCAACCGGACAAGGATTTGTACCATCAACATAACCCATAAGATCATAGCCAAATAGAAGATTGCTGAACTGAGATCTCCAGGAGGAATAGTTACCTCCTCTAGAGAGTTTGAACGGTATCAAGGTTGCAGCATTAATGGAGATAAGGGCACCTTGTTGGGAAACAT
The DNA here is from genome assembly GCA_036898165.1 of Silybum marianum. Lineage (NCBI taxonomy): Eukaryota > Viridiplantae > Streptophyta > Magnoliopsida > Asterales > Asteraceae > Silybum > Silybum marianum. Next base: position 7,694,572 of record CM072529.1, on the reverse strand, counting down.
TGTTCCCTGTAATTGTCGAGACATGAGTGTGTGAGTTTGAAGAAGTTTCAGAGGTTGCAGGCATTGGAGCAAAGAAAAATAAACCGACAGATGATAAATGGAGAGAAAAAAAAATTGAAAGAGAGGAAAATTATTTATGCTTTAAGCACAGATAGCTCTGATACCATGAGAAGTTTTAGAAAATGGTGGAAGAATTGTGTGTCTTTCATTAAGAACCAAGAGCTATTTATACAAGAGTTTTGATCCTATCAAGGCTACAATTATGCTCTATGATAGAGAGCAAAATAAGGATTCTATAAAGAGAAGATTTACACAATATTTAGGAAATAATTACATCAATATATTACACCCAAAATAAATAGTTTGATATGGCAGCTATGATTTTGGTCTGTCAGAATTAGTATCTTACAGTGATCCAAAATCAAATTGAATCGAAACCAAAAAAGGATATTATAGAGATTGAAAAAACAAATAGATAGGCAATGGCTTAATCTTGATATAAAACCGGTTTGATGTAATTGTATAAAAACTACTACCATATCAAAACCAGAAAAATAAAAATAGAGATGATGAAATCGAACATAATATGAACTTATTTGGTTTTAAGTTTAAATCAGTTTGGTATCAAACCACTTAATTTAATTTAATTTCAATAATGATATTGAGTAATCATTTTTTATAAAAAGTTTTTTCTATAAAGGTGTATTGAGATGATTTTATATCATCAGAGAATGATATTAATGTTTGGTGGAAGGAGGAGCATCGGAGAGGAGAACTGTGTATCAATCAGTATAGTCAACGTTTTGGATCATATAGATGGCGCTATTCAGACGCTTCTTTTATCGGAAACCGCCGGACCGCCTACTTGAGATCTCCGACAGGGTTTATGGTACCTTACATTACCACTCTCACACTCTTCAATCAATCTCGACAATACTTCAACTGCAAAATTGTCAATTTTTCGTTTCAATTTCTTTGAATTGTACTAAAGTGGTTAGAACTTTTCTACAATTATTTTCGATGCATCAATTGACGGTTTTTTTAGTTCAATCACCATTTTATATGTCAATCATCTGCTGTGAAGTTATTTATGTCTATCAAATTGTTGACAAGGTTTGTTGTTGAAATTTGGGGAGACTATGCTCAATCAAGATTCACAAGTGATATCTAAACTTAAATTACCAACAAAAGACTTTTGATTCTTCTTATTTGATACTTTTACATCAGAATGTTGGCCATTGGTGTTATGATACCTGAGCCTGAGCTATGATGTTACCTGAACTCAGGTATTTCTGGTTACTCATAACTGAAAGGAGATTAAGCTTACTATGGAACTATTATGCTAGGGCTAGATTTACGAACAAGTCCAATTACAAGTAGTTTATCCCTAAATTAAGATTGAAGACTGGGGATCACTGAAATTGGAGTTTCAGAATGATACTTGGTGAGTATTTTTAAGAAAAACACAAAAGCTTTGGTATGTTAGGCTCAAGAATTTGCTACCTTCTGATACTAGATTAATTGTTGTGAAATGAGAGTATTCAACATTTTATGATTTTCTTAATGAAAATTAAACTGAGTTTTTTATGCCTCTGTGGCATGGGTACGACCTTCCTTTGCTTCTACTTAGTAAACTAGGCGACATATCGGTTCTTGATAAAGTTATTTATCTTTCCACCTTCATTTGCAGTTTTTGATTGTTGTTTATCATCTGAAGTACTGGAAGACGATGAGTACAAGATCTACATGGGTGGCATTGCAACTCAACTCCAAGACTACTATCCTGATTCTTCTTTCATGGCTTTTAACTTTAGAGAAGGTGACAAGAGGACCCAATTTTCTGAAATATTGTCTCAGTATGACATGACAGTCATGGAGTATCCTCGGCAATATGAAGGGTGCCCGATCTTAACATTGGAGATGATCCATCACTTTTTACGATCTAGTGAGAGCTGGTTGTCACTAGAAGGACAACCGAATGTGTTGTTGCTGCACTGTGGAAGGGGAGGGTGGCCGGTGCTTGCCTTTATGCTTGCAGCTCTTCTTTTGTACCGATAGCAATATAGTGGTGAGCAGAAGACTCTTGAAATGGTATACAAGCAAGCTCCTAGGGAGCTTCTTCTTCATTTCACACCTTTAAATCCACAACCTTCCCAATTGAGGTATCTTCAGTACATTATCCAGGAGAAATTTAGGTTCTGATTGGCCACCCTCAGACACACCTCTAACTTTGGATTGTATCATACTTCGAGTCCTTCCCATATATGGCAAAAAGGGTTGTCGACCTGTAGTTCGTATATATGGTCAAGATTCTTCTTCAACACCAGCTGACAGGAGCTCTAAGCTTTTATTTGTATCCTCAAACATGAAAAAACATGCTGGCTACTATCAACCGGTATATTTATTTATCTCATGTTTATGAAACCTTAAGAGATACTACTTCCTCTTTACTATGCTCTTTTGACTTGTGATTTTTCAGGAACTGGTGAAAATTGATATTCATCATCGTATCCAAGGGGACGTGATTCTTGAATGCATACATACAGATGAGGTAAATGAGGAAATGGTTTTTAGAGTAATGTTCCACACAGCATTTGTACGAGCCAATATACTGATGTTGAGCCGGGATGAAGTTGATGTTTTGTGGGATGCAAGGGACCAGATCTCAAAAAACTTCAAGGCAGAGGTCGGCCTTCGATTATTTTCATTCCATAAATGCTTTTTATTTGCTAAGTGCTTGAAGTTGAATACATACTCGTATATGTGATGTGTCAGGTTCTTTTTACGGATGATGATGATGCTCTACTATCCATGATCACCACAGAAAGAGAATTTAAAGATGGGGGTAGGACAGAAATTCTTATGCCTGAAGAGTTTTTTGAGATAGAAGAGATCTTCATCAATGAAGTTGATGGGCACCCACCCCCACCTCCAATGCATGCATCCCCATCTCCTCCACCGCTGCCGCCACCTCCACCTCCACCCGCACCTCCAAGGTATGGTGCCCCCTCTCTCTAAAGAATGCTTCTCTATTTTCATATTAGTAAAGAAATAATTGTAATCAAAAGCGTGTGACCAGCTTTCACGACCATTGCTATAAATTGTTTGCAAATTGCAGATTACATTCATATGGGCGATGCTTTTGCAGACATTTTTATATATCACAATTTTCGAATAATTGATATGCTTTTCTGATGGTTATATTTACTTTATGTTGTTTGCCCTTTCATCATGATGTATTTCATTCTAAGACCCTTGTATACTATTGAACTGCAGTGCATTGTCTAAACTTGAGACACTATTCTCTGCCATAGTCCCAAAGGAAGATAGTTCTAGAGGAGGAGGACAGCGAAAGGTTACTGGTTCAAAAACTGAGAAAGTCCACATGGTAATTCAATGCTAGTTTAATAATTAAATATCTTATTTTTACTTATATTATAGAATGGCACACTTTTACAAAGCAGAAGAATATCCTTTATTGGTAGTCGTAATTATTTTGCAAATTTTGGTCTCATGTCTTCTGGATTGCCTGGCTTATTTCTGGAAACAACTAATAGAAGTAGTTGTGTGAGTTTGGCCTCCATTAAGACATTATGGAATGAAGCTTAATGTCAAGAGTAAACTTTTGTTCAACGGCTAATGCTTAGAAATAAGAACATGTATGATCATCTTTCCCATTTTGCAATATATATTCTGTAGCTTATTCATATAGACTTTGATCAAGAGTAAAACCTTATAGAGAGCATTTCTTAAGTAGCAAGTGATTTACCTCTTATACATCCATAAAGGTGCATTTGGTACTGGACATGATAGAACATAATTGGACAGGACAGTTGAGCGTTTGGTAAAACATGATTGGACAGGACTGGTAAAGTGTACCCCTAATGAGTTGTTTGTTTCTTTTATACATTTTGATAATTTTTTAAATTATAATAAAATAAATATTTTTTTATAACAAAAGGTATATTAGAATTTTTTTTGTCAAGATGATTAAAATGACACCAAAATATGAAGTTTATGAATTTTCAAACTTTATATTATTCCTTTTCTATATTTTTTATTTTTAATATTAAATAAATTACATAAATTAATCGGAATATAGACAACGTATAAAAATAATATTTTAAGGACAGTAAAGTGAACTTTTAAAGAGGATAAAATACAATAAACAAAATTTAAAGAACGGAAAAATGTAAGAGGGAGACGTATTTGATATTTATAAGAAAATTAGGTTCTAATTTGAGGGTATATTAGTAAAATAAAGGCTTCTTCCACCTTATTACACCTTATTTCATGGGGGTGGGGGAGGAACACGTCTGTACCACTTTGTTTCACATAAATATCATTCCAAATGTGGAACAATATCCCTGTTCTGTCATGTCATGTCCTGTTCAGCGTACCAAACGCACCTTAAGTGATTAGCCCCGGTTCTTTTTTAGGGAGTTGAAAGAAGAAACGAATGAGAACTCAGAAGGAAAAGGTTAGCAATTGAAGAGTTGTTTTACGTAGAAGGGAGAGATAAAAGCAACTGAAAAGGTTTCTACAACTCTTTGACAAACTATATCTTGGGATGTAGGACCCTATAGGATTTCAAAATTCCATAAAATTATATCATATGCTTGATAAATTAGCCTGCATGACCATAAGTCACATCAACAGTTATTATACGGAATATGAACCTTGTATGCACCATCCTTTTCTCTATGTAATAAAATATAAATTCCAATCCTGGGTAAATAGGAAATATCTTGATTTATCTTTTCAACTTTCAGGGAAGATGTAGGCCTTTGATTTATATTTTGGTTTGAATAACAGTAGAAGTTGAATGTGTACTCTGTATCTGTATTAGCTACTTGTTTCAGATGCTGATGTCAAAGGTGAAGAGTCACAGAAGTTTTGGGAGAAGGTAGATGCGACGTTCGTCGAGAGTAAAATCATGTTATTTTGGTCATTTTCTACATCCATCAAATGCACCTTTTAGAAGCACATCAAGGATGGATTTGAATTTTTAAAGATGGAAAAGACCTGGTTGTGAGATCGATGTCTGCCTTAGAAAATCAAGCCAAACCAAACCAAACCCAGTAAATCCCACACACTGATGTTAGGGTATTGGGAGTAGAATGTATAATTACTCTATTCAGGGCATTGGCAGTAAATAGTTTTGTATAAATTATAGGGTTTTTTTTTGGGAGGGTGTACTAGTATATGTATGGACTAATCCCAACAAACTTTGGCAACAAGACATCAGCCCTGATAAACTCAGTGGCCACAACTGTTGTGTACGTCTGGAATTGAATATTGGGCGGATGGGATATTCCACCTTATCCTCTGGGGCCTCAACCACTACACCATAACCCTTATGGTTTAGGTTTTGTTTGTTCTTGTTGCAGTTTTTTTTATGACACATGTAGTTTCACTTGTGATAGCACTGTACTGCAAGAATGGTGGCTTTGTAACTAATGGTTTCTTTCTTGTTGTTTAGTCTAGAAAGAATTAAAATGTGCAGATCAACTTGAATTTTTGTGGGGTTCAACAGATTATGATGCTTCTTTGGATGTATGGAGTATTTGCAAAGCTTCTTCTTCAGGGCTGAACTGAGGTGACTTGTCTCAACGTTTCCAAAATGACTATTTCTCGACTGTAAAATCAATAAACATTGTTTGGTTTTTTCGACAAAACCATGATAGATACATTAAACAGTATAACTATTGGCGCTAAACGGAAAGCAATAGTTACAAAAAAACATAACCAACAAAAAAACGTAACCAAATAAAAGCTAAAGAATTGAAGGTGAATTTGAAATTAAAAAAGAGAACTCAGATGAGTGGAGTGGTTGAGAGGCCTAAGTAAACTTTTTTCTTTTACTACACTATGAAGCGTGCTTAGCCAACCAAATAACGCAGTCACCATGGCCGCTCATAGCCCCTATGACCATCCTCCCATGATGATTAGAAGGTTGCAAACAGCTCATCAATGTCGTGCGGTTGGAGATGCTAAGGGTCCGTTTGGTTTGCGGTTTTTGAGGGATTTGGATTTCATGGGAGGATTTGGATTTGGAGGGATTTGAATTGGAATGAATTTGAAAATCATAGGTGTGTTTGGTTTGTAGGATTTGTAATGGAATTGGATTTCCATTATTTATAAATAATTTATATAAAAATATAAAAAATATAAAAATAATTAAATTACATTTTTATTAATCAATTATTACAAAATAAATGTTTTTAACATTTTAAAAACATTATTTCATAGAAATCCTACGAAATCCCGTGAAATCCCGAGCATCCGCCAAGGATTTCAAAATCCAATGTTCATGTGATTTTAAATGAATCCATGGATTTAAAATCCTTACCATTAGGCAAACCAAACACCGGAATGGATTGGATTTGAAATCCAAATCCCTCCAAATCCCACTAAATCCCGCGAACTAAACGCGCCCTAAGGGTTCTCATCAAAATCTAGGTTTCAATGAAGTTCTCAACCAAATCTTGGTTTCAATGAAGTTCAAATGGTTCTCATCCATATGGGTTTTATAAACTTTTTTCTTAATTTAAGATTATGTTTCATTTAGATTTAGTGTTTTTAAAGTCAATGAGTTTTGTATCGATGGTTTTGAAATATATCTGTACAAATTTATTGCTTATTTTGATGACATTCTTGTATTTTTGACGTTGATGAATTTAGAATGGGCCGAGTTACGGTAAGAAACGAAAGAAATATTCTCCACCCTTGGATGCACGTTAAGATGAGATGTAGCGAGATGAGGTGCACTGAGAAGTACCAGATCAACTCCCTTTAAGAGCGCACTTCATAGGTAGGTATGAGATTAAAAGTGATCAATGGTCCAAATCTCTTGTTACGCTTCTCACTTTAACTATTCTACTCACACGATCCCATGCCATTTAGAATTTAGGGTTCTTAATTGGTTTTTGGTTTGAGGAAAGACGAATATAGATAAAAGACATGTGAGGAAGGAGGAGGATAAAATGACTAGATTGCCATCATGTGAGGTTCACATGCATCAACTTAACGGAATAAATTTTACGATGTTAATTTAAGGGACCGTGGGTGCTATAAAAATAGAAGTGAGGGACTAACAGTGTAGATAATGCGTTTGAGGGTCGATATGAAAATATGGAGTAAACCACAGGGACCACAAATGTAAATTCATTCTAAAAGAAATATGGGTTTCTTTTTGGGACTTTTCGGTTGATGAAATCATGAAATGATGAATCAGATCGTTTCCATATGATTTCCAAATCATCGAAGGAGCAGCAGAAAAAAACGCAGGCATGTTCCTGAATCCTGATGCTTAGCTTCAATCGCTATTTCCTTCCAAACCTACCTGTTTTGCTGTCATCGTTACACCATTAATTTCACAGAAATTTCTCTACCTCACCCAAGTTTGTGTTTTCCATAGTAAAACATCATCTTCTAAGATCATATCGTCAGTTTTCGAAAATAATACATTATTTGAAGTTCAGATTCAATGGTTTTCTATCATCAAACAGATTGATGATATTAATGTTAGAAAGGAGGAGCATCAGAGAGGAGAAGTGTGTATCAATATAGTCAACGTTTTGGATCAGTGCAACAGGGACATTAGATTAGATGGCGCTATTCAGACGCTTCTTTTATCGGAAACCACCGGACCGCCTGCTTGAGATCTCCGAGAGGGTTTACGGTACTTACCTTACCGCTCCCACACTACCAGAAAATAGTTCACCTGCAAAATTGTCAAGTTTTATCTTAAATTCGCTTGGTTTTTCTTCTTGGCTGAACTATTCATTAGTTGATGTGTTCTTTTAATTGTACTAAAACGGTTCGAACTTTTCTAATATTATTTTTGATGCATCAATTGACCGTTTTTTAAGTTCAACCACCATATCTCAATCATCTGCTGTAAAGTTATTTAGGTCTATCAAATTGTTGACAAGGTTTGTTGTTTAAATTTGGGGAAACTATGGTCATCAAGGTTCAGAAGTGAATAAACTTAAACGTTGTGATTTTTTAACTTAAATTACCAACAAAGACTTGATGCTTTTACGAAGAAAATGATGTAACATCAGAATGTTGGCCATTGGTGTTATGATACCTGAGTCTGAGTTATGATTATAGTTACTTATGACCGAATGGGGATTAAGCTTGGTATGAAACTGATTATGCTAAAAGTCCAATTAGAAGTAGTTTATCCTAAATGAAGGTTGAAGACTGGGGATCAGTAAAATTGGAGTTTCTGAATGATGCTTGGAGAGTATTTTAAGAAAAATCCAAAGCTTTGATATGTTTTGCTCAATAACCCGCTATCTTCTGATACTAGATTAATTGCTGTGAAATGACTAAATGGGAAAATTCAACATTTTATGATTTTCTGTTTCTTAATGAAAATTAAATTGTGTTTTTGATGCATGTGTGGCATGGGTATGAAAAATCGACATTCTTTTGCTTCTACTTGGGATATATCAGTTCTTGATAAAGTTATTTTATCTTGATCACTATCTATCTTTGAATTTTCTTGCTCACATTACCTCTCTTTCCACATTCATTGCAGTTTTCAATTGCTGTTTATCATCTGAAGTACTGAAAGAAGATGAGTACAAGATCTACATGGGTGGCATTGTAGCTCAACTCCAGGACCACTATCCTGATTCTTCTTTCATGGTTTTTAACTTTAGAGAAGATGACGATAGGACCCAAATTTCTGAAATATTATCTCAATACGATATGACAGTCATGGAGTATCCTCGGCAATACCAAGGGTGCTCGATCTTAACATTGGAGGTGATCCATCACTTTTTGCGATGTAGTGAGAGCTGGTTGTCACTAGGAAAACATAATGTGTTGTTGATGCACTGTGAAAGGGGAGGGTGGCCGGTGCTTGCCTTTATGCTTGCAGCTCTTCTTTTGTACCGAAAGCAATATAGTGGTGAGCAGAAGACTCTTGAAATGGTATACAAGCAAGCTCCTAGGGAGCTTCTTCATCTTTCAACACCTTTAAATCCACAACCTTCCCAATTGAGGTATCTTCAGTACATATCCAGGAGAAATTTAGGTTCTGATTGGTCACCCTCACACACACCTCTGACTTTGGATTGTATCATACTTCAAGCCCTTCCTGTATATGGCAAAAGACCTGTAGTTCGTATATATGGTCAAGATTCTTATTCAACACCAGACAACAGGAGCTCTAAGCTTTTATTTGAATCATCAAGTACGAAAAAACTTATTGGCTACCATCAACCGGTATATTTATTTATCTCATTTATATGAAACCTAAAGAGATACTACTTCTTCTTTACTATGCTCTTTTGACTTGTGATTTTTCAGGAAGTGTATAAACTGGTGAAAATTGATATTGATCATTGTATCCAAGGGGATGTGATTCTTGAATGCATACATATGGATGAGGTAAATGAGGAAATGATTTTTAGAGTAATGTTCCACACAACATTTGTACAAGAAAATATACTTATGTTGAGCCGAGATGAAGTTGAAGTTATATGGGATGCAAAGGACCAGATCCCCGCGAACTTTAGGGCAGAGGTAGGCCTTTAATTTTTATCTTTCAATAAACACCTATATTTGAGAAGCGCTAGAAGTTGAATCCATAATCATATATGTGTCAGTTAGTTTTTTCGGATGCTGATCCTCTACCATTCAAGATCACCCCAACTCGAAGACCTGCAAAACAAAATGCGGTATCTCGGTGGATCCCTCCTGATAAAGCCTCCTACATTAACTCCACTCAGGTGTCATATCTACCGTCTACATATGGTTCCCCATCTTCTCGTCCATCCCCGTCTTCAACGTATGCAGCCCCATATTCTTCACCTCCAATGCGTGCATCCCCATCTCCTCCACCACTGCCGCCACCTCCACCTCCAAGGCATGGTTCCCCATCTCCTCCACCTCCACCCGCACCTCCAAGGTATGGTGCTCCATCTCTCTAAAGAATGCTTCTTCATTTTCATATGAGAAAAGAAATAATTGTAATCAAAAGCGTGTGATCAGCTTTCACAGGCTCATGGCCATTGCTATAAATTGTTTGCAAATTGCAGATTACATTCATATGGGCGATACTTTTGCAGACATTTTTATGGGATAGTTGATATGCTTTGCTGATGCTTATATTTACTTTATGTTGTTTGCCCTTTCATCATAATGTATTTCGTTCTAAGACCCTTGTATACTATTGAACTGTAGTGCACCAGATTTTGATGTGTATGAACTTGAGACACCATTCTCTGCCATAGTCCCACAGAAAGATAGTTCTGAAGGAGGAGGGCGGCAGAAGCCTACTGGTTCAAAAACTGAGAAAATCCACATGGTAATGCAATGCTATTAAAGTAATTAAATATCTTATGTTTACTTATATTAGATAAATGGTACACTTTTCCTGAGCAAAACAATATCCTTATTGGTAGTCGTAATTATTGCAAATTTTGATCTCATTTCTTCTGGATTGCCTGGCTTATTCCTGGAAACAACTAATAGAAGTAGTTGTGTGAGTTTGGCCTCCATTAAGACATTATGGAATGAAGCTTAATGTCAAGAGTAAACCTTTGTTCAACCAATGCATAGAAAAATAAGAACATGTATGGTCATCTTTCCCATTTTGCAGTACATTCTGTAGCTTATCCATATAGACTTTGATCAAGAGTAAAACCTTATAGAGAGCATTTCTTAAGTTAAGTAGCAAGTGATTTAGCTCTTATACATCCATAAGGGTGCGTTTGGTGTACCAGACAAGATAGAACATGATTGAACAGGACTGATAAAGTGTACCCCTAATGAGTTGTTTGCATCTTTTATACATTTTGATTAATTTATTAAATTACAATAAAATAAATATTTTTTATAACAAAAGATATCATTAGAATTTTTTTTGTCAAGATGATTAAAATGACATCGAAATATGAAGTTTATGAATTTTCAAACTTTATATTATTCCTTTTCTATATTTTTTTGTTTTGAATATTTAATAAATTACATAAATTAACCATAATATAGACAACGTATAAAAAAATATTTTGAGGACAATAAAAGTGAAATTTTAAAGAGGATAAAATACAATAAATAAAATTTAAAGAACGGAAAAACGTAAAGAGGGAGACGTATTTGATATTTTATAAGAAAATTAGGTTCTATTTTGAGGGTATATGGGTAAAATAAAGGCTTCTTCCACCTTATTACACCTTATTCATGGGTTGGGGGAGGAACACGTCTGTTCCACTTTGCTTCACATAAAAATCATTCCAAACGTGGAACGTTATCCCTGTTTTGTCATGTTCTGTTCAGCGTACCAAACGCACCCTAAGTGATTAGCCAGTTTTTTTAGGGAACTGTAAGAAGAAACGAATGAGAATTCTGAAGAAAAAGGTTAGCAATTAAAGAGTTGTTGTAAAGGGAGAGATAAAAGCAACTGAAATGTTTCTACACAAACTATATCTTGGGATGTAGGACCCTATAGGATTTCAAAATTCCATAAAATTATATCATATGCTTGATAAATTAGCCTGCATGACCATAAGTCGCATCAACAGTTATTATACGGAATATGAACCTTGTATGCACCATCCGTTTCTCTATTTAAAAATAAATAAATTCTAATCCTGGGTAAATAGGAAATATCTTGATTTATCTTTTCAACTTTGAGGGCAGATGTAGGTCTTTGATTTATAATTTGGTTTCAATAACTCTAGAAGTTGAATCTCGTATATGTATCAGCTACTTGTTTCCGATGCTGATGCCAAAGTTCAAGAGTCACAGAAGTTTTGGGACGAGTTTTGGGAGAAGGTTGATGCGACGTTCATCGAGAGTAAAATCATGTGATTTTGGTCATTTTCTATCAAATGCACCTTTTAGAAGCACATTAAGATGGAAAAACCAAGCCCAATAAATCCCACACTGATGCTTTATTTCTTGATGTTTACTCTACAAAGAATTAAAAATGTGCAGATCAACTTGAAGTTTTGTGAGGCTTCTGTTCTATGGATATATGGAGTATTTGCAAAGTTTCTTGCTGCACCACTTCTCCAGGACTGAACTCAGGTGACTTGTCTTAACTTTTCTAAAAATAATTATTTTTCGACTTCAAAATCAATAACCATAGATTTGGTTTTTTCGATAAAAACCATGATGGATACATTAAACGGTATAGTTATTGGCGCTAAACGGTAACAATAGTAACGCTTGTACTTGTTTTTTAGTTGAAGAATTATTGGTCTATTTTGTTTGTATTATTGTTATTTTAGGTATTTAACAACATTTTCTTTTTCTTTTTAAAAATGCAGTTTTGAATATATTATATTTATTGATCACATCCTCATTTGATATGCAAACCATCAAACATAAAATCATATTTTTTTTTAATTTATTTATGAAATTATTTAACGTACGAGTTAAACACATTAATTACTGGTGGGGTGATAGAATGGAGAAGGATATGTTGAAATCAAGATCCACCAATGGTCATTGTGGAACCGGGTCCAAATGGGCCATTCAATAGAACTTGTGGGATGATTTGAATGGTGTAACCCAACTATAGTTGGTTTAAAGAATCTTAAACTCAATAGCCTTGTATTTTTTGAGGATACAATGAGACGATAATAAAACTATGTTATACGTTACGAAACATATTACATAGATTTCCGGCCAATGACCATGACCTAGTGGAGTTGTGATGGCCTTAGGGAAAGATCGAGAGATGAGTTTGGATGTTTGGTGAGTCTGCCTCATTGGGTTGATTTGATCTCGACCCTTTTTCGACCCATCTATCTTGACATGTACAGTTGTATAACTTTAGGCATTGATTAGGTTTTGGCCTAATTTAGGTTTGGTTATTGGGCGTATGGTCGACTGATCAAGTTTGTGTATGATCTTATTAGAAAGTTCAATTATTAATTATGTGACATTTTGATTATGTCTTTTAAGAGATGATATAAAATATTGTGTTAAAAAATCAATATAATTTTTTATCCTTTAAACTATATCACAAAATATATTTATTGCTTATGCAAGTCTACCATATATGGATATTTGTTCATGACTTATGATAAGCTTTAAAACTAAATTGGCTTTAGCACTCACCCATTTAGACCTCCTTGTTGTATGGATTAAACCATTTACCTTTTATTTCATTGCATTCTTGCTTGCCATATTCCCCCCAAAATACCTCCAATGACTTGGTGTCAATTCTACAGGCCAAAGTCTTAAAACAAGGGTTCTAGTGCCTGAATTCTCTCAAGTTTATCACTGTAATACCCAGGGTCTCGTAATCCAACTCAATAATAGATCACCTCTGCAATACTCATGGTTGCCGGAGCAATACCAAAGGTATTGGAGTCCACCCTACATGGGTTCCTCTCTGCAATACCTACTATCCAGTGTCCAACTCATAAGAGTTCCACTGCATAACACTGAGACAACCACATAACTACTAAAACACTGTTCTCCAACTGAGAATATCAAAACTCTCCACTAAACAAAACGACCAACTCGTGTGCCTATGGATGCTATTGTAGTCTAGATTCACGTGACTTCAATTGAATGACTAACGCATTCAAAACATGCTATTCTTAAATAAATATGCAGTGAATGCAATTGCAAATCATGTCCAAAGCTCAAAATTAAGGAATCTAAACTCGACAAATGTCCCGAAAACTCATTTGGGCCAAAATCAAACTAACAAACTCTCACTTATTTGACTAAATAAAAATCAACAAAAGCAGAAAAATGTGATTCTCAAAATTGCTACAACAATGTATATTTTAGCACCTATTTAGAAAACTATATTATTTTCTTTTACTCCCAAAAATAGAAATTGAGTACTTTTATTCTTATTTTCATGTTAGTGAGTTTGGATCTAGGTTTAAGAATTGGATTTATCTTGTGAGTAATTATGCAAGATAAGTTATTTGTTCTAGTGTTAGCTTCATAGGTTGCAACAACATTGCTAGAGGACAAAACAAAAAAGACAATTTTTGGAAAAACCCACTTTTGGTAGATCTTTCTAATCAGTTTATACTTTATAAGTTGATCATGGAGTAGACAACATGTTTGGAATAAACTTTTGTTGATTTATTCTTAATTAATTAATAGTTTCCTTTTAACTACTAGTATTGTACTTTAAACGATTTGTCTCTAGTAGATAAGGAGAGCTTTGTTTATTTCTGAATTATTCTATGTTGAATTCAATTGAGCTACTACTTGTAAGCTTTAGTCTTTGTTTGTGTTTGCAAAAGGAATGAACCTTTAAATTTCTGGTTAAGAATTCGTATATCTGACTTGCTACAGCAAGTTCTTCACAACTTTAATAATAAAAAATTAAATAATTTCATTAAAATTACAGATAAATAGATAGTACCTTATTTTTTTCTTCAAAGTTTTACTTTGGAATCTCCTAAAATTAATACTTTTTATTTATTTATTTTAAATTACCATCTATAAAAGTTTAATAGTTTTATTTTATTTTATCAAGTAAACTTACTCCCACTATTCTATATTTCACTTAATTTTTTATTTTTTTGTTAAGTAAACAAATTTATTTAATCCAAACCATGACGACCAAATTTATACTTTACTCAAGTAATAAAAGGAATTTAAGGACAGATTTTTATCTCTGTATACCATAAGGACCAAAAATGTAATTTACTAAAATCACTTTTTGGATTTTATAACTCTCATCTTTTAATGGACTTTGGTGGAGGGATAAAAATGGGAACAAAATGGAAGCCACAGGGACGAAAAAAAAAGGTTTTTAAAGATCAGGGACTAAAATCATCCTAAACGTCAAACCACGTGTACTAAAATCATAGGTTTCTTTTGGGACTTTTCAGTTGATGAAATGATGAATCAGAGTCGTGAATTTCCATGTGATTTCCAAATCATCATCGAAGGTGCAGTAGAAAAAAACGCAGGAATCGAATGTTCGTGAATCGCCATTTCCTTCCAAACTTACCTGTTTTGCTGTCCTAGATTTATGGCAGAAATTTCTCTAATTTGCTGATCCAAGTTTGTGCTTTCCATAATAAAACATCATCTTCTAATCTTAAGATCATATGATATCATCAATTTTCGAGAACAATATACATTATTTGAAGTTCAGATTCGATGGTTTTTTATCATCAGACAGATTGATATTAATGTTTGGTGGGTGTAAATTACAAAGGAGGAGCATCGGATAACTGCGAGATCGACTGTGTATCATATAGTCAACGTTTTTTGGATCATATAGATGGCGCAATTCAGACGCTTCTTTTATCGGAAACCGCCGGACCACCTGCTTGAGATCTCCGAGAGGGTTTACGGTACTTACCTTTGCACTCCCACACTCTTTCATGCCTTCAATGAATCTCGGAAACCAGATAGAATACTTCACCTGCCAAATTGTCAAGACTTTCAAGTTTTATTTTAGATTCACTAGGGTTTTCCATTTTTCTCTAGGTTCAACTCGTAATTGCCTGATTTTTCTGAAGAATTATACTAAAATGGTTCGAACTTTTCTACTATTATTTTTGATGCATCAGTTGACCGTTTTTTTAGTTCAGACACCATTTTTGATGCCAATTGTCTGTTGTAAAGTTATTTAGGTCTATCCAATTGTTGACGAGATTTGTTGTTGAAATTTGGGGAAACTAATGCTCATCAAGATTCACAAGTAAATAAGTAGTGATATTAACTTAAATTACCAAGAAAGACTTGATGCTTTTACAAAGAAAATGATGTAACATCATCAGAATGTTGGCCATTGGTCTTATGCTACCTGAGTCTGAGTTATGATGTTACCTGAACTCAGAATGTTGGCCTTTGCTTCTACTTAGTAAACTTGGCGATATATCGGTTCTTGATAATTGATATAGTTATTTATCTTGATCACTATTTATCTTTTAATTTTCTGCTCACATTACTTCTCTTTACTTCTTCATTTGCAGTTTTTGATTGCTGTTTATCATCTGAATTACTGGAAGAAGATGAGTACAAGATCTACATCGGCGGCATTGTAGCTCAACTCCAGGACTATTATCCTGATTCTTCTTTCATGGTTTTTAACTCTAGAGACAGTGACAAGAGGACCCAAATTTCTGACATATTATCTCAACACAATAATATGGAAGTCATTGAGTATCCTCAGCAATATGAAGGGTGCCCGATGTTAACGTTGAAGATGATCCATCACTTTTTGCGATCTAGTGACAGATGGTTGTCACCAGCATGGCAACAGAATGTGGTGTTGATGCACTGTGAAAGGGGAGGGTGGCCGGTGCTTGCCTTTATGGTTGCAGCTCTTCTTTTATTCCGAAAGCAATATAATGGTGAGCAGAAGACTCTTGAAATGGTATACAAGCAAGCTCCTAGGGAGCTTCTTCATCTTTTAACACCTTTAAATCCACTGCCTTCCCAGTTGAGGTATCTTCAATACATATCGAGAAATTTAGTTTCAGATTGGCCACCCTCAAAAACACCTCTATCTTTGGATTGTATCATACTTCGAGTCGTTCCCATTTATGGCGAAAAGGGTTTTCGACCTGTAATTCGTATATATGGTCAGGATTCTTCTTCAACAACATCCAAGAGGAGCTCTAAGCTCTTATTTGCATCATCAAACACCAAAAAAGATGCTCCCTACTATACACCGGTATGTTTATTTATCTCATGTTATATGAAAATTGAAACCTAAAGAGATATATTACTAATTCATCTCTAATATACTCTTCTGAAATGTGATATTCAGGAAGAGTGTGAACGGGTGGAAATTGATATTCATCATTGTATTCAAGGGGATGTGGTTCTTGAATGCATACATTTAGATGACGTAAATGAGGAAATGATGTTCAGAGTAATGTTTCACACAGCATTTATACGAGCCAATATACTGATGTTGAACCGTGATGAAGTTGATGCTATGTGGGATGCAAAGGACCAGATCCCTGCCAACTTCAGGGGAGAGGTAGGCCTTTGATTTTTTTTCTTCATAAATGCTTTTATTTCAGAAGCTATAGAAGTTGAATCCACTCTCATATATGTGTCAGTTACTTTTTTCGGAGGTTGATACTCTACCATCCAAGATCACCACAACTCCAAGGTATGGTGTTCTCTTCTCTAAAGAATGCTTCTCTATTTTCATATGAGAAGAAATAATTGTAATAAAAAGCGTGCGATCGCTTTCATGGCCATTGCTATAAATTGTTTGCAAATTATGGGCGTTACTTTTGCAGACATTTTATACACAATTTTCAGATAGTTGATATGTTTTTCTGATGCTTATATTTACTTTATGTTGTTTGTCCCTTTATCATGATGTATTTCATTCTAAGACCTTCGTATACTATTAAACTGCAGTGCACCAGACCTCGATGCGTCTGAACTTGAGACACTATTCTCTGCCGTAGTCCCAAAGAAAGATAGTTCTAAAGGAGGAGGGCGGCGGAAGCCTACTAGTTCAAAAACTGAGAAAGTCCACATGGTAACGCGATGCTAATTAAATAATCAAATATCTTCTTTTTTAGTTATATTAGAGAATCTGATGAATGATTCAATGAATTTATGCTGAATCTAGTGTGAGAAAGAAAAAAGACTAGTCGTTTTTTTTAAATCATCATTAAGGAGGATTATGAAGAACACAAATAATCTCATGTACCCACGAAAAAAAAATGTAGAAGAGTAATAAAGATGATAGATGTTCTTCACCTTTTCCATCCAACTTATTGGGTAATTTTTTTATTTTTCCGACCTTTTATTTTCTGTTAGAATTTTTTTATGCAGGAATGGTATTCATTCCAGGGCTCTTATTTTAATGCAGAACATTTTTCTACATGGTGTGCATATAAAATGAGCCTGCATGACCTTAAGTCACATTAACAGTTATTATATGGGATATGAACCTTGTATGTTCCTTCACTATTAAAATAAATTATACCAATTCCGAGTAAAGATGAAATATTTTGATTTTTTAGTATTTACCTAGCCTATGGTACCGTATAATATATCTTTTCAATGCTCCAAGTTTCTGAAAATGCATTGGTTTCCATAACACTAGAAGTTGAATGGGTACTCGTATCTGTATCAGGTACTTCTCCCAGATGCTGATGCTGAAGCTCATGAGTCGCAAAAGTTTTGGGACGAATTTTGGAAGAAGGTTGACATGAATTTGATCGAGGAGAAAGAGTAAAATTAGGTGAATTTTGTCATATTCTACATGGACCTTCAAATGCACCTTTTAGAAGCAAATGAAGGATGGATTTGCAGATGGAAATGAAGCCAAACCAAACCCAGTAAATCCCACATTGAGGTAAAGGTTTGTGGGGTAGGATCAGACATTCTCACATTCAAATTGTTTGTTTTTCTTTTATTTTCAGATTCCAGACTTCAGCACCTCTTAAAAAACAAACACCGCCGTAGTTTCACTTGTGATAGTAGTGTATTGCAAGAATGATGGCTTTGTAACTGATGCCTTCTTTCTTGGTCTTTACTCCACAAAAAGTTAAAATGTGCAGATAAGCTTGAACTTTTGTGGGGTTCAACAGATTATGATATGCTTCTGTGGATGTCTGTATGGACTATGGAGTATCTGCAAAGCTTCTTCTTGCTGCACAAATTCTCCAGGGCTGAACTGAGGTGACCTGTCTTTAACTTTTCAAAAATGACTATTTTTCGACTTCAAAATCAGTATACATCATTTGGTTTTTCCGATAAAACCATGATAGATGCATTAAATGGTATAATTTTTTGTATTTGTTTTTTAGTTGGAGAATTGTTGGTCTACTTTGTTTGTATTATATGTTATTTTAAGTATTTAACAACGTTTTCTTTTTCGTTTTAAACATGCACTTTTTATTATATAATTATATTTATTGATCACTTACTCATTTGATATGCAAACCATTAAACATAAAAATCAGTTCTTTTTTATTTATGAAATTATTTTAACATACGAGTTAAAAACATTAATTACTGGTGGGGTGATAGAATGGAGAAGGATATGTTGATTGGGATTTGGGCATGTGAAATCAAGATCCACCAATGAACATTATGGAACCGGGTCCAAATGGGCCATTCTCTATCTCTATGCAACCCATTTAATAGAAGTTGTGATGTGATTAGAAGGTGGGATGATTTGAAATGAATGGTGTAACCCAACTATAGTTGGTTTAGAGAACCTTAAACTCAATATATTTGTATTTTTAGAGGATACGTTAAAAGAAAATGAAACTATGTTGCACGATATGGAAGATATTACCTAGAGTTTCGGCCAATGAAGCGACCTATTGAAGTTGTCAAGGCCTAAAGCTAGGGAAAGATTGAGATATGAGTTTGGATGTTTCGGTGAGTTTGCCTTATCGGGTGGGGGTGAGGTTGATATGGACTTGACTCTTTTTCAACCCATCTATTGTTACTTGTATACAATTTAGGCATCGGTTGGGTTTTGGCCAAATTCTAAGTTAGGTTATTGAGCCTATTTATCAGGGTGGATGATCGGTTGATCAGGGTTATCTGTAATCTTATTAGAAAGTGCAATTATTAATTAGACTATTAGAGCATGTGACATTTTGATTATATCTTTTAAGAGACAATGTAAAATATCGTGTAAATCAATATAATTTTATATTGTTTAAACTGTATTACAAAATATATGTATAGCTTATATGGTCAACCATATATGGATATTTATTTATGACTTAATGACCGGCTTTAAAACTGTATTGGCTTTATTTTTATGGCTCATATGACCTCCTTCTTGTGTGGATTAAACCATTTATCTTTTATTTCATTCCACTGTTACCCTTCTCACTTGGCCATATTTCTTTTGCATTCAAACCCCAATTGATCTATTCATCGCTTCCTTAGCATCCCCCTTTTTCATCTGCATCCCCCATCCCTACCACGCAAAGAGTTATGTTCGCTCCACTCGTTCTCTGTCTGATATGGTTTGGTATGAGAGGATCAGGACTGGTATGATGCTCCATCTCCATTTCTTGTTCTCCATCTCTCGATCTGGTCTAGTATGATGCCATCATCATGGTATGATAAATCTGATCTTTTTTGGGCTAGTATATTGATGGATTCAAACATGATGCAAGGTTTGTACTGATTTTCAGAAGTCGACGGTAGATTTCCAAAAGGTGTTTGATTCTATTCATGAAGTGAAGATTTTCACAAGCTGTTTGATTCAATTAGTAGAATCAAGATTTTTAGGGAATGACGTTGCTTGATTTAATCCATTGTATTTTCCATTGATTGTTATTGATGTTCATTCTTTATTTGTTTTATAACTATGGACATGGTTTGTTAAAAGTGGCAGTGGTTGTTTTGGTTACCTTTATAATTCTACAAGTTAGTAACAAAAACAAGCATGAGCTTGATTTAAAAACAAATGTAAAGGGCAAAAATGGTCATTTCAGTAGTTCAGACAATTTATTCAGCGCAAAAAATTAAATAAGTAGCTTAATACATATAGCCAACTTGAATGCATGCAAGGCTTAATAGAAAAATAACCAAACAATCCCCTAATGATGAGACTTGTATTACGCTTAGTGAAGCAACCAAGGGGATTGAATAATCTCTTGATGGCTGGCCTATTCAAAACATAGTTAGTATGGCGTTCAATTGTTCATTACTTGGGTATATTTTGATTTTATTGTCTTTTAATTTAAACTCTCTGTAAAAGAAATCATACTTCTTGATATGTGAAGATGCGTTTTTAGGGGCTTCCTCTTATATTATTTTGTACTCCTCCCAAACTATCCAAACCTATGGATGAATTCAAGGTTGGACCTACAACTCCTATCTATTATTTTCACATTTTAAACAAACAAAAAGATTGAGAATTCGTAAAAGAAAAATATAGCCTCATAAAATTTAACTATACGAAGCCAAACAAATGGACCATAATGTCGAACTCGATTGTAGGAGGGTTCAAAATTGCCTATGGTGTTAAGACGATCACACTCTTGCACTTCGCCTAAATATAGGCTTTGATTTTCTAGTTGGCTTCTTGATGTTTTATACGCGCTCTCTCTCTCTACATATACATACATATATATATATATATATAGAAATAGGTTCATGCAAGAACGCTAACAATTTAAGAGAATACGAGGACAATCCTCAACCAATCATTTTCTACATGAAACTTTTCATGTACAAAATCACATATGATCCACGTACAAAATCATATATGATTAGTCATGACTTTTTCCGCTACTTGACCACAGAAAAAGTCGCGCATGTCTTTTTTGACGCTTACAAAATCACATATGATTTTGTACATGAAAAATTTCATTTACAAAATGATTGCCCGAGGATTGTTCTCGTATTCTCGTAAATTGGTACTGTCCTCGTATGAACCCGTCTCTCTCTCTCTCTCTCTCTATATATATATATATTCTTTAAAGCGTTGCTGAAATATTATTTTTCTTTAAAAAATCGCCTTATCACTTTTGTATATTTGAAGCAAAGGTCTTTCAATAACTTTGTACAAGTTTGACGTGGTTACTTACAAATTGAAATACCAATTTGATTCATGGGTACGTATTATAAGGAGCTTCAGTAGTGCACCTTCAAGATTTGAATGCCAACTATTTCAAATGTCATGGCCAATCTTTAGCAGGGTCGACAACCATTATTCTCTTACTCCATTATAAAAGGTTGTTTTCTTTTTGGTTTAGTTATGTATCGAAGAGTCGGAAGAACTTGCTATTGCCTTTTCTACAGTCAAGGGTAATGTGCTACTAAGACAACAAACCCCAATTGAAAATGTGTATTTTATTGATGGTAACAATGCGATTTAATAAATCTATAAATGTTCGATATAAGAATTATATGAAGTACGAGCATGTCAAATTTTATAATTATATATTTCAATTATTAACAATGTTTTGATAATATTGTAAAATCTATGTTATATACATTATTTAGATCAAATATTTGTATTTAATTAATTCATACATTAAATTGACATTTTTATCTTTCTAGATTTTCATCAAAAAAGCATATCAAATAGTCATTCTTTCTTTAACACATGCTTCCAAATATATGATTTTTTGTCACTTCATTTACCACACTAACATAAAACAAGTTATATATATTTACAACTTCTTTCATACAAATGTTTTATCCATATTTTTATCATTACATATTAATCATAAAATCATTAAATAAGCAATACACATTTTCGTTTTAATTTCAACAAATCTATTCACACAAACCACAAAATCACTAAACTACACTTTACAATGAGTAATCAATCTTTATCCCTACAAAATCTAACAAAAAGATTTTGATTTCAAAAAAAAAAAAAATTAAAACTTACAAAAAAGATTATTTTTCTACTCCACTTATATTTTCCAAAAACAAAAAAAACGTTACCAAATAAATGAAAGAAAAAAACCATAATATGTTATCAAAATATAAACAAAATGCCATAAAGTAAGAAAGAACCCTGAATTAAATAAAAGGAAAAAAAATAGAAAGGGTCCAAGTCTTGATACCAGAAGAAGGCAAAGATGACATTTTTTTGACAACAAAATACTCCAAAACTTTTGTTATTATTAATCTCTTTCTTTCATCTTTGTTTCTTCAAAATCAAAATCAAAATCAAAATCAAAATCAAAACCCTTGAATCTCTGCAAATCAGATTCCACGTGTTTATCTGATTTTTTGCATCTCACTGATTCATTCATACATACATTTGGTCGAAAGGGTCGGGTCTACGATTCTTCTTTCCTTTTTCAACACTCCCCCATGTGATTCCCAAATCATCAAATCACCAGAAAAACCCACATGGCTGCTTCTCATGTTTCCATCGCCATTTCCTTCTCACCTATAACTTCTTCCTTCCCACAAACCCTATCTATCTATCTCCAATTAAACTTATCTCTTTCTTTACTCTGCTGATTACGTAGTTGCTGCTATACTACCCCACCTCATCTTTAAAAGCTTTGTATTATCATATAAATTGGGGATCGAAATTTTTCAACTCAAAGTTTGGATTTCAACAGCTCTCTCGTGATCAGATTGGTATTAATTTTATTAATTGGTGGGTGTATCTTTAGAAATTGAAATTGAAATTGAAATTGAAATTGAAGGACTGCTAGATCGATCTGGGTATTATATAGTCAACATTTTTGGGCGAAGAAATTTGACAGTACAGAGATCAACGTTTTGGATCCGGTTGGGAGTGTAACAGCGCCATTAGATGGCGCTGTTCAAACGCTTCTTTTATCGTAAGCCGCCGGATCGCCTCCTTGAGATCTCCGAGAGGGTTTACGGTATGTATTTAAGCACCCACCCCTCCTCAGTTTTCGCTTATCTTTGAAAGAATCTCGGAACTCACAGAAAATAGATCACCTGCTAAATTTGTTGAAGATTCTAAGCTTTTATTCTAAAAATTCTCGAAAAATTTCCCGGTTCTTCTGGGTTGAACTCGTCATTGCTTTTATAATTTCTTTGAATTGTACTCTCAACGGCTCAAATTCTTCCCCTATTATTTCGGATGCATCATTTTGACTGTTCCTTAATCCATCCACCATTTTTTAGCTGTCAACCGTCTGTTGTTTAAGTTCTTTTAGCTCTGCCAAATTGTTGATGAGGTTTAGACTTGAAATTCGCGACAAGACTTACAACTAAATCCACATATTAGACTATTAGTGATATTTAAGCTTAAGTTATTAAGAAAGAGGTGATGCAGATTTGACACATTTGCTAAGAAATAATGTAGCATAAGAGTTTTAGCTATTTGAATTTTGGTATGTTTTACCTGAATTTGGGTATTTCTGGCTACTCATAACAGAATGGGAATGAAACTCGATATTAGATTCATTATGCTAGGGCTAACTTTGCGTAGAAGTCCAATTAGGATTTCCGTATCCCTAAATGAAGAGTGCCAGATCGCTGAAATTCGAAAAATTGATATTTAGAGACAGTATTGTAAGAAAAAACAAAGCTTTAATATATTGGTGGCCAAGAATTTGCTATCTTCTAAAACTACATTAGTTGTTGCGAAAGTGCGAGTGTACATTTTAGGTTTTCTTAATGAGATTCAAACGCAAATTTCTGATGATTCTGTGGTGTGGTTACGGAAAACCAGTATTGGCAATGCTGCTGGTCTGCTACTTAGTTTGCTGATGCCGATTGCCTTGATCTTTAATAACATTTGAATTTTAAACTTTCTTTTTCCACTATAGAGAAAAGGTTAATCCGAGGGGAGGGAATTTAATGGGCAAGTTTTAGGAAAATGGAGCACATCATGTTTTCTGGATCTCGGGAGTTGCAGCTAGAAATGGATAACTAACTTCATAATTTGTTCTAACATTTGGATGTCGACTTTCTAGATCATTGAAAATCATTACATGGAAAAAGGTGTAAATTCTGAACATGTTGTTGAAAGTGGTTATGGGCACCAACTTTCATGTCCGTTCATACCCCCCTAAACTTGTTAATGAAATGCGGAAATACAAACATTTATTTAGCTGCATTTACATCTTTTGAGGGTAACATTAACACTATAATATACTTGTGAACTGTAACCCAAATCTGATTTCTCGGGAGATAAATGTCGAGTGTGTTTGATGTAATATGCGAATGCGTACTCTGAGGTTTTAGAGTTCTTGTGGACATACATCAAAGTATGCTTGTTACTAATGTAAATATCATCCTGACATACACATGTTAGAATCTTTTTAACTCTATTCTTATCGTTGAAAGTAACTTCTCAGTGGTTTTTGATAATTTGGCTAGTAAACTTACCGTCACAATAGTTCTTGATGAAGTTATTTGTCTTGATCACTACCACATTATCTTTTTTCTTTCTTCATTTGCAGTTTTTGATTGCTGCTTCTCAACGGAAGTACTGGAAGAAGATGAGTACAAGATATACATGGGTGGCATTGTGGCTGAACTCCAAGATTACTATCCTGATTCTTCTTTTATGGTTTTTAACTTTAGAGAAGGTGACAAAAGGACCCAAATTTCTGACATATTATCTCAATACGATATGACAGTCATGGAGTATCCTCGGCAATATGAAGGGTGCCCAATGTTACCATTAGAGATGATCCATCACTTTTTACGATCTAGTGAGAGCTGGTTATCACTAGCAGGCCAACAGAATGTGCTATTGATGCACTGTGAAAGAGGAGGGTGGCCAGTTCTTGCCTTTATGCTTGCAGCTCTTCTTTTATTCCGAAAGCAATATAACGGTGAGCAGAAGACTCTTGAAATGGTATACAAGCAAGCTCCTAGGGAGCTTCTTCATCTTTTAACACCTTTAAATCCACAGCCTTCCCAATTGAGGTATCTTCAGTACATATCCAGGAGAAATTTAGGTTCAGATTGGCCACCTTCAGATACACCTCTAGCTTTGGATTGTATCATACTTAGAGTCCTTCCCATTTATGGCGAAAAGGGTTGTCGACCTGTAGTTCGTATATATGGTCAAGATTCATCTTCAACAACAGCCAACAGGAGCTCTAAGCTTTTATTTGCATCATCAAAAACCAAAAAACAGGCTCGCTACTATCAAGCGGTAAAATTTATTTATCTTACTTATCTGAAACCAAAAAGAGATCCTAGTTTAGTTTCTATCTAATATAATATAATCTCATCCCTTGTGATTTCAGGAAGAGTGTGAACTGGTGAAAATAGATATTCATCATCGTATCCAAGGGGATGTCGTTCTTGAATGCATACATTTGGATCATGTGAGGGAGGAAATGATGTTCAGAGTGATGTTCCACACGACATTTGTAAGAGGAAGTGTACTGATGTTGAGCCGGGATGAAGTTGATGTTATGTGGGATGCAAGGGACCAGATTCCTAAAAACTTCAAGGCGGAGGTCGGTCGGCCTTCGATTATTTTCATTAAATAAAATGCTTTTATTTGACAAGTGCTAGAAGTTGAATACATATTTATATATATGTGTCAGGTTCTTTTTTCGGACGCTGATGCTCTACCATCCATGATCACCACAGAAGTAGAATTTGAAGATGGAGATGAGACGGAAAGTCCTACGCCTGAAGAGTTTTTTGAGGTAGAAGAGATCTTCAGCAATGCAGTTGATGGGCAAGATGCCAAAGTGGAATCTGATACTCTTTCACTTAAAGATAACAAACTGAATGCTGAAAATGGTGATATAGTTTTCAAGGAGGAATTAGAACCTGATGCATTCCAAGACTACGAATCAGATGATGGGAACAAAAAACCTGAAACTAAGGTTTATGCTAATCTCCAGTCAGCGAAAAGCAACGAGTTGGGCCTCAGAAATGGTGGTTTGAAGCTTACAGTGGCGGTTGCCAATGAACCTGATAAGACAGATACCCAGGAAATAAAAGTGGATGGCTTATCAGAGGAGGTAAAAGATAAAGAAGATAAAGAAGATAAAGAAGAGGGTCTTGGGAAGAAGTTAGGAAAAGATGATTCACAACAGAAGTTGAGTGGTAATATCAGTAGAAAAAATTCTGGCAATTCAAAACTTCTTTCTGATGGTGTTGGCAAGCAAAAAGCTAAGCCACAAGAAACTTCCACGACTGTAAGACTTGCAAAACCGAATGTGGTATCTCGGTGGATCCCACCTAATAAAGGGTCGTACACCAACTCTGTGCATGTGTCATATCCGCCGTCACGATATAATAGTGCTCCTCCTGTGCTAGCACAACAAGCAAAGGATCTTGAGAAAAAGTCAGTTGAAGGTAGCACAAATAAAGCAGAGAATGCATCAAGAAAACATACTCCTTTGGATGTGCAACCAGTTCAAGTGGCTGACTCTTCTTCTTTGAAATCGTCTATTCCTTCACCTCCCTCATCTGTTAGACGTTCTGGCAAGTCTTTAGATTCACAAGATCCTCCTGTTAGCAATTTGGAAGGAAAAACACCAGAAGCATCACCTCCTCCTTCCGCTCCAATTTCGTTGGCTAGCTCTTCACCAACAGCAAGGGATATTCATGTACAAGCTACAAGCAGGGCCCCACCACCACCTCCTCCTCCTCCTCCTCCTATATCATCCGATATCTATGATACTTGGGAGGTTGTGCCTGCTACTCCACAACCACCACCTATCTATTCTTCTATAATTGGAAAACCTGTTAAAGATGGCATGGCAATCCTTGCTCCTCCAACTCTGCCTTCCAAACAAGTTGCACCTCCACCTCCGCCTCCACCACCACCACCACCACCACCACCACCACCACCTCCACCTCCACCTCCGCCTCCCCCTCCCCCTCCAAGATATGGTGCCCCACCTCCTCCACCACCACCTCCTCCACCTCCAAGGTATGGTGCCCCATCTCCTCCACCCCCACCTTCGATGTACGGAGCTCCATATTCTTCACCTCCACCTCCACCTCCACCTCCACCTCCACCCCCACCTCCAATTTATGCAGCCACATCTCCTCCACCTCCACCCCCACCCCCACCTCCACCTCCTAGGCATGGAGCTCCATCTCCTCCACCACCACCTCCACCCCCACCTCAAATGTATGGTTCTACACCTTCAATGTATCAAGCCCCTTCTCCTCCTCCCCCTCCACCTTTCTCACGAGGTCCACCACCTCCACCTCCACCTCCACCTCCACCTCCTCCAACGTATGGAAGCCCATCCCCTTCACCGCCGCCACCACCACCACCCCTAGCTTCTTTCCGAAGTGCTCCACTTGCACCTCCCCCTCCCCCTCCTCCTCCTCCCCCTATGTCCAGCCATGGATTCCCATCTCCAGCACTTCCTTTGGCACGTGGGCCCCCACCGCCACCCCCGCCTCCGCCTCCAACACATGGATCCCCTGTTCCGCCTCCACCTCCGCCTCCAATGTATGGGCGCCCACCTCCACCTCCCCCACCTCCATTTCGTGGAGCACCACCTCCTCCACCATTGCCCGGGGGTGGTCCACCGCCGCCACCACCTGGAGGCCGTGCACCTGGACCGCCTCCACCACCTCCTCCACCAGGAGGCCGTGCACCTGGTCCACCTCCACCACCTCCTCCACCAGGAGGCCGTGCACCTGGTCCGCCTCCACCACCTCCTCCACCAGGAGGCCGTGCACCTGGTCCGCCTCCACCACCTCCTACACCAGGAGGCCGTGCACCTGGTCCGCCTCCACCACCTCCACCTGGAGGCCGTGCTCCTGGACCTCCTCCGCCACCTCCACCAGGAGGCCGTGCACCTGGACCGCCTCCACCACCTGGACCGCCAAGACCTCCAGGTGTCGGCCCTCCACCACCTCCACCTGGAGGCCGTGCACCTGGACCTCCAAGTTTTGGCCCTCCTCCACCTAGGGGTCGAGGACTTGTGCGTCCTGCTGGAATGGCTGCAGCACCCCGGAGATCTAACTTAAAACCACTGCATTGGAGCAAAGTTACCAGGGCATTGCAAGGAAGCTTATGGGAAGAATTGCAAAGACCTGGAGAACCCCAAAGGTATCGCACTTTCTGCACCACTCTCTAAAAGAATATTTTCATACGAGAAAAGAAATAGTTGTCATCAAAAGCATACGATCGTCTTTCAAGAGCATACCTATAAATTGTTTGCATATGGGCATTAAATATGCATACATTTTTATACACATTTTTAGATGGTTGACTTGTTCTTCTGACGACTATATTTTACTTTATGTTGTTTGCCCTTTCTCCACAATGTATTTCTTTCTAAGACCCATGTATATTATTGAATTGTAGTGCACCAGACTTCGATGTGTCAGAACTTGAGTCACTATTCTCTGCCATAGTCCCAAAGAAAGATAGTTCTAAAGGAGGAGGGCGGCGGAAGTCTACTGGTTCAAAACCTGAACAAGTCAACTTGGTAATGCAATGCAAGTTAATTAATTACTTTTACTTATATTAGATAAATGGCTTACTTTTCCAAAGCAGAAGAATATCCTTATTGGTAATCGTAATAGTTCCAATTTTCTGGTCTTATTTCTCCTGGATTGCCTGGCTTATTCATGTATACAACTAGTAGAAGCAAAGAGTGGCAAGTATTGTTTGAGAACTTTTATACTATTTTTGGACTTACATTGCAAGTAACTTATTCAACTGAAAACTTCATACTTTGTGTTCGTCTCATGTATTGTGCATCTTAAGCATACCCCTTTCCAAAATGTACTCAGCAGTTGCAAATAACTTATTTACAAATATGTTTAATATCTGAAGGAAAACATGACTAGCATTCGTTATTTATCGTGCAAATAGGCAAGTTGACAACATATGCAATGTAGATATAATATTTTCATAAATGCATGGCAAGAGTTACTATTTATAATGGTGCTTTATTTTCTGTTTGTGCACTATGACCTTAAGAGTGCTAGCCCATCTTTCTTTTTGCTATCCATTCTATTCCTTTTCACATTATTTTTGTTTCATGTGTTAGATTCATAATCTGAAAATTTTATCTGTGTACTTTTTGTTTCACCAACACGTAAAGTAGTTTTACATTGTGAACCAAATTCATGTGAACAAACACATTGTGAAACAAATATACGCGAATCAAACTCTAAATCCTAGCCTTGGATGAAGAAATTATGTGAAATAGCACATGATGAACAATTGTCAGGGTTCTCACAGTTTTGTGGATTCTCAAATGATTAGGCCCCTGTATATATAGGGAATTTCAAATAAGAAAGGCAAAACGGTTGAGAACACACAAATAAATGAATCATTGGTAGAAGGAAAAGCGGGTTCATAAATGCATCTTCATATGTGAATAATTGGTGAAAAGGTAGGTAAGAGAACATGGGTTCACATATGCGTCTTCAAATGGATTTTTTCGGGCTCACATATTAATTGTTTATACGTACGTCCTCAACCTTTTTGCCTATCTTATTTGAACCTTTCCCTATATATGTATGTATGTTTCTATATGGTCGGTTCAAGAGACACCACCAAAAAAAAGAACAAGTGAACACATCACATCCATCCACCCGTTTTAATTTAATGGTTGTGAATAATACCTGTTTTAATTAAAAAGGGCATTTTGGTACATTTTGCAAAATTAGAAACCAACCAACCAAGGAAACTCCTTTATTCTGGGACCAGTTACATATCCTAAATATTTTGGAAATTCATTTCCCTCCTACTTGTTTAGTTTGTAAATCCTTTCAAAGATCTTGTATTTGATTTGTTGAAGATCGAAATAAATCGTAACATTCTATATATATTGATTTTTTAAGTATAGCAATCAGAAGTAAATATATAATAAATTTGTGAAGCGTATTTTAAAACAATTGGTTATTAATTGGATTGAAGTCCAAGAAAAGTGTGTTAATGCATCTTGGGTAAATCCGTAAATGTAAATGGTATTGTCTTAGTTAATTTTTACATGTGAATATGGTACTGCTATATATTGTGAATGCATTTATTTGTTGTTAATAAGTGATTATACTGCAATTAGATGAGTTGGTAAGTTTGAGTAATATATAAGGTCACATATGCTTCTTGGGTAAAATGTAAATGCTTTTATATTAGTTAATATTTACATGTGAATATCATACTGCTATGTCTATTGTGAGTGCAGTTATTTGTTGTTGTTGTTGTTGTTAATAAGTGATTTTACTGCAATTGAATGAGTTGATATTCACAAGCAAATATGTTATAATTAAATTTGAGTATTTATTTATTGTACTTGCTTATACATAGGTTGCATTTGATTTTCACATGTCAATGTCCACTTCGGTAGCAATTTACAGTTGATATTCACACGTGAATAATATTTGAGTTCATGTTTGTTTTGGGTAAGTGTAAATGGTTTTATATTAGTTAATATTCACATGTATATATGGTACTACTATATGTATCATGAATGCATCTATTCTTGTCATTAATTGGTGATTTTACTGCAGTTAAAGTAGTTGATATTCACAATTTGAATATGTTATAGGTAAATTTGAGTATTTATTTATTGTACATGCGTAGATATTTTACATGCTAATTTGTACTTGATCAACAAATTACAGCTGGTACTCACATTTGAATGTGTACATGCGTAGGATGCAGTTGATATTCACATATGAATAAATCTGTTGACAAAAAACTATTTCATAATAATTCAAGTAACTATTCACATGTGAATAAACATCCGAGGACAAAACGAATAAAATCAAAATTTTGTAGCTAAAATACCTACATTAAGATAAAAGAAATTTAGAATAAACCCAAAACAACCTCATTCGAACAAACCACAATATTATACCTTAATACCCATCGTCGGCTATTGTTTGAATAACGGAACGGAAAGCAAATAGAAAAAAGAAGACGGCCATTTATGTTTAGATAACAAAAAATGGAGTCCTAAAATTTTGTGCTGTTTTAGGAAACAAGTAATTGATAAGGGATGATTGCGCCAACATAGGTAGTTTCAAAAAAATACCCAGGATTGATATTTACTTTTTTTTAAAAATATACCTCCATCTATAATGTTATCCTTTGAACAATTTTCTTTATGATTCAAATTAACTATGGATTTGCCACTCAAATTTGGGCCATTTATCTTTTTGATCTAATGGATGAGGCGTGCTCCTGTATTCTCTTCATTTTGGGTTCTCTCTTGAACCAACCCCCCTCTTTGTGTGTGTATACACAAAGTTTTACCATATAATTTATATGATAATCATATAATGGAAACGTAACCAGAGCTCTAAAAGGTGTGCCATGGCGTAAGACATGCCAACGATGCCACATTAAGCCCATAGCGTATGTATAAGGCGTGGCTCATGCCATGGCAGTTTGAGGTGCACAATGGCGTGCCACTATGTGCATTTTTCTGCTAGGCGTGACTTTTTTTATAATAATTTTATTACCTCCGTTTTAGTTTTGGAGATAAATGTAGGCTTCTTCATCTTAATCTTATACATCTAATATAATCTAACACACTTTTTGCAATGAACATGTACATCACTTTGTTTGTAATTTTCTGTTCGCTTTAAACATCACATTATTCCTTACCCAAACAGAATTTACAGAAACACACAACAATATCACATGTAAGCTCTTTATATGATATCAATATATATATATATATATATTGTTTTTCTTCTTCTAATATGATTTCAGATTGTTAGATATCATTGTCTCATTGAATAATAGTAAAACACACACACACACACACACACACACATATATATATAGAGAGAGGGAGGATCAAACGAGCACAGGGTTAAACTAAGAGAATAAGAAAACGGCTAAATCACATGTGATTTTACATGCACTTACGGAACGTGGTCAATGCCACGGTGAGTGGGCAACCTGGCCCGCGTCCTCAAGTCGTGTGAATCACATGTGATTATAGTGTAAACACATGTGCTTTGGCCGGTTTTGTGTTCTCTTCTTTGGTTATTGTTCTCGTATAAACCTGACTATGTATATGTATGTATGTATGTTATGTAGACTCCAATTCAGGGGAAAACCACCCAAAAAAATGAAAAACTGATGAACACTCTAATAACCATTCATTTGTGAGGTATGCACATGTGCATAGAAGTAATTGAAGATGTTACCTGGTTTTTATGCACATCTGCATACATTACAGATGAATGGTTATTAGGTTGTTCTTCAAATTTCCATTTTTTTGTGGTTTTCCCACGAACCTAACCCTATGTGTATTTATATATATATATATATATTATGTACAAATTTGCTGCCTCAGGTCACACCTTGAAAAACACCGCATTCTTGCTATGGTATGTAAGGCTTGAGGCTTGATTTCGCCGTCAGGCCACACCTCACACCATTTAGAACCTTGAATGTAACAACTATATTATTACCATAATTAAATACCTATATATATATATATACAATTAGTGGAGGATAAATGGCATGCTTGATTTATATATACGTGGTGAATATTCAATTGAGTATATTGGGAGACAACATTCCTCCCAGAAGTTGGTAATTTTGTATTTGTATTCTGTTTTTGTTAATAAAATCGTGGCAGGTTCTACCAGTGTAAGACACCTGTTTAGCTTGATGCTATTAATACATGGTGCTCAAAATAATCGTCTAGTTTTATGTAACTTAGAACACACGTGCTTCTTGTTATTGCCCACTTCTTTTTGTAGGTCTCCTGTGAATGTTGTTTATTGACCAATTACCACTTTAAGAATATTGATTTTCTTGTGAACTCTTTGAAAATGGACTCCATGAGTTCATAATATGTGCCATTGGCATCTAGTGGTTTTTTTACGTATTGACCTTTTATTGCAATTTTGTTTATTAGATTGATCTGAGGAGGGCCAATAACACGTTAATCATGCTCACGAAGGTGAAAATGCCGCTTCCTGACATGATGGTAAGTGTGGACTTCATATACTAACAGAACATCTTTTGTTTCTTGGATCTTGTATGCATTTTCGAACACTTTTACCAACTTCTTCATGCAAATCCTATACTAAAATATCTGTTTTTGGAGAAAAAAATTTCTTTCAACTTTTATGCTGCTTCTAATTAATTATTTGATATGGAATAAAACCAATTTTATTTAACATCTACAGGCTGCAGCTTTAGCTATGGATGAATCAATCTTAGATGCTGATCAAGTAGAGAATCTTATCAAATTTTGTCCTACTAAAGAAGAGATGGAGCTTCTCAAGGTGAAGTATTACTTTCTAAAAAATATGTTTATTTACCCTTGAATTATTCATATATTGATTTTCTGCATTTCAACTGTTCAGAATTATACAGGTGCCAAGGAGACCCTGGGCAAGTGTGAACAGGTTGGTGAATTATCATCTCTTTTTTTTTAATAAAATTTTGATGATGCATGTGTGTACAACTTTAGTACATTATTCTTGCTATATTAATTATTAATGGCTTAAAGTAGTCTCTGACATTTTTCAGATTAAATAAGTTAACTAGTGGTTATTTCTTTATCTTTCCACTTTGTCTGATGATCCTTAAAAACTTGGTCTGGGACTAAGGGGATGTTTGATTGGTTTTTTTATTAAGTGCTGTATGGATAAAGCTGTCTGTGTGGATTAATCTATCTGTATAGACGGGGAAGGTTTTCTCATAGATGGAAGGGGCTGTGTTTTTTTATTCGGAGGGGCATGTTTGGAAAAAACTTGGCTTTCTGCATAAAGCCCCCGCCCTAGAAGCTTACTGAATAAGCCACTTTCTATATTAAGCCGTTATCAAACAATCATGTATAGCTGACCGAATAAGCTGTGAGTCCCATTAAGCTCATTAAGCTGCTAACAAACAGGCCCTAAATCCTCAATGTATGCTTGTCAAATAGTGGTATCTAATGTTCTTATTTTACCAATTTATTTATTAATGGGAAGATATGTGAACCAAATTATGCACATTTTGGCATTCTTTTCGTTGAGTTAATTTAGTTGCTGCCCTTTCTCTCTCCTTTAGCATGATATCTGAAATATTCTTTAATTCTTTTTTAAAAATTCAGTGGATTTTGATGAGTAAAAATTTGATGCTGTGTTGTTTCTTTTGAATGCTCTTAATTTTCAAATTTATCTCCCAGTTCTTCCTGGAGCTCATGAAGGTACCACGAGTGGAGTCGAAGTTACGGGTTTTTCTGTTCAAAATTCAATTTAATACCCAGGTATCTCATTTATGTTCTAATTTGAGTGGGCTAATCACATTCTGATGTTATCATTTTTTTTGTTTTTGTTTATTGTTATTATTATTATTATCTCATTTTGACTTTTCTTTCAGCTTACA
This sequence comes from Silybum marianum, assembly GCA_036898165.1. Lineage (NCBI taxonomy): Eukaryota > Viridiplantae > Streptophyta > Magnoliopsida > Asterales > Asteraceae > Silybum > Silybum marianum. The sequence continues at coordinate 7,659,918 of CM072529.1, read as the reverse complement.
GAGTTTAAGAAGAGTTTGAACACCGTAAACTCTGCATGTGATGAGGTACTTTAATAGACAAATTGATGCTGTTTGTAATCTTTACTTATATTATTTCACTTTACCTTATCAAGTTCTCTTGGTGTTAATAGGTCCGGACCTCCATTAAGTTGAAGGAAATCATGAAGAGAATTTTGTATTTGGGGAATACATTAAATCAAGGAACTGCTAGAGGTAAGAACATCACTACTAGCGGAATACTTCATGTATTTGTGTCAGATATTTCTTTTCAACAATATTTAATCAACAATTATCATAGAGGCAAAACATCATATATTTACATTAGCAAAGTGTGTATCCAATATTCATTTTACACTTGGTTATATACATCTATTGAAAGAAAATATTCATTCTATACGTATTTTGCAGGTTCTGCAGTTGGTTTCAAGTTGGATAGCCTTTTGAAACTCACTGATACACGGGCTTCCAACAGCAAAATGACTTTAATGCATTATCTCTGCAAGGTATACAGCTTTGGCTTCTGAGAAATTGGGAGCAAAAATGTGTTCGTTTTAAGCTTTTCACTTGTATTATTATTTATTAATTATATACAAGTTGCTTTTAACTGGAGATGATAAGTGTATCATGGTGTTCACAACGATTGTTGCTAATAAATTATATCATGGGTGTTTTGCAGGTTCTTGCCGCCAAGTCACCAGCTCTTTTAGATTTTCATGTGGATCTTGTTAGCCTCGAGTCTGCAACTAAGGTTTGCATTTACCCATATTCTTAAAATTCAATAATTGATGTTATTGGAAATTAAAATGGGAAATCTTTCAGATACAATTGAAGTCTTTAGCAGAAGAAATGCAAGCCATTATTAAGGGACTTGAAAAAGTTAAGCAGGAACTAACTGCATCTGCAAATGATGGCCCAGTATCTGAAGTTTTCCACAAGGTAATCAGATATCTTCTCTCAATCAAAAACTACAAGTTTTTCGAGAATTATCTCGTGTATTTGCATTTATTAATTTTACAGTCTGCTGAATGATTATTTTTCTTCTAATTGTTAGACATTAAATGACTTCATTGGCTTTGCTGAATCAGAAGTGGTGTCTGTAACAAATTTGTATTCTGTGGTGGTAAGAAAACCCTTTTAATTAAACTCCAAATTTGGTTCCTTCTTCTCATCGCAAATTTCACTTTGGTTTTTTTGGTTAATTGTTTTGTATTACAGGGTAGAAATGCTGATGCATTAGCGCTCTATTTTGGTGAAGACCCTGCTCGTTGCCCTTTTGAACAAGGTATCGAACAAGATCAAGATTGGTAAATTACTAAATTACCCATGTGAAATTAAAACTTGTTTATTGTTGTGCAGTTACTCAGACCCTTCTGAACTTTGTGAGACTATTTCGGAAAGCTCATGAAGAGAATTATAAACAGGCTGAATTAGAAAAGAAGAAAGCTCAGAAAGAGGTTGAAATGGAGAAGGCAAAGGGTATTAACTTAACAAAGAAAGTTGAGAAATAAGCCACAAAGATTCGGCTTATTTATTTAAACCTTGAAAATCTGAATGCAAGCCACTTACAGACAGACAGGCACAGATGAAAAGATTGCTGATTGAACAACGATGCTTGTATGAACTCAAAAGGAGGAAATTAAAGGCAGCAATCAGAAAGCCGAGTTCTTGGAAACAGCTGAGCTGTATGTAAATACAGAGGGCAAGATGCTGTTTGAAAAAGATGGAGGTGATCCAGATGGTTGTTGATATCTGACCTTAAAATCGTAAAAAAGGTTTTGGGCATCGGATTGGGGGTTGGTTAGACTTTTGAAATGAAATAATGGTGTGATGCCACCATGTGAAAGTAACTAATTAATGTAGAATAGTTATTAACCATGTGCATATATCTCTAACCTCATACTAACATATTTCATTATTCTCATTGTATTAATCCGTAGAACAAACAAATTGGTCATTTTTGACATTGAAAAATTTGTTGTATATATAAGAAAAAAGTAGATAGGTAGGTATTATAGGATGATAGTTGCAAGTTGTTTTAAGGTTGTAACAAAAGAGAGATAACATTTTGTTGATTTTAGAATGAGGAAATTGTTGGTTTTGCATTGTTTGTGTTTTCAAGTATATATTGGTCCAATGCCCATTAAATTAATGTAGTTAATTAACAACCTTTTCTTCAAAATCAAGTCATTGTTAAATGTATAAATATTATTCCATTACAAAAGTACCCTGTACCAAAAATATAGGTTAGGATGAATATGTGTGTGTATATATGTATGTATATATATAATTATATATAGAGTGAGAGAGAGAGAGAAAAAAGTTCAAATGCGAATCCAAATTTAGTTGTGATCGTGAGGACAAATGAAAACGCGACATGTGTCATATTTAGACTGAATAAATAAGAAAAATATTTAGACTGAATATAATATTATTCAGACTGAATAACACTACATTCAGTCTGAATGTTTTCCTTCATTATTCAGTTATGACACATGTCGCACTCTCATTTGTCCTCACGTTAATAACCAAATTTTAGTTCTCATTTGAACCCGTCTTATACATATATATGTATATATATATATATATATATATATGAGTATTAAGTCTAGAAAAGAAAAGGAAAAAGATTAAGAGGATTCAATACGAAAAACAAGTTGTTGTCACTGATTTGATTGGCGAAAGTAAAATGGGAAGGATTCAAGACGAAAAACAAAATCGTAACATAACTGTAGATTATAACAAGCATTTTCTTTCGAACAAAATGATTAAGCTAAACGGAAAAATAGGAAAGTGACTTTATGTAATGTAAGCATTTAATGCATGATTAAAGAAACATCCGACCTAACGACATCTTTTCATAAGTACACAATATTCCTACATTAATAGTTAAAAGAGAAACAATCGTATGATATGTTGTGTCTTATTCTTGTAATATGATGTATCAAAGAAAATTATTTTTCAACCAACTGTTTTTTAATTTATTATACCGGATTAATCTAAAACGTGTCCTTATCCATATATAAATGATGTTTTAAATTAAATAATTTAGGAAGGGGTAAAGGGGTTAAAAGATTGGAAAGGACCCCAAAAATGGCGATCACAGTATGTGTTTGATGGTTGCAAGTCTTTTTCTTCATTGGGTGTTTATCACTTCAAATTAAAGATATTTGTTTTTCTACGTTACTCTTGTCCTTTTCAATTGCAACCCCTCTTTTTCTTTTCAAAACATTTATGCATACATATATAATATAGTTTATATATATATATATATATATATATATACATAGCAATGTTTTAAAACCCGGATTTTTAGTTAACCCGGTGTGGTGACTGGGTCCCGGGTTAACTGGTTCAACCACCGGGTTAACCAGTTTCAATAATCCTCTTAATCCCTTGTATTTTTTCCAATTTCCTTCGTACATACGTATATATAAAGTAATAATTTGATGTCCACAATTTCCAACATTAAAAATACACAAACAACAAGTTTTTACATCAATCCAAATTCATTAAAAAACACATATAACACACATTTTTTTTAATTTTAATATAAAAACGGGTTAACTCGGTTTGAGAAACGGGTTTACCACCGGTTTAACCGGGTTTTTTGAGAAACCCGGCCGGGTTGAAACGGGCCGGTCATATGCATTAACCCGGCGTTAGTTAACCTAGTCACTACCCTGGGTCCCGGTCCAACCGGTTCGACCGGCCAGGTTAACCTGGGTTTTAAAACATTGATACATAGGTAGGTAGGTTCCGTTAGAAACCTAAAATTGATTAGGAACTCGAGAACCGTCCATATCGCGATACATGACATATTCATCAGGAATATGAACATGTTATTCATCATGAACGTGCGGTCCATATTCATCATGAATGTGTGATTCATGAAGATTATTCATCTGGAAGAAAAACACGTAACACATTATAGCCATTCTTGGGTTCGTAATCAATTTTGAACTCCTAAAGAAATCCCCCCCCCCTCTCTCTCTCTCTCTCTATATATATATATATATATCTAACCTAACCCTATATATACACGTTATTGCTTTTTTCCCTCAACTATAGAGTGGTACTTTATGAGGTTTTCATATGAATGATCATGTGAGAACATGATGAAATGCTTACTTCATAAAATAAGTCGTGATACCTAAGGATAAAGATGGCAAAAGTGGATCCATAACTTTTTTTTAGCCTTGATAAAAATAACCAATGTAATATAAAAGATAAATAAAATAAAAATTAATTATAGTTACTTAAACATTAAAAATAAGTTTTCATTACAACAATTTACAACTAAAATTTTTATATTCCACCATTATTAATTATTAAAATTCAACTTTAAATTTCGATATATTAGTGTAACCTCTTAATTTTCTGGTAATAAGGCATATTGGTAGCTTTGAACATATAAAAATGACACCATTAATGATCATAAAAGTATTTACACTACGACATACAAATTCAGTGATGGGACATGCCACCACTAGTGCCTAATAGATCCATCCATGTTTACAATATAGTCGAGTTGGGGTTTAAACATTTCGACACTAGCATATGATTGATGGTTATGGTTCATTTTTTTTAAAAGTACATGATCGATCAATCATGACTTGAGAGGTGCTTGTTTGATGTTTTGGATGATAAAGAGTACAAATATTTGGTAATAAATAAAAATGGTTAGTTATATATAATGAAATGACTAATTATCAGTTATCTACAGTAATTCATTCTCGAGGAAATGAAGCTCATTTGATCAATGACTAGTTTACTTATTTCTCATGCTTTTTGATGGTTTATTTTGGTTCCTTGTATTTTTTTTTCATTTTGCATTTATCTTGAATTCTTGATCATTTTGTTCTTCCTTGGTTTTGATTCGCATGAAGGGAGAAATTTTCCTGTTTCAAGGTTCTGTTCAGATTTTGTTTTGTCTTGAATCTTCATTATATCTTAACCATGAGTTATTTAAATGTTCCGTGTGGTTTGCTATAATATATTTGAAAACTATAAAATCAAGAAGCTTGCTTATGTAGAAACAATAAAAAAAAATGTTAATTCTTTTTGTATTATCTATGATTAGAGATGCACAAAAGAACTAAAACTCAAATCTAAACCAAACTTGGCCTGGGGATTAGTAGGACCGGTTATAGACCAGGATCAGTCGCATTTTTTTCATACCAAGTGCCTGCTAAAAACCATATAAGAACTAGTTGTTCGGAACAACAACTAAACCTAACTCGTCCAAAACCAATTTGTGAAGGTCTAGACTTGCTTTTGTAGAAACAACAACGGGATGAGAAAAACTAAATTGGGTTGATTAAGGAATGTACGTTTTACATCGATGAGATTGGACCCATTTGGATCAAACCAAGGACAGTTTTACGTATCTGTATAAAAACCTAAAGTCCTTCTTACTCACTCTACAACCAAAGAAAATAATACTGTCACGCGTAGGGTTCTGAGAATGATATTTGTAGGGTTCTGAAAACGATATTTGTTATCCAATAACAATAATTTAATATATTAAAAATATTGGTCTAATAATATATGTAATTAAACATTCATAATTGTTTCTTACATTTATTATTTCCAAAAAAAACACAAATAAATAAGCGGTTAAACATAGTATTTGGATAGTGACCTAATTATAGGTGCTTGGTTGCTTAACTTACACCCAACAACCTTTTATTAGTCAACCGGGGTGTTCATAAGTAGGGGTGGCAATCGTGTCGTGTTCGGGTTGGCGTGTCGTGGGTTGGCGGGTTGGCGTGTCATGGATGCTCAACCCTAACCTAACCCGTTTAGCTAATCGTGTCGAGATACGCAACCCTAACCCGCACACGTTCGTGTTGGCGGGTTGGCGGGTCAACCCGCGTGTTGGCGGGATAGTCGCGGGGTGGCAGGTTGGCGAGTCAACTTGCGTGTTGTCGGGTTGGCGTGTCGCGGGTTGGCAGGTCGTTCGCGGGTTGAGGGGTCATGAAATCTATTGTTTCTAGGTAGAGCACCATCGTAGCTGTTGTTGAGTATTCTGAGTTAGGGTTAAGGTGTTCGTGTTTCACATTTCTACGTTTGAGTTTTGACGGACGGGATTACAATTTACACAACAAAATGAAAGAAACTCTATTGATTAGACTTTTAGTTTTTCAAATAAAACATAAAAAATATATATATTATTATTTTTAATAAATTTTGGCGGGTTGGCGTGTCAACCCGCGACCCGTTCGTGTCAACCCGAATCTAACCCGTTTATTTGGCGGGTTGACGGGTTGGCGTGTCAAAAAGTTCAACCCTAACCCGTTTATTTTCGTGTCGGGTTCGTGTCGTGTTTCGTGTTGTGTCGAGAATTGTCACCCCTATTCATAAGTCACTTTTCGATTTTCTTAATTTAATTTAGAGTAAATTACATATTTTTGGTTCTTGTTTTTTTTTAAATGGTATCTTAGGTATTTGTCTGGACCAATCTGACAATTTTAAGACTGCTAAAGCATGCAGCCCTGAGATAATTTTCCAGGGACCACAAGTTGTTTGTGTCTGGATTTGAACCTGGGTAGATGGGTTATCTAGCCTCATCCCCCCAGAAGGCCTAACCAGTACGCCACAAGCCTTGGGACAGTTGGTTTGTAAGGCTTTTCCTACATCCAAGACCCAAGACCCAAGTTCAAATCCCACCAGCTTCATTTTTTGTTCTTGTTGTTTGTCAAAAATAAATTTTTATCAATATAGTTTTGAAATTATAAAATAATCATTATAATTTATTAAAAAACATCTAGATTTGATCCATCTATTAAAAAATTCCTTTAAACCCTTTAAACGAATGTCATTTTTATTATTTTATTAATTTTTTTTGTTTTTCCGATCAAAACCCACAGCCACAGGTACTAAATTTGTAGTGTAATCTTTAATTTAATTCATTTTTACTCGGATTAAAAATTCATTTACATTCACATTTTGGTATAAATTAAAAACATGGTATTTATAACTCTGTTTTTGTTGAGTTTTAAGCTTCTAAACACTGAACTCAAAAATCAAACTAAGAACCATATTTTAAATTCAATAAAAAAATGTACTTTAAATTTGGTTTGATTCATTTTTGAGTTTCCATTCAAACCGAAAGTCAGAAATGACACATTTTGGCATCCTTTTGAACTAAACATTTTATTGTATCGTTTTTGATTAAAGATAAATGTACAAATTATCCAAAAAGTTTGTTGATAAAGAGAAAAGTTATAATTGTAAATTATAGACAATCGTGTTATAACAACTTGTATTTGATGCAAATAAGAGTTGTACATTGTTTTATATTCAATTTTTGAGACTATTTTTACTATATGAATTTAATCCAAGAGGAGAGTTTATGAACTCATTCTCAGCCTCTGATTTTAATCCAAAATAAAAAAGAAAAATTCCCAATCACAAAAATTAATAAAAAAAAAAGATAATTCAAGGAAGCTCTTTTGCTAGACACTTTACCAATGCAATTTCATCGCCTTCTTCCTTGATCCTACCTGCTTCATGATCCACAATATTCTGATCATAAGCTATTTTGCAGCTTTTGAAGAACACACACCCAATTATGGCGTCGATTATGATGAGAATGGAGTACAAATAAGCAATGAACAATCCTTCTAACACCATTGTTGAAGTGGGTTTGTTCATCCCGGAATCGGAGTAAGCTTTTACTACCCGGAACTGGAAAAGGGCTTCGATTCCGGCGAACGCCATGTTAACCGGCAGCGCTAATGATAGAGCGATTGAAGTTCTTCCTCTGATCATCACACAAGCTTTGAGGATGGAGATGAACCCACCATTGAGTTCCATTCCAGAGAGGATTAATGCCAGGTTGCATATGATCAGGGCATTGGCGATGACGATGGAATACGTGATTCCTCCAACGACGGTGAAGAATAGCGAAGGGATACGAAGGTTTTCCAAGCAGTTGAAAGCAATAAAAAGGACCCAAAAGCAAGTGGCGTTTGCTGAGACGATTACTAAGGTGTTCCAAATCTGTGTTTCGAAGATGGAATTGAAGATTCCGGCGAAGGAAGGCGGCGGTTTACGGCGGATGTTAAGGGATTGGATTACGATTGCTTTTGCGATGAGAAGAAAAGAGAGGGTAAAGGGCAGGACTAGAATTGAAGAGGTGATGGTTTGGGAGAGTTTGAGGTTAAGAATGGAAAATAATTCCGATTGAGGAGGGAATCCGGCGGCGTCGAAAAGTAACCGGAGTCGGAAATGGACGGAAACGGAATCAGGAAGAAGGGAGGAAGAGAAGAGAAGAAGTGAAGCAGAGAATGGAAGTGCTAAAATGGCAGCGGCTGTGAAGAAACTGTAGTGGTGGAGGAAAGTATGAATGGAAGTTCTGATGATTTGAACGGTGGTTCCCATGGGAATTCCGGTGCCGGAAAAGATGGAGGACGGTGAAGTTAAGCGGTGGTGGTGGTGGTGTTGGTGTTAATATGGAGGGATATTTGGGTGCATTAGATGAATGGACAGGCCACCAACTAAAAGCTAACAAACCCTATAATACCCATCCATGGAGTCGTTTGTTTTGTATTTGTAAGCCACCACTTTTTAGTTTTTTCTCAATTTAAAAAGTTAAAAAAAGAAAGAAACTAAAACAAAATATATATCACATCAAAAAAGTTTGATATGAAATTTAAATATAAATATAAATATTAATCTCAATCATCTGTCTTATATCACACAAGGAAGAATGTAAGATGTTGAAATATTGCGGGTGGACTTGCATAATAGTTTATTTATACGAAAAAAATAGATTTACGAAAATAATCAATGAAAACAAATGTTACATACTCTTGTTTTTAACATGAATTTTGATGGTTGGTTATTTTATATCTTATTCCAAATATTAATAATTCTTTTGTTTCATAAGAAAATACCATATGATGACTATCAACATCCAGGGTGTTTGTATTTCAGAAAAAAATACAGCCAAATTGGGTGTATACGATTGAACTACAACTTTGGTCCTTATAGTTTATAGAAAACAATGAAAGTGGCCTCTATTTTGCAAAAAGTGTGAAAGTAAACAGTATGGTATATATTTTGCTTTGAAAATAGTTTTTAATCATAATTGTTTAATTGTGGCGCTGTTAAAGCCCCATTGTGCCTCTAAAAGAGGGGTAATTTCGTCTTCCTGATTGATTTTTTTAGTGTACCAATTTATATAGTTTATGTACATATATGATTAACATTTAAAAACTAACAAAACCTAAATTAAACCCTGATCCTTCTTCTCCAACATGCCTCATTATAGCATCCTGACGATTGCCACCGTTCCCTATCTTCAACGACATCACAAGAGGTCTTATATATCCACCTCTCTCCACCCACTACAGAAACTCCAAGTTTTCCCTTTTTCGTTCACCAACTTCTAGAAACACCGATCACCTCCTACTTCACGAAGGTTGCTTCTTGAATCCTTACACAACAACACAATAGATCCATACACGCACATTGGAATTTTGATTTCGATTCATAACACATCTAGTAACTTAAACCCAAATGATTTCGTTACAAAAACCATATCAAACAAAAATCTAGAATACAAACAAAAACCTAAATCTAATAAAGGGGGGAGAAGTGGATATCAGTGCTAATAAGTAATAGGAAGGCGCTGTTAAAAAAAAGTAACAGGAAGGCGCTGTTAAAAGAAAGTAATAGGAAGGCGATTTCAAGTTTGGCGTTGGTTTTTTTCCTAGACGTCAGACAATAGCCAAATCAACAAGGATGACCGGAAGATGGAGCAGTCACAACAAATGGGTCTCCATGTTTTGTTGAGAGAGAGAGAGAGAGGGAGAGAGAGAGAGAGAGAGAGAGAGAGAGAGAGAGAGAAGTTGTTGCCAGTAAAGGATGTTCCAAGTTTTATTGTGATAGAGGAGTTGTTGCTCAAGTCACGATAAATGAAAGGAGAAAGATAAAAACAAAATTTTGTTTATTTCTTACTAAAATGAAATAGTATATTGTTATTAATTATTTTAATAAAAAGACAAATAAATACATTAAAAAGACCAAAATGCGCATAACGTAAGTGCACATAGGCGCTTTAACAATACTACAACTAACAGAGTGAAGGTTATGGACTATTTTTAAGACAAAACACATATCATAGGGACTATTCTTGCCCTTTCTGCAAAAGTGGAACCATTTTTAGAGTTTCGTAAAAACCACATGGACCATAAGTCAAAAATGTTAAAAGGTTTTTGGATTTAATCTATTTCATTGAATTAAATAAATAAATATTAATTTATTTAAAAATAATGATTAGTCGTATTCTAATAGATACAACTTGCTGGTTTAATTAGACTTAACATAGTATAAAGTTTTAATGGAACATATAAAACATATTAATAAATTAATTGACTTCAATTAATTAAAAAATATATGTGTTATTAATATTCAAAAAATTTAAGTTTAAACATCAACTTGTAATGATATATAATTTTATATTGAATAATCGAAAACAAATTTTATCTTTTTATTTGTTAATAATACCATTGACATTTAATTGGGCTAATAAAAATGTTATTTTAGTTTTGTATATATGTAATGAAAACATTATTATACATGTGTTTGTATAAAATTTTAATTTAAAAAAAAGGAGGATAAAGTTTAGGTGTGTGTGGGTGGGTTGCTTGGTGATGCAAAGAGGTTGGTATAGAGTTTGGGTGGCGTAGAATGGACTCTCCATCATTACCTATCGACTTATCATTAACCAACTGCGATTAATTCTCCTGCATAACTCTTTTTTTTGAAATACATCACTTACTTTTATTTATCCTAAAAATTTCCATTATTATGTCATCATCTTTTTGATTATATATTAAGGAAGAACTACATGAGAAAAAAGTTAAGCTGATAAGTATAAGAATACGTCTGAATTTTTGATAACTTATAATCTCATACCAATACTTTTACGAGAATTGATTTGGTACAACTTATTAGTGTCGATCTTCAATTAAGATTGATCCAAGGGTCTAGATACCTTCTTACGCTTCCTTAACATAACTTCTTTTCTCACCGAAACCCATCCATATATACATATATACATACATACATACATATTAGAAGTATGTTGCATTGCTAATTTGCTATCCAATCTCGATTTTTAAATAAAAAGTTTAAATTCTTAATCATGTTTATTGTTTCGTTTATTATCTATTCCTCTAGATTTTATTTTTATGATTTTGTATTATTTTTAATGTGAAAATTTTATCAACATTTATTCAATATTTAAAATGTGGAACTTTAAGAAAGTTCTATGTATAGAGTAATAAAATAAATTGTAAATTGAAGTTTCTTTTAAGAAATATGAGATAAATACTTTATAATATAGTAAGGGAATCACTTAAGAAGTGAAATAAAAATGGAAATGACAAGAAATAAAAATGAGAATGAGCATTTCATTGGTTGAAGCTATTTGGTTGATACCAGAATATCAATATCATTGTTGTAACACCCGTACTTTATTTAAGGTAATTTCGGGAGTTACCAATTAGTTTCGATAACTATTTTGGGTAGAGTAATGTCCGGTTGCGGATATTTGTTCTTAAAATGTTTCAGGTTGAATTAGAATCAAAATCAGGTAAAAAATGGGACCCTCTGGGGTTTGGGTGACTTTTCGGGCGGCCTAATCCGCAGGAAAAGTCACCCAAGCCTCTGGGTCACAAAATGATTAAGAAGCGGTCGAGGACTTATCGGGCAGCCTAAACAGCATGGTTGGGCGCCCAAGGTAGTGGACCAGTCGACTTTTTGGTGACGTAAGTCGTCCCACAAGTAGCCTCACGTGCCTAGATTGGTTTTTAATCCTATTTTGGCTAGGGTTTGGCCATTTTCCTTTGCCCTGATGCAAAGAGTACCCGTTTTACACACTCTAGAAAAAGAAAGGGTAGAATGGTCTTTTGTATATGAAGTTGGGAGTTGTAAATTGTGCAACAAGTTGTAACAAATTTAGGTAGTCATAGAGGAGTAAGTAGTTATCACGGTATAAATAAGTGGTATGTGTAAAGTAGAGGGATATTGAAAATTGTGTAAACTGAGTAGAGAGATTATCCACCTCTCGGAAGTGGATTTTGTGTGAATACAAGCATTTGTAGATCATTTTTTACTGCAATTTCCAATCCAGATGTATCAATTGGTATCAGAGCACATTCTTCTTCGGATGACGAGATCGACAACATCGAGAGCAAAAGAAATGGAGGCAGGAGTGTTATCAATTGAAGAGAATATGAATGCAATGTTGCAAGTTGCAACAATTAAATACTCTAATTCGATTAAAAGAAGAGGCGACAAGGAGAACCAAACACGAGAACATCGTGGAAGGAGAGAGACAGGTGCATAACGATGAGCGAACCATGGAGAATGGTTCCTTTTTTGCAAAGGTTGGAAATGCTAATTTTTTTTATGGATCAAATCCAGATACGTAGATTGTAAGGGTTGATTGATATTTTTCATTAAATCGACATAACAATGATGAGAAATTGGAGGTTGTGGTAATCGTGTTTGAAGGCAACGCCCTAAAGTGGGAGAACAAAAGAAGAGCAATTACGAGGTGGGAAGAACTAAATAACTTGTTGTTATTGCAATTTCGATCGTTGAGAGAAGGGAGCCTATGTGAGCAAAAGATGACTCATACACTTGTATAATGTTTTGACTCGTACATTTATTCCATTGCACGAAGAGCCCAAGACATTTATATCGTATTTTTTTTCTTCGATTAAAGTTTTATCCCAAAGGATTTTCTCCGACAAGGTTTTGACGAGACAAATGTTTGATGGATTGTCTGAAACTACAAGACATAAAAGTGCCAGTGTGAATTTGAGTAAATCAGGACACCCAAGGGGGAGTGTTGTAACTCATAATTTATTGATATTGAGTAGCAAATTTAACACCATTACGAAAGACTTTATATATGAATGCCTTGTCATCATGTTTTGGCTCAACCCTTTCACTGTACAAAGGGTTGAGACCTCACTATTATACATATAGATGAAAATTTTACCCGTTGGCGCGGGGTTTCCCCGGTTTGACGGGTAACAGGATGGGGACGGGGATCTATTTTCATACCCGAAACGGGGTTCAGGGGGGAGGGGTCAGGGATGACATTACCCGCCCCTAATATACTGATTAATTTTTTTAATTTTATTTAATATATGTATATAGACTATAGTGTGTATAAATATACATGTATATATATGTATTATTAAATGACAAATATATTTGTTTTTCAATATTGTTGATTAGGTAGTAATGATTTTTTTATAATTTTAATTTTAAATACGTCATTTTTTACGAAACGGGTACCCAACAGGTTCCCCGAACCCGTCGGGGATTAGTCGGGTCGAGGACAGGGGGTTAAAAGGGGGTTGGGTCGGGGACAGGGGATGCATTACCCGCCTAATACCCGCCCCTAGGGTTGTTTGTGGTCCGGTTTAGACGGTTTAACCCCTCGAACCACAAACCAAACCGCTATGGCGGTTTAGAAAATTTCCAAACCGGGAGGTCCAACAGTTTGAGCAGTCCAACGGTTTATTTAAACACCCTACCCATCCTGTTTCCATCCTTACCTGTACGACATTCTACTCTTAATATATGAGCTTATTTACTCTCTATATAGTAAGTTGATTTTACCTACAACAATATCAATATATTCAAAGATTGTTATTGTTAATTTGATACAAACCTTTTTGTCAATATTTTTTTTTATCTTGTAATCCCTATTTATTATCATATTTCATTACAAATGAGGTCGTGGTAATTTTCATATGGTGCACTTTAAGTTAATTGAACTTAATATATTAATAATTTTTTTACAAAATATGCTATAAAACTAATTATACATAATAAAAACTAGAAAAACTAATTATACATAAAAAGACTATAAAAACTAATTATACATAAAAAATTATCATTTTACGAGCTTATCGAGTCGAGTACCAGATAGCTCGATTCGACTTGTTAGTATGTCGAGTCGACCTCGAATCCAAGTCGAGCCAACTGAAATCGAGTGTTGACTGAGTCGATCTCGAGCAGCTGGCTAGTTACCATGTCTCTTTTGCACTCCCTACATCCACCAAGCCCAACCTCATTCAATACGTTTGGCTTTTAGTCTAATAGTTGATAAAACTCAACTAATTGCGAGTTCCTTATAACCGTGGCGGTCGCTGAGAAACGAAAGGCTTCTCAACTCATTGAGGATCTTTGTTTATGACTCGCAATAGAAAAAGGAAAAAAAGTCCCGAAAAATCCAAAAATAAATTTTGATTTCGAACGATTAAGTCATTAGACAATATTTTTGAACAAATAAATTCAGAGGCAAACCTATTTTTTTCAAGCAGTGGCAACCATTTAACCATGAAAAACGAAATTATGGACACTTTTTTTATGAAATCATCATTGGTTGGTGATTAGTTCTTTGTTTTTTGTATCTGAAGTCATATGTTCAAGTCTTTAATCCAAAACTTTTTTCAGTAACATAATAAACCATAAATTAAATGTTGGGTCACCGATTATTTGGTGATGAACCTTCTCTATTATTTGATTGATCTTTTACAGGTTCTTTTTAAGGTCTGAAATATACTTCAAGTATTGGAAAATCGAAGACTATTCAAGCAAGGGTTGTACACCAAAATGTGGAATTTTTGATGTACCAACTAACATTACTATTCAGACCACTTGCCGAATCAAGATGAGAATTGGGTCACCGATGTTGTATTGGGTCACCGATACAAGATGAGGTCACCGACCTAAAGGATGAGGTCACTGACATGGTACATGGAGGTCACTGACATTACATGGAGGTCACCGATTTTTCATCTATGGTCACTGAAAATTGCAGTTGCCTTTCTTTCAGGTTGTGATAAAAAGTCACCAATACAAGGATGTAAACTTGCCAACACTTAGTGAAAAAGAGGATCACCAAGCAATGTGTACACTTGTAAATACCAACCTTATAAGGCACTCACCGATGTGATACATGGTTCCATGTATCACCCAACAATTTTCAGAGATAAGTTCTTATGACACAATAAATGCAAGATACGTATGCAACAAGAACTTGGGTAGCAAACCTTATATTGAGACATTCTCTTTTTACTCACCTAAAAAAGATGTTTGTCTTTAAGCTAAAAGCTTTGATGGGACTTCACAGAGCATGAAGAAAAAGAGATAAAGTTATCTGACATTGCGTGCTACAAAGAATGGTTCATCCATTAACCTAGTACAAAGGAAGTGACATCTTCCTTTGTCCATCAGATATACTTCCAGCTAATGAATCCTTGACAGTTGTCCACTTGCATCCCATGCATGAGCATTATAAAAGGAGATGAAGTCCTTCCCATAAATCT
The DNA here is from genome assembly GCA_036898165.1 of Silybum marianum. NCBI lineage: Eukaryota > Viridiplantae > Streptophyta > Magnoliopsida > Asterales > Asteraceae > Silybum > Silybum marianum. The sequence continues at coordinate 7,644,553 of CM072529.1, read as the reverse complement.
CACGCTTTCAACAAATCCTCTGAGTGATCATTTGTTTGATTCCGGCAATCCTGTGTGTTCTAACAGTTTTATTTTAACTTCCTTAGTGTAAACTTCTGTGTGTAAATTTTTAATATTAATTTAAAAGAGTAAAATTTTGTGTGTTTGTATTCAACCCCCCCCCCCCCCAACACCCCCACACACACCTTCTACAAACCCTCACTTACATAGTCATCTCTAAACAGGGACTAACATTAAAGTTAAAAAATAAAATAAAAAAGTGATATAAATGTGATTCGAACCGGCCTGGAAGGAGAGAAAAAACTTGTTGATAGAAATTTATGTTATTATTATAATTTTTAAAAATATACGGTTACACTCCCACAAAATAATAGTGGGCCCGTCCCTAATAAATTCTAAACCTTTTAAAATGAATTAAATACATCCTCTTTAACATAAATTCCATTTGTATAGTCGGTCTAACATTATGTTACATTCAACGTTCTGGTCATCAAGATAGTGGCCACATACCTACAAAACGCAAGCTATACTTTACCTACACAAGGAGATGCTTTATGCAATTTAGGCAAATATAAAACCTTTGTTTCGTCTATGTGCTTGTGGCTTAATCAGCTGAATATGGAAGTTTAGTCGTTCAGTCATATATCTTTATTTGTTTATGACTTAATAATCATGTTAATGACTGTCACAGTGTAAATTTACGAAAAGACCGACAAACCGTCTAAATCCTTTAAGGTGTGTTTGCTACGCAGACATGACAGAACAACTATTTCGTGTTTGATAAGACATGACTAGTTAAATGACCAATTTACCCTTAGTGAGTTCAATATTTTTTTTTACCAAATAGTCAATCTAAAAGAAAATTAACAAAAACACAAAACAACAATAAATGTATCAACAAAACTATGATCAAGTGTATGTTCTTATACAAGTATATTTTCTAAAATCATAGTTTATTCTTAGTTGCAAGATGTACAACAACAAGTATATGTTCTAAAATCAGTAAACCAATATGTTCTATTCAAATTGCACTAATTCCTTTTAAACAAAATACTCATAACAATTCTTAGAGACTTAAACCTCAAGTTTATTGGATGAAGGGAGCAATTGGATCAATCACATAGATCAATTTATGCTATCTAGAAAGCAATAGGGAGCTTCTGTTTATGGCTAACAAAATGCTATCCACTTTTTCTTGCTAACAGAGATCGATTTATGCTAGGAATAAGACGAGATCGATCAATGTTGACACAAATCAAAAATCAGAAACAAAAACCAAAAGATAGAGATCTACGGTTTAGAGAGAAAACAACGATTCTAGAGGAAGAATCAATTACCTGAGGAGGGAGGCGTGTTTGATGAAACAAATGAGAATTACGAATAGTAAAACTCAAGAAACTCTCAACGAAAAGAATTGTATTAAACGATAATCTGTCTTACAATGGAGAAAATAATCCTATTTATAATTTAATTGAGGAGAAAGATAACTATGAAAGATAAAAGACTAAAACTGTTGGTGATTTTAGTGTTATCAACATATTTTAGTGTAGTTAGAATTACTATAGAGACAGACTGAGTCCAATTTACTTTCTAAGACTAGAGGTGTGGGGTGCACCCTCAGATTGATAAATTTGGACTCAGGAATACGGGGGTCCAGAGGCAGCTCCCCGAAACTTAATCGAATTCATTAAAAGATATTTAATACAGAAATTATTTTCTGTATAATTCGTCACTTTTATCATATAAGGAATTATCCTTATCTGATAACCCAAAACCCTTATTATAATTGCCTTCTTTCAGATAAGAAGGGGGCGTACGAGAAGTTGAACACATACAGAAAAACAAAACCGAATTCTTCTTCTCCGCTCTGTCTCTGCAACGAAAAACACAAACGCAAGGTAAACTTCTTCTGTTTCAAAATCGAAATAATTAAGCATGTAATTTCGATTCTTAAGTTCTTGGATTATCCCAAATCTGATTTCTTGAAACCCCAAGCAAAAGGGTCGAAATCATAAATTTTGGAAAGTGATTAATTCACGATCCTAGAATTATCCAAGTGTTTTATTGATATTCTGTAACCCTTTTATCTAACAAAAACAATTGTAAATAAACTAGGAAAACAAATAGATAAAAATATGTGTAAACGATCATATAGAAACAAAACAGATCACAGATTATATACAACGATAATAATATCAAGCAAATAAAACAATAATAATAAAGCTGAATAACTTTACAACCGTATTCATTCTTGAAGAAATCTTTTATGACATTAATCAGAATGCATCAACAGAAAAAAACAAACTCAAAGTTTAAATTTGCATCAAACCCAAATCTACAATCAACTTGATTAAAAAAAACACCAAAAGATATATATATATATATATATGATTTCATCTTCCTTCAAAATCTTGGATCTTGGAGAACAATGGAGAACCCATCACCACACCTGAATCATCACTTATAACATTAATACTAACATCATCATCATCATTCTTCTTCTTAGATTTCTCACAACCAACATCAATCTTTATCTTTTCATCTTCTTGAGGAGGATCCAGCTGCAAAGATGCATCTTGAAGTTGCAATGCAAACTCCAAGTTCCATAGAACATCTCCCATGGAAGGTCTATCAACACCATACTCTGCTAAACACTTTTCAGCAGCTTCAACATATTTTATCAGTGATTCCGAGCTTATTGTTTTCACTATTTTCGGATCCACGATCATCTCGATAACACCTTTTCTTTGTTTCGCCATTGCCCACTCCGCTAAGTTCACCTGTTCCCTTGGCAACGCAGGATCGAGAGCTGGTCTAGCGCATAAAATCTCGAAAAGGACCACACCGAATGAATAAACATCGGATTTTTCCGTAAGTTGTTGTCTTCGGAAATATTCTGGATCAAGATACCCGAAACTACCCTTCACCGCAGTGCTAACGTGAGTTTGATCCAAAGCGGGACCGGTTTTCGACAACCCGAAATCCGAGACTTTGGCGACTAGATTCTCGTCAAGGAGAATGTTTGTCGTTTTAACATCCCGGTGGATTATCCCTTGTGATGATCCACCGGTATGTAGGTAGTGCAGCCCTCGGGCAGCACCAATACTGATCTCGAGACGCTGTCGCCATGTCAAAGAAGGTAGGGTGGACCCGTAAAGGTGGTCTCGGAGGGGCCCGTTAGACATAAACTCGTAAACGAGAATCATTTCCGTGTTTTCGTCACAATATCCGATCAAGGACACGAGATGTCTATGTCGAAGCTTGGATAGTAGTTGGATTTCGGTTTGGAATTCGTTGATGCCTTGAGATGATCTCGGGTTTCCTCTTTTTATCGCGAGTTTCGTTCCTTTTTCGATCTCGCCTATATACACTTTTCCAAAACCTCCAACACCGATCACCTCACTTTCATCGAAGTTTTTTGTTGCATCTCTGAGCTCGTTAAAAGTGAAGGATCGGCCTAGGCCGATCTTTGAAGGGAAAACGCTCGAATACCCATTTTTGTTCTTGCTTTTACTCGATAATAAACTACTACAATAGCTCGCGTTAAGTGGAAGAAACCACGATGTGAAACTATTTCCGCCTTCATCCCAACCCCGAGCGTTTTTCTTCCTCCGGATAAGGCTAATGATTAGTACAAGAAGCATGATGACTCCAATGGCAACACCAGTTGCCTCAGCAATAGTCGTGGTGCGGGACCCACCACGACTATTGCTATTGCCAGAAGAGAACACCCCATCTAAGCTCCCGGCTGGGTTTCTCATCTTCATGATCTCCAAACCGTTGAGTATAGCGTTTGGAGCAACGGTTTCGAGATCAGATGGTCCGACCTGGACCCGTATCAAGCCATTAGAGATGGCGGGCGCATTAAGCATGAAATCTTTGTAGTACACAACGGCTAGGTCCGAAGCGAGTGACGACAAATCGAGGCCGGAAACCGCGATGAAGCTGTTAACGTACACATTGAAGTAGAGGGTATTCAAACTGGTACTCACGATATCACAAAAGTGCAGCCTGATCAAGTAATCGAATCCGGAATCGACCTTCATCTGCCAGGTGAGATTGAAATTGGAATTGGAGACGCCGGAATCCGCCATTGAAGCTGCTGATGAGTAAACCTGATTAGGAGCAATCAAAGGGGTGGCTCCGCCGGCCGGATAGTGGATTGTGGTCGGATCAACGGAGATAACTTTATCCCCTTTTGGAAACACCATGTAATCACTATCACTCATCCACGTTCTCGATAACGTGTCGTTTTTTGGACTAATCGTCGGCCCGCCGACGTTAAAACGGTGGAGGACTTGAAAGTCGTAATCTGACACTCCGTTGAAAACTCCGGCGGGAGAGACGGTGGTTGCTGAATCAGGAACGAGCTCATTGGGAGCCGAAACGAACTCGATAGCATTGATGAAAGCAAAAGATTTCTTTAACGGCGAAAAAACAAGTGAGAAATAATCAGAAGTGACGTTAATGAGGTACTCTTTGAAATGGGAATCTGAATTGTTTGTGGCAGAGAAATCATGCAGAAGAACTAAACCGTCGGTTTTGACGGTGAAAACCGCCGTCGTGAGATTATAGGAAGGGTGGCGGAGAGGGTAAAAGTAGAGGCGGAGGAAATGGCGGCCGGTTTGAAAGACGAGAAACTTATACACCGATTCAGTGTTGAAGATTCTTGCAGTTCGGTATAAAGGGGGAGCAGAATCTGAGGTGGCAAATATGTTTTCGTCGGTGGATAGAAAAGAAACCGATTGAGGATCGGATTTGAACGTCCGGCCATCGTCAAGAATGGTGTTTTCCGGTGATCCACAGTCGATGAGGTAGTTTTCAGGCGGAGTGAATCGGGCATAATTTGTAGAAAGAGAGTAAAACATGATAATAAAAAGTAAGGTAAAGGATGATGATGATCTTGATAACCTGTGTCCACCCATGGTGGCGGTGGCGGTGGGCAGTGGCGGTGGATTACGGTGGTGGTTATGGGGATGGAATGGGCATAAGGAACATTAGAATTAAATGATAAAAGTTAAAGAAACGTTGGTGTTGGGGAACATGTTTGAAGGACGTGCACTCTTGTAATGTGTTTTTGTTCAGAAGACTTGGTTCAATTCATTTTTTGTCTCATTAATAATTGACAATTTATTTCGTATCAAATTTATTTATAAAATAAGTACCAACTTTTTTTTTGTACAACCGTAATATTGGGAATCCTTTGACCTTATAACACAATATATATATATATAGAGGAAAGTTCAAATGTGAACTCATTTTTGGTTGTGAACGTGAGGACGAATCTTACCATCAAATTGATAAAGGCGAACTTTGGCGCAGATTCCCTCCTTTAATAATCTCGAATCGCGTCAATCCTCCGTGATCGCGTCCACCATAACCGAAGATGTGTGACTGAGATTCGTCCTCACGTTCGCAACCAAAAATGAGTTCACATTTGAACCTAACCCTATATATATATATATATATATATATATATATATATATATATATATATATAAAACGTTTCTTTCATATAAATCTAAAGCCATTTGTGTGTGACTTCTACAAGTTTGGTTGATATACATAGTAAGTAACGAAAGATTATGAAGTCTCAAAAAGTAGAGTTAAATACAAATTTGGTCACTGTGGTTTACAAATATTAACACATAAGGTCCTTTAAAGATTTTTTTAACATCCAACATCCATGTGGTTTTTATTTTATAACACTGAAGGTCCTTCATCCAACTTTTCCCTTAAATATTAACCTTTTAACATATTTTCTTTATTTTCCAAACCACATGGACCAAACCTGTAATTTACTTTAACTATATAATTATATTAATTATGTAATTTTTATATTTTATAAATTATATAACATATTTATATGTACCTAATATTTTTATTTAAAAATTATTTATATATTTAATTTTTATAAAATGTATTTTGTATTTATATTTAATATAAAAAATACAAATAATTTTATAAAATCTATGGAATGTTCAATTTATATTAGAAACAGTTAATTTATTTTAATTGAATATATGGAAGCTTCAAAATTCAAATACATAAAATATATAAAAATATAAAATATAAATACAAAATAAAATTTTTAAAATAAAAATATAATAAAATCTTAAATATATAAAGAAGTAATAATTTGTAGATATACATATATACGATGAATAGAGATGGTGAAGAATGTGAGATGGTAGATTTTTATGAGGATCATTTTGATGACAAAGAAGTTGTACATGCTTGAATTTAACTTTTATATTTATATTTACCATATATATTTATATCTACATATTATTAATGTTTTGTATATTTAAGATTATATTTTATAAAATTTATTTTGTATTTTTATATATTTTATGTATTTAAACCTTCCATCTATACATATTTTGCATAGATGTATATCTACAAATTATTAATTCTTGTATATTTAAGATTATATTATATAAAACTTATTTTGTACTTGTATTTATATTTATATTTATATTTTTATATATTTTATGTATCTGAATCTTGAACCTTCCGTTTATGTAATTAGTATAGTGGTCTTATTTACTGTTTATGTATTTGAATTTTGAAGCTTTCATATATGTAATTTGTATAATCATTTGTTTCTAATATAAACTGAATCTTCCATGTATTTAATAAAATTATTTATATTATATATATAAATATAAACATAAAATACATTTTATAAAAGATAAATATATAAATAATTTTTAAAATAAAAATATTAGATGCATATAAATATGTAATATAATTCATGAAATATAAAAATTATATAATTAATAAGATATTGATATAATTATATAATTTAGAGTAAATTACAGATTTGGTCCATGTGGTTTGAAAAATAAAGAAAATATGCTAAAAAGTTAGTATTTAACTGAAAAGTAGGATGGGGGACCTTCAGTGTTATAAAATGAAAACCACAGGGACGTTGGATGTTAAAAAAATCTTTGAAGGATCTTATGTGTTAATATTTGTAAACCACAGTGACCAAATATGTATTTAACTCCAAAAAGTATATATTATTATGAGATTAATTCAGCGTTTATTGCATTTAAATAAAAAAGTTAATTATCGTTAAGTTCTTTTCTATAATGAACTGAATTGAACCGAACCGAATGGAATCGGATGGTTGGTTGTATGAGGAATTCCCAATTCAGTGGCTTGTTTTTAGGAAGTTATGTTTAAGAAATTAGTAAACTACCAACTAATTGAAACAAAGTCCAAACCGTGTCTCCAGCTATCATATCACATTTTCATTCCATATATCTTTAATAATTTTGTATTAAGAGAATTTGGAAATGATACATATATATATATATATATATATATTAGAAGGGTACTTGCGCAATGTAGCGAGATTCATTTTAATTTTAATGTTGTATTTTATTTTTTTGTCTTTATCAATTTTATAATACGATTTTATTAATTTTGAAAAAATAGATTTTATTTTTTGTAAACTTTCTTTATTTCAGATTTTATTTTAAATTATAATATAGGTTTAATAAGGAAATTAACCAAAATAATACCATTTTTAAATTTTAAGTAATCATGCTTTAATCAATTGTACTAATCGCATAATAATATGTTTTTAAGAGTTTTTGTCAAATGCTTTATAATATAGTATAGATATATACATAATGATTTGGAATCATGTGTGAGTAGAAAGTTTTCGTAAGTCATGTGAGATCATATTTTTACATTTTAAATTTTACAATAAAACACTATGAGGTAACCTTCACAATATTTTTTGTTCTGAAGGTTCATATTTTTTTTTATCTTCATAATGTTTTGTTGTAAAGTTTCAAATATAAATATATGGTGCTATAGGTGTCATGAAAATAGATTGGTCTCACGTGAACCCAACCATATATAAATAATGAAACATGGTATAATTACTTGGAATAAAATTATGTTAGGATTTTAAAGTTGTATTTGAGGGATTTTAATACATTTTGTTTGACAAAGTTTATAAAGTTTGAGTCTAATGTCACATACATTTGAATCAGATAAAACTTATCTTTTAAAGAATAATTAAAATGTTTTTATAACAAAATATGATAGATTTAAACCAAGAATGTCACTTTATAATGAAAACACCAATTTCCAAATATGTTAGATTTCTTTTGGTAGAATTGGGATTTGTTTAATCCTATAATGAGTTGGAGGATAATCAAGATTTTGAGAAAGTTGACTTATCCAGCTTTTGCTTAATCAAAGGCTGAGTTTCTTATTAACTTGTAATTTATGTCGTTAGTATTTATATTCATTTAATCATATTGTTAACATTCGAAAAGAAAACAATTCCCACCGTCTTATTAGATACAAACATTTTTATTTATCTCAAAACATACAAATTTTTTTTCTAGAATTCCTAATGATTTTTTAAGTTATTATTAACCATTACTTGATACTTATAACCTTGATTACGGTTTATGTAAGGGCTTATTTTAGACTTTTTCTTATAAGCAAAAAATTATTTTTATAAATTACACCTCAAATAAAGTATTGTATTTTAAAAGGAATTAAAAAAAAAGAGTTAACCAAGCAGGGCCTACAACCACCACACTGACAGCTCCCAACACTCTTTCAACCCAACAAACGAAGCAGCAGCCCATCACCAGGAAGCTGGCACCTCATATTTCACATGTTACCATTCTAAGCTTAATTACTTATTACCATATCGAAGCTAAACCAAAGTCTTTTGTTAGCTTAGTAATTTAAAAAGTTTAATCCCGCTCATAACTATTTGGTCAGTTATACATGATTGTTTCATGGTGTATTTAATGATATAGATAGTGGTTTATTCAGTAAGTTTCTAGGAGAATTTTATGCAAAAAGTCAAATTAATTACAAACATTCCCTTCCTAATTAAAAGTACATTTTTCTATTTATTAAAAAACTGTTCTAAACAAAAACTTTCTCAATCTATACAGACAGATTAATCCACACTGAAAATTTTATCCTACAAAACTTAATGAAAAACCAATTAAAGAATCTCTAAATCTCGTATAGATGTAAGGTCTCGAGTGTAAGATGATACAATTTTGGTTCTGGTGGTACGATGAGGTCTTGAGCAAAATGCCATTTATGTGATTTCATATATTTTTCTTGCAAATTAGAGATGGGATCCGGCTAAAATCTAAAGGATGGTTCAGTGTACGGTGCGTAATAGATTGTAGAAGGAGACTGTAATTAGAAAGTCAAGGAGAGTCGTCAGTCATGGGGACCAAAATCGACAAGGTGCTTTAACAAATAAAAATTGAATAGAAATTTATTTCACAAAAAGGAGGATTCAGAGTCTTACACTATAAGTATCAAACTATTTTCGAGTAATACAATATCAGTATGTCACAAAAGAATATATCATATTCATTTGTTATAAATGTCAAACTACTATCAAGCCTACGTTAACCTCTATAGTGCTACAAGATAATACTTTACATTCATACATTACAACTATCAAACTACTATTAATCCTACACCCAACTCTATCACAAACATAGGGCTAAAAAAACAATTCGCATTCATACACTACAGACTACACTTAAGCAGTCTAGCTTACATATATTCATGCTTTATCACAACGCAATTCAAACTTATACATTATATACAGAGAGAGGGGGATTCAAACAAGAATGGTACATATTTAAAAGAATAAGAAAACGGTCGAATCACATGTGATTTTACACTAACATCACGTACAAAATCATATATGATTCACACAACTTTGTCGACGACATGAAGACGCGACCAAAGTCGCCCGCACACCTTTTTTGAGTGTTAATGTAAAATCACATGTAATTTTGTACTTGATTTGGCCGTTTTCATATTCTTTTAGATAGTTAGTGTTTTTGTTTGATCCTCTCCACTCTCTCTCTCTCTCTCTCTCTATATATATATATATAGATATATATATATATATATCATATATAAAAGTTATTTTGAGAAATAGTAAGAGCATTAAAGAAGTGATCATAGCCTTTGATACGGTCAAGATCAGATTTGGCTGGTCAATAATTGCAACTTTGACTGGTCAAAAATTGCTGCTATGAGAAAAATAGACGGCATAGTTTCATAACTTTTACAAATATACGGCAAACGGGTTCATATATGAACTATATGTTTATATGTAAACACGTGTAATTACCATATGAACTATTTTAACCGATTCACATCTGAACCTATGTGAAAATTTATTCATGTATGAATTCTTATAATTCACATATGAACTAATTAACTGATTCATATATGAACTCGTGTGATTTATATATGAACTATTTAACTGATTCATATATGAACTATTTAATTGATTCATATATCAATCAGCTAAATAGTTCAAATGTGAACTAATTAACGGGTCAACCCGTTTGTCGCCTATTTGTAAAAGTTACGAAACTACCCCTCTATCTTTCGTATACACATGCGATGAGTTATCCGATACTTTATGGCCAAAACCGTAAATATTGATCGAATAAAAGGCTAACAATCACTTATTTACTTCTTAAATATTTATCACTTCTCAAATGAACCTTTATATCGAGTTTCATCAAACTACTATGGAATTGAAGATTGGGACGTGCGAGAGGCTCTTGAGAGATATATAGTAGAGAAAAGAAATTATGAAATGAATGTGAGGAACTTTTGGTAACTACTAACCGGAAAAAGATAAGCATGTATTTTTCGAAGTTGTCAACATTGAGCATTTTTCTAATATAAAAGACCCCGTTAAGCATAAAAACTCAATTTTCTCTTTCTTAATACACGAAATTATGATAATTTAATTTTTATGTTTTACATCACAATAAACTACAAGATCTAAAATTTAAGGGCATAAACTTCCTATCCTGTCTATGCAGGTCCGGTCTTGAGGGAACGTGAACCGGACGTACGTTCAGGGCCCAAATTTTTATATATATTAGTAGTTAAAAAAAAGTTGATAATTAATAAAAGAGACAATTTTTAATTATCTAATATGATCCAAAAAGAATTTAGCATTGTATTAAGAATCCAAACATGTAGTAATTAATTACATTATAGAAGAAATTTGTAAAAAAAATGAATTGGTTGTTCATTTTATAGTATTGATTGTTGTATCTCTAAGTTTTTTTTTTAATTTACTCCTAAAATCTAAAACTATCTTCTCTACAGGACATTGATATACTGTCCGTCATTCATCTCCCAACTGCATGTATTTATGTCTATGGTTTCAGTTTACTGATAATTTTAATCAAGTTTTTTCTTAAATTAATAAAGACATAATATCTAAATCCAGGACGGACCCACTTTATTGGATGGGTTATTGTTTTTTTTTACTATTGTAGCTTAAAAAATTATAGGGTCATGAAGTGTGTCATCATATTATTAATTGTATATATATTTTAAGACTATAATAATGACACAAGTTTTTATTAGAGTCGGTTTCCATGACTTGTTTCCTACTCCAAGCGCGACTTTGAATCATGTTTGTCTAATTTTTATAGTTTTAACTTCATATTTATTATGTTTGTAAAAAAATTTGCATCAAAAGACTCTAACATAGGGTTTCAGATACAAAAAACAAAGAACTAACCAAGAAATCAATGATGATTTTGTAAAAACAAGAAAAATCAATATCTTTATTTTTTATAGTCAAATAGAATCATCGCTTGAAAAAAGTTCTATATCCCCTTATATTTGAATTTACTATATTCGCTAAGTGACTTAAGTTTAATATATGCAAAAGTATCAATTTCACTTTCCACATAATGGAAATTTTGTTCAAACGAGACTTTAATTTTTAGTTCACAAGCTCTTTCTCGTTTGCTTCTTGTTAACTGATTGCCAAACATTATTATTGAGACTAGTAATATACTCGCGTGCAATATTATATAAAGCATTTCGATTCTGAAGTCGAAAATCTGAAACGACAATATTATTTTATATTTTATCTTGTTTTATGATTTTAATCATAATTACATGATATATAAGTTTAAAGTTAATACTTTTGTTTAGTCAATCTTTAAATACATATACTTTTAACATCGAACATGATACTTTTGAGATCGAAAATAAGATACACAATGAAACATGAAGTGGTTCGACAAATCTAATGTAAGACGGTCTAAACGAAAACCCGATAAGTGATATAACACATATCATATACAAATAATAAAGCGATATAACACATACCAAATTATGTTTTATAGCCAATATAATATTGTCATCTTTGCAAGTTTGTTCTGTTGATACATTTACAAAATATAAAGCTTCTTGTTAAAAAATGGGAAATATTTGTTAGTACTAAACCTCTATATTATCTTAAATACTTTTGAAAAAAATAATTTTCCAACAAGTTTAATAGAATTTTTGTTTCATATTAGTGACCTAGTTTAATTATTGGTTCATACTTTTAAGTAAAAGGTGAATAATTTGTAAACAATACTGTTTTTTTAAATAGTAAAAATGTGTTTACGAACTAACATGGAACAGTTTTCTAGAAAATGGATTTGCATTGCTTTGTTGAACTAACGAATGTACAAGTAGAATTATCTAAGTGACGACGAAGAATAATTTTTTTATTTCTTATCTTAATTGATCAAACCGTGAGTGGAAATATTATCAAAATATAAAAATTTGTTATTGCCCGGTATAAATCATTTAACTTTATTTGACAAATATTATCTAATTATATATAGGGGTTGTTTCCGTTGCAAACCGTATATTATTTGTAAACTATGTGAACTAATCTTGACCATCTATTAAAGAGATCAACGGTTGTTTTTAAAACGGTGGCAATATTGTAATTAAAATGAACTTGGTTATTGGATGCTGATTAGACTGTTTGACTGAAGGGTAAATTCGGCATAACACAATTAAAATATACACTTTCAAATTTGGATAACTATTCGTGAAATATATCATCCAGAAATATATACTTTGATGAATATTATAGTAGTTTCATGAACTTGATTGTATATCCATGAGCATGATAGTAGTTTAATGAATACGATTTCATGAACCAAAAACCATTTCATGAATAGAGGTTTCATGATTCACACCGACGTTCATTGATATCGGGTTTGGTTTTGGGTTTTCAGTCGCCGGAAAAAATGGAGCTATTCGTCGGAAAAAATGGAGCTATCGTCTGAAAATGATATGAATATGAAGATGATGATTTAATGAACCAGAAACCATTTCATGAATAGAGGTTTCATGATTCACACCGACGTTCATCGATATCGTGTTTGGTTTTGGGTTTCCAGTCGCCGGAAAAAAATGGAGCTATTGTCGGAAAATTATATGAAGATGATGATTTAGGGATTGATTTGAATTTCCTCTCCGGTATCATGTAAAAACAGCAACAGAATCAATAAGATTCATGGTTACCATATTTCTCGTCTTCTATTAATTATTATTATTTTGGATTTTATTTTAAAAATATTATTTATTTTACTAAATGACCTATATGCCCTGTCAGGAATTAGTAATTAAGATTATGGAATGTCCATGTGTCAATTTTTTATTGGTACACGTTGGTTCACAAAGTTTATAAAAAAGTATGGTTTGCAAAGAAAACGTGGCCTATATATAGGGGTGTTATCCGTTGCAAACTATTCAATATTTGCAAACTTGCAAACTCACCATTATCCAATAAAAATAAGCCATGTAGATAATATTGTTTTAATATTTTGTTAATTTTTTTAATAGTTTATTAATTCATTGAGAGTATCATCATCATTTTATAATTTAACCATTTTTAATTAATATTTACTAATTTCTTGCCATGAACACACTATCTGATGACTTCCTCTTCTCCGGCGAGTTTTCCGGCAAGTTTTCTCATTCATGAATATACTTTCGCCATTCGTGAATACACTTTCACCCTTCGTGAACACTTTCAACATTCATGAATATCCGATTGGTGTTTTATCATTGTGTTCACTACGAGTTTGCACAGTTTGCAAAAATCGATTAGTTTGCAACGGATACCACCCATATATATATGTATATATATATATGTATATATATATGTATATATATATATATAGAGGAAAGTTCAAATGTGAACTCATTTTTGGTTGTGAACGTGAGGACGAATCTCAGCCACTTATCCGGTCAATAAAGGTGGCTTTAATTCTGCCTCTCCTTTAATAATCTCCACCCTCCCATGAATCGCGTCAATCCTCCGTGATCGCGTCCACCATAACCGAAGATGTGTGACTGAGATTCATCCTCACGTTCTCAACCAAAAATGAGTTCACATTTGAACCTACCCCTACATATATATATATATATATATATATATTTATATGGGTTTAATCTTTTGAGAACCTTTTTTTTGTGAGATCTGTGAGAACTTCTACCTTAAGATTTTTTTTTTCACATGATTTTTTTCCATCTAAGTATAGTATTGAACGTATTGATTAACATATATTTGTTTTACAGTGTGTTTGTCTCACATGTGCTCGGTTCACAATGTGAAACTTTTTTTGTGTGTTTTTTGTTTCATAAACAGATAAAAATATTCACATTGTGAACTGAGCACATGTGAGACAAACATATTGTGAAACAAATTTATGTTAATCAATATTCTAAATCCCACTCTTTATGGGAAAACTCACATGAAACAACACATGATGCACAAGTTCTCAAGGTTTTCACAATTTTAAAAGTTCTCAAAAGAAGGCCCCCGGCCATATATATCAACGCAAAATAGCAACAATTATCCAAAAATATTAATGCAGAACTACATAAGAATGGCAACAATTATTGTCATAGAGTCTATACATCAAACGTGGTATATCAAAAAGTTTTATACAATTAATAAGGTACGATCAACAATCTACCATTAAACATTTCTACATTACGCGTGTGTATATATATATATATATTATTAGAGGAAGATTCAAATGAGAACTTTATAAATTTAAAAGAATAAAGGAACATCTTGTAAACCACATATGATGTGGATCCACATAATATTAAATCATTTTTGATTTAATATAATTTAATATTAAATCAGAAATGATTTAATATTACGTGTGACCCACATCATATGTGGTCCACAAAGTGTTCCTTTATTCCTTTAAAAATGGGTGGTTCTCGTATGATCTCTTCCCTATATTATTAACTATGCATTTCTTGTATGAGATGTCTGAATATGGACATTTTGAGTAGGGATGGCAAAAAAAACGAAACTAAATAATTTAGATCGGGTTTGAGGACATTTTAACGAGAATGGGGATGGTGACAATACTCACCGGCCGGGCCGGGCCCGATAGTATATATATATATATATATATATATATTCTATATATATAGAATGGGCTACTATTAATTTTGTCATGATTTATTCCCAAGTTGTTGTTGCTTCAATTTTTGTTCGAAAATTTTGCGTTTTTTCTGTTTGGTTTCGGTTTCGAGTTTGGTTTCGAGTACAACCAACGGGTAACAATGATTTTTTTTATTTAACGAGTTCCCCAACGGGGTTGGGGAAACAGTGGGGACGGAACGGTTTTTCTTATTGGTTTCGGGGATGGAGATACCAATAACCGGCCCGAACCCGCTCCGTTTGCCATTCCTAATCTTGAGCCATACCTTACTGGATTTCTCACGGATGATGTTATTTTCAGTTTGTTCAAGCATATATTTCGAATGTTATTTGTAAATTACAAGTTGCAAAAACAAAACAACCCATTAATGATTACGTTGTTATTTTAAATCTAAGAATAACAAATATTATGTCATTAAGAACTCTGATATTTTGCCATCCTAAATATATTAATCTTGAATTTATATATCACGTAAAATCAAAAAGTTAATATCTTGAAAAAAAAGAAGAAACATGAAATAGATTTTCCATTTCGAATTTTTAGTTTCAAAATTGATATGCTTCGTACAACAACACTCGGATATATGATGGGTAAACAAAAATAGGATGGTATTAATAATTAAATAGAATGAATTTATATTTTATTTCTATTTATATGGTCGTCCCTATAAGTTATATAAAACATCATAATTATGGTATACATCAAGAAAGCAAATTTTTTGGAAGTATTACATATGGTTTTTTATAATATTCTTTTATTCCAGATTTTTACGTAAAAAGAAGTCGATATTAATGTTTCGATTTTGGTCCACGAATAATTTTTTTCTTTTTGAATTAAAGGCATTTGGGACATTTAATAATTAATGATCAACTGGTATTTTTTTTTAAATTAATTATCAATTTAAATGTCTAGACTTTTATTTTTAAGAAAACAATAGCGCAGTTGAATTTGTCAATGACGAGGAGTATCAACTTCGAAATAAAGTAACGATTCGATTTTATTTTGGTCAAAAAAGTTTAAATAAGAGTTACATGTCTCAAAATAACATGTTTTATTCCTCCTCACTAGTAAAATTAAGATACATTAATTTTTTTATTCATTTTATGTTTATTTAATTTACATTTACATTCACTCTATCATTACATTTACTTATGTAATATGTGGACATGAATTGAGACCTAAAAAATTAGGAGAGGTGATTTATATTGGAATCACCAAAAAATATGTTTGAATTTACAAAAAGTTTTACTTGAAGTAATGTCGACCAAGTTATTTTGGAATATTCTATTTCAGACGTACACAACAATTATAGTCACAAATATTACATGCCAAAAGAATAATTACTTTTTAAAATATGTATTGATCAACATTATTCCTAGGGTGGGTTTGTAGGTGAGATGAGCAGTCTGAACAGGCTCGTGCTTGATTAACCCAAGCTTATGTTGAGACTGAACCAAACAACTCATTCAACCAACATAGTTCAACACAAGAACGAACTGTATAACTTGGATATGAGGTTAGATGAGAGATGACATGGTTGTTTGAGTATAAGGTTCTGATGGGTCGATTAAAGTGCGTTTAAACGAGATGAAAGCAAGCCGATTTACTTGTAAGTGGATAGAATCATATTTTGGTGAAATGGTTAACAAAGATCACATAATATAGCTTTTAGTAGTAGTACTTATTTTGGCCTAGACCAAATAATAGCGGATCCATGTGGTGTATGTTGGGTTGAGTTGGGTTCAAGGTTGTCACCTTTGGTCACGGTGGTTAGGACATACCCAAGTACTAATTCACCGGATCCCATCAGAACTCTACAGTTAAAATTTAAAAAGACATACCCAATGAGGATACAAGAGCTTCAACTTGGGATTTCCATGTAAGATAAGTTTGAGGGCCAAAGTTTTTGAACCAAGTGGACAAAAACACTTTTTGCTTTATAAGAACTCTTCGATACCTACAAAATCATAAGAACTCTCGACAATAGTAGTTCTTATAAGGTAATACACTTTTTGCTTATAAGAACCTTGCATTGGAGATGCTCTAAATGCCTGTTTTTGTGCTCATTCCAATAATTAAGCATTCCAATTCTTCGATACCCACAAAATCATCGAGATTAGGATCTTTTAGGTACTCAAAATCATCGTTTTCATACGAAAATGTAGACATAAATACGTACAAGTATACATATGCATGAACAATACCTTTGTATCATAAAAAAGAACATGATAAAATGCTCGGTATATTGTATTTGCCTGCACCCATTGATACAAAAATAAACGGGTCTGATCTAGATCTTGCCATTATGATCTCTTTTAATTGGGGTCAACTTACCCAATCATACATCAAAGATTCTTTCACTTCTGATATCATGATTTGATCTCAATTAAACTAATAACCTGCAAATCGTTTAATTCTTGAGATCCTGCAAAGATTGGTATTAAAGATTCTATTGTTTTAATTCACCACTGTTCAATGATTTCAACTTCTGATCTACTTTCAGTAATGATTTCCAAGAAGCTTTAATAATATGACCTTCAATAAGCATGAAAAGAATAGGAAAACACAGTAACATATGATTGGATTACTTCAACTATAGAAAATCTCATAGTAAAATTTAACAAAAGAATTCTACATTGTTTTGAACCAAATCAAGTACAAATAGTAATAAAATTTTAAACTATAAACTTGTTTAAAACTCAAAACCAGTAAAAAAAAAGATCATCATCATCATAATCATAATCACCTTTGAGAAAGAATTAATGATGATGGTTTTTCAGTTGCTAATCCCTTGAGTCGAATGCCGGATATCAAACTGATCTACATTCTCCAATGGAGTAACAGTTTCATTTCTGATCCTTTTGATCTTAGGGCTTAATAGTCCCCTGTGTCTGAACCCATACAGCTTCAGCACTTGATTATCTGCAAAATTAAAAGCTCTTTCCATGCTACTTAAACACCTCTGAACCGGATAATCCCCATAGCTACCACAAGGCTTACAACCAACGAAATGAGTCACAAAAGGCCATCTTTCATCACCCAATCCAGGATGGTATTTCTCCATCATTTCTTCATATCGATCAACCAATCCAGCCCAATACCCATGAAGGAAATAAGCATTCTCAACAAAAACCTTATTCATCCATTCAGTCTTTGTGATCAATAAGTATATCAAAGCAGACTGATCATCGGCTTCAAAAGCCGGCCTTCCTTTCAAATTGGCTGTCAGAATCTTGCCGGCCTCTTCACGAACAGGCCCTTTTGGCCCCATTGGTGCCCATTCATCGAGCAAATCCAACGACCATTGACAGTTTCTAAACAAAAAGCTACCGGTATTAAGAGCAATCCAAGATTTCTGATTGAACAACAAATCTGGGTACCCATGAATAACCATATTATGATCTTTGTATTTGGATAATGGAAGTTCGAAAACCATATCGGTAAACAATGCATCACTATCCATCCACCAAATCCATTCGACTTCTGGATGAGATAGCATCAACCTGCGAATCAATGGCAATTTTGCCCAATAACCAGCAAGCTCTTTATCCAAATGAGCCATGTTATACACAATTTCAATCCCATGAATCCTACAGTAATCAATCTTGTTCTTGATTGATTTCAACAAATAATGATCACCAATAGCATTGTCACAAGGGTTTGGTGGGGAGCCAGTAACTAGCAAGATTCGAGCTTTACCATTCACCATATTGGGGAAATCTTGATTTCGACTCAGCCACAGACTTCGTTCTTCATCCCAGTTGGAGATCTTTGCACCAAGAGAGTAAGTATCATTGAGATTGATTACAGATTGATCTTGATTATTATCTTCTGGATCATCCGGATCCTTGTCGGATCGGATCTCGGCTAGGATCCGATTAGTCTCTTCAATCATTGCTTGATTCTCTAGGTCATTATCAGAAACAAGGGAACCAAAGCCGATTGTACCACGAAGAACAAGAATTGTAACTAACCCACAAAGGATTGTGATCTTGATGTTGTTAAGGGTTTTATGGATCTGACGGCCGCCGCCGCCACCGCGGAGGAGAGAACGGCCGCTGCGAGAGCCGCCGTTGGGGGCGGTGGAGGTGGGTAGCGTGGAAGATCCTCTCTTTTGAGCTGTAAAACCTTCTTGACCCATAGAGAAAAATTTGGTATGTAAAACTCTGCAAGAAAACCCCAAATTATCTTGAAAAGGGGTTTTAGAGATGCAGATGTGAATACTAAAAGAATTGGTGATGATGATGGTGTTATGGAAAGATTGAATCTTTCATGATGAAGAAAGAAAAAGATTAAAATAATAATAAGAATATAGAACGTGGGAGAGAGTAAAAGAAGAGCACCGACTGGTGTGTGTATGTGTGTGTGTGTGTGTGAGATTGTCAGTAGGTTTTAAATTGATTTAAGACTATGAAGAGACTAGTTGTTTGTAGTTTATAGGGAGATGTGATTAGTAGAGGAAGAAAGCAAGCTGTTAATGAGGTGGGGTTTGTTGTGGTTTAACGCGTAAAACCTCAATTGTTTTGAAGATGGGAATATGGAATGGATTGATTCAGCGGTCTTTGACTCTCTCTCTCTTTCACTTTGGAGGATCCATGGCCATAGATGAAGTCATTACAGCGTTTCCGATCCATTTTTCAGAAAAATTACGATATTTAAAATAAATAGAGTAAACTACAAATTTGGTCTCTGTAGTTTGGTGATTATAACACTTTTGGTCCTGATAGTTTTGAAATTATAAATTTGCTATTGTGGTATGCAAAAAAGATTGGATTTGGTTCTTGTCCTTAACTGTTGTTAAAAAACCTTGTTAGATAAGGGGTGTTGTAGTCTTTTTACACCCTTTTGACATTTTACTTTAAGACTGTGTTCTCGAAACTCATTTAATGAAAGAAAGGAAAGGAAAGCGAGGGAAAGCGGAGGAAAGTGAAAAAACGTCGTGTTCTCGAAACTTTTTTAGGAGAGAAAGGAAAGGAAATGGAGGGAAACTAAAACTTATTTTCCTTCCAAACCTTTCCTCCCAAATGTGGGAGGAAAGGGAAGGAAAGAAAAGAAAAAAGATTAAAATTATTTAAAAAATTAATAAAATTACAAAACTACCCAGTTTTTCATCCTATATTATATTAATTTTAAGGGCATATTAGTAAAAATGACAGTTTTCCTTTCCTTTCTCTCCTCTTCAAAACATGAAAATTATTTTCTTTCCTTTCCTTTCCTTTCTTTTACTTCACTTTCGAGAACACAAATAATTTTTTTATTTTTTTTTCCTTCCGTTTCTTTTCCATTCCTTTCTTTCCCTTTCATTTCTCTCCAAATTCGAGAACACAACGTAAAGAAAATAAAGATTAATTGATTAAATCACTCCCCTTTTCGATTTTTAAGTTTGACAACCCAAGCCAAAAACTCTTTGGTCGTCTTTTCTGACCACTACCACCATCCTCTCTTTCGATCGTCTTCTTCGGCCACCACCACATAATATTCTAGTCCACTCATATCAAAAAAATTCAAACCTCAAAATTGAAATTAAACCTAAGGGCATCTCCAACAATATAAACACACAAATGAAAGGTTTTTTTCCATCTCCAATCCAATAATAAAGCACTAAAAAATAGAGGTAAATAAAGTAGGCCTCCGTATTTAGAGTGATAAAGTAGACCTCCATTTTTTTAAACCCTAACATACAAAACCAAACCTAAAAATCGCGATATAAACCTCGAACCTAAACCAAGATTCCAATTAAACCCCCGAAATCAATAGTCAACATTAAAAAATTAGAGATAATAGGTTTGATCGAAGGTACGATAGATCGGTGGAGAGGGAAGATCAGTGAGGTTGCGATGGATCTATAGCGAATTCGATGGAGAGGACAAAGCGATGGGGTTAGGGTGGTTCTATGGCGGGTCTGTAGAGAGGGAAAAGGGCAGGAGTAGAGAAAGAGATGGATGGTTGGTGGTAGCAATTGGGTAGGAAAGTGGAAGGATCTGTGCGGTGAGGTTACCTGGAGATAGTCACAAACAGAGAGAGGATGGACGTAGGCGTGTGACTGGTGCTCCAATGGAAGGAGAAGGAAGGAGCAAGGAGCAACAGGTTCGCAAGTCTGGTCATTGTTGGGGGAGAATAGTCTTGTTGAGGGGTAGTAGGCATGCCCTTTGGCTAGAGAGTTGTGGTCGTAAGATGTTGGTTCCTGTTGATGTTGGTCCACGCTCCACGGTGAGCTCCATGATTTATATATTACATTTTTTTCCCAATTTTGGCTATATATATATATATAAGTAAATACATATATTGTATAAGGCTTATGATCGTGTAAGAAAGAAAGTTAAGGTGAGAATCGTAAGAAGAAAGCTAAACCCTTGATCACTTTTAATATCATACCCATCCATGAATTGTAATTTAGAAGGAAGTTGATCTGTGCATCTTGGTGCACCTAATCTCGGTGCATCTCATCCTAATGTGCATCCAAGGGTGGAGATCCCTTCTTATGCTTCTCACCGAAACCTAACCGTATTATATGATTAGTATATTAATTAAATTTTGATTTCTTTTTAAATAAAGATGACATAATATTGTAAAAAGTTTGAAATTCCCCTCGTCTAATGGGACTTTTTAACAGCCGTTAAAGGTAAGGACCAAATCCAACTGTACTTGCATACCACAATGATGAATTTATAAATTTGAAATTATAGGTACTAAAAATGTTAGAACCACAAAACCACATAAACCAAATGTGTAGCTTACTCTAGAAATTATTATATTCAAAATATTTTTCTGTTTTAAAGATTAAAAAAATTAATTATGATATTAAAATACTTAAAATCTCAATTAAGTTTCAAATAAGTTTTAATATATAAGATCTCAAACAGTTTTTGTTATTTTTTTTAAATAAAGTATTAAAAATCAAAAATATTTAAAAGAAACTATTACATCAGAATTCAACAAATACTATATTTTATATATTCTAATATTTATTATATTATTAAAATATATTATACAGTTAATACAATATTATTTATAATTTTTAAACATTTAATTTCAATGTCTTTTGTTGGTGGAAAAAATTAACATATTGTTTCTTTTTAATGTTGGATTTTAGATATTTCTCTAAATTTGAATAATTTATTTTTCTCTTTTCTTTTCTTTATTTTAGCATACATCAGCATCTCCAACAATTATGCCATAATTTTTCAAAAATAGAATATCAAGAGTTGAGATCTCTAAGAAAATTACATTCAACTTCAACATCTATTATATTTTAGCAAACTTCTATCATTAAACTATATTATTAAAATATTCAACACATTTGATAAAATATTATTTTTCTTTGTTGGACACTTAATTTCACTGGTGTTTGTGGATGGCGTGAAGATGGTAGATAGTGGTGGAGGAGGTAGTCATGATGTTAGTGGTAGCCGATGGTGGTGATGGACGACAGTACTACTGGTGGTGGCAATGGGAGGTGGTGGTCGTCAGTCGGTTGTTGACGGTGGTTATGGAGGTAGAGGCAGTGGTCGTTAGTAAATGAAGGTGGTTGTGACAGGACGTGAAAATGGTTGGATAGTGTTGCTGGTGGCAGCAAATAGTGGTGGAAAAGATAGTTGTGGCCGATGTAGTGGTGATGGTGAGTAGAGCCCATAGTGGTGATGGTTATGGTAAAAAGTATTTTGTAATTTAGTATTATTTATTATTTTTGTTTTCTATATGGATATTAATATTTATGATAAAAATAATATGTTTTTTAAACAAGAATAATTAAAATATATTGTTTTATTTTTAACTTAAATATTTCTCTTTGCACCAAAATTTGTAAAAAGGCAGTTAAGGCCTCTCAATCACAAGATTCTTATTATCAAAAAATGCAATTGTTTATAAGAACTATCATTATAGAGAGATTATTATAAAAATTTAATTTATGATAAATACTTGAATAAAACCATTGGTTGTTACCATAATTTTTGTGAAAAGTGACATTTTACTTATTTTTTATTTTATTTTATTGACTTTATAAACTTGTTAAATTTTCAGGTTTAGACATCATCAGTTTTGAGCGGATTCTATCAAATTTTGAGACAGGTTTATAAAAATATGAAAGAAATTTATTAACATTGCTTCTTTAATTATTGTCGTTTTAAAAATATCCTTTTTTTTAAGGCAAGCTAACATACACTTTTTTAGGGTATCTGGGCTCCTACTTAAGGGGTGTCACTCGACTAATCCCCGTCGATCACGGCCCCAGTTAAGGGTACCACTAAGTGGCAGACCCATGATCTGGATATCACCACATGCGTAATTTTTAATTATCGACTTACGACAATAATAAATAACTTTTAACTATTATAATTTTTATGATAGTAGTTTTCTATTACAGAAACCATGAACCATTTCATGATTAGGGATGAAAAGTTTATGGTATGTGTAGGAAATAGAAAATTGATGTAACAGTAAGAGAAAACTGATACGTCAAATTCATGAACCTCATGAACCTTTTAAGAGGTTCATGACTATAAATGCTCTTATAAAACTACGATTGTGGAGTTTTTGGAAAGTTCTTAATTTGATGAGGTGTACATGAGGTGACAGCAAAAGGTGCAAAAATGAGGTTATTAGAACCTCCATTGGAGATGCTATAATGGCACCCTTATATATTGCTAAAGACAACCCTACCTATGAATCCTCCTCAGATATGAGGGCGGAGCCAAAATTTCCAATCAGGGTGGTCCTCAAAAATATAATTGTATAAAGATAAATTAAATTAAAAAAAAACAATTATAAAATGATATTATATTGATGAAGTGATCAATCCAAATATATTATAAAAGTGGAACACAAAAGTTCACATATTTAAAGGTCAACTCGATGAATTTTCATTTCCTGAAATGATACCTTTATTATCAATGTGGAAAAAAACGTCATTTTCAATATAAATAACCAAATATGAGTACTTGAGTATAGATGAATCGTGAAGGATCGGACAACCGACTGAACTGGGGAGCCTAAACGGCATTGAGGATGAATCCACCGGTCGGCAAACGACTTCTATCTATAGGTGCTTTCATTATGGATCGGTCGACTTGTCACGATTGATTGCTCACACACAATTAGGTTAGGCAAGCTTGAGGAGGTGATCTAAATCGCTATCGATTCGATGCGGTGTGAGAAAAAAGAGTTAAGTTGAGAAACGTAATCTCATGCCAACCCATTAATTGTGTTTTAGAAATAAATTGATCTAGTTTACCTCATTAGTGTTGATCTTCAATTATGATCGATCCAATGGTAGAGATCCCTTCTTACGTTTCTCACCATACATTCCATTCTTCAATTATAAAACATTTATAAGTTCAGGGTGTGCCCAAGATCACCCTGGGCCAAGACTGGCTCCGTCAGTGCTCACATATACATCAACATCAAAACCAAGTTTTTACATTCCTAATTCAATAAAAATACATAAATTTCAGTACATAAAGATATCAACAACATTACACGTAAAGGGAAATTTAGTGTTTATGTTGGAGTGGGCTAAGTGCAGTATTGCTAAAGACACCCTTACTCATGAATTTCTTTCTTTCACACAGACGTTAACATCTAACACAAACTTTTTACATTCGCAATGAAGTGCCTAACAGCATTGGCTTGTATGTTCCCATTAGAGTTTATGACTTGACAATTGACTGAACCAAATCTTATAAAAAGGGCCATGCATGGGCATGTTGACTTTGATATTTGACCTAACTACATAAAACATCATTACCAGGCCCCAACACCTATTCATTAACTTCACCACCATTTTTGGCTGCCTTTTAGCCAACACAATAGACAATACATTAACCATTTAAATAAAAACCCCATCTTTTACAAGTTTGGTGATTGAACATATCACTAAATAATTTCCACCAAAATTACCAATTAAAAGACATGTTAATTAGTATCAACTCTTCATGCATTACTAGGGACCCTGGAGATTCATTAATCTGTGCATCAATTCATTCCAAAATCAAGAAAGGCTCTTGCTGAATACCAAGAAACAATGGTAATTGATACATGTTTCCATGATCAAAAGTACAAAATAACAAAAACCATGAATATACATATATGTTTATATATATATATAGAGGGGAGGGATCGTACGAAAACACCCATGATTTAAAGGAACAAAGGAACACTTTGTGGACCACATATGATGTGGGTCTCACATAATATTAAATCATATCCGATTCAATGGGCCCCACCATTGTATCAGATATGATTTAATACCCACATCATATGTGGTCCACAAGGTGTTCCTTTGTTCCTTTAAATTTACAAAGTTCTCACTTGAATATATATATATATATACACACACACAGTAGGCACAGTCTCGGCCGTCCTTAGATGGCCCGTCAAGCGTGACATTATGGTTGAGAATGGAATATATGGTGTGAATAATTGGATTTAGAACCCGTTGTAGGTGTTTATATTGTCGTTAACAAAATCGCATGTAAGTACTTGTCTTTTACAAAAGCAATGTAGCGGTATGTTTTACTGGCTACGGTCTATGCATCCTACCTGTGGGTTCTTTCACTTCGCATATGCATCTATGTACCAAAGGGGTTCTTTGATTTCTTTTCTTCCCTTTTCTTGGAGTCTATCTGCAGTTGTGTCTTGTGTAACATGTATGCATGATGGCCATATCTAATAAGCATAAAGATAATCCCTTCTCTTCATGATGTTGTTTTCTATCTTCCTTATTTTTCAACAAATGGCTAATAGATAATATAAGAAGACACACATTTGTCATCTGCTATTAGAGTGCAATGCAGTATAACCTAATATTTCCAAGACAACAATTATTTTCTGAACGCATATCCTTTTATAACAGATCTATTCCTTATCTCAATTCATATTAAAAAAAAAACTAAAATGGGTCTATTTTGTTACACTCACCCTATGAAATATATTTTTACCTTCTGATACTTTAGGCAAATAACCATATGTGGACATTCTCGGACAGCGCCCTATTAATCCCATTTCAAAACCAAATAAACAACTATCTAAAATGAGATTAACGGGATGTATGATCAAACCTCGATGGGATTTGGTAGATATCAGATACAGTACAAAGACAACTTTCTTCTTCCATTTTTGTGTGTAGCAACCTGGAAAACAACACCATATGGTATCAATAATCTGCTTTAAAAGACAGAAAGTGATATATCCCCTATATTACGAGTCCATTGAGGCCGATCTTATTTCCAAGAGATACGATAACAGGTTTCAAGAAAAAGATGGGGAGAAACAACCAACAGCTGATGTTGAAAGGCTGTATTCGTTTTTTGATGTTGCATTGGAAGCTTACTGGATAAGTCACTTTCTATATCATTAAGCCACTATCAAATAGTCATGTATAGCTGACCGAATAAGCTGAGTCCCATTAAGCTGATAACAAACAGGCCGTTAGTTTTTGTTCTAAACTTGTGACTATTTTCTTTAACTCGTTAAAGATAATCTTAATGTAGATGAAATCAAGGAAAGGTCAAGTGCACTTCTTAAGTTACACTGAGGCTAAGCTGCATATCCATGGTTGGTTTTCCATTAAGTCCTATCTGTGTAGATTAATCTATCTGTAAATATTGGGAATGTTATTGTTTAGGAGTGTTTTTTCATGAATGGTAGGAGCGTCTTTTTTAATTTGGAAAAAAACTTGGCTTTCTGCATAAAGCTCTTGCTAGAAGCTTACAGAATGAGTCACTTTCTATATCATTAAGTCATTACCAAACAACGATGTTAGCTCGCCAAATAAGCTGTGAGTCCCATTAAGCTGCTAAAACAGGCTCTAAGTCTAGAATCCTCCCAGAACATTACAAAATAAGTCTTTGATCGCAAAAAGTTCAGGACTTCAGGTAAGCTACAATGAACCCAAAAAAATGAGGTAACATTTAGGCCATGTTTGTTTTTCATTTTAAGCTCTTAATCACCACTTATGTCTGATTCGTTTAGACGTTTCATAACCATTTCAGAACTAAAATCAGACTTCAGACTTCAGCACCTCTTAAAAAACAAACGCCACCTTAGAGTCTCAAAAATAGATTTATGGGAGAGAATAAATCAACCAACTTAGAGAAAAAAAGCCTCCACTTCAACCACTAGCATTGCATACATGGTTTCATTATCTACTATTCCGGAATATATACAGCAAACAAACGATGGAAGCTGAAAACATAAAGGTACAGCTAACATTAACTACTATATAAAAATATAGAACTGCCAGATTATCTATCAGGCCAAACTGAAAATAAAAAAGCAGAGCAACCATTATGAGTTCAGACTTAGCATCACTATCCATGTTGAACCAATCGCATTTTAAAGTTAAGATGAGATGGAAAATAAAATTTGAAAGAAACAAGACTAAGGTCACAAAGAAAAGAGGCCAGGCATACATACATATATAGAGTTGGTTAAGTGGAAGATGATGAAGATGAAAATTAATCGTACAGTACAGTACAGTACCCAAAACTTGCATTAAAAAACAAAGTGAAAATGACAACGTAACTCAAATACTTGAAACAATTTGGTTTAACTTCGAATCTTTCATGAAATCATGTAAGTGAATACCTTGATCGTATGAAATTGAAACCCTAGATTTAGTATAATTGATGAAAATAGGGATCATTTAGAACTTACAGATTCGGATTCTTCTGAGTTGAAGTGGGTCAATGATTTGTTCTTCGAATCTCTCTTCCGCTCATCAATCCTCCTGTATTTGACCCTCCGTTCGTGTCGTTAAGATTTAAGAAGATCAAACATAGGGAAGAGGAGGAAAGCACGTGGCCTGCGACTGGGGACAATACCTAAAAACCCCTTCTAAACTTATAGTATATAGATATATGAATGTATAGAATTACCAATCAAGTCGAAGCTTTACTCTTTTTCTTCTTATGGACCATAAACTTCTTGCCTTTATTTCTGGGGAAAAATAACTTCTTACCCTTCTTCACGTTCGCAATTGGCTTCATTTTTCCTCCAGTTTTTCGATTGAAAGATTCTACAATGACGACTTCCTTTTCCACCTTCCGGGTTGGCTTAAACACCTTGGTGATCAGACGGTTCAACACATCACTAGAGCACTCAAGGGTCAGACCCATGTCTCTTGCCTCATCCCAAAGCTCTCTGCCCTTTTCAAATTCACCACTTCTACAGAGCTTTGGTATCAGCAAATCATAAACCGTCTCATACCCACCTAACGAACTCTTCTTCATTAGCTCAAACAGCTCAAGACCATAATTTACCCTCTCAACCCCACAAAGAATACCAATTAAATCATAGTAGAACTTACGTTCAGGAATCAAACCTTCTTCAATCATCTCATCAACCATTTGCTTACCTTTCCCAAATCTACCTGTTAGATATAAAACTCGTGCCACAAGATAATAGCTTGTCCAATCAGGAGAACAACCTGTTTTCTTCATTGTGTTGAGAATCTGCAGAGATTCTTTAACTCTTCTAGTCCTACCCAAACAAGATAGCAATATATTGTAACTTATAGTGGTTGGTTCAATTCCGTAGGTTCTCATTTCAATCATCACATTCAATGCTTCAGGAACAAGCCCAGAAGGATTAGACTTTAAGTTTTTCTTGCAAAGACATTTGAGAAATGTGTTGTAGCAGAAAAGGTCTGGAGGGATTCCTGCACCTTTCATGTCCTTGATGACTCGTCTTGATTCTTTCACATTCTCCTGAACAGACCACCCATTAAGTAAATTTCTGTAAATGAAAAGTTTCACATTCGAGATCTTATCTTTGTGGTGATAAACGACTCCCTCTGCTCTTTTCACATGCCCTTTTGAACACAGAGCGGCAACAATGGCAGTAACCGTGGTACTATCTTGTGGGCACATTAACTTGTCCAAATTCTTGAATATCCCTAATGCTTCATCTACTCTTCCTAATTTAACCAATGTTTCAGCTATAGTACTAAATGTTGAGCTCTCCATTGCCCTATTTTCCTTACCAAGATTCGAGATCAACATATCTAATGCTACAAAATCCTTCTTCTCAGCAAACACTCTGATAGCATGATTGTAATCTTTGTCTTCCAATCTAACATCCAATTGTTTTTCTGACCATAAAAAGAATCTAAGCAGCCGTCTTGTAGGTGCTTCTCTCTTGCTAGAATCAAGCACTTGGGTAATGATTGACGAGCAGCAAGAAATCTTGAGTTCATTAAGACTTGCTTCTAAGTCATCTAGACTGCCAATCCCATGAGAAACAACATCACACAACTTTTCAAGATCACTTGATGTTGGTGTTGGCGGAAAAGTAGAATACTGATATATTAAAAATTGCCTCGGATTCAAGATACCAACATTCTGCCACTTGGGTCTCAGTAAAGACTTCATATCTTCGAAAAAGAACCATACAACACATAATCAGGTGTTCACTATTCTTTGAGGCATTTCATCGAACAGCTGATGTCAAATTAAAAGTTCCCAAAACATTACCTCCAGAAGTGACCTTAATAATCTGAAAAGCGAATTGAAAAGAGTTAGGATCCGATCAAACAATGGTAATGATGCTGCTAGGATAAAGTTATTGGAATCAAGAGGGCAGATGCAATACAGGTAGTTTATACTGCACCACTTTTTTGTTCTAATGAAAACATGTGAATTATGAAAGCTATTTTTAGACATTTGCGAGAAAATTATTCAGCTTTCTGATTCACAAAGCAAAATAATGCGGAAATGGGAATATTTGTTGCTTATCAATTGATGGTGCTTTATAAAGATTCCTCCTTAACCTTAGGGTACAAATGTTTGCTTACTACCTGATGATGAAACGGGGGTCTGCAAGGAAGACTAATGAGAGCCGTGAAGCACTAATTTTTTTGACAAATGGTCTTTGGATAGCTGCTGCAACAAGCAAGGCTTAGGTGGAAATAAAAACACAAGCCACAAGGGGAGGCAAGGGCCTAAACACCAAGAAATAGAGAAAAAGTAGGCAAAATTTTGGATTTCTCATCTCTTGACAACATTCACGGCTTCATGCACATATATGAATACCTTATGAACCAAAACCATTCAAATCAAATGTACAGAAAAAGTTTGAATCAATTGACTAGGGCAGAAAAAGAAGTAAAATACTGGAGCTATACCTGGTGGACGAGGACGATGGTCTTGGGCGGTGGTCGACGACGGATTGTGGTGGCGATTGGGCAGTGGGCCGGTGGAAGTCGACGAATGCTGTGGATTGGACCAGGAAGACGCTGTCGCTGTGGATTGACTGATTGAGGAAGTCGATTCAGGGGTGTTTCCGGTTTTGAACTTTGAACCCCCCCAAACCATAAACCACAAGAAGACGGGACCGATTCAGAGGTTTAAGCTTTTTGTTGACTTTAAACTTAAAAAAAAATGACATCTATATCAATGTAACATTATTAAAAAATAATATATTAAAAAAATATAATTTTATATATGTCCTTTAAAACTTCTTATATTACGTATATATCCTTGTAAAGCTTGATTTTACGTATATATCCTTCTAAATCTTTAAAACTCACATATATGTCTTTTTCCTTAATTTAATTATATTAAACATTTAAAAAATACAAATTTACTTAAGAGTAAACTACGATTTTCGTCCCTATGGGTTGATGGTTATAACTATTTTCGTCCCTATAGGTTGATGGTTATAACTATTTTCGTCCCTGGTTTTTAAATTTTGCTTTTTTCGTCCTCGTGGTTTCCATTTCGTTTCACTTTTCGTCCTTGAGACCAACTCTAATGAAAAAGAAAGTTAAATCAAAGGGTATATTTGTCTTTTAGCCTTATCATTAAATTTTCTATTATAGAAATTAAATTCAATAATGTCATTCCACGTGATTGTGATTGTGATTGTGTTTGTGTCTTATGCCTTTAGAAAAATTTAAATAAATCCCCACCGACTTGACCACTACCTACTACCCCTCCCCCCACCTTGGTTCTTCTCCGAATGAGTTTTTTTACTCCGGTGACCAAAAAAATTGAAAACAGAGAATATTCAACCAAAAAAATCTATGAAAATTCAACAGAATAATAAACATTGATTTCTTAAAAAAATATTTATAAAAAAACACTAAAATCTATACAAATTTGGGGGGTTTGATTCCACATTATCACCATCATCAGGTCACCTCAACCACCAAGGTCTCTGCAAAAGAAAAAAAAACCAAGCAACTTTTTTCTGTGATTAATACAAAAAACGAAATCGAATGTAAGACTGAACATTGATAACCAAAGACAAAATCGATAAACAAAACAAAACAAAAAATCAAGACCAGGTTAAACATCAAGATTTAGGTCTATCTTCTTCATATTTAAAAACCAAAACCCATTTCCAGAAAGCAAAAAACTCGTTTCGAAAACCCAGTTGTTGTCAAATGATCTTTGCCTTTACTTATGTTCTTGGAATTAGTAAATCTTTTGGAAGTGAAGAAGGGGAAAAAGTGGCAAGGCTGCAAAGGCTGTGGATTTCAGTCCCAAACCCATATCAAGGGCACCTGGTTCCAGCGGCTAAACGCCAAGAACGTAAACAACACACTTCATTAATGAACTCACATCATCACAATCAAGAGATTGTCTCTTAGGGAAGGTGCAATGGGACATGGAAGGGAAGATGCAATGGGAGGCCATCGCTGAAGATTAGGATGATAACATTTGTGAGATAATACCAGGGTGTGAGGAGAGAGAAGACAAGACCATTTATAAATATAAATATAATAATATATTATTTTTTTAATAGAAAAATTAAATAAAATGACTAAAATACCCTTTAGTTAACAGTTGAAATGTAACATCATTACTTCAGGGACGAAAAACGAAACCAAATGTAAACCATAAGGACGAAAAAAACAATAATTAAAGACCAGGGACGAAAATAGTTATAACCATCAAACCATAGGGACGAAATTCGTAGTTTACTCTTTACTTAACTATCCTTTAAAATACTACCCTAATTTAATTATTTTCTAATCTGATCGATAGTTGTTTATCTTCCACCACCACCAGATCGACGTTTAAACACAAGGCTACCGAATTCCTTCTGTTTACCACCACCACCGTCGGATAAGAGATTGCCTTCAAATACAACCCACTTATGGGTTGTAAGTTGTACTTTTCTCCTCGGAAGGAGGGGATAAGCCTTTCAGTACTCTGAAAACTTGATTCTGAAGCTTCTGAAAATGGCTGCCACTATCCCCTTTTGATGAGAATACCACCGATGGTCGTGGCAACCATCAAGGAAAAGTTGGAAATTTGGTTATGAAAAAGCAATAAGGACTGTTTGGTTCACGGAATTCAAAGGAATTTAATGGAATTTGAATGACAAATTCCTTTGACCAAATTTCTTAACGCTGTTTGGTTTGCGGAATGAATTAATTGGATTCCATCGGATTCCACCGAATTCCACAGTTGAGGGATTTGATTATTCCTTAGCACATGTGAAGGATTTTGAATTCCATTTCGTGGAAAATATAACATAATATATAATTTTCATTTAGAAAGACAAAAATAAATTTAACCACCACTCTCTCCCCGCCCGGCTCGCCTATGCCGGCACCACCACCGCCGTCACCATATTGTGCAGATGAAGTTGTTCATTGATCTATGTTTAGTAATTTGAGGTCTGGGGTAGGGTAATTTGAACTAAGGTGGTGATGGTCAGTGGTGGAACTTCTTGTGATGGTGGTCATCGTTGAACTCCCGCCGGTGATCGGCCATGGTGAAAATGATGATAAAGAAATGAATTCTTTTAACCACAAGGATAGTGGCGTACTGGTTAAGGCTTGTGGGGATGAGACTAGATAACTCATCTACTCTAGGTTCGAATTCAGAAGCAAACAATTTGTGGCACTGGAGAATTATCTCAGGGTTGTATGCTTTAACAGTCTTAAAATTGTCAGGGATTAATCTAGGCAAATGCCTAGGATACCCTTTCAAAAAAAATGAATACTTTTTGTTACAACAAGTCAAAATAAAGTTAATATTTAATTTGGTTTATCGTCACGATACAACTTATCTACAGTGTTTTAAAACCCGGGTCAACCCGGCCGGTCGAACCGGTCGGACCGGGACCCGGTCTACTCACCGGATTAATAATCACCGGGTTAAAGCCTCTAACCGGCCCGGTACAACCCGTCCGGGTTTCTCGATTTTCCCGGTTGAACCGGTCTCAAACCCGTTTTCAAAACCCGGTTTTTACTAAAATTTAAAAAACTTAAAACAAAAAAAAGTTCTCTTTCTGCTCCTAAATCCTAATCGACGTCTACTCCCAAAGACCCAAACCCTAAAACGCTAAGAAACGAGCCGACCAAAAAAACTCAAGAAATCGATCTCGTGACTCATCTGCTCCCATCGATCTTGCTCAGCCATCTCAAAAAATCGATCTTGCTCAGCCATCTATCTCATCCCATCTCCCTCAGCTCTCGATCTCTAGTTCTCGACAGGTAACTTTGTTTGGAAAATCTTGTGTAAATGTGTAGAAAACTAATATATGTTTTGGAAAATCATGAATATAATCGAATTTATGTCTTGTGTTGCTCTCGAATTTATCTTTGTGTTGCTCAAATAACTCCAAAACATAATTCATCAACTAAAGAATTCATCAACTAAAATTGTTATGTCTAGTAATCATAAAGAAGTACCTTATTTCCTTCAAGAATGTAGTTTACAAACTCTTGATGCCAAAACAGAAATATTGTATATTTATATGAATAGAAATTGATGTCAAATTGCCAAGATTATTGATTTCAACTTATTAGAAAGTTTAATTAAAGATGGAACTTGTTTTTATATATGTATGTACACAGGAAAAAAAAAATTATTGAAACCGGTTGAACCGATGGTTGAACCAATTAACCCGGAACCCGGTAATCACACTGGGTCAACTTGAAACCCGGGTTTTAAAACATTATCTATGACCCACACCCACCAGTTTTTATTGGGTTTACTTGTAAGTAATATGGTTCTTTTTTTTTTGAAAAAGTTCGTAATAGGCCTTAAATATATCATTTGAAAATACATTTTCAAAAAGCATAATAAATTACATTCAATTTTTAATACTATTTGGTCAATGTAATAAACCAAAAACCTTGAGGTAACAAGAATCACTCTTACAACACGAACATAATTGTCCTTTTTTTTATCATCGAATCACTTGATATACATGCCCACAATCATACAGAACATACATGTCCAAATGTTTTACGAAAACATACCTATTAAAACTCATTTCCGAACCATTCATCTTCATTCCAATGTTGAATTAGTTCCAGCCCTACTACCTAGATCAAAGATAAAACAAAAGCTTAAATTCCTTATTCATTCTACAGCATCATTGCACCCTCCTCAACTATGCTTTTCAAGAAAGTGTGCATAAATTGATTGGGATTTTAAGCTTCAAAATGAAATTAATACATTCTTATAAGATTGTGCATGGTTCAAAATGAAGTTCTACCATATTAAGTATATACAATGTGTTGTATCCCTAATGCAAAACAGGAGCAACATTCCCACTACAAAATATTAACTAGGTTTTAGGCTTTTAGCCCATACAATTCCTTAGCAAGCTACATTTATAACCTTAACTTTAGGAATGCATACCAATTTTCTAATCTGATGTAGAAGAAATAAACACTATAGCTTCAGGATCATATGGATACCCTGTCAATTTGATTATATTACAACACTTGTCTCGGTTCATTAACCATATATATATGTATACAAATCAAAAGGCTTAGGATCGTGTGAGAAGAAAAGTTAAGGTGAGAAGCGTAAGAAGAGAACTGAACCGTTGATCACTTTTAATCTAATACCCATCCATGAATTGCACTTTAGAAGGGAGTTGATCCGGTGCATCTCGGTGCACCTCATCTCGATCCTAATGTGCATCCGAGGGTGGAGATCCCTACTTACGCTTCTCACCTTAACTCTCTTTCTCACCGGAACCCAACCCTACAATCAAATTCATATCAAGAAATAATTGAAGAAAAAGGCTACCAAATTCTTTATGAGCCTTTAAACCATGGGGTAACGAGTAAATTCTTAAGACAAGTTGACCCACCAACACTTGATCATGACATGGGCATCATTGAACATAGTCGACAAATTTCCTTTTTAGCCCAGTTCTTTTTACCTGTTCAATCCCATTAGCGTACAAATAAAACTTCGATTTTTCACATAAATCGGTTGAAATTGTCCTCTCTACTTTTAAACTATTTAGAGTCATTAATCAATTGAGACCTTCATTTTGTTTTATCAAACTCTTTATGCACTATAAATTCAATGCTAATGTCTATGTACACATGATTATCAACATACATATAAGACCACCTCGAATTCTGAAAAAAGTAGAAGAGGGACGAACATTACCACAGTTAACAGACAGAGTGGGGCAATAGAACTCAATGGAACTTGCAGACAGTACAGCTTCATGCCTTGGATGAGAAGCTTTAGAGCGGACTCCACAAGAGCTTTTAATGATCTTGAAAAACATGATCTAATAGCAAGAAACCTCTTTAAATTTGTCTCACAAGTCAACAAGTGTCATACAGCCATACTCAACCACCATTCACCTTATATATATGCGACACTAGTTCCGTTTCTCCAGCATTCTTTAGACACTCAACTATACCATCTATATGAGGAGCTTTAAGTCGAATGCTTTTCTGAACCATCATACTTGCAAGCTTTGAAGCTTCCAACAAATGGCTTTTGGTAATAAGCCCATCCATCATGATAGAATAAATATCTGAATCAATAGAAGCTACAAACCCCAATTTCTCAATTTCATTGTATAACACGAAAGCATCTAGTGCTCTTTGTTCCTTCAAATACCACTTTAAGAATGTGCTAGAAGCCAACCCATCTGGCTTCAAACCACTAACCAACATTCTCCTAAATAATTTCTCAGCGTCTTCATGATTTCCAACCCTGAATAACGTCACCACAAGAGAGCTATAACACTCACTTTTGGAAAGACTCCCACCAGCAACGACTCTATCAATCAACTTATAGGCTTCTTCAACTCTATCCTCCTTGCAAAGGCCATTAATAAAGGTACTAATTGTGACCCTATTTGGTGCACAACCACAAGCCTCCATCCGATCCAAAATGGTAAATGCCTCTAGAGACCTACCTTTTTCACAAAAACTACGGATCATAGATGTATATGTAACAACAGTTGGAGCACAAACCCCACCTTTGTTTTCCATCTCCTCTAATAACTTCAACCCTTTTTCTAGATTTCCAATTCTACAAATCCCATCAAGAAGAGCAGAATATGCAACCACATTTGGAGAACATCCTTGTCGGCTTACAACCTCAAACAACCGATTAGCATCTTCTATCCTACCCAAATCACAAAACCCCTTAACCATTGCAACAAATGTCACCATATCAGGATAAAGATCACTCTGACTCATCTCCTCCATCAACCTAAATGCCTCATCCATCTCATTCTTCTCACAAAACAGCCTAATCACAACATTGTAAGCTGTTGTGTCTGGCCTACAATTAAAATCTTTCATTTTCTTCAACACCCATAAACCCTCATTGGCAAGTCTAGCCTCCTTACATAAATTCAAAACAACCTTAAAACTTTTAACATTCACTACACAGTTATCAACAGAATATGCCTCGATAACATCCCTAATCACATTAGAATTTTGATTAACCCTTAATAGTTTACAAGCAATGTTATACATGTATGAGTTATGCCTATACTCACGTTGAATCCCAGCCCATACGAAGAATCTAAGACCTAATATAGAACGCTGATTAGTAGAACCGCATCTCCTTATCACCTCCTTTACACATGAAGAATCCAATTCAGCCCCAACACTTGTTAGGGATTTTTCGATGTTTGGATCATTACTCTGCAAATGCGTCCAATATTTTTCCACCGGATTCGTAATTGCAAGCGTGGTGAAACAAAAACTAGGGTTTTTGGTTCGGACCGAAGTTGACATGCATCGAGAGATAAAAGGAATTGACATTGAATTAAGACACTAACCCAGCCACAGTGAGATCGTTGGAGGAGTGACCTGGTGTAGGATATTCGTATTGATGGAGATGGAGATGGAGATGGAGATGGAGATTTGAACAGAGGAAGTGAGATCGCCGGTAATAGGAGTAAGATTCCGATCAAAGGTCAGTCGTAGGAAAGGACAGCATTTGAGCCCTTCAAACAGATGTCTTTAGGGCAAATCTTCAATGGGGAATGAAGAAGGAAAGGGGAGAAGCGGCGTTGAGAGGAGAGGATTTTTAAAAACAATTAAAAATTCCAATAAAGATGCGGAATCGAAATTGAGTTAACGACCAGAAGGTGAGAAATGGATCCGAATTATCGATCTCATATATTTTCAAGAATTATGCTTTATAAAGTAACTGATTTGTGTATTTTGATAAGGTCGACGACCACGATTAGTGGTGGATCCAGAATTTTTATCCACTAGAGTCCTGTTAAGGTATATTAAAGTCGCGTAAAGCCATCCGACCTGTTTCGTAAAAAAATTAAGTTTTTTAGTTGATTTAAAAATATTTTATTATTATTTTTGTCGATTTTGAAGGATTTTCTTATTATTTTGTCGATTTTGAATAATTTACTTAGGGCGCGTTTGGTTCGCGGGATTTGGATGGATTTTGAGGGATTTAGATTTAAAATGCAATCCATTCCGGTGTTTGGTTTGTCTAATGGTAAGGATTTAAAATCTATGGATTCATTTAAAATCCCATGAACATTGGATTTTGAAATCCTTGGCGGATGCTTGGGATTTCGCGGGATTTCGTAGGATTTGTATGAAATAATGTTTTAAAAATGTTAAAAATATTTGTTTTGTAATAATTGATTAATAAAAATGTAATTTTAATTATTTTTATATATTTTTTTATTTTTTATATTTTTATATAAATTATTTATAAATAATAGAAATCCAATTCTATTCCAAATCCTACAAACCAAACACACCTATGGTTTTCAAATCCAATCCAATCCAAATCCCTCCAAATCCAATTCCTTCCATGAAATCCAAATCCCTCAAAAACAATCCCGCAAACCAAACGCACCCTTAGTGTTTTTGTCGATTTCTAAAGATTTTTTCGGTTTTTTTTATTGGTTTCAAAAGATTTTTTAGTGTTTTTGTCAATCGCCGGCAAAATGGGGTCCTTTAGAAAAATTCACTAGGGGGGAACTAAGACTAAATATAGTATTTTTGAGAATTTTTAGCCTGTAATTTTTTTTTAAAGATTGACTGGGGTCCTGGGACCCCCCTTTAAAGGGCTGGATCCGCCCCGACTACGATACCGTTAGGCCAAAGACCCTTTAATGAACCGGATATTTATTAGATTGCATAAGACGATTAAAAACTTAAGATAGGTTGTAAAGTTTGTATTACTATGACATTCATGATTTACATTCTCTCTGTATAATATATATATAGATAGGCATATGATCGTATGAGAAGCGTAAGAAGAGATATGAGTCATTGATTACTTTTAATCTCATACCCACTTATGAATTGCGCCTTAGAAGGGAGTTGATCCGGTACATCTCGGTATATCTCATTCTAATGTGCATCCAAGGGTAGAGATCCCTTCATACGCTCCCAACCATGTATCTATATATTGTAACATTAATATGTAAAATTATTAAATAAATTTTTAGAATTTTTTTTCACCCTTCTAAGTTCATTGTTTTTTATTTTGTTATGTTATTTTTGAGGAACAAAATGATAAGTAATGGTGGTTGCTTTTTTGTTCACTTGTGTTTGTTTATTCGTTTAGTATCTTAACGAACGAACATATAACGAACACAAACACACATTTTCTTAACGAACGTACATGAACAAAAAAAATCACTCATTTACCTTTCACGTTCGTATGTTTGTTCAGTTAAGTTAGACGAACGAACATGAACAAACCTTCGTTCGTGTCGTTCGGTTCGGTTCGTTTACGGCCTAAAATAGGTAAACAAATATACTTTAAAAGTTGGTAATATTAATTGAGAAAAAATATATTATTCTATTAAATAAAAATCAAGACAAATTTCATTTCATGGTGTTCAGTTTTAGACAAATATATTATTCTATAGAGACCTTTTATCAAATAATCAAAACAACGGGAATGCAACAAATGCACAAATGGTAATGCATCAAACACTTTTCAATATTGACCTAATTTGATTTTTCAACCAATTTTGGTCATTCATCAAATAACAAAATTCAAACAACATAAAATAAATAAACATTTTCATAACCAATTCACTCAAAAGTATCATGCTCATCATTGTTACAATAGCATCATGTACGAACAACTTTTTTTTAGTGTCTGACCAACTAATGTACACCTTGACTAATTCTAGGAGTCGTAAAGAACAACCAGAAAAATCTTCAACAGACTTGTAAGACTCAAATCAGACGTCTTTTGAAGAAATATCATGGCCTAAGTCTTATTACCAATTGAGTTAAACCTGTATACCCAACATCTTTGTTCTAAACATAATGGTTATTTACAAAAAGGAAGTCAAAAGGAGGAAAGATTGCACACCAATGAATGAAAGTTTTCACTCTTTATGCTAGTTTTGCAAAATTATCCACATAAATCCATTTGTTGCAACTCTATGATTGTTGATTTAAATCTTTTCTTTGATGAATAGGTATGATTTCTCATGCAGCTGAAGAAAGAAAAAAAAAACCCTTTTTTTATTTTTTTTGTTTTATTTATACTGTCAATGATTCATACATCTGGTGACTTGATTTTGAGTTGAAGCTTAATAATTCCTAAGTTTGAGTAGATCTTGAATACAAATAAAGTTTGTTTAAATCAACGAGTCAAGTTTCGTAACACCAATGTTCAATTGGGTTCGTTCAAAATTCTATTAAATTTTTCGAGTCAAGTTGAGTTGAGCCATGTCATATGAACATGCATTTTTTCAAGTCAAACATCATTACAACAAAATTGGGTTCAAATATTTAAGCTACCTAAAAGCATTCTTTATAGGATCAAACTATAAAGTATCGTACTAAAAGTGTTACAATAAGTTTATGGAAAGCTTTTAGGTGTTTTAACAAATTTTTAGGACACTTTTAGAACAAGGTATTGTATTAGCTATTTTACAGAACGCTTTTGATAAATGTCCTAACGTCGTTTAAAATAATTAATACAACACTTTATTTTAAAAGCGTCCTAAAAAACTAGATAAAACACCCAAAAACGTCCTAAAAACCTATTTAACACTTTTAAATATGACGAGGCCAACTTATATAAAACGTCACTATTGTACCAAATATTTGTAATGATTCATCTAAAAAGTCGAGGTATTTCAAAATTTTTGTTGATACAGACAAAGTCAGGGAAAACCTCTGAATTTTTTTCGATATTGAATCGAAAATTTATCTACAATTATTTTCCAACGAATGAGTAATCATTTGGTCTTGTTTACAAGTATCATATGATTCACATTGAGAAATTGTGCAACATGCACACGTGAATAGGAGGAATCACATGGACAAAATTCGATCATATATCTCACATGGCAAAATTGTGCATGCTTCATTTATCCAACAAAGAGTTTGGCCTACCAAACTTTGAGCCCTTACCTAATAGTTAGGTGGTTTTTGGCCTATTTCTCTTCTCCATGGGTTTCCCATATCAATTCTCATTCCATCTTCATTCATACATCTTTTCCATAATATAGCCTTGCAAATCTCTAGGATGTCTCTGTTCTTGATGATGGGTAAGATCGACATTTCGTTTTCATTGTCACCCTTCCGGGGGGATATATGGAGAGATAGTATTTCTAGTTTCCATCATCAAAATGGATCTTTATAACGTATTTCCTATTTCTAATCTTTATTTTATATGTCTTCTTTCTGTTTATCCGTGTTTTACTGAAATGGGAAAAATCGGATATAATAAATCATCAAGTGTTCATGATGCAGGTTCATAACAATCACAAGAAACTACAGGTAGAAGGTGTTGTAATGTGAGTTATGGACCAAGGCCACTAAGATTTTTAGCATTTAATTAATTATGTGTTTTAGCCTTTAGTCCAATTATAATGTGTTAGGTCTTTTACTCGTTTAGCTGATTTGACGATTACTTAAAGAATGTTAGAAGAATATGATTTTATTTAAGTGAATTTCATATGTTACTTAGTTATTTTAAGACATTTTTATTGTTTTCATTTGTAAGGCTTTTAATATAATAAATAGTATAAACTTTTATATTTTGTTTTACTTATTACTCGTACAACCAATCTATAGTCTTGGTACAACTATAAAATCGCAATGTCACATAGCCGACTAAACATCAATAACTGGACCAAAAAGCTCTCCAAAGCCATCAATTTTCTCATGAAAGTCAATATGTATGGATTTCTTTAACCTTTCCAGTTATAGAATTAGAAAGTACCATTTCACTTATTCCTTCATTATAAAGTGAAATACATTAGAAATCATTATATATATATATATATATATATATAGTACATCAGCTTCTTGCTAAAATATGAGTCCACAAGTTGAGAAGTTCATCAGCACTTACAGGCCTCATAAGGTAGTCAGCTACTCCTAATCCCAACCCGTTCAAAGTAAGCGAAACTTGATCCTCTGTCAAAATCACTAAAAACCCGAAACAAAATTAAATAAATAAAAACAAAAAAGATAGAATTCCGAAGAATACCTCAAGAAAATTAAAAGTTACATACTAATCACAGGGATATGTTGCAACATTTTGTTTTCTGTGATGGCTTTCAATAACTCTCCATTATTCAGTAGCAAAAGATTAGCCTCACAAAGTATAATATCGGTATAAGGCCCCTCTAACAATAATGCGTCCTTCATTTCCGCTGCTGTAATCGCTTGTGTAACTACAAATCAGATTAAATTTAACCAAAGATAAAATAAATATATGAAACCTTAAAGAAACAATGCCAGATGACACATAATTAAAAGGGGTCCTCCCATGAGGCATGAAAACAGAACTTACCATAAAA
This sequence comes from Silybum marianum, assembly GCA_036898165.1. Lineage (NCBI taxonomy): Eukaryota > Viridiplantae > Streptophyta > Magnoliopsida > Asterales > Asteraceae > Silybum > Silybum marianum. Next base: position 7,602,242 of record CM072529.1, on the reverse strand, counting down.
GGAAAGATTCAAGATTTAGACTTTATTATTAAAGGACTTAATAAATAGTCGTTAAAAATCATTATCGAGATTAATAATAGCATACCCTGATAAGAACACTGGCAAAGAAGGGAAAAAACTTGGCGACAATTCTCTACATTGGTATCACAAAGCAAAATCCTCAAATTGCAGCGACTATTAAGGTTATCGATTGTACCAGAAATGGTAGTGATTTTGCTGTTCTTTCCTCTTTTACACTTATCTTTATCCATCGTGTAATTATCTCCTGCAAAAAAAAAAAAAAAAAACAAGTTCACCCGCACAACGCATATATAGAAGCCAGTTTATATAAACGAAGTTAAGAAAGAGATCATCCACCAAACCACATGGAAGAAACTGTGAGAACATGTGGAAACCCTAGATCAATTTCCAAAAGAGCCCTTGAGGAGAAAGGGGAGGTTCCAACATATATATACAGGAGCAATGGTCCAAGTCTAGCTGATGTGGGACTCCAACACGCCAGGGACGGACCCAGAAATTTTTTGATATAGTGGCACCATACATCATAGAATTTTTTAATAATAAAAAATACGGTTTTTATCGACGTGTCTTTACGTTTTTACTAACGGTCAATATCTTTCTATGTGTTTTTAACTCAATTATACCGTTTCAAAAAAAAAATTAAAGTTTTTTTTGCTTGATTTCAAGGGATTTTTTTAATTTTTTGGTTGATTTCAGAAGTTTTTTTAAATTTTTTAACCTTTTTATCGATTTCGAGGAACTTTTTTGGTTTTTCTGTTGATTTTAGGAGTTTTTTGGTTTTTAATATTTGATATTGATGGTTTTTAATAACTAAAAACAAATTAAATAGATTTTTGGGAAAGTTAAGGATTAAACATGAAGTTAATAGAGTCTTTATTAAATGTTATTTAAGTACGAAACTAATAGAGTATTTAATATATAATTAAATGTTATATAGAGTTGCTATCTAAAAAAATTTAATTATTTGCATCTAACAAGGATTGAACCCAAGACCATCTCTATAAGAAGTTTTAATTCGATTGGGAAAAGCCACTACACCAACAACCCTATTTGTGTCACAAGTTCAGTTTCAAATTATTTAAGATCACCATTAAAAAAATACGGTTGCACCGTTAATAAATCCAAAAAATTTACCCTTCGACGAAGATATAATACGGTGGCCCATGCCACCGGTGAACCATGCTAGGTCCGCCCCTGCAACACGCCCCCTCCAACTTAACGGAGGCTAGATGGACACAAATCGTCCCAGGGTGTCGAGGGGGTTAGCCAGATGTTAAGTCCCGGGAGTGGCAGACCTTGGTTCTGATACCATGTGAGAATATGTGGAACCCCTAGATCAATCTCCAAAAGAGCCCTTGAGGAGAAAGGGGAGGTTCCAACATATATACAGGAGCAATGGTCCAAGTCTAGCCGATGCGGGACTCCAACAGAAACAAATATTCTAGATCACATGGGTTGTCTTTAAATATCCGGATTAAACCGTGCATTATTTTTTCTGGGTGGGTGCGATCATACCAACACTAATGCATTTCCGCAAAAATTGCAAGCATAAACAAATATATATATATATATAAATTAATTGAAATGCTACATTTAGTTTCCCATCTTTACAAGTATTAAATGAAGTATTCCTTCTAAGTGTTAGCTAACAATCAGCTACCTTTCAGTTAGTATGAACAATCAACTTCTTGGCCACTAAACGTATTCCGGCATTTTGTTGATAATTATAAGGATCTAAAGAGAAGTAAGCATCCACGAAGGAACCTGGATGAAACAAGGCCTCGAGTTCTGCCACATCATAGTTACCGGAAACAAACTGTTGGGCAGGCGGCAATGATGATGATGATTGCTTATGGTATATCTCTGTGATCCATCTGGTGGTATCTCCTGCTACTGTGGGTAAGCTGTAGAAATGGCATATTTAGAAATACATTTCAATATAACTGGAACAACCCTACAACAAAATAGCTTTATAGGACGCAAAAATGTCTAAATATCCTAACAGACTGCTTTACAGGACTTCTGATTATAGAACCAAACAATTATTTGATAAGATGTTTTTGGGCGTCCTAACAAGTTTTTAGGATAATTTTGAAATAAAGCATACTGATAGTATTTTAATATGACTATTCGAAAGAGTTTTGTATAAAAAGATGTGTTCTATAAAAAGTTAATAAGACACTTTATTTCAAAATTGTCCTAAAAAACCTTGTTAGGATAATCAAAAGTGTCCTAACATTAATTGTAACACCTTTACATAAGACGTATAATTGTTTGGTCATATAAACTTAAGTTCTATAAAGCAGTCTATTATAACATTTTGGCATCCTATAAAACCGATTACTTACTGCAATCTAATGGTGGGTGAGTTGTAAAAGCCAGGCTTTCTGCTCATAACAGGTCTCCATTCTGAGTTACTATCAGAATCCACAAATCTTTTGGCAATTTCATCACATGCATCAAGTACACCACAGAGATTTGAAGAGTTTGCATCGACCACAAAACTTAGCCGCACCTTTCCAGCATGATCGACAAATCTTGTGCTTAATCCAAACCTTATCATCATTCCATCACAACGAATCTGCATCGGGATGTCTTTGTGAAGCATTTGTATCCTTTGGTACCCATGAAAAAAGGGAACAACGGCTACACTGATTGAAGCTATGGAAACTTCTTCAGGTTCTATGAATTCAGTGTGATTGCTGACTGCATCAGATAGAGTGGTGGTAGATGATTCTTCCACCATGGCTTCATTTGATCGAAGGGATTCACTCTCCATTTCGTCTATAAATTGGCCCATTTGAAAAGGGTCAGATTGAACACCACCAGATTCAACTGGATTTGGAATTTGTTCCCCTGGAGTGACTACTGAAAAAGTTGGATTTTCGATGTTTCTGCTAGATGAGAGTGGACTGGTGTTCGATCCAGTCCCTTCTAGAGTGGGGTTTCCATTATAACGATAACTTGTAGTAGAATTAAGAGAAGCCCAATTGTTATCTGTGAATATATCTGGTAGGCTTGATTCCTGCACGAAAAAAAAAAGTATATTATTGTGAATCTGCAGAATTAAAACCATAATTGTTCACAAAATGCAACTTCAAGAATGGAGAAAGAAAGATTTTTAACTCTATTTTCTTGAATTCATCCTACATTAAACAATAATGCTCCAAATTTGAAGAAAGGAAAGGGAATGCTTCCATGAGAAATTACCAAGAAAAGAACTGTTGCACAGTACTTGAGAACTTCAAGATTCAGTCGAACGTCATCTAAACTCCTACAAGTAATATATTTCTTTATACATTACGAAAACATTTAATATAAAAGCCGAAAGGGAAAAAAAGAACTCCAAAACCCCACAAGAAGAAGCAACCATAGAGACAAATACAGAAAGGGGAAAAAAACATCATGGATAAAGCACATGAAGTTTATTCAAATGAAAATTGTACAAATTTTGAATTTAAAAATGTGGTAATCCACATTTATGTTGGTAGAAAGGAAAATTACCGGTGACTTTGCCGTCCAAGCCCAAAATAAGCCGCTAGGGTGGCCATCTGAATCAAAAGTAGATACCTTATATAAGCCACTTAACATAATTGGTTCACAAATCCGAATTATACAGACCATCAAGCACAAAATAATCATGTTTAGTAACTTATTGGAAACCAGAAAATAGAGTATTGAAGGACAACAAAGAAATGAAAATGGCCTCTATGCATATTACAAAATGATACTAAAATCAATCTATGAACAAAACCCTTGATCCAAATCCATCATATCTTAAGATTCTGTTGCATTTTGTGTAAAGTAAAAGGGAAAGGGATTCATAACATAATATACCTTCATATCACCAGCTCTCCTCCCAAATCTCTGTGTTAACAAAGCCAATGAATCAATGGTTCCTTTGGGTTCCGGTGGCGGCCTATTAATCTGTACGTACGCCTCCCTTAATCTCACACAATCAAACCTCAATATATTGTGACCCGCCCATACTCTTCCTAACAAACATTTCATCAAACACTTAGAAGCTAAATTCACAATTCAGTAAATACTTTATAGCATTAAACGGAAACTGAAATATTTTACCATGTAAGACGTCGTAGATCTTATCGGCGATGTCGGAGAAGGTGGGGGCGGAGACGACGGCGTCGGCGGTGATACCGTTGGCGCGAACGGATAAGGTTGAAATGAGGGAGAGATCGTGTGGTCTAACCAGCGTATCGTAGCTGTCGAGCTCAACGAGCTTCTTAGGACAAACTAATATTGACCCAAATTCCAATATGGCAAACCCCTGTCCAATTCGGGTCGGAATAGTTGTTTCAAGATCAAAGAAAGCTATCTCCGATCGGTCAACGGTGGACACCATATCGGAACTGTGTGTGAGACAGAGAAATGGAAGAATTTTAGCGCTAAAATGGAGTTGAGTTGAGCATCAATGGCGATGTGTTGTTCGTAATTTGATTCTGTTTATATACAGAAAACGGAAATACAACATTCTTAAAAGTTAAAAACAGTTGATATAAATATTTTGTTAGACTGACATTTTTGATCCCTAGTGTATGAGGAACATTTTCATCATTTTGTGCCTAAATTAATGGTGAATTACATTTTTAGTCCTTCATTTATGGTTGTTTTATAGTTTTCGCCCTTAGAATTCGTAAAATACATAGTTATTACTTATTAGGTAGTATATTTTTCATGTTTTAAGAATCTAAGTATTTAAATTTATTTATTCAATAAAAAATTTATATTTAAAATAATCAAAATTTAAAAAATACATTTTATATAGTTTAGTAATTTATTATAAATTATTTTTATTCACTTGTGAAACCAATATAGTTTATAACAAATAGAGTGAATTACATTTTGGTTTCATATTTACAATTCGTAAAGTACACTAGTCCCTCAATTTAACATGATAAATGAATGTTCTTTTAAGTCAGTCGATGTGCATCCCCCCTAGTCTCCACGCTGATGTGCACCCCTCCCCTCGGTCGATCTCCAGTCCTCAGTCCCTTGTCGATGCACATTCATTCTCTTCATCTCCCGATTTGCATCTCCTTTGAACAAAATCATAATCTTCTTTATTTCATACAGTTTTTTTTATGATTTTAGAATAGGGTTTTTGGTTTAGATTCATATTAGAATTTTTTTTAGTTAGCCTTGAGGTTTGGATTTGTGTTTTTGGTTAGATTTAGATGTTTGGATTTGGCCTTTTGCTTTAATTTTGAGGTTTGAATATGAGTTTTTGGTTTGATTTTAACTTTTAGTTTGTGACTAAAATGAGGTTCTGACCAGAGAAAATGGACGTGGTTCACCATCGTTAGAGGTTAAGGGGTTGATCGAGAAGTTTGAGGGAAGTTTTGTATAGATAGTGGATGGCACAATTTAAGTGGGTCTAATAAAAGGACTTTTAGATTTTAATGCAAATAAGACAAAAAATATCAAAAAGGATCGAAGTATCCCTCATTTAATAGTTAGAGGGAGACATTAAATATGGTCATTTTTACATACTTTAATGGCCAATTTATAGTTTCGAAAATATTAGGACCAAAAGTATTATAACCATCTAACCATAGGGACCAATAACTTGGACACAAAAACTTGAAACGTTATATTTTGATTTTTATTAGAAACGAGTTATTTTTGTGATGTAAATATGAAAAAAGTTGCATTATTAAAATTAAAGATTAAAAAGATAAGAATATAAGGGAAGATGAAGTTGTGAAGTTACTTGGGCATGAAGAAAAGTGTGACGTGTAAACGAAAAGAAAGGTGCATGGATTCTTTGCCCATGATTTGTGCACAAGTTACTATTGCTCTTTGGTTTACGGTTTACCATTCCATGAAGCCAAACAAATTATTAGGACAAAATATAAATATAAAAAATAGAATTTTTATTTTAAACAGTTTATTATTTTACATAAAATAACGTATTTTATAGACAACAAAATATCTAGAAACATGTTAATGTAACGTGGTCAATAATGGATTTAGAAATTTTTATCACTATAGGCATATTTATTGATATCAAAATATTTCAAAATCAAATTACTCATATGAACCAAGACGGTTTTGGATTATTTGGTTTTTGACTTCGATTCGGTTTTCAGGGTTTTTTTAAAACTATTTTCGTTAAACCGAATAACATATTATACTAGTATTTATATATTTTTACTCATTTGGTTGAGCTAAAAGCATATTAATACAAAATTCGGCCGAAATGGTTAGAGGTGTATTTAATGTTTCAAAGACAAAAAGACGTTTAAAATAGAGTTATAGTTATGTGTTGCCGTAGAGAAGAGAATCAATGGGGATGGGGCCTGCCCAACTGGGGAATCACAAAATTAACCTAGGTAGCATTTTTTTTACTTATGATTATGTCCCTTCCCTGCAGCTTTTTACGTATAACCGTTATTGAACATGACACTTTATTTGTTGATTTATTGAAAAAAGTGTAAATTATCTAAAATGGGAATTTTAGGAAAATAGGTTGCTAATTTATGCAACTTGTCCAATACGTTATTATTCCCGCATCTTTTCAAAAATAAAAACATGCTTATTGATTTGACAAATTACACCAAAATAGAATTTTGGAATATAAACTTGAAAAACTTGACACCTCAGCCTAATCTGAAAATATGCCTAATAAACTGACTTAAACTACTGTGATGCTTAATGGACACCAAAAATATATAAACTTGTACTCCTGGGCTAGGATTAAACCCAACCCAACTCGTTTAACATGGTGGACTATTGATCAAATATGTCACTATTGATTGTTGGATTAAATTTAATTCAGGTTTTCATTGTATATCTATCTCGAGTTCTCCACAAGTATATATGTTTAGTGTTTATATTTTGATATTGTAATATTTGGATGGTTAACCGCTGATAATATTTGATTTTCTAGTTTTGTAGATTTTTAATGTAACACCTTAGGCAGATCCCATATCAGCCGTGGACATGAGTGATGTTGGGTTCATAAGTAAACATTTGCCTTCCTAAACACAACGCGTTTTGGGGCCACACGCAAGGCAAGTTCTTGGAACTCTGTGGTTAAGCGTGCTTGGGTGGGAGTAGTACCAGGATGGGTGACCCCCTGGGAAGTCCTCGCCAGGTTGCCAGAAACAAATCCGTACGGCTTAGGCCAAAGCGGACAATATTGTGTCGTGTTAAGGCGAGGTGTTACATTTAATATTAATTTAACCGTATTTTAAAACTATGTTCAACCAAATGAATCTAATTCAATACAAATTGGTTGGATTTGGTTGAGTTGTATTTCGAAATTAGGATTTTTTTTTTAGGTCAAAATAGTTGGAGTTGGTTATTGAAATTTCCTCATCCAATTCAACCTATATACATTTTTGATGGAACAAACTTTACTTTAGTTCATGCTTTTGATAACATTTGTTCAAAAAGTCCATTTGATGTATCTCGTGACTAAATTCATGTTTCACCAAATAAGAATGAATCTATATTGGTTCCATTTTATTTCCATAAGATGAAAAGTTTTGAAAGTTGGCTCAAAAAAATGAATATTTTGAAAGTCGATTATGAAAAAATGAATAAACATAAAGTTTTCCTCCTCTTTTGGAACCTTACTTGTGATCTTGGCAGTGATGTATTGACATTGTTCTTCTTCCAACGATTTTTTTATGTGAAACATTCTCATTGTTATCATAGTAGTCCTTTACACACTCGTAAAGCTCGTTGATTCCTCTTAAAGACGTGATATTTGATTGTTTAGAATCATGTCACTAAAAAAATACTGATACCAAAGCTAATTTACTGGATTGGACCGTTAATTAGTAAATCACGGGTCACGATGGTCAAGATCAGGAATTGCAATTTCATTGCCTTCCACCATTATCAAAGTTGAGAATTTTTGTTAACACATAAGAATCGGTGTATATATACTAATTCATTTAAGTTTGTATTTTGTTCGTGATTTTTATTCGTGTTGTTGACTATAAAGTTATAAATAAAATAGGTAGAATCTACCAAAAAAAATGGTAAATCTTTTGGTAGGCCACTACATGAAGCATCGACCTCTTGTTCATTTGTGTTATTTTTTTTTAGTATATAGATAATTCCTTAACGTCGTGTTCTCAAGTATTCGAATGAAAGAAAAGAAAAAAAAAGAAGGAATAAAAAAAGAAAAAGAAGATTTTTTTTATTTGTGTTCTTAATAGTGAAAAAAAAAATGAAGGAAACGAAATAAAAGAAAATAAAATTTCATATTATTAAGGTAGAAATAAATGAAAGAAAATATATCATTTTTACAAATATAGTTTTATTTATTTTATAATAAAATATAATTAACGGGTAAATGTGTAATTTTATAAATATTTTTAATTATATTTAAAGGAAAATTTTAAGAGAAAAATAAACATGATTTTTTTTCTTGCCCCTCACTCCTTAAAAAACTGGAGAACACGAAATTTCCCCCTACTTTCTTTCCTTTTGACTTTATTTCTTTCATATAAAAAAAAAGCTAAAAATTATATCGTAAATGCGTCGTAAATACATGTTTATTAGTAGCACTATAATTTCTTTCATTTTCATTTAATTGTTACAAATTTCGTTAATTAACCATCAACATCGGGCATTCAGCCCCATTTATCATTGGATTTAAAACACTCGCACATGTTAATATAAATATGTGGTAAATCTTGAAATATTTGAAGTAAATTTTCAGTTATTTTACAAACTATTTTACTATACTTTTATCCACATACGATCCAATTCAGACTGAATAAACATTATATTCAATTTTATACAGTCTGAATAATCTACATTCAGACACGTGTCGCGCTCTCATTTGTCCTTACGTTCATAACCAAATTTAAGTTTGTATTTGAACTTTCGTATATGTGTGTATATATATATAGAGAGAGAGAAAGAGAGAGACGAGTTCATTTGAGAACGGTAACAATTTACGAGAATGCAAGGACAATCCTCAGCCAATCATTTTGTACATGAAATTTTTTTCATTTACAAAATCATATGTGATTTTGTACTAGCATAAAAAATGACACGCACGACTTTTGCCGCGAGAAAAGTCTCGACTAATCATATATGATTTTGTACATGAATCATATGTGATTTTGTACATGAAAAATTTCATGTACAAAATGATTGGCTGAAGATTGTCTTTGCATTCTCGTAAATTGTTATCATCCTCGCATGAACCTCTTTCTATATATATATATAGAGAGAGAGAGAGAAAGAGGTTCATGCGAGGATACAATTTATGAGAATACAAGGACAAATGATAACTCAAATTTGGTTGTGAACGTAAGGACAAATGAGAGCACGACACGTGTCATATTCAAACTGAATGATCAAAGAAATATTCAGACTGCACATTATCCAGTCTGAACATTATTCATTCTAAATATTTCTCTATTTCTTTGATTATTTTGTCGGAATAATCTACATTCAGACACATGTCATACTCTCATTTATCCTTATATTCACAATCAAATTTGAGTTCGTATTTAAACTTTTTTCTCCCCCTCTCTCTCTCTCTCTATATATATATGTTTTATAGCAATTATCAATAATTAGGGTTGTAGTAAATAATTTATAGCACAACGACTAAATTAATTATATCACAACACCAACATGTTTAAAGTAGTTGGCATTAGGGTTTAGGGTTTAGTTTTTAATTTTCTAAACTAATTGTTATTATAATTAGCATTATCAGACTGAAACGCTAGTTATTATATTTTGTAAATTTTAACTTCAAATAACACTGAATAAAAAAAATAAAGTTGTTTAGTAGAGCGTGGGTGACAAAACAATTCAAACGTAATTGTTCTTTTTCATAATTTGTGTCACTGGATCGAGCAAATGACACTATTCCACAAATTGTGTAAGATACTACAAATATATGCAAAAATGGTACCATGCTATCTAAGTGTCTCCATCATACCATTCCAACGACATCATGAGAGAGATAAATCACATGCCGTAAGGGCGGTTGGGTGGTATCAAAGGGTGTTAGCTCAGTTGGATAGGTAACATCCCTGGGGGGTGTGGGGTGAAAGACACACTACCAGGGTTCGATTCCTGCGGTTGACATTTCTGAGATATCCAGACTTTGGGCCTGGGTCTTAGGGGCCAGGTTCGGGGCCGGTACGGGAGGATCCAGTCTATGGGATCCACTTCCCTGCTGGTCGGGTTCAGCCATAGGTTGGACCGGGTCGCAGCGGATTAGTGGGTTGGCCCGTAATGGAGACCCGACACCGCTGGAGTGTGTATGTGTTATAGATGCCGTTAAAAAAAAGGGCGGTTGGGTGGTATCCAGGGTCGATCCTATAGTTTTTGATATCCTGACGAAAGTGCTATAAAATTCCCCCATCCAAACAAACACTAAATTATTTCGGATTTGTAACAGTGTTAAACATGATGTTACCGAATAACAAATTTATACAAAACGTGTACTATAACAGCATAAAATGTTTTGTTCAATGATTTTTAATTCTTGAACCTACATATAAATTTAAAGTAGCAATCAAGTTATAAAAGAACCATTTAAAGTAAACCAAAAATAAACTACATTAACACATGGTAGAACCTAACACATGTTTATACTTTATATTAAAACACTATTTTACCTTGATTACAAAAGGGTCTTTGGTTAAGTGGTATCCAAACTTTTAGTCATAATATTGTGTACTTAAAAGATATTTTACATTAAATGTTTGTAAATCTAGTACTAGTAGCATGATATGATCAAATAGTTACTATTTGAAGCTAATTATCAAGCAAATTTATTTTATTTTATTAAAACTTGAACACACTTGAACATGCATGTACAACAAATGCAACAATAACATATAACTATCTATTGTCAGTATAAACATGTTTGACAAAATCATACATAAAAGAAAAATAATAATATTTCAAAATTTATTGATGTTTTTTCCAAAACAAAAACCCATATAAAATACTAATTGTTGAATGTAATTAATTTTATTTCAGATAATATGTGTTGCATTAAAATGAGAAAAAACAAGATTAATGAGAGGAAAAAACGACTTTAAAATTAATGAGATAAAGAGAAAAGATCTAGGGTGAGAAATAATAAAAGTAAAATGATGGAAAAAACTAACAAAAATAGCTCCAGCTCAATGATAGCACTTACCAATGTTATTGATGAGGTCTCAAATTTGATTTCTTGATGCAACATTTTTGAAGTTTTTTTAAAAAACAAACAATATAGCAGGCCCGACAAAGAAACTGATGCCTCTTGGACTTCTGATGCCCTGGGCTGTCGCCCGGGCTGCCCACTCTTTAGCTCGGCCCTGGTGGTACCTGGGGTTAAACCCTAGATCTTTCACTCATTGTGCGATGATATCCACGTCCTTAATTACCTGCTAGGCTAAAGTAGTGGGACAAGTTAAATCCACACGATGATCTAAATCTAAAAAGAAGTTTGTATATCTTGTTTAGTAATGCCCCACATATGTAATGTATCATCTTTTAAGATAGTATGACTAACATTTTTGTTTTTTTGGATGAATGATGCTTTTATCCAAATCATGACGCCATTACAATGTAAATGTTAGAAAGACATTCCTTGTATACCATCTTTGCCGTTCAATTCCAACAAACATCATCATTGTAAATCCAATTGTGACCATCGAGACCAATTTGCATAAAATTACATTTTTTTTTCAACAAATTCATACAATTTATCCAAAATTTTCACGAAAGAAGAAAGGCCCCACAAAAATCTACGTGGTCCTCACAAAAATCTACAAAAGTTATTGGTGATACGACTACTCAGGATGGTTTCATGAAAGAGGGGGCGCTTCGTGAGACATTTCACGACCCACACTTTAAATGTATAACTTACACTTTGAACCTCCAAACATTCTAATATTTTTTTCCTTCATTTTTCATTTGCTTCCCTTATTATATTAGTTAATTAATCAATTATCAACAAAAAATACATTAAAAATTAGTGTTTTTTTTCAAATTATACTGTTAGAAAGTCTTGTCGATATATTCAAAATCGGTCCAATATTGAATATTTTTAAAAATATTTTTTGAACTTTTTAATGTCAAAATGGAAGAACGTGTAAGTTTTAGGATTTTATTTTTACTTTTTTGATGGATTGTACATAAATTTTAAAAAGACTAAAGTTCACTTTTGATCGCTAAAGGTTTGTCAATTTCAATGGTTTTAACAAATTTGTTCCTTACATTTGACATCTTTCAACGATTTTCGTCCCTCATCCTAACAACCCTTAACTTTACCCGTTAAATTCGATTAAATGAGGGGTATTTTAGTCATTTACTACTTTTAAATAATTTCTATTAAAAAAAGTGTATCTCCAATCACCACAAAAAAAAATATAATATAAACACACACCAAAAACTCAAAAACAAACCATTGTGATACCTCAACAAACCTTGAACGCTTTTAAGACAAGGTCATCACCAGACTAATCTCACACGAACACGAACAAGTTCTTTGTTTCTACTGCTTCCGCTCATCTTCTACCTCAAAGTTGGGGTTGTAAATGAACCGAACGTTCAACGAACCGTTCGTGAACCGTTTGGCTGAAAGTTCGTTTATTTAATAGACGAACGAACATGAACACATTTTTTTGTTCATTTAGTTAAATGAACGAATATGAACAATGGTCTCGTTCGTTCATTTATGTTCATTAACGTTCGTTTATGTTCGTTTACATTCGTTCATTTATATTCGTTTATGTTTGTTTATAACTTTATATATATAAATATATTTATATATATATATATTTTTGACATTAATACGTAAAATCATTAATGAAATTAAATTTTTAGAATTTCTTTTTTAACCCTCATAAGTTTTACCCGGTTTTTCATTTTGTTATATTACTTTTTAGGAACAAAATGATAAGTAATGATTGAGTTTTTTTCTATATTTGTGTTTGTTCGTTTATGTTCATATATGTTCGTCCGTTTATGTTCGTTTACGTTCGTTTATCTTCATTTATAATCATTCGTTTATGTTCGTTTATATTCATTTATGTTCGTTCGTTTAACAGCTTAAAAAACGAACATAAATGAACATGAACAAGCAAGTTTTCTTAATGAACGAACATGAACACACACAAAATCGTCCGTTTACCGTTAGTGTTCGTTCTTTTGTTCGGTTAAGTTAAACGAACGAACTCGAACAAACATTCGTTCGCGTTCGTTCAGTTCATTTACAGCCCTAGTCAAAGTTGTTTTCCTTTCCTGAAAGAAACTCCATTACTAGATCATGAAGACTAATTTCCGGAAAATTCAAACCTCTCACAGTATAACAAACTTGTGTCTTGGAGTAGGAAGAACACATGGTTCAATCTCCTCGCGAATAGGCCGAGAGAATCTACTAATACTTCTAGAACACCGATGAACTTTAGAAGATGAAGAAGTCAGTGAGTCATCGGTGGAGGGCGACGAAGTCCCAATCGGAGCTCTTACGGCCATCAACTTGAACGCCTATGTAGCCCTCAATCCCTCAATACAAGGAGTTCTGGTTCAATAGGTGTTTAGGTTTTAGGGGTTTGATTTAAGGATGACCTCAACCCCTCACTGAACGTCGCCCGCAACCCTCACGATTTCTTACCCCGACCCTCTGTCTCTACTCCACCTTGTGTAGCGCTCGACTATCACCACCATGGAACTAGAAGTGGAACTCAGTGAGGGTTGCGACCAAGATTTCGTAGCTAGAATCTATTTCATGGTATAAGTAAATATGGAAGTCGATTTATACAAATTGGAACTTTATTTCGCCTATGAGATGGTAATCATCTTCTATTTAGGTTTAGTTTTGATTTAAGTTTTTGTGATTAAAGTTAGGGTTTAGGTTTGATTTTAAGTTTTGTTTTTTTGGATGTGGGTTTGCCTTTGATCTTGAAATTTGGATATGGGTTTGATTTGATTTGAAGTTTGGCTTTGATTTTGATTTGATTTGGATTTGTTTTTGTGTTTTTGGTTTATGTTTCTGTTTTATGTTTAGTGGTGACCGAAGATATGAAGAAGATGATCGGAAACCACAAGGCTTGTGGCGTACTGGTTAAGACTTGTGGGGGATGAGGCTAGATAACCCATCTACCCCAGGTTCGAATCCAGGCGCAAACAACTTGTGGCTACTGAGTGTAACGCCCTAAAAATTAGAACAATTTAAACCGAAAGTAAATGCGGAATTAATTAAAATCACCCAACAAGTGGGGTATGAGTATGGGAGTTTACATCAAAGCATGGACATTAAAATAACAACCTATTAATCTATAATATTCGGAATATAGATTACAATGGGTGTTACTAATATCCTCAAAATAATATACCATACTCCAACTATGTATATACTCTATGAGCATATCTCCAAAAAGGTGTCCTCTCTCTCGACACATCAACCCGCCCTTCTCTAAAGAGCCCCATCAAACTGCTTACTAGCTAAACCACATTTTAAAAATCAAATGTTAGGCTTACGCCTAGTGAGACAAACAGTTAAATGAATAAAACAGTTAAAACATTTACAACAAAGATACGGTGCATTTTATCCCATTTAACTTCACTTGAAATAACTCACTCTTAATAAGTAAGGATCTTTTATAAACAATCGGGGGAGATCCGATATTACCATTAGTCGTGACGGAACACAAGGTAGGCCACGAACCAATGTTATGGAGCGGCACATAAAGGTCTGGTAGCCATTGACATCAACCACAATACAGTCTTTAGTCATTTGTACACATAAGCTCGAGCCTCAAGAATTGCACGCTAACCACAATGCATATTCCGAGAGTGTGAAAGGATAGATTGGAAAATACACAATTTATCGCAATGCCTATTTCCAATTTAAAAGTGGGTTCATCCTATCCTTCACAACGTTAAAAAAATGCCGACTCTTATGCCTACGGATCCATAACGCACTAGTCTATAAATCAACTACATCAAACCGACGTAGTGATAATTTTCCATACCGAAAAACCTTTATATTAATGTTTCCCTTTGAAATATGAACTTTACCGAAAATTAGGTCAAATCATTTTGTTTCCAAAATCAAAGATTTTCTCAACGTGAATCCTTTCTAAATATTTTAAACCGACTATGATGTTCATTTCGGCATCTAACTCAAAACACTCCAAAATACCTCATTTTGACCTAAAAATACCAAAACTTGACTAAATGCAAAATACTTGAAATCATAACTTAAAGAGAGTAGACAAGAGCATTTAGAACAAGTATTAGGTTTGTAAAGGTTTAGAAAAGAACTCACAAGGCTAAGGTTAGGAAAACCCTAGTATTCTCCCTAAAATGGATGAAAATGGTGGAACTTGGTGGAGAAGATGAAGAACACACTTCTTGAAGCTTGAATCCCAAATCTCTAGCTTGGATGATGAGTAAATGCACTTGCGTTGGTGGAAATATGGAGTAAATGCTCAAAGGTTTGTGGTTGGTGAAGAAATATATAGAGAGAATCGTGTAGGTGAAATGTGTTGGTGAAAATGCGATGAAAACCCACTTAAATGCACCACCCAACATAAATCCAGAGTCTGACGCCAGATATGGATGCTAGTTACGTTTCGTAACTGGCATTGGTAACTCACGCGGCTCCATCTTGACCAAACAGACCCCGACGCTAGTTGTGAAGCTAGTTACATTTCGTAACTGGCATTGGTAACTGACACTAGCCAAACAGAGTATAAAGCCACTTAGTGACGTGGGTTAGCTTTCGTAACTGGCACCGGTAACTGGCCCGAGCCATTTAAGTCACCCCGAAACTCCGAAACTTGAATTCCGACGCATAACTTCGATCTTTTTCATCAACCAAACTAAAACCCGATTAAAATACATTTTTTAGTATCAAAATCATTTTATCTAAATTTCCGGGTGTTACACTGAGGAATTATCTCAGGGCTGCATGCTTTAGCAGTCTAGGCAAATGGCTAGGATACGCTTTCCAAAAAAAAGAAAAAAAAGATGATCGGAGATACAAATAGAAGGTTATTTAAAAGTAGCAAATGACTAAAATAACCCTCATTTTATTGGATTTAACGGATAAAGTTAACGGTCGTTAGGATGAGGGATGAAATCATTAAAAGATGTCAAATGTGAGAGACAAATATATTAAAATAAAATTGAAGGACGTTGAAATTAACAAATGTTAGGGATCAAAAGTGAATTTTACTCTTTAAAAAACTTGTACATACTTTTTTTTATTGAAGAAAGTAAAATACTTGTAATTTTTTGATAGAAAAATAAAAAAAATGATAAAGAAGAAATTAAAATACCTCTCATTTTATTGAAGACTTAAGTGGCGTTTGTTTTTAAAAAGGTGCTGAAGTCTGAAGTATGATTTTAATTCTGAAATGGTTATGAAATGTATAAACGAATCAGACATAAGTAGTGATTAAAAGTTTAAAATGAAAAAACAAACAAAACCTTAATCTTTATTAGGAGAAGGTATCATCCATGTAGTGAAATCAATGTTGATGTAATTTTTTCCTAATAATGGCAAAAGATGAATTTGGAGGAGATCATGAAAGTAAATAAAATAAAATAAGATAAAAATAGACGGTTTAAACCCGACCCATTTGAACATACGAGAAGAAGAAATGTATATTTGGTCCAACCAAAGTAAGATAACGGTTACGGTAATAAGAGCATCTCCAACAACTATTGTAAAACAAAAAAAAGAAGGATTTTAGCAATTTAAGTGTTTTAAAAGCTATGGTATATCAATTGCTAAAATAGAAAAATGGGAAAAAAAGAGAAGAAAAATCTCTAAATTTAGAAAGAATATTTTAATTATATTCAACCAATCAAAATAATTGAAGTTAAGTGTGTAGGAGAGAGAAATAATATTTTATTAAATGATGAAATATTTTATTAATATTGTAAATGATAAAGTTGCTAAAATAGAGTAAATGTTGAAGTTTGATGCAAATTATTATAGAGATTTTGACTTTTAATATGCTATTTTAGAAAAAAATTACAATAGCTGTTGGAGATGCTCT
Source organism: Silybum marianum (assembly GCA_036898165.1). Lineage (NCBI taxonomy): Eukaryota > Viridiplantae > Streptophyta > Magnoliopsida > Asterales > Asteraceae > Silybum > Silybum marianum. The sequence continues at coordinate 7,585,209 of CM072529.1, read as the reverse complement.
AACATATTAGAACATCTTCAAAAGCATACTATATTTTTTTCAAAAATAAAATAACAAAAGTCAATATATCTAGAAAAAATTACTTGCAACTCCAATATTATTCTATTTTAAATTTTTTAGCATTAATTATATTATTAAAATAATTAATACATTAAAAAAAATATTATTTCTCTCTTATAAATCATTTTACTTCAATTAATCTTATTGGTGAAAAAAATTAAAATATTATTTCTCTCTCTTACGTAGTGAGTTTTAGAGATTTCTTTAAATTTGAAGATTTTCATCCCCTCTCTGCTATTTTAACATACCATATAGTATAACTATTGGAGCAAAAAAATCTCTAAAACCATCAAAATTTCTATTAGCATAGTTGTTGAAGACCTTTTACAAGTCTTATTGACTTAGGTCTTGTTTGTTTTTTCAAAAAAGCTCTTAATAGCCTCTCATGTCTGGTTCGTTAAGAGTTAGAGTCATTCAGACTGTTTGTTTTTTCCAACTTTTCAGAGGCACTTATGTCTTATTGTCCTTTTATCTGATAAGAGGTAAACTAACCTCTTATTCGCCTCTTATTGTTCTCCAAACTCTCGACAATGACGTTTCTCAATCAATTAACCTCAATCGATCATTTCTCTCAATTGATCCTCACCAAATAGATCCTTACTGCTTGCAATTGTATATTTTAATAGGATTTCAATGTGTTAAATACCGTTAATAACATATTTTCATTAAAATAAACGCTAATTATATAATTTAGATGTAAAGTTCGTAACGATGGTGAATAAATATATGAAATTGTATAAATGGATCTATAAATTCAAAAATATAGTTTTTAATGGGTAAAATAAACAATTTAAACAAGTTCAAACATTTATCAGTTTACAAAAAACAAACAGTCGTATTGATTCAGCTTTCAGACTTCAGTACCACCTCTAATTATTCAGAAGTGAAATAACTTCAGACTTCAGCACCTCTTAAAAAAAACAAACGCCACTTTACTATCAATACCACATCGAAATAAGTACTTTTAAGTGTTTAAATAAAATATTTATACCGATGTCAAACTGATAATAAAGAATTTTTCAACAAGTCACTAGTATAAGTTGATAACCCGTTTTGGAGTAAAACCATATGTTTGCAGAGCAGCGCCTTCTTCTTCTTCTTCTTCTTCTTCTCCTTGCTTGTCCGCCATCTCTCTCTTTCTTCTACGCTTCTTTCTCTTCTCTATCAAGAGTACAACCTACGTTTTTTTTGAGCTTCTAGATTCTCAACTCTCTAGTTATTTAAACATAAAATGGAACAAGGTGTGAGTGGAGGAGATATTAGGGTTTATTACTTCATTCCCAGGTTGATCTCCGGTGCTCTCTCTGGTGCACTTACGGGTCTCTTCGCACTCGGTACTACTTCAATTTCCATTTCTTTTTCCTATTAATTTCTGATTCTCTCTGCAATTACTACCTTACATACATACCCTTGGATTGGATTTGTTTAATTTATTGCTATCCTGTTGGTTAACTGTTGATTCATATTCAGATTATCTCTCTTAACTTATGTAATGGTAATGGTAATGGTAACGTGCTGCTGATTTTAGTAAGGGCATTTCTTCAAAGAATTATTGTTACTTTATTAGAACCAATGTGAAAACCAACATTCTTGCTTGAGTTAAGAGAGAAAACTCTGTTTATTGTCTATTATTCTTGGTAACAACAATTTATATTGACAATTCTTCCATTTGTTAATCGGATATTTACATTTTAGTATCTAGGTTAAGGTTTGAAGCGTAAGAAGAGATCTGAACCATTGATCACTTTTAATCTCATACCCATCCATGAATTGCGCCTTCGAAGGGAGTTGATCCGGTGCAACTCATCTCGGTGCATCTCATCCTAATGTGCATCCAAGGGTGGAGATCCCTTCTTAAGCTTCTCACCATAACTCTCCTTCTCACAGGAACCCAACCCTTAGTATCTAATAGTAATAGTTGTACTTGTGGTTAACTTGATCCTCAAGTGCTAATCCTTTGTTAATTATAATGTCACAATCCCTCTTCATTTTGCCACATTATCTTTATAGACGAAAGATCGTGTGAGAATAGGAGTTAAGGTGAGAAGCGTAACAAGTGATCTGGACCCTTTGATAACTTTTAATCTCACCCCTACCCCCATGAATTGTGCTTGGTGCATCTGATTACTGTAGATCTTATTGATCCAAGGGTCGAGATTGGATCCTACTTACCCTTCTCGTGATAACTTCCATTCTCACCGGAACTCAACCCTATCCATATATTGTAAATAAATACTCCATATAGAAGATTTTTATTTATTACTTATTTGTATAAGATAGGAAGTTTAGCTGGTTTAGTTGCTGATATGGGGGCTACAATATTGGACACTCTTCTTTAAATATTAGGTTGTAAACTGCTTTCACTTTCCAGAAAGAAAAATTACGAATTTCTTCAAGGTATCGGAGCTAAAACCCTAGTTTTCTTATCTGGTTCCTCTCTTGCTGCCTTTCATATCATTGTTTTCAAATTCAAAACTTAATCCCAAATCTGACAAATGTTCGTTTCTCGATTATTCTTCCCATCAAAAAGGTTATAACTTATAAGTGCTATTCCCCTTTCACTTGGAAAATCTATGATTCAATATGCCAGGGGAGAAATTTGAATCATATCCGATTTGGGATTTTCATCATGAAGTGGCAAATCATTATCAACCAGCCTTTGTTCCTATTTATCAGTCACTAAATAGTTCTCTAGAACCAAGCTTGAGGGGTAGTGTGATATGCTAATTTCCTTGTAAATAAATACGGGAAATTTATTTATTTATTTATTACTGATTTGTATAAGATAAGGAGGGTTAGCTGGTAGTTTCTAGGATTTAGTTGCTGATTTTGGGGGCTAGAACATCAGGCCTTCTTCTTTAAATGTTAGGCTGTAAACTACTTCCAACTTCAAGAAGAAAAGTTCTGAATTCCTTCAGCTACATTTTACAGGTGTTGATTACATTCAGCTATGGTGTTATTGAACTTAATTATACTGGATTCTAATGAGTTGGATATGGAGCCTCAGCCAAAATCTTGTTAAAGATGGTTATTTTGACGGTTATAAAGTCAGTTTTTGTTTTTTTGTGTTTATCCCTTTTATCTTGATTCTGTTATGAAGAGAACCCGACTACATCTCTTTCGACTTCCCTGCATCTTTGTAATTCAAATGATAACATCATTAAACCACACAAATATTTGGTCTTTATCTTCCTTGTTTCCTGCATTTTTATATGTGTTGTGTTCGTTCCAAATACCATTTCAATGGTTAAGATAACAATAACATTGATATTTCTGGTTGACTTTTCAGCTGGGGCGTTCACGGGTGCCATAACTGGTGCTATAGCAGGTAGAGCTTCTGATAGTGGTGTCCTCCGTGGAGCTGGACTGGGGGCGCTTGCTGGGGCTGTTCTCTCCGTGGAAGTTTTGGAGGCTTCACGTGCTTATTGGTGTCAAGAACTCACTGGCGCAAGAAACTCATCAATGGTAAATGTTATCTTAATCTTTATGGGATACAATGTATATTATTCTTTAAGTCAGATTGTAAATATAACTTTTTTCTTTTTCTAGTCGTTCGGCTGCAAAGATTAATCTTTAGATTATTGTTTCATATTCTTGTGCTTATAGGCGGATTTCATGGAGGAGCTCCTTCGTGGAAGATTCACAGAGGAACGTTTTCCACCTGAACTTTTAACAGCGTATCATTGGCAGGTACAATGAAAAGATACCAAATGATGTTTAATGGGGAGCTAGCTAATCATATGTGTATTTTCTGTTTATTCACAATGTGAAACAACACATGATTCAAGGGTTCTCAAACCTTTTTAAGGTTCTCATTTGATTATATCATTGGGATCTGATCTGACCATTGGCTGCAGGTGACAATTTCCGAGTTGCGGCCTGTTGAGGTACTTGATTTTAGCGATGAAATAGCATATAAAGGGTTGTCAAAGGAATCACTGAGACGCTTGCCATGCCACGAGATTTCAAAGGAAACTCAAACCATTTGTTGCACAATATGTTTGCAGGTTCGATATATATATATATCTCATGAAAACCATACTTTTATAAATGTTTCGGTTCACCAACAACACGTATCTTTGTATGGCAGGATATAGAAGTAGGTGAAATTGCTCGGAGCTTGCCTCGATGTCAACACACATTTCACCAAACTTGTGTGGATAAATGGCTAACTCGACATGGCTCGTGCCCCATCTGTCGACAACATGTATAAGTTTTTGTTATAGTGATTATGTATAAATTTTCTGGTATATATATATATATATGTGTGTGGTGTGTGTGTGTGTGATAGTGATGTTGATAGTTTGCTGTGTAACATTGATCTTGTTATCACAAATCTGCATATTAAGATCTATGCTGTCATAACGGTGAAAGAACAATATAACGGTCGGGACCGATATGTGGAATAACGGTTATAACGGGGTTATATCGGTGGTATAACGGTCCAAAATAACGGTCCATATAATATTTCGTAGAAATATATAATATATATATATATATATATATATATTATAGTTCCCTACTTTTAGTGAACATATAATTTGCATTAATAGAAGATATAGTTTCAACTTCAATCTTCAAAACACTAACTTAAACAAGTTTCACAAAACGAAATAGGAAAAGTGTTCATAAACAAGCTAAATATAAATTAGCTAATTGCAGAAGCAGCAACTGGTTAATCGAAGCAGAAGCAGAAGAAAAAAAATCGAAGCAGAAGCAGTAACAGCAGAAGAAAAAAAATTGAAGCAGAACTCTTGATGGTGAACTCGTGAAACGGTGAAAGAAAGAAAGAAAAGAGAAGAAAGAAAACCTAAGAATAGTCAACAGAATAAGGTTGGGCTGCTGACCTAAAAAAAAGTAAAAAAAATAAGGCCCAATGACCTAAAAAAGTGAAAATCAATATAAAATAACCCAAAAATACTCAAAACCTATATAACGGTATGCAACGCCGTTATATTACACAGCGTTAAAAACGGAATCGTTATTTTGGCCGTTATTTAGCACCGTTAAGTATTTTTTGCCCGTTAAACGTTATAACGCCGTTATAACGCCGTTATTAACAGCATAGATTAAGATATGTAACCTCACTTATGTCAATAATTCTGAAATAAAAGCTGTAATCAAATCTTGATTGATCTTTGCAAGAACTGGGGACTTTAATCATTCCCTTTAAAACAAAGTTATAGTTGGTCTCATGGCGTGTCTCTAAGGGGCTGTTTGACAGTTACTGAATGGTTTGGTTCAGAATGATTAAGAGGCTCTTATGATATAGTGCAAAATGAAATATATTTGTTTGGTAACGGTTAAGGGAGGATGGTTCAGAGGGTTTTGGAAACATTAAAAAGCAGACTTTTTTTTTGCCAAACAGGATTCACCTCGTAGCGATTCAGATGCTGCCTTTTTCATGGAACTATTAAGAGGTAAACAAATTGGACATTAGTAACTTTATTTTATAACATTTCTATTTTAAATAAACTTGTTAAACATTTACTTTATGAAACTTATTTTAAAAGTAGTGTGTTTATAATCAAATATTAAGAAATTGGGCTTTGAGAACTCAAATGATTGTTCGATTTTGAGTTTTTTGATCGTGTGGTTAAACCATTAACTCAAAACATCTATGGCTATGATCATTTGGTGAATAAGACAAAAAACGTAAATGGACCTTGTAATGTTTTCAATGACGATAAATTGTTCGAATATCAAATCTAGAAGTTTTAAAACGAGAATTTTCTTCAATACACACGTGTCAAAAACAAGATGCCCAATAAGTCGTTTTTATCTTGATACGTAATAGACAAGCCTTTCAAGATGGTTTTATTAAGTAAAATTCAAATCTTGCAAGTTTCCAAAATCAAAAACTTTGTATTTTTAGAAAGATTGAAAATCGAAGAGGTTGCTCGAGAAGTCGGAACGCTCTAGACCAATCAGGAGAATGGGGGTAGTTTATTATCACAGGGACAAACAAAGATCGAGTAGAACAAAATAAGTTCCAAAAGGATCCATACATCTTTGGTCTTTTTTATATAATTAAAATGTTTCTTATAAATTTCTAGTAAAATAATATAGATATAATTCTCTAGATACTCAGAATAATACAAAAGAGATAGTCTCTCATTTGTAAACCATTCCACAACTCCATGACCACCGTAAAAGTTGAGTAATAAAAGAAGAGTTCTTTTAAGCCTTTTAATATTCTTAATATTTTTATAGTTTGACATTTTGAATGACTTAGTTTGAGAAGCAAGACCCTATACAGATGTGGCAAGATAACTCCGTACACGATAAATGGACTTAGAACAGGAAGTCCATCAATAGATTACGATTGCAAGTTGAAACATATCAATGGATTTTAACAAAAACTTGTCAACATTTATTTTTGGACCCAAACTATCGATCTGACAAATCTCTATTCGAAGGTGTTGTTGATGCAGTTAACACTCACGATCAATCCAAAAAATTTAAATTAAAAAACTCTAAAACTGACATAATAAATTTCAATAAAAAGTAGAATATATGAGGAATTTATGAAATTAGATTCGTGGGTTCCTCCATAGGCACCTTTATTCATTTGAGAATAAGAAGAATGAACAATACAATAAGAGGATGTCGTGATGTATATCAACTTGCTTTCATAGCTCAGTTGGTTAGAGCACCCGTTTAGTAAGCGGGAGGTCTTGAGTTCGACTCTCAATGAAAGCAATTTTTTTAACTTTATTTTTATTTTTATTTTCAGTCCCTCAGGGATTGAAACTGTAAATATTAATTTCTACCAAATTTACAAAAGTTATCCTTCAGTTCAGAAAATTACAACAAAACCTATGATTTTGGATTTTTGGTAGCTGGAGAATCGCAATATTCTTATGAACTTTTTTAAATCCTTTTGAATGACATTTGATAAAGGGTCATTATTTATATCCCTCATTTATATAGTGATATACACTTAATTCTTACTTTCTATCTTATTTATTTATATATATATATATATATATATATCTCCTCTATTGAAGACAATATAAATATAATAGTATTTATGCTGATAAATTTATGGTTTATTATAAGTTTAAACCGTATCACATTTTTTGTAACAAAATTTATGATTGGTTTTTGTAGGAATTAAAAGAAAAAACATCTTAAGGTATGAGAAAAAAGCAATTTAAACTAATTGTAAATTATTAGATGTTTTGTTAAAAAAAATCGTGTTTTTTATTTTCTTTTATGAAAAGATAATTTTCAAATATTATGATCTCATCTTTGATTTATTCATTTTCTTTTATTGACATTTTTGCCATTGTTAAGAACATTGACAGAAGGGGAATTCTTACCAAATGAAGGATAATTTAAGAATATAAAGAATATAGCTACTTTTAAAACATCAAAAGTTACTATTAATCCTTCTTTAATTTGGTGGGTTGCTAAAATTGCACCAAGCAAATTGTTGTGGGTATAAATCCATTTGTATATATTTTGAAGAATTTATGCACTAAAATTCAAAAGTGATCTTACAAATGTTCTATCTTAATCTGAATATTCATATATTATTTTTTTAAACATGTGTAATAACTGATTATTCTTTTTAAAATATAAAACCAAATTTCTATAGAATGATTGGTACCAGTTGATTGATGTTCATATTTGAGTTACGTTTTTATAACCAAAATTTTTTATTGGTGTGTAAAAATTAAAGTTCAAAAAAGCTTGCTGTAACAGTCGTCGTACTTAAGGTCTGTGTCTCACGCCACGTGATACATATGGGATGACATTACCTAATGCACGATTTTTGTAACACAATATTTGTTTTCTTTTACTATTTTAATGTTTTATTTGTTAGTTTCTAATTTATAACATAATTTAAATCATTTAATATCATTGACTTATCGAGTAACAGTTAAAAAAATATAAAAATTTACAGCTATATGTGATGCCTTGAAAAACGAGTCATGATTCCTAAGACCTGAGGTTAGACCTTGTCGCCACGATATGTCTCATATCATTTTGAACCTTGATAAAAATACATAAGAGATAAAAACATATGCAATTAAACTAAAATAAAAACAACGTAATACATCCGTATTCAGAAAAATTAAATCGTACTTTTTGATGGTCAAACTTTTATTTAATGGTATTTTATAGTTGATTTCGTAAAAGATTTGTTATTTCTATTTATGAAATTTCATATGAGCAAGTTTTAAAGGTTGATTCACTCATAACTCACAAGACGTTACAAGTATTATAGAAAGTGTATTATGAAGTAATTATATCCTCTCAAATAAATTGCAATATTTTATTTTAAATATGATAAAAGAATATTATTTCGGAAATTTTTTAGATTTTAAATTAGTGATATTAAAGATGCACAAAAGATCCAATAAATAAGTCTAGACCTTGACCAGACTTTGAAAGGCATAACCAGACTCAGGCCAAGCCTTTAGGCCGACGTTTTCAAGCCAAAGACCAAATAAAGACTAGTCCGAGTAAGGCTAAACCTAGGACCTAAGAGGCTCAGTCAAAGACCTGCCAATGGCTGTTTTCTTCATCCAGACGTCTGCATTTGAGTGGGAGTACTCTCATGTTATGTAGTTGTACATTTTTAAATGTTCTATAAAATTGTTAGAGATGCGTTCTCGTTTTAACAACAATAACATCTTGAAAACATATTTTAATGAATAAAATAAATAAAATAAATAAAATAAAAGCTGCATGGTTTTAAGCTCAAATTAGTCCTGATGTTCTGGTATCGGACCCGTTAAGGGTTCTTACTTATTTTGTATTGCTTGAACTAAGCTTACCAAGGACTAGATCTGAGACCGGTCTTTAGCCACCTCTAATAACTTATGTAAGATTTTCTTAATTTATTTGTATAAAAAATATTTTATATATTTGACGTTAATTAAACAAGATTTTAAAACTATACATATATCATGCACCTACTCTTTGATGAGACATAAAGAGTTACAACAAACAAAAACGAATGCTAACAAACGAAAATAAAGAACGAAACTTAAACTAAAAATATTAAATTCAATTTTTGATACTAGATCTTTTTAAATTGTTTTCTTTGTTTTAAACGACTTTACTTACTTTTTTTTTCTTTTTTTAAACTAAAAAGGCTTTAGTTTATTGGTTTATGATTCGGTCGTTAGATCAAAATTTAATATCGTATAAAAATCTATTCAAGTTTATACGATCTGAGTTCGATCATAAAAAAAAGTCAATAAAAAATATTTGGATAATTTTTTTGTAAATTTCAAATTATCAAGTGTAATTATCAAAATTACTTTTTTTTATTAAAAGTTATTTCCATATTTCTTATATATTTGTGTTATATTAGTAAAAATGATTACATTACAAACGATTAAAATTAGCGATCTCATTATGATGTTTAGGCAATTACCACCAACAAAATTCTTTATACATATTTGTGTCATGTTATCAAAAGTACTAACGAAAAATTGCATAAGCAAATGCAAATGATCAGAGTGTTATTGAAATAGTTAAAATTCATAATCAGATAATTATCTGTAAATAGGAATTTCACCTCTTCTTTTGCGAGGGACTGAGAAATATCATAAAGATGCTGTATAATATATACACATCATTAATAAGTGTTGGATTCAAGATGATGTCCAAAATTGAAGAGAAATCTACCTAAATAAATGATTAAACTTAGTTAGAAGGTTTTACTTTTATTTTAAAAGAAATCAATTTTATTGCAATGATAATTTCTTTACTCCTTAATATCTGAATTAGGAATGGCAACAGGGTGGGTTCAGGCCGGGGATCGGTATCCCCGTCCCCGAAACCGATAAGGAAAACCGTCCACGTCCCCGTCCCGATCCCCGCCGGGGATCTTATCAGGGATACCCGTCGGGTCCCCGCGGTTTCCCAAATCCCCGTTGAGGAACCCGTTAAGCAAAAATATCACCGTTACCCGTTGGTTTTACCCGAACCCGAACCCAAAACTGAACCCGAACCCGAACCCGAATAGAAAAATCGTAAAAATTTTCAAAAGTATTTATATTGGCCTATTAATTATTAGTATACTTAGCCCATTTATTAATTTTTAAAAATTATTTATATTATATATTATTAATATATAAATATATTAATATAATATTTTATATATATACACACTATCGGGGCCGGGCCGGGGCAGTGAGTACCATCCCCGTCCCCGTCCCCGTCCCCGCCCTCGTTAAGATCCCCGATCCCCGCCCCGTCCCCGTTAAGACGTCCCCGAACCCGACCCAAATTATTCGGTTTTCGGTTTTCACCATCGGTTTCGGAGGTTTTTGCCATCCTAATCTGAATAGTGTACCTCTAAAATAGCCGAAAATCAAAATCAAAACCAAAGTTGTTTAAATTACTATCATTACAAATAAAGAGAAATGGTATTGATTTCAATCGGATATATTTTATTACTATATCCTTATTAAGAACATTTAAATACTTAACAAACAATCAAACGTTTTACTTATAATCTATCATTTTAACATCGTAACACATTACTTTTTTATATAACTTTTACAACAAACCAAAAAATTAAAGAAAATCATAATCAAATCACTAAATGTCAAAAACATAACAACACTGATTACCAACCGATTGGATATCTCATGTGTCATCACTCATCAATATACTAGAAAATTATTATATAATAATTGTCTAAAAAACCCATATAATAATATAACTAATTACCTCAATATTGATTACAAAAATAAGTATCAATTATATCTTGCTTACTATTTCTTTCTTTAAATCTTGATTCATCTATAAATCTTGGTCTCTAACTCAAGCATCACCCTGTTTCAAGCTTTCAACATCATCTGTTCATCTTCATAAAACAACTTGTTGTTTCCCAATTATTGATTTCAATCATGAAAGTTTCAATAATTCCAGAGGCAATCCAAATCAATTGGTCCAACTAAACTTGATGGTGTTTCTTGATCTTCAATTCCTCTTTTACCCTTTTCAAGATTCGATAAAATCTCGGTGTTCTTCAGCCCTGTGTCTTGTGATCCTGTAATCATCTCCCTTTCCATCTTCAATCCTTGACTGTAGCTCTCAATTAAACTCCTCAAGATTGCTTGATCATGAACTGGAAATGGAGAACCGGAATGGAATTGATGATTCCCTTGTAAAAGGAGATCAGATTGGCTTTCCAGCAATGGATTGGAATTGGAATTGGAATTGGAATCAAAAGGGAAGATTGGATTATTGATCATTGTTTTCTGGGTTATTTGGAATTCAATGGGGTTGGAGAAGCAGGGAACTTGCATTGATTCAGATACGATTGGATTGGTCATTCTGCCGCCAAAAGCCACCGGTGGTGATTCCATCAATGGCGGCAGATAACCAGCAACACTACCACCGGAATCCATTCTCGATAACCCAGAAATGTGGAATTTCTTTCCTCCTGAAGTCTTGTGAAACACACGGCAGATCACCCATTCGTTCTGCGATTCGAATTACGAATAATAATACATTTTAGAATTAAAAAAACAGAGTATAAAACAGGGGAGGAAATCGGAATTAATGATTAATAATCAATAATCAAATACCTTGGCTGATTTTGGCAAGTTTTGCAGACTCAATTTACCTTCTAATCTAAATTCATGAATCACCCAATTCGTCTTTTCCCCTTTTGGAGCTCTCCCCATGTAAAAAACCAACGTTTTCTTCATTCCGATGAGCGATCTCCCCCTGAAAATCTCTTTATCTTTTCCGGTGGCTTTCCAATAACCAGAAGCAGTTGCTCTGTTTGTTCGTAATCCAGTCGGGTATTTCTTATCTCTAACGCAGAAAAAATACCATTCTCTTTCTCCCATTTTCGCCATCCCTTTCAATTCAAATTTAAAGATCTTGAATGATATATATATATATATATATAAGTTTTAAAAGATAAAGAAACAAGAAAGATACAAGTTATAAAGAAGAACTCACTAGGCAATTCCCATGGCTCAACTCTGTTCATATCCACCTCTCCAATTGCTTTAGCAAAGAAGGTGTTGTTGACAACTTTATTCGACAAATAATGAGTGATTAATTCTTCATCGGTCGGATGAAATCGGAATCCTGGAGGCATATCCATTTGATCCTCTTCTTGACCAGTTCCAGAGAGCTTCTCCATCCTCTAAAACCCTTTGAAAAAAGATGAAAACTTTTTGCTAAAAAGTCAGGTTTTAAGCCAAGATTTTTTATGGGTTCTTCACCAAATAGGTTGAAATGAAGGAAAGTGGATATATAGGGGTAGATTGGTCATGGGAAATCATTGAACAAGTAGAGGAAAAGAAGCAGCCATGAAAGAAAAAAGTAAAACCAAAAGATAGTGTAAGCTGAAAGATTTAGAGGTTTTAAGGAAAAAAAGAAACAGAATGAACAACTCAAGGCCCTAAATGTTTGTCTGTGGGCGTGGGGGTGTGGATGGGGGTGGGGGAGGGTAGATGTGTCATTTTGCCATTCTCCAACTTCATTAGAATGAATTTTATTTGGAGTTCAATGATAGTGTGAGAAAAAGAAGATAAGATGAGAAACGTAAGAATGAATTTGAACCCGTTGAACATTTTTTATTTCACACCCACCAGTGAAATTGCACTGCTTAATTGATCCGGTGCATCTTGATGCATCTAATTAGTGTTGATTTTCAACTAAGATTAATCCAAGAGTCCAGATCCTTCTTAGGCTTTTCGTAGTAACTTCTCTTTTCACTGAAATCCAACTCATTAATTGTATTATGCATGAGATCTAATGATGGTGAATCAACCTATTGAGGGTGTTTAGTTTATGGATTTTGATGGAAGTGGAAGGAATTTGAATGAATAATTCATTTGACCAAATTTCAAATCATATGCTTGGTTCACATAATGAAAATGTAGAAACCATTTGAATTTCATTGACTTCCACAAATTAAAGAATTCAACAATCTTTCATATAAGTGAAAGAAGTGAATTCCATTTTTTTTCCATCAAACCAAACGCATGGTCAAATTTATCAATTTTAATTTTAATTCTTTCAAAGTAAAATTCCTTTGACGAATTTCGATTCCACCAAAATCCATTTTGTAAACCAAAGGTAAGATTGATAATCATGCTCTTAAAAAACCATACAAAATGACCATGATTTTTAAACCTAAATTATTTTATTTATTAGTCCAACAATATCTAGATTATTAGCAACCTTAGCTGTCATCAGAGGTTAATGGTTTAAAAGTCACTAAATAGTAAACATGATTATATACAATACATCAGAGGTTAATGGTTTAAAAGTCATTAAATAGTAAACATGATTATATACAATACACCGTGTTTACATATATTTACATCATATACAATACACTGTGTCTATTGACCAAAAAATGACATTTTTTTGGGTAATTGTGAGTTTTTATTCCAGCTTAGGTACAATGGTTAATCTCTCTCGAGACCAAGAATGGCTTGTTGTCATCGTAGGTGAACCACCATATCTATAATAAGCTTTCATAACGTCTGATTTTAAACTTATAGTACATGATTTTTTACTGTCTCTTAAGACTTAACCAATAAGCAAGCCACAACGTAAGTGGTTAAATTTTTTGGCAAATTGGCATGACATAAACATGGTTTTCATGAATATTTTCATGTATTATTTAAAGGGGTTGAGAAGAATTTGGGATGATTAAATTATAGAAATGTCGTATTCCTAATAAGTTATATAAATACATTTGGGTATTTTTAATAATTAGATTATTTAGAAATTTCCTATACTAACCCTGCCTCCTTGCTAATTTTTTAACTAAAAATCCCTAATTGACCACAATCTTTTTCATTTGATTGCACAAAACTTTTTAATATATGTTGTTAAAAATCTTGTATGGTCAAATATGCCTCCCAATTAAGAATATATTATTTTCAAGATAATTTATAGATTTTAAATTTCTAAAGATATTAGGGTCCGTTTGTTTTATAGGAGTGAAAAGAATCTGAGGATTTCAAATTCAAATATATTTCAATCTTATTTTTGGTTTGCAGGATTGTTAGGATTTAAAAATACTAGGAATTCTTTGAAATCCTTCAAACATAAAATTTCGAAATCCCATAAGGATTGTTAGAATTTAATGAGGTTTCGTATCACTTGTATATAATAATGTTTTAAAATATGTAAAAATTATTTGTTTTCTAATAATCAGTTGATAAAAAAATTATTTAATTATTTTAATAATTTTTGTAATTTGTTATTACAAATCAGAGAATTTTACTCAAATAATAATTTCAGGAATTTTTTTGCCTCCTAGCCCGTTTCTCCTAGGCATGGAAATGGGGCGGATATAGGACAGGGACCTCAATTTCCATCCTCGTCCCCGATTTCAATCTTCATCCCTATCCCCGTCCCCATTCGCATCGGGAAATATGATCATAATACTATTTATAAATCTAAAAGATAATGAATCTATTCTTTATAAATAATATATTTAATAATAAAAATATATAATATATTTAATATTTGGGGACGGGTGGGGCGAGGACCACGTTACCCGTCCCTGGTTTTTAACATTCGGGGATCCCCGATCCCCAATTTTGCAGGGAATCCTCGTCTCCATCGGGGAGGATACACTGGGTTCCCCAATAAGACGGGTCTAATTTTCATGCCTAATTTCTCCCTAAAATTGCCAAAATAGCCAATAGGGTCGTCAAAAATGAGGTCGCAATTACAATCTTACTATCAGACAAAACACAAAGTTATTTCAACAATTACGTCCAAGACTGGTAGTGTGAGGTCGCCAAAAAAGTGGGCTTTGTAATTACTATTTTTTATGTAAGGTCGCCAATTCTTGATGTCAGTTCGCAATTATTTTGGAATTTTACCTTGGATTGCGTCCATGTGGACTAGGATTGCGTCCAAGACCTCACTTTGGTTATAGCCATTTGGATTGTGTCCATGTGGACTAGGGTAGTGAGATCGTAAAAATGAGTGAGATCGTAAAAAAATAGTAAAATTCTATTTAACTTTTGCGTCCATTTTTTGTTTGTAGTGAGGTTGTAATTACGACCTTATTTTTAACGGTCCTATTGGCTATTTTGACAATTTTAGAAAGAAATAAATTAGAAGACAAATTTTGTTTTCTGAAATAGTTATTTGAGTAAAAATCCTTACAAATTATTCATTAAAAAAAATCAAATCCTTCCAATTTCAGATTTTTCTTGCAAAATCTAAATCTCTTAAAAACACTTCATCTCACCAAACCCCCCTTGTTGTCTTGTATTATTACGTAGGAGTAATAAAACGTTGATAAATTTATTATTTTAAGTATACGTTTCTAATTTTGAAAAGGTTGCTTTTAATCTTTTTGGACAATTAAAGAAGGTACAATTTTCATTTTTTCATGCGAGATTTTTGCCTATTCTCAAAGAAGCCTTTTCTTTTTTCAATTATAAATCAACGTTTTTAAATTTTAATCCCTTATAACTAGAGATGTGTAAAATCCAAACCGTTCGGAACTGAACCTGAATCGGAAGTAAGGTGTTTGTGAAAATCGGATTGTCACGAAAGCCGAAAATCCAAAACCCGACTTTTAATTGATATTTGGTGGATTTATTTTTTGGTCATCCGACCCGTCTAAAAACTAGCAATATATATATATATATATATATATATATATAGAGAGAGAGAGAGAGAGAGAGACTCCTTCAATTGTTAACTCAATTAATAGTGTTAACTTTGTTAAGCAGACATTTTCGTCTTTTTGATTATTGATACCACATTCCTTAAATATCTTGTTCACTTAATTATTATATTCTTTAATTACCAGATTCTTTGATTATCTCATTCACTTAATTGTTAACATATGAAATTTCTGATTTCATTGATAAACTTGTTTAAACTTTTTTAGTTATCTCACTCAGTTTCTGGTACACCTATAAACTATAAATAAAAATCATTTTTTCACTTTAAAGTTTCACCTATGAAAATTTGGTTATATGGTTTCACTTGTGAACTTTAAATAAAAATCATTGTTTCATTTTCTGATTTCACTAATTAACTTTGATTATATGGTTTCACCTATATACCTTAAATAAAAATTATTATCTTATTTTCTGGTTTCACCTATGAATTTTAAACAAAAATCAGTGATTCACTTTCAAGTTCACCTATGAAGTTTTTAATTTTATCTTTAAACAAAAATCATATAAATATTATTAAAAATATTCATTATTTTCCAAAAATAAAATATGATTTCTTCAAAAAATAATATATACATATTATTGATTATCTTCCAAAAATAAAATTTGATAATTTGTTCCAAAGTTGCCTTTCATTTAATATCATTTATTTTGTTTTTTTTATCAGATTATAATCTCCATGTAATCACAACGGTTGATTAAAATAATAAAGACTTAGATCGGTTAATAAAGTTAACACCATTAATTGAGTTAACAAATGATGGGACTCTCTCTCTCTCTCTCTCTCTATATATATATATATATATATATATATATAGGGAGGGATCAAATGAGAACCACCCCTCCTTAAAAGAGCAAAGAAACAAATTGTGTACCACATATGATGTGGGTCCCACATAATATTAAATCATTTATAATTTAATATTAAATCATAAATGATTTAATATTATATGGGACCCACATCATATTTGGTCCATAAGGTGTTCCTTTATTCCTTTAAATTTACAAAGTTTTCATTTGAACTTTCCTATATATATATATATATATAGCGCGGGTTCAAATGAGAACTCAAATTTGGTTGTGAACGTTGAGATCAAATGAGAGCGCGACACGTGTCATATTCAGACTGAATAATGAAGGAAATATTCAGACTGAATAATAGTATTATTCAGTCTGAATAATACTACATTCAGACACGTGTCACGCTTTCATTTGTTCTCACGTTCACAATCAAATTTGATTTACATTTGAACTTCTCTCTCTCTATATATATGTAATTTTTATATATTATATAAATACGTAAATATATTTATTTATATAATTATCTTTAGAAATCTGAACTCCTAGTCGGCCGTACTATTTTCCAATTTATAAAGCTACTATTGAATTTACCCTCAAAATGATAAATTAAGTTATTTGAAAATGATATTTTTATTTATTAATAAATATAGATAAATTTTGATTTTCATCTTACATAAATAAGAAAAAAAAAACGAACATTTTTTGAGCTCAACTTAAAATAGAAAATGTTTTTTGGATTAGTACTGTTGACATATTTGCATATATATATAGAGAGAGAGGGGGGAAGTTCAAATGCGAATTTAAATTTGGTTGTGAACATGAGGACAAATGAGAGTGAGACACATGTCTGAATGTAGATTATTCAGACTGAATAATCAAAAAAATATTCAGAGTGAATATAGGTATTTATTCAGTCTGAATAAATACTATATGCAGTCTAAATGTTTCTTTGATTATTTAGTCTGAATATGACACGTGTCACGCTCTCATGTCTCCTTACGTTCACAACCAAAATTGAGTTCTCATTTGAACCCACCCCTATATATATAATATTCAATATTTAACTTATTTTACCAAGAGTAATTTCTAATAGTGTAATTTACAAATAAAATAAGTATTATGCATTTTTAGTTAAAATTATCATTAATTAATATAAGAGTAAAATTAGCTCAATCTAAAGGTTTAGATGAGTTCTTCAGTTCTCTTTTTTTCATGATCTCATCCTTATATTTAAAGAAAAAAATCTAGCGAGAATTTTGAAAAAAGAACGTGAAAACCACAAAAAAACTGATATAAAAATATATCAAAATGAATGTCAAATTGTAGATAATAAAGTGACCGTCTTTTTGGTGTAATTCATTTCTCTCATATTTTAAAAAGATATAGCCTATTTTCGATTTAAAAAAATGGTGTGACATTTTTATACATATTTTTAAAAGGTGGTTATAACCACCTATATAACTATATCTCTTGGATCATCTATGTTGGTCTCAACCATCAGATTTTCGTATAATACTCATAACATCCGACCAAACACTTCAAAAGAAACATTCTTGTTGCCTTGTTTCACAAGGTATATATCTGATGAATGTCACTCATCGGATATTACCTCATATGTCATCCTGTTCTTGTTTAAAAGATTCAGATTTATCCTTGAAAAGTTGGGTGTCATCTGACATTAACTTGTATCCTAATCTGATTGATTCTTCTATCAGATAAAGGATTGCAGTTTCACTATACTGTTAGTAAATCTTATGTAGCTTCTTAATAATATTCTATAGTTGGTAAATCCGATGTATAACTTATATATCAAATATAGATAAAGGTAAGATTTTTACTTGATAAAGTCTTATAACTGTTTATATTGATCCAAGAAAAGATGTCTTCAACAAAATCGAAGATTAAGTGAAGTCAAGTCACGATCATCATCAAAGCAGATTGATTTGTCATAGTACAAGATAAAAAGTCAACTAGTAGTCTGACACATACTACTACTGGCAAGTCAAATCTTGAAGTACAAACTTGACCAACAAGTTTGGCTTACCAACTCTCTTACTTTCTTTCTTGGTATGAGAACATGTACAACATGTCAGACCAAACAAGTACAAAGGCACCATGTAATTAGTAGTTTGTTTGTTTTATTGTTTCCTTAACATACTAAAGGATGTATTAGGTTAAGATAGTGTCTCCATCAAACTCAAATGTTAAAATGAATAGTACTAGGATACATGGATCAACCAACCAAAAGAAGGCACACATCAAACATATAGCATTTAATGCAATAATGACTATAAAAGGTCACATTTGGCATTCAATGCAACTCATTCGGTTTGAAAAAAAACATTATTGAGACTAGAGTCTTTCTGAAGTAAATTCGTCGTCATCCTCTGAAGAACTTTCTTAGTATTTCGGATCTGAAAGAGAACCTTCTTCCCCCTCTCTTTCAGATTAGCAAATTTGTCATAGTCAAATTATTTAGAATCGCATGTCTTACCTTCCTAACTTCCACAACAAATCTGTAATTCTAGTTTTGTACAAAATTATAAATGAAAAATAATAAAAAAGTAAAAATATGTTGTGTTTGTATTCAACCCCCCATGTGTCTACAAACAGTTCCTGTTTAAGTCATCACATTTCAAGACAACCAATCTTAATCTAACAGTTTGGATGAGTTCTTCGGATTTTTTTCAAGGTTCTATTGATCTCATCCTATATTTAGGGAAAGGATTATCAGAAAATATTGAAAAAAAAAACCGAATACTTAGGGAAAAGATTAGGAAAGAACATTAAAATGGTAGAAAAGACGAAAATAGAAATAGACAAATGACAGGAACAAAAAATTGTAATTTACTCTATGATCTAATAAATAGACAAAAAAAAAGATCAACTAACCTTTTCAGTTGGCGTTGGTTAAGAGGGAACAAAAATGAAACAGAACGACAACCACATTGACCAAAATTATATTTAGTTTAAAAGAGTAAACTAAACCTGATAGTGAATGATAATTATAAAGACCAAAAATGTAATTTACTCTAGCTTTAATCATGATATACATGTGTCTTAGTTAAATGACCTACTTCAAAGCATGTTTTTTTAGTTGTAGATGCTAGATGTATTTCTTTTAAATAATTAAACCAAAAATTATTTACATCTGAATAATACTTTTAGGATCTTTAAGAAGAAATATTAAGATTTTAAATTATTGGTCTCATGTTACGTGTGTTATTTGTATTAATAGAATTGTACAAATGCACTTGAATGAGTGAATTTAATTTGTATACGAGTTTGATATATCTATTCCTTAATAATACCATAAAACTTAAAATACGTATTTTCTTTGAAAATACTTTCGTAACAAGAAGATAAACGTGTTTAACATTTTTAAGATACTCTTTTAGTCATAAATAAGATACATTTGTATTCAACAATTCTAACGGATGATTTTTCGAAATAATATGCTCTTTTTTTATGTTAATGGAAAAATAAAATATAGTAATAGTAGATAATACTAGATAATAGGGGGAACATCTAGGAACAAGATGATTGAATTGGAAATATCGACAAATTACCTTAAAAAATGGCGTATGATTAAGGGCTCATAGTAACATACAAAATGGTTTCTAAATCGTTTCACTACCTTCGTTCATTGTAACTTGTATAGAAAGTCTTTTTATCTAGAAACATCAGAAACA